>OX439035.1:70208289-71408289 GCA_949317995.1 Acholoe squamosa | reverse complement strand
CCCTCGTTCTGGAGTACTCTGGCTATCTCACCTGGACATCCACCCTTCTCACCATTGACCTGTCAGTCCAGCACCATGGTCTCTTCCTCACGACTGACTCACAGTTCTTCTACCATCATATCTCTCTTGACATCTTCATCTGCTACCACTACGCGACATCATCCCTATCAGCTTTCTGCCAGACCACAAGCCTCCCGTTCTTCTAATCTTGGAGGTCCTATCCTTCCAACATTGTCTTCCCCAGCTTCTACCCTCTCGCAGAAGTAAGTATATTTCCCTAGTGATTCATACTTTGATTCCTAGAGACGCTCACTTCGTTCTTGTAATAAGATACTATACACATATTTTCTTTTAAAATATCTGCATAAGCTAACTCTATAAAGTCGCTGAGCTCCTCTGATTTGTGAGTAGTGGCGATCACATTCACAGTCTCAGGTGTATAATTGATCTCATTAATACACCCATATGGCTGAATTTTATGTGTCCTAATACCTTCTTAGAAAAGAATTTCACTCACACTTATTTTTGAATATATATCTACAACTATAGACATCGTATTTCATTTCTCAGAGTCTGGGCTTCTTAAATAATTAAACCATTATAGGCTCTGGTTCTTTAACAGAATGCCTTACTTCTGGACAAATATATCCTTTAAATTTAGGTCTCTTAATTATGGACCTTGTTACTGGAGTCATTCTATGTGTATCGCGACTGTGGTCCTGCTGATTCCGACTAGTGTTTCCATTCACCCTTAGACAACTTATAAGGTGCCCCATAGTGGTTGCCTCCTGTATGTGATGCACTTCTTTCTCTTGTCTCATATACCTGCTTTATTTACTATCTTCAGTTCTTCTCCCACTTCATCTGCTGATGATGATGATGCCTCTACTCCTACTAGTCCTTAAATCTTCACTTCAGGTATGTATTTCTAGTACATTTTATATTAAATGCATCCTAAATGGATCCGACCTTTTACAATTTTCCACAAACTGTATTAAGTAGTTAAGTCTTATCCATAGAGTAGGGTGTATCTGAGCCTTAATATCTCTACCCTCTCTACAGTGGGCGATGATTCCTTTCCTTCAGTAAATTATTACTGATCTCCATTAATTCATCTCAACCGCTATGAACCTTCCGTTGTCTATGATCCAGGCTTTTCCACTAGAACTCATGTTTATAGCTTATCTAAACTGCTGATTATGTTGTCTTGTCTTGGTTATGTCCGTGTAGCATGCTGGTTGTTCTATCTTGTTAAACTTTTGAGTGTAGTCTGTATCTGTTGCTTGCCGATGTCTGTACAGCTGGAGTTCCACTCCTACACTGCCAACTGTCTTGCTTGTCATTGCATCTTATCTCTTTCTTTACCTGCGCATGTCTGCTCTCTTCCCCCCCCCCTTTTTTTTTTTCTGTTACTAGGCTGTTAATATACATATGTCTGTCTCAGTGTCCGACACTTCCCCCCCCCCCCTTTTCTCACTCTCGTGTTCATTCCCCCGCTGGCTCTGTTTCCGCGCCGTCATTCTCGCGCTGTCTTTTCTGTCTCTTTCCTCCTGTACCCCATTCTTTCCAGGCATCTGGAGCTGCAAATACTGCCATGGTTATTTGCTGTATCTTCCATGCAGTATTCTTACTTTCCTCAGGTAATTTCCTAACCCAAGTTTTCACTTCACCTTTCATTCCCCACAATAATAATGCCACATATTCCATTTCCCCTAGATCATATATTCTCTTAATCAGATCCATGTCGTAGAAATATTCTTCTATCTTTTCTCCTGGTGCTCCTCTAAAGGTAGGTGGCGTTATACTGATACCTGCCATTTTGTACATTTCTTCAACCCCTCACAACGTTCCCCTAACAGGTATTGTATTTTATGACCGTACAGTCCCTCTGTTCTTTTCTATCAACTCATATCCTTTCTAGTTATATTTATCAAAGTCTTCGGTTACATCCTCCTCCTCCAGGGTCGTCTCATTGTCTTTAACCCCGGATGTTAATACTCCTTGGGTGATATGCTTTCCCTTTTGCTTCAGTTTAAACATTTCCCAAGTTTCATCTCTTTGTCTACACTGCCTGCATCGTTTCCCTCTACTAGTCTTGCGATGCCTCCTACACTTTCTTGAGAAAAAGAATGCATTAGTCACACTCCCTACTCCATATTTAAAGTGATGTCTGTTTACTTGTTCCCTCAAATATCTTGGCAATCTCGCGATGTCCAATTTCAGTTTTGATATTTTCTGCATTACTATATCCTGTAACGTCGCCCCATTGTATCTGAATACCTTCGGCAATGAATATCCAAATCCATATATAGCATCCAGCGCGTCTTCTACCTGTTGTCCCCTATATCTCCCTGCCTTTACTATAGATGGTGCTCTCTTTCCCGCATCCTCACTAGTGGACATTATATGAGATGTTTTATCCCATGTACCTGTTCCAGGTGTTTGGCCGCTCCTGCCGCTGTTGCTGTTGTTCTGCCACAAATGTGACAGAGCCTTGAGGTCACTTGTCTTCTGCTATAATACTCTTCTATCAATATGTCATCCAATCTGATTGATGTATCCAGCACAAATTCATCGTCTTTACTATAAAATATTGATGGTTCTGTCTGTGTCGCTGTTTCTGTGGTCTGAGTCTCTCTCTTAATTATACCACCGGTGCCTTGTAGAGTGGCATCCAACAACCACTCCCATTCTGTCTGTCCCACAGTGATGTCACGTATGCTATCCCATATGTTTCCCTGATGATTTACCAGGACCTCGGCTTGAGCTGCTTCCACCACCTGTATTGGCTCTTGCGCTGAGCTTGGTTGGCCTGACGTTGAAGTCGCACCAAATCCTTTTTCATTTGTTTCTGTTGTTGTTGAACTTGCTGCAGACACTGTGCTCCTTTCATTGTAAGTGCTATTGCAATAGTTGTCTTGAATCATCCACGTATTATAGTATTGTTGGTATTGCTGTTCTCCAACACTATCGTACCAGCTATCTGCCATCCGTCCATCAGCACCTGCTATTTACTGTGAGGTCTTATCTCGTCCCTCGTTGTGCGCACACTGCCACATCCTGATGCATCTCCTCCTGCATATACCTGTTGCACTGGTCTCCCCCCCTCCCCTCCTTTCCTACCTTGCCCTACTTTTCCCTTTTCTTTGTGTATCGCCCTCCTTTCCGTCTACCTGCATGAGTCAGCTTGACCTGCTCCTTCGGGCGGCCCCTCCCCCTTCGGCACCTGCATCACCCCCCCCTTCTTTTCCCTCATAGCAACACACGTCCATACTACAGGATTATCGCCCATCCTGTAGTATCCCGTCTAAACTCACCCTATTCTCCATCGCTGGATGAGCTGAGCTCCTCTCTGCCTCTCCTGTGATGCTTACAAATCGGTCCCTTTGGAATGATATGTTCACTGCTAGATTCCTCACTCATAATAGCCCCTGCAGCCAGTTGCGCTCTCCTATCCCTTTGTCTCCGTCTCTTCTCAGCCCTATCCTCTCTCTCCTTTCTTTTCTGTCTTCTCTCCATTTCTTCTCTCTCTCTTTCTTCGTCCATCTGCCTCTTCACCTCGACATTTCTCACTCTACCCTTCCTTTTCTCTTCATTATCCTGTCTTCGGCCACCCTCGACCTTATCAATATCACTATCCTGTAACCCTTTCTTTTTACACCAATTATCGACCACAGCTTCCTGCCTGTGCTTCTCCCGGCTATCTCGCCGTACAACTCCATCTTTCTCATTATCAAATTCCTGTATAGGTGCGCGCGGTCCAGCTCCGGCCACCTCTCTCTTTTTCTCATGTGCACTTCTATCGTCGTCTGACGTTTTCAATTTGTCCTCCTTATCAGCGCCCGCTAACGCTGTATCCTCCAGACCAGATGAAGGATGTTCTACCTCAGTCACTCCTCTCGGGTTCTCATGTCCTATGTCTTCTTTATCCACTTGTGATTCCACTTCTGACTTATCCACTTCCACAGACCTCTCATCTTTGGCTACTCCTTCACCATTTTCACCCTCCCCTTTGTATGCTCTCTTCAGTTTATTCACATTTACCAAGTGAGGTATCTCTTTGCCCGTTTTCACTGCTCTCAACCTCACCCTGTTATCCCCTACCACTTCTATTATCCTATGTGGCCCCGTGTATCTACCAGCAAACTTCGATGTATTATTCACCGCGCATTTCGGATCATAGTAATATACCCACTCCCCCTCTATAAAAGAGACAGGTCGTGCCCGTCCATCCAGTCTACGTCTGAGCTGCTCCTCATACTTAGCAGTATGAGCGTTGGCCGCCTCCTGCAATAACTGTATGCTATGATTTGTTCTAATAAACCAATCCCTCTCAGATGGCACTTTAGGCAGTGGCCTTTCCTCAGCAAAGGACATAGCCACTGGATCCCTCCCGAATTGTAGTGCATATGGTGAAAACCCCGTCCTCATACTAATATTGGAGCGCACTGTCCACAATGCAATGGGTAACAGCTCTGGCCAGTGTTCATGGTCCTCGGTCACATAGCATCCTATCGTGTCCTCTAATGATTTATGCAATCTTTCAACCCTGGCATTTCCGGTCGGATTCCTAGAAGACGTAAACCTCTGTTTGGTTGATAATCTAGCTGTAACCTCACGAAAAACCTGACCCATATATGTAGACCCTCTGTCGCTGCACAGCACTTCCACCTTGCCGTACCTACACACGATCTCCCGTAGAAACACCCCAGCTGCCGTGTGCGCAGTTGTGTCTTTAGTACAGAATGCCTCCGGCCATCCCGTCAGCAGGTCTATGAAGGTCATAATATATTTATAACCTTCTTTGGACCTACGTAGTGGCCCAACAAAATCTGTCTGTATCACTTGCCATGGATAATCCGGTGTATCCCATGATCTTGCCTTGGCCCTAAAGTGAGGTGCTCTTTTTCTCAACGCGCACCTTTCACATAGCCGCACGTATCTAGCTATGTCCACCATCATATTTTTCCAATAAAACCTAGCCTGTACTTTTGTATTTAGCGCCACTGTTCCCACATGTCCTCCGCACATGATATCATCATGCATGAGATAGAGCACTCTATTCACCATAGCCTTAGGCACCACTATCCTTGGGTTTAGGTCAGCTATAGGCCCACCCCTCTTTCTAGCTGGTTTTATATACTTGCATAACAATCCATCCTTCATACCCATGAAATCAGCATTATGTAAAATCCCTCGCGCCTTTTCCTCATCCACTGGCAATTCATCTCCCGCCAAATATCTCATCATCCCTCTGCAGAATCCATCCCTCCACTGTTCCTGTATGAAGGTCTCCCTATCCAATTCCTCCCCTACCAGTTCCATCACGAGTAACTCACATCCCACCTCAGGCTCAAACTCCCCCGACTCCTCGCCAGGTGTATCCTGTCCCACTGCCAACGGCACTCTGGATATAAAATCCGGCAGGTAGTGAGTGGCTCCCGGCTCATACCTGATCTCATAGTCAAAGTCAGTCATTGCTAAACCCCATCTAGTCAACCTTTTGGATGGAGCCTTACTGGCTTGCTGAAGTAAAGGTATTAATGGTTGATGGTCTGTAATTATCGTGATCTTAGCTCCCGTTAACATATCCTCAAATTTCTTCAATACTCTTATAACAGCAAGGCCTTCTTTCTCTGTTATAGTGTAATTCCTCTCAGCTTTTGTAAATGTATACCCATAATATGTTACCGGTCTCAGCAATCCGTCCCTCTCTACACAGATGGCCGCTCCACACGCGCCATCCGAAGCATCCGTTAAAACATAAAAGTGACCCCCGATCTCTGGATGTACCAATAACGGTGTGCTTGCTAATGCTGCTTGTATTTTCTTGAATGACACCTCACACTCATCCGTCCACTTAAATGGCACCTTGATTTTCAACAAATTATTCAGAGGCATCGACAAAACAGCATAGTTAGGAATAAAACTCCTGTAATAATTACAAAGCCCCAGAAAGGATCGAGTTGTATGTTCATTATACGGTCTACCAAATTCCTGCACCTTTCTGATCACTTTAGATTGCGTCTGCACTCCTTCAGCATTAATAATGTGCCCCAAAAACTTGATTTCCGCTTTGCCCCACTCACACTTTTCCGGCTTCACTGTTAAACCTGCTTTACCTAAAGCTGCCAATACTCTGCCGACATTAGTGATATGGCTGTCCACATCCGGATCAAAGATAATGATATCGTCTAGGTAGGCTAGACAAGTACGTGGTATTAAGCCTCCTAGTGCTAATGACATAATCTTAGTAAATTGCCATGGGCTCTGCTTCATACCAAACGGCATCCTCGTCCATTGCCAAACCCCCGAAGGTGATTCAAATGCTGAATATTGCCTGCTGTCATGATGTAGATCGCACTGATGATACCCACTGAGCAAATCCATGGCTGTAAAGATTATAGGTTTTCTGTATGCCATATACAAAAACATGCTTCTGGCTGTGGGCATAGGGTATGTATCATCCGCCGTAATAAGATTTAACATGCGATAGTCTGTACATAGTCTAGCCTTTCCATCCTTCTTCTGCACCACCACCAACGGACTTCTCCAGACGCTGTCACTGGGCTCTATAATTCCCAACTTTAACAATTCCCTCACCTGTTCATCAATAATATCCATTTTCTGAGGAGAATACCTGTATGGTCGTGCCATACACGGACCCTTGGACTCATCGACCCTTATTTTCATTGGAGCCAATGAACAATGACCCAACTCCTTCATAGAAAATGCTATAGTGTCCATGTTGACCACCAGCATTTCTCTGAATACCCTCTGCTCTTCCGGCGTCATCATAGTGTCACCCAAATCAAGGCCCCTGATCTTCTCAATTTTATCCAGCCTCTCCTGCTCACTTAAGGTAGAAACACCACATCCACCACCATTGTCCTGAGGATCCTGCCGGTGCTTTGACCCTCCCCAAGCATCTTGACCATTCTCCCGCCGGTCTTCATTACATCGTGCCAAAACCTCACGAGCCTCATCCTTTCTATCCCTGCCAACATTAGCTGTATCAATTACCTCCAGCAAATTAAGTTCCGGTTCATCTATGTCTTCCGCATATGCTATAACCTCAGTTGTATCCACATACACTTGCCTGTCAGAGAGATTAGCAATTCTCATATACCATTTCTTCCCCACATAGTTCACCGCACCATCCGCAGCTACCACCGCCAAATTAGATGGTCTCAACAAGACCGTTGTTCCAACCCTTTCAGCCGCAACATCCCATCCTTTCACCGTCACCAATCTTTCCTCCCATGGGTCCAAAATCGCCGCTACTTCAATTGAGACCGGATCCTCAGTAAAGAGACGTACCTTTCCATCTATAGCTATAATCTGTGCCCTTGCGTCAATCAGAAAATTACGTCCCAGCACAATATCATAAGCTAGTGAATCCACCACATTAAAATCATAGTATATGCAAGCACCATCCATAAAACATTGCAGTCGCACCGTCTCATAAACTTGTAATGATGTTTTGTCCCCCAGACGCACCTTCCCCAATTGAGATGGCTGCCTGTCCCAAATTGCTCTCTCACTTATACTACTCACAATTGTCCGTGCTATAAAACAATCAGACGCGCCCGTGTCCACTAAACATCTGTATGTATTCTCGTCAATAGTACACTGAACCAACCATGGCGTTTTGTCTTTTGATCCCCTGTTTCCCGACCCATCCCCTGATATCAAATTTAATTCTGGGGTAGGAATGAGCCGTTGTGCCCGTTTCCCGGCCTGCGAACATCATTTCCCTGATCTCGTTGGTCTCTGTTCTGCTGAGAGGATGACAACTGATCCCTGTATTTCTTCAAAAACGTGCACTCCTCTGTAGAATGTGTAGTAGAGTCATGAATCAAACAATAGATCGCCCCTCCTCCTTTCTGACTCTCTCCTGCATCTCCCATCATCCTAGCATATTCCTGAGCTCTTCTCTGACCTTTATCATCCCCCTGTTGACCCTGCCTGCTTCCTCCTGTGTATCTCTGTCCCTGAAACCTGTTATTGAAATACTGAGACGCGTTATATTGATTTCCACCGCGGCCCCCTTGATAATTCCATCCTCGGCCTCCGCCACCTGTACCAAACTGCCTATTCTGACCATATGTTCCCGCGCCGGTCCCTCTGCCCGCCTGCGCCTGATACTGCCCTTGTGAGTTACCACCCCTTCCAGCATATTGTCCCTGCTGATTCTCCCGTCCATGTTCCATTTCTCTGAGGCCCCGTCTATATTCCATAGTACACATCTCCACCACTGCTTTAGTTTGTTCCCTAGCGTATTCTTTAGGATCAAACTGATCATCCCCACACGCTCCATCCCGAGTCCCCTCAGACTCTAGCATGTGTAACTGCGCCACACCTTTGGAGTTCCTGCCTTTCTCCACATTTTCCCAATAAGACGCCAGCCTGAGAGCCTCTTCAAAAGAATCAGCATTGTGTTTCATCAGGTCCTTATCAATGGGCGGAAGCAAACCCCCCACAAAGACTGACAGTTTGATGACATCAGGAACATCCAACTCGTCATATTCCTTTATTTTCAATGCAAAGTCCCAGACCGACTGTCCCTTTTCCTGCTTCAGACAGTGCAAATCCCTATGTTTCTGCCACAGTGGCCTTTTGTCTTCAAAAACCCTCTTCACTATAGCCACTACTTTGTCCAAAGTATCCTTTTCCCCTTCTGGGATACCATCCATCCATTTCGATGCCCCCTTCTTCAAGCCCAATTTTGCATACTCAAGATGTTGATCCGGAGACCATCCAAATAGCTTTTGCATTCCATTCAATTCCTTGAAATATCTCCGATAATCCTCCCCAGGCTCCCCATTGAAGGATGGTAGTTTAACATTCGGACTAGGCGCCATGTCGTCGTCTTCAAAACCAATAATAGGTGCAATATCCTCCTCCACCTGTTTCTCCGCATCCAAATCACCCACTGAGCTCTCTTCACTATCGTTCCCCTGTACACCAGTTCCAACACCTCCAGCTACGGAGCCCTCGGCGGCTTCCTCCCGGGCCTCCCTTTCTATCTGTCGTCTTCTCTCTTCACCCGCTCTCCGAACCCACCAATCCTCCCAGTCACCCGAAACATCAGTCTGAAGATGGCTTTTTAGAACATCATCTAAATGCCCCTCATCTGTAGTACGACCTGTACTATTGCCTGAGCGGATATTCGCAGTTACCTTCCTCCAATTTACTGTGTCGCTCAAAAATCTCTCCCTTCGTGCTACACGCTCCCGGTCTATCTCCGGCCCCGCGGGCGGCTCCCCCCCATTAATGGCCTGCCGGTATCTCAGCTCCTGTTCCAATATGGCCCTCCCCCTCTCTATGCTTCGTCGTACCCTAATATTAGTGTTCTGTAGACCTGTAATAACTTCATCCACCCTTGTCTTACTCACAGACTCTCCCAGACGACTGCCACTTTGATCACCTGTAATGACCGGTGTAGTACAGCTTGTCCAATCCTGTCCAACTCCACCATTCTCATCCTGACCCACCAAGTCTTTATCACTTAACTCTCTCCCATTCTCAACAACCACCAAAAAACCAGACGGTAGCAATCCTGCACTCCCCCCTTGTGAATCACCACAGGCCTCCGACCCCTGTTCCTGTATCTTCTCACCGACGTCCTCGCTTTGTCCTGACACTGCCACCACTGTAGACGCCCCGTCTACTGGATCATCCTCCCCATGTGCGTCCCCCTCATTCTCATGACTATCCCTTGTTCCACTCTCATCCACCTGTCCGTCTTCATGTACTGGCTCAATTAACCCCAATGACGTTGCAATTGCTTCAAAATTCAAATCCTCATCACCAATATCCGCCACATCCCCCTCAGATGCGCGTCTGATTCGTCCCTGGTCCGCTGTACCCTCAAACTCAAGGTACCTAGGAGTAGCCTTACAGAAATTAATACTGGAGCTCCTAGCAATGGGCGTCAAAAAATACTTATAATTCACTAATCTGTCTCCTGTCGTCCATCCCTTGCAGAGATTATCAGGCCGTTCCCCCGCAGTGGCACTCACTGTGTGCTCCTGAACCGCCGCCTGTTGCCCATCACTAGAAATATCAGCCCTGGTCTCCGACTCTGCCGCAGATGACTGATGCCCGTTCTCCACTCCCAATGCTGAGAATGGTCCAGAGGTATCGTCCACTACCACCGACCCTGCTGGTTCAGAATCAGCCGCAGTAGACAATTGTAGGCCAGACGTCCCCCCAGACTTGGGATCCCTTTGAGACGACGCCCGCTCCTCCTCTGACCGAGCCACGGGGAATCCAATCTCTCTAGACACCACCTCTCCAGGCAAAAGCACCACTTGCGACCTGGGTCCTAATTGCACATGCACATGTGTGTGATCCGATCTAAGAGTGACACGTGATTGATCAGGTCCCGCTTCACTCACTTCGGATCTTCCACCCTGTCCCTCTGCTACACCACTATGTGCTACTGCTGCATTCCCAGGCAACGTGCGCGCTGCAGGTATGATAGTATAGACTTCCACACCGTCACTACTGTCAGTGTGTGGCGATGCCGCTGAGTCACATCCAGCGTCTGAGCTGCTAGGTATCGGGTACGGCGAGCCGCTCATCAGTACAATGATAAGCCCAACCACTAATTCTCCACCATCTGGGCTGTGTGGTTTGTGTTTATATGTATATTAATGTGGTATAAGTTGTGTAGTTATTATCAGCTCGTTCCGCTGTTCTCACGTATTTGGGAAGACTAACTCTAGTGGTATGATGTTGGCCTAGCCCATTCTTTTAACCAACACCAAGACGCCGATACAAGTCACCATTTATTGTTCATTGGTTATTCACAGTTACAGTTGTTTGGTGCGTCCACTCAGATTGTTCAGCTTCAACGACATCAGTCTATTCATATCAGCAGTTCATGTT
Source organism: Acholoe squamosa (assembly GCA_949317995.1). Taxonomy (NCBI): domain Eukaryota; kingdom Metazoa; phylum Annelida; class Polychaeta; order Phyllodocida; family Polynoidae; genus Acholoe; species Acholoe squamosa. Next base: position 71,397,393 of record OX439035.1, on the reverse strand, counting down.
TTAACAATCCGATGCTACTGGAGAGGTATGAGTGCCATAGAGATCCTGCTCAATCCGTTCTTACATTGGCTAAGTGTAATACTAAATATTAAACAGCTTCATCCTCGTCTACTCCAGGAGTATGTGTTGCCTCCTCAGCTGCTCCCACAATACTGACTCCTCCCTATCTCTTACCAACCCCTCACACCTTTCAGACGCCGATGTTTGGCTCACCCGTATTCCCCCCTCCCCCTCTACAGAATCTACCTGACCAGATCTCGTCGACTCCCCTCCGTCTACACATTCCACAGCCTACCATAAACTCTTAGCTACCATAAACCCTATACAGGACTCCCATAGCACTCTCCCATATAGCATACAATAAATACACACATAATACAGCATACAATAAATACCTACACAAGTGTACCCTGTTATACCCGTTCATTATAATTATTGGCTATTGATGACAAAACATCATGTTACATGTAGAAAGGATGCTTAGTTCTTCCCATCAGCTCGCCTCCAGACTTTTTGTGTGAGGTTGCCAAAGAATACGAAATAACTATGCTTGAAGGGATTACTTAAGAAAAAAATGGGAAAGGTGCCTATTTGGGGGAGTTCAATTAGGCCCAGTACGATGATTCCCATCTTAAGCAGTCGGCTGTCAAGAAACTCTGAAAACTTTTTGTATTCTCTCAAGATCTGATGAATAAAACTTAGGAAAAAATCGAATGGCTGTCGAATTACGAGTGAATGAGAGACGGATGTTAGAGGGTGTCTGTTCACTCTTGCTTTAATTACATCCCTTCTACTCATGAGGTAAATGGTTGTCTTGTACTAAAAATTTGAAATTTTTCAGTATAGTTTATTGCCTTTTCACTTTCAAGCATCTGTCTCTCGTATGAGATTCTACAGACGCCTTTATCTATGACATTTACATGGAGCTATATGCCACAAGTAATAAACTACTTAAGAGAAAGTTCATCTTACTGATTATATTTTAATGATTCAGCAAGATCGACTCGAAAAATCCTATCTACCTCCTCGTGTCGCTCTCTCATCTGAGTGAGCTGTTGAGAGCTGCTCAAGTCATGGATATCGCGAGGACGAGCAATTAGCATGGTCTCGTTTTCATGGAGTACGTGTGATCCAAAAGTGCTTCTCTGAAAAGCAAGGCAATTTGTGAATGGGAGATTAAAGATGGATTATCCTGAATTGAATTGTGTGGATAATTCTAGTGACATTAAATGTAAATCATCCAGGGCTCTTGCAACAAATTTGAAATGATATTCTATGGTATGCTTGGATCTGTTGTTGGTAATGCGGGTTTGAAATGATTTGGCTTATCTGAATAAAACAAGGCTGAAGATATCCACACTATGGGGTAAGTCAAAAAGTATCGCAATTTAGTCATCCATTCCAGGTGGATGCATGGAATGTTGTGCAATTTCTGTTTAAAATGTCTACGAATACCGTCACACATTTCTGATATACACTGTGTACCTAAGAAGCAACATCAATCCCAAAAAGATCTAACAACAGGAAAAAAAAAACAAGATCCGAAATCCATCAGCTGGTTTCCTGTTCACAACGACTCTCTCATCCACGTGCCACAAGAAAGGAGAAAGGGAGAATGAGAAGTCTGGTTAGGAGTGCGGCCAAGCACCTTAAATTGAAATTGTGTTGGAGAGCGCATTTCATTTCCAATCCATTCAATGGAAGCGTTAAGTACGGCCGCACAATTTCCGCGCAATTTCCTCTCAAATAAAGATGCCGGAATTGCTTTGGTGGAGAAAGATTAAATTAGACAACCGATAATACAAGTTATCGACCACCCCTTGCAGACGTGCCCAAAGGGGAGATGACTTCCAATCAAAGAAATGAAATTAGACAAGGACAATACACGATATTTGCTTGTCCTGACGCACGCACTATGGTTCTTCTCCACATACATATATGCATTTCCATTGATACGTACAGAGGAAAGTAGCTCTGAGGTCATTAACATGTGAAGGCATTTCTAAGCGATTTATAAGGGTTCTAATATATAATTGAAACAGACACAAATTCTCTAGCCAGGAACCAAAATAGTTGGAGCAAGTACCCATTTCCCTGTAGCAAGGAGGTTAGATACAATAGTAGGGGTCACTGAGAGTATAGTCTATGGGTAGACTGTGACAGGCCACCCCCCCTCTACCCCCACCCCCTTGAAACTAAGCTACCTTGTGTCTTCAGTGTATATTTCTATAGAGGATTAGGTGGTTTATGGAGCTGTGGTATTCCTTTATCAGGGTGATACCAAAGGGGAAGAAGGAACCACCGAGACCAAAAAATCCTGCTGAATCCAGAATTTGTAATCATGATTTTCAGAAACTGACTTAAAGTACCCAAAAATGAGGTTTGGTCATGAAAATATTTCAAAATGTACAAAAGTAATATTGAAATGATTTTTAGTCTGAAAAAGTCTTTTTAGATAGATAAATGTAATCCAGAGTTTGTACCTCGGTGTACATGTCCAAATGTCTGCCTATGTCTCAATCTGACAAATACTTGGGCTATGGCAGGCTGAGGGAACGAGAGGGGGTAATGTTCTAATGTTGGGGTTGATTTGTTGTTTCAGGGGTTCTCTAAAGAGAAGGCTATAATGGGGGTTTAGCTAACTTTAAAGGGGGTAGCTTGTAATGCAATGATCGAACTCGGATTTCCACCAGTTATGTTTTCACCTCACTCCAATCTCCATTCGCCGTTTATCTTTCTCCTCCATTCCATCTCCACTCGCGATGTGATTATATTCTTGGGGAATGATCTCGTGCTAGCATCAAGTGGTAGAGCTTTGTGTTTAAATTCCCTAGCCCATGTGGAAAGACAACACAATTGGGCACTTCATCTCCAAGGGTTTTTATTGAATCGAAATATATATGCCAATCCAAGGTCGAATACAATTCAGACTCCAACGTCGATTTCACATTTCAATTTAGAAGTCCTAAACATACACCTTTAAACAGGAAGAGTTTCAATGAATTAAATCCAATCAAAATCAAAATCCACGGTGTCAATATCTATAAACCTCAAATAATAATACCACCACATTTCATCAATAACATCATATACCCAATCTCGGGCAGAAATAATTTCCATCGTGGTTGAAGGTGCACAAAGTCACCCAATTACAAACCTTTACAAATTTCCATCCTCCTTTCAAAGTCCAAATGCGAGGTTATTTTTCCAAACACAAATTCAATAATAATTTGAAATGCCTTAACTCCATTATAATGTCGATCTCCATATGCCATCACAAATGGTATGAACTTTTGAATTCCATCATGGTATAACTCCAGGTTTAATCAATAATCACAAATGGATATCACAATCACAAACTGTTGATGCCTTAGAACTCCATTATGGCATAACTTCAAATTAAATCAATAACTCCATGGTGAGATGTTTCAAGTGAGCATTGAGAATACAACAATGTGTAGTGAGACCAAATGAAAGCCAAACAAATCTAAATCCTTCAGATGTGTGGTTCCTCTATGTATATAACAAACAGATCCCTTAGGTGATGTGTCTAGATCTCCAATTGAATGAAGTTAAGAACCCAGAGAGCACTCAAAACAGTGACCAAAGCTCCAGTAAATACTATTCAGAATTTCAATTGATTCCTACTTGTGGGCTGCCAAATATAAATCTCTTCCCCTATGATTCCAGGACAGACCGTGAATCCCTTAATCCTGAGCACAGTCTGCACCCCACCTCTGCAGTTCCAGCCTTATATACTCCCAGACTACCGGTGGTCCTGGTCTTTTGCCATCCTACACCTTTTGGACTTTGTATACCCTCAGACTGCCGGTGGTTCTGATCTTTTGCCATCCGACACCCTTTGGACTTTGTATACCCCCAGACTACCGGTGGTTCTGGTCTTTTGCCATCCGACACCCTTTGGACCTTGGTCTGGTAGCGCTCTAATAGATTGCTCATAGAGGACACACCCATCCACTCATAAGGACATAACCTCCACTGCTGCCTGCTATCATGTCTACTACTTTGATCTTACCTATCCTTTATAATACCTATCATAAAGCCTACCTATCCCTCATTGTGCCTATCAACTGTGCACATCCCTCATATTTGACTTGCATATCAGTCCCTAGCACCCATGTTTTCTTTCTTTTACATTTGCTCATCTTACAAGGTACTGTCTGTGCCTGTACCTCAAACTGCTTATTGCTCATACTACATATCCCCCTTGCTACCCATCCTTTTGAATACTGGTACCTATCCCTCATGCGGGCCTCCCTAGCCCACTTAAAAGGGTCTATTTCTCCTCTTTCCTATCCCCTCAGGATGTGTGTGGTGCACATATGTGCGGGCACTGACACATTCCTCTGTGAAATTGTGTAATGTACTTCTTGCCCCATTGTGCCTATCCTCCATTCTACATATCACTCATGCTTGCTATGCATATCCCTCTGCATATCCCTAAAATACAATGGGGGTGTATGTTTCATAAGACATAATTATACTTAAAGTTAGTTAGAAAGAACAAAAGGTGAGAGGTATAAAGAGAGCTGTTTAGGCAGACCAGGGGATATGTACACCATGAAGAACAGACAGACTGAGGGATAGGTAAACTGAATGATATGCAACATGAATGATAGGTAGATGTATGATTAAGGTAGACTCTGGAGCCAGTACCTTGGGTGATAGGTTGACTATAAAAATGGTCATCATAATAAAGTTTGTTTGTGACATAGTAGGTTAAGAGAAATGAGATGGGTAAGACAGCTATATAGAGAACATGAGGGATAGGTATTCAAAGCAATGGGTAGCAAGAGGGATAGGTAGTATGAGCAATAAGCAGTTTGAGGGTAGGCACAGACAGTACCTTGTAAGATGAGCAAACGTAAAAGAAAGAAAGCATGGTGCTGGGGACCAATATGCAAGTCAAATATGAGGGACATGCACAGTTGGGGGATAGGCTCAATGAGGGATAGGTAAACTTTATGATAGGCATTATGAAGAATAGGTAAGATCAAAATACTAGACATGATAAGCAATGTACTGTTCACCATTGATGCTTAAAAAAACAGATGAACAATGCAGCTTAAACATAGGGTCTGAGGGATAGTCATCATGAGGGATAGGTAAAATGAATGATAGGCAGATTGAGGAAGGTAGATTAAAGGTAAGAAGGAACAGATAAGCTAAACTAAGGTCAGGGGTAAGCATGAGAACCCAGGCATTTTAAGAGATAATCAGATTTAACTCTAGATGTTTTAGATTGAAGAGATAGGCAGGATGAGTGATATGTAGACTAATTGGTATGCTGTATGTGTGATAGGCAGAGCAATGCACTGACACAGTACTTGTCAGATTGAGAGATAGTACCTCAACCCACATACACAAATGATGACTAACTTTGATTGAGATGTTGTATCTTTAAAGATTTCCAATCATTTTCAATATTGTTTGTCAAATTCCTTTTTAAAATAAAAAATTTTCGCTCTCCTCACTTTTCCAGCAAGGAATCTATTGGACGCCAAAAAAAAAATTCTTAAAAAAAAAAGAAAAGAAAGAAATTTCGCTCGGTCGCACCATTTTTTCAAAACCAAAATTCGTAGACCAACTTATTTTTTTGGTGTGACCTTAGCAGGATTTTTTGGTTTAGGTGGTCCCTTTGCTTCATCGAGACACAGATGGATATAATTCAGTATAACACTCTGAGAGATTTGGTGACTCATTAAACCAATTGGCACAATTATATGCAACCTAATAAGAATTCTGGTTTTATGTATAGATACCTGAGGCTGCGCTGTTGCGTCACTGTTGACGCAATTGCAGCGGATCACACGATGATCACGTTAGCAACAGTCCCGAACATTGATGCTCCCTGCGAAGCCAAATAAGTCATTTCTCTTATTTTCTTTTGCTATAGTTGCCTCATCCCTCTCATTGCTATGGGAAAACTGCTGCAACCACCAAGAGAAATGATCCACCATGTCATCAAGTTCAGTACACATTTAGTCATTCGTCTCTATTTCTTCTATCCCCTCAGATGCGTGTGGGCACTGACACATTCCTCTGTGAAATTGTGTAATGTAGTTCTCGCCATGGATATGATCTTAGCTGTCGAAATGGCGTTAAACATCTATTACTCACTCACTTACATGAAGTCATGACTCACGCAGAAGTGTTATATATGTGCTCGTGTAAAGCTCCAATGTAATGTCTTAAGTTTGCTCCCGCAAAGTCCAGAGATGCTTTTCTTTCCCCATTAAAGAAATTTATTTTTGTGGCTGTGGAACTTTTCTGTTCACTCAAGATCAATTCCTGTGGACAGGTAACCGAAAAGAAAAGTTCCTGCATTTCTTGTCATGATTCACCAATGAGGTGGCAGCAATTTACTCATCCGATTACTCCAGATCACTTCATATCTACCGTAGCATATACATCGGGTTTGCGGGCATCGTTAATGTTAAGAGGAACATCAAGTCACAAAGGACCTCAGGGGCGTAGGAAGCAAATGTTTATTGGGGGGGGGGGCAGGGGTCTCGGTTGGGGGGCCTGCTATATTTTTATATAGGCTTATAAAGGGAACCTCCTCATTATTGGGGGGGGGGGCAGGCCCCCTAACCCCCCCCCTTTTCCTACGCCCCTGGAGCTCTTTTCAGATGTCAAGATAAAAATCCCGCGTATAAGGCGCGTCTTATATGCGGGGTTTTAGTTCTACCTGGATCCACAAGGGGGACACCAAGACCTTTCTTTTGATATGTTACACTCCCAAGCAGCACATAGCATTTTGAATTTTGAGAATACATTCAATAGAAGAGAAGTTATGAATTCTTTATTTTTTTGACCATATTCTAAAACTTGTACGCGGGGTGCGCCTTATACGCGGGAGATTACAGTATTTTTTTCTGCGGCACCTATATTCTTTTGACAAACATATATTGCCACAGAACATGATACATGTACATGTATACCTTCTTCACTAGATGCAAAGGACAAGCATAGCTAGTTAATGGGAGTACATGACATGTAAAACAAAGAACGAACTATTCAACATGTGTTAAGCTGATTTGCAGGTTAGAGGTCGTGCACAATTCCTCCTTCATCACGGGAGAGCATTTTGCATCACCAAAGCACTCTGCTGCTAATGGGTTTATTGATCGTAGATCGCATTATCTCCACATGGAAATGGGAGTCCCCCTCCCCCTCCCCCTTTCATATTGTCCACCCCTGTTAGAGGAAGCCTACGTTGGCATTCGAGTATCGCTGAATCTGGATGTCATACTATCCCAATGATTACATTCGTTTCATTAAAGCACGAAGACAAATGCCATAGGAAACCGGTACTTTCACCCTTTCAAATTATGATGTAGTATACGATATGGACAGGTTATAGTATTAGCATATGGGGCTAATCTCTTCCAGTTACTCAACATTAAAGGGACTATTATGAGCCATACATGATCAATACAGCCTTTATACATACACAATTATCACTAATTACCCTGCCCGAATTACCTCAAATTGCAGCAACTTACGAACCATGCTACCGTAAAACCACGCACATAAGCCGCAGCTGGGGCTTAAAAATGTTAGTTGATTAACATTTTATAGGATTACAATCCTGCCTATATATAAGCCACACTTTGAGTTCAGTAAGAGTCTATATGCCGCAGTAGGCCAGCTTGGCTTATATACTGTATAAGTAGAGGTAATCAACACAACATTCTTCTTTTCCACCATTGTAGAGGGCATTCAGTTACTGCAGAAGAAGAAGACCATATATCCTGAGTGGAACACATGTTTTGACGCCCACCTGTACGAGGGAAGGATGGTCCAGATGGTAGTGATGCAGCGACCCAACAAACTGGTAGCCGACTGCAGCATCTCAGCACAGGCACTCACTGAAAAGTGCAAGGACAACAGTGTAGCTAGTGTATGGGTAAGTAATACATTGATAGACACGCAGTAGGATCTCCTTCTCCTTCTGAGGAAGCTGGATACATGGGACTTAAGCATACTTGTAAAAAGAGCACACTTTCAATGGTCGAACTCTGTATATGTTTAAAAGGGACCCAGCTTTGTGAAACGGACAGTTCGCACATGTATGTGTTTTAGAATTTACTATTGTGTTCGCATACCCAAAACAAGAACGAACAAAAATGGGGATTTGAAGCACATGCCCCAATTTCCTCAAATTGTTTGGGGTCTCAAAGAGGGTTGGTGGATTTGTCCAATCAGCATGTTTATTGTGACGAATTGTTTTGAGACATAAAGTGTGATAGTTTCGGAATTCATGATATCTATGACATTATACCTGTTTGCCAATAATCAGGAATAGCAATAGATATAGAAAAAAGAAATGATTAATACAGTGTATTGCAAAAACCAACGACTTGATCCATGTTTCAGTTGGAGCTGGTACCTACAGGACGGTTACTAGTACAAGTGAGGCACTTCACAGGGACTGAAGGTATGTTATTCTAATCGTTACATGTTACTATAAGTATAAACCCACTTGCTAGTATAAATGTGACCTAAGGTGGTGAGAGGTAATTATCATAATGGCGTGTTTTTGTCCACTTGAAAGTGATATCACTTGGGGAAATTCTACCCCGTTATGCAATCGCTTCTTAACTGAATACATTATCTGGGGTATGGATATCAGTTATCGATATGGTGCTCACATTTCGGTACATGTGGTCATCGACTGGTGCCGCCACTTATGGGTTTGCTCCAGACTTCTACCATTGACGCATGTAAAATTAGTTCATACTGTACTCACCAGGTGGTCCCACTCACTCCGCAACGCACTGCTTTGCTTCTGTGTTCAGTTAAAAATATTTTGGCTGTGTGGTATGCAGTACAATTAGCATTGAAATGACTTTGCAGTTTTGGAATACCGCTGCTGCTGCTGCAGTGAGTTGTTATATGTATAGGAATCTTTAAATCTCCTTAGCTTTCTGTTTTTCTACACTGGGCCACACTTTTTTTCTTTTTTTTGGGGGGGGGGGGTTACGGGCACCCAAAACAAAAACTCCAGGACGGAGGACGAAATAAAAGAAAAAGAAAATATAATAAAAGTTACCACATGGTGGGATTTAGATAACTTAAAACCATGCATCTAGACATCCATGACTTTTATGAATACTAATTGGGCCCACAGGGTGTTTAATGTAGCCAGGCCAAAAAAAAAAGAGGTTTGTTTCTGGTCACCCGACCGTCCTCAGCTAAAACGGGCCGACCTCAATTTTTTGTAGATTTTTTAACATTTTGTCAAATTTCCCCTCTAAAATTGTTATTTGACATATATACCAGCATTTACTCATCGTTTTTCCATTTCCCATGCAGTAAAGCAACGATTCCAACAAGCATCAGTAAAATTCCAGCAGTATCTGACCATAAAGCCCTGGGTAAAAAAAAACAACAAAAATCCGACCTACCGACCTCAACTTTTTTGACCATGTTACTGGAAACACAGCTTTTTTTAGGCCCTACCAATACAATAGATACCATTTTAAAACAATTCCTGACATAATTAGCTTCAATTTGATACCAAACATGGCTACATTTGGTCATTTGGTACATAGGAGGGAATAAAAAAATAGATTTTTCAACTTTTATTTTATTCTGGTTTTTGACTTTTGCAGGGCGGGCGGGCCCGTAACCCAAGCAATAAAAAAAAAAAAAGAGTGGCCTGTAATAACAAAAATATACATTTGTGAGAAACAGTAATAATACAATCCCTCCAATATAAGTTAAAATAATTGCGTGTGGTATCTAACAGACAGGAACTATAGAGAAAGTGGCTGTTGTCTTTTTGTACCTATAGTGATGCACAGCCCCACCCAGCTGCGGGGAAAGAGTTATTCAGTTCAACCCCACGCCCCCTCAGCCTTAGGGCGTGCGTTTGGTACACCAGAAACTTTGCGGAAAGCTCTGCCCTTTCTCAGGTCAACTAAAGGTTAGGGGCACCTGCCTCAAGGTCATGATGCAGAGCACGAAGGTCATAAATGCGATGAATGTCATCAGCCACATTGTTTTGATAAAGAAAAATTAATAAATAAATGTATAAACTACTAGTAGTTCAAACTGAAGCGAGTTCTTTCTAATAGTGGCGTCACGATGCTACTTTAACATTTTCAAAAAAGAAAATGCTGATACCAAAAGGCATTCACAGTAAACCTGACATTCATGCTATGCGTCGTCATCGAATAGAGGCATATAATTAGGTATAGGCTTAACACTTGGATTAAACAAATCCCCCCTCACCAGAAATTGTAACTTTAAATGTGTAGAAAATCAGTGTAACCTTCAGAGAGTCAGGCTGAATAGTGATTGATGAATATTAAGTTAGTGACGATCTGCTCTTTTATCTTCCTTTGTGAATTCAAGGCCAATTGCCAAAAGTATATTCACTCATGGAAGTAGAGTATGGTGGATCACGACAAACAATTAGCTTAAGGCAATTTAACCTCATTACCAATGATGTATACACTATTAAAGTAGGGCACCTCCTATGTCCACAACTGAGATCTATAATGAAATGATACTCCTATATTCACAACAAAAAAATTATATTGATCTCTGTCCTTGTGTTTCACCCTACTGTAATAATACACCATTTGGAAAATCGTACATTATGATATAATGGTTCATTCACCTGATTAAAGCATGTTACCACAGTAATTCATTATGTTAAGGGACAATTATCAAACTATGAATGATATGCATGAAATAAGGCAATGTAGAATATGTAAGTGTGTGAATAGATAAGAACAATTAGACTAAAATTATTTTGTATTTAAAATCAAGTCATGTGAAGTGAAGTCACTGGTGCCCAACATCCCACAGAGACTGGATTAAATTCTACTTAATTACACAAAAACAGTTTAATTGATAATGGTCTTTCCTAATGATTATTTTCAGACATGACACGACTAGGTTTTTGTTTTCACCAATGGGTGTCAATCTTGTGTATATTTCAATAAGTATATGTACATATCTGATAACTCAGATGTATGAAAGATTTGTTACAAGAACACGACTAGAGGACAACACTGTTCTGTGTAATGACATCATGATATAGTTGTCAGAGGCATAAGGAAGTTGTGAACTTCTGATAAGGGGAGAGTCCTGGACTAACTACCATAATTCCTCGCATACATGTATATGCTGCGTTTTTAGCAAATCCTGATTTGGGCCATCTAGAAACCAGCGTCTAGCGTTGAGACTTTTAGATTTTGCCTTGGGGTCCTTTGTATTTTCGTAGATACCTCGCGTAAAAGTCATCGATGATTTTTGGATGTCCTACATACAAGCTGCACAGATACATTGATGTGCATAAAGCTGCGGGTTTTACCCGAGAACTTACAGTAGATAGGACCAGACATCGCCATCTAGGAAAAGGGATGCTCAATTTTGATAATATAATTCACCTAATATTGGGTTCCCTACATGGTCTCACTTCCGATGGACTTTAGGCGGACCTTATAGACCACTCCTGGCTCTCATAGGCTAGGTATAGGAATGGTGTTAACCTCAGTAATGTACGGTTCTGTTACAGGGGTCAGTGTACCGGAAAACCAAGTAACCTGACTGGGACATCACCTGTGACGTTCTCACTACAACTTTCCCACGTCATATCTTATGGTGCCATTGTATACTTATACATTATCCACACCTAAAATGTGAGATCCTAACTTAGGTGAATTTCTTCAGATTATTGCTTCCTGGACCCACATCTAGGTAACGCTCCACTATCTGGAAACTAGAAGAAGAAATATACACGTGAAAAACTAATCTGTAGTGTAGAACCTAGACCCAATTCCATCCCCTACTCCCTCCACTGTCACCAGGCGCTGCTCCGCCTCCTATGCACTACAGTGTCTCATATTATCATGACTATTATTTCAGTGTAGACAAATAGACAACATAAGGTCTGGGTAATAAGCACAATGCCAACGACGCATATATGTACCACTAGAGGATCCATCATTTCTCAGTCACCGAGTCATATGCGGAAGCCTTTTCACTGTGTTTTAGAAGAAGTGGAGCGGACAAGGAATGTATGAAGGCTGTATAAGGTGCCCATGAGGAATGAAAGTACAGAGATCATTGAATTGGTGTAATGTACCTGAAACATGGAAGGGGACTAGCCTGTCTCTATTCCAATACAACATAGTCATAGGGTATACCACTTCTAGACCCCATCTAACAATAACCTATTGTTGTTATTTTTTTTTTATTTATTTTTTTTTCATTTGACTTATTTCTTGATTAAAGATTTAATCGAATACACAATCTTTGATAAGTTCACATATAGAAATTATTAGAAAATAGGTAATTCACTTAGAATAATACATGTAAGAATCTCAAGCACTCAAACTTTGGTGTGTGTGTCAAACGACGCAGTGGGACTCTACTCCCTTACACATCATTGTGGTACATTCTTGATAAACACCTTGACATATAGAGCAAGGATACTACCGTAATCTTCAGCGTAGAAGGTGCAGCCCGCATAGAAGGCGCACCTCCAACTGACGGAAGGCTGGTTCACGTAGAAGGCGCACCTACCTCCTTTGGATGGGTATTTTGAATAACCTCACGTTTAAGGTGCACCCCTAACTCCGGAGGCTTGGTCCTGTACAGGATGCACCCAGCAATTCAGTTGGTTATCATATAATTTTTACTATGCCACAAAGGAGGTGTGAACAGAAATACATCTTTCCTAAATTCTTTTTTTTCTCCATTTGAGCATTCCATCAATGTTGTGGCATGTAAGGAAATGAATATGAATCATCAGATTATCTAAACATTGCTGAGAATATGGTTAAATAAGATATAATAACCCATCACTTACAGGCACTCTGTTTGAAATGGCCTGAAACCCTGTGGTCCTGCCACCTGGTGTTTCATAATTTTGCTACCTCCTAGAATTAACACTACTTATTGAAGGAGCTCTGAGGGGCATGGTCTATGATTGTAAATAAGTGCCTTGTGCCAGGGAACACATTGATCCATATTTGTTGCCACACTCCACTTTTGTATCTATTAGAAGTGTTACTGCTCACACCCTGGAGGAGTGATCAGCTCTGATATGAAAAATTAAGATACTTGTTATGGAGGTAGGCACACATGTAGAAGCTTGATATTTTGTCTCAAGAAAAATTATACATGTAATGTGTTAGATTGTATTCTCAGTACTGTAGTTATAGACGGATTTAAGCTTATGTAGACCCTGGCCATATTCATGCTTAGATCACTCATTTACATGATACATTTCATGTTACCATGTCAATAGGTAACCATCATGATATGGTTGACTTGTCAAAACTATGTCAGAACATAGTATACAATAGAAATGTACCTCAAACTTTACCTTGATTATGATCATCTATAATCATGTATCTAATAGTAATAGTTCCCAGAAGTGCCACCAGATGGAGCCAGTATACTATTTATATACACTTGCTATATGTTTGACTTGAGAACAAAGTTCAAACTATTTTTAGATAATCTTATGATTTAAATTCATTATCTCACATGCCACAACATTAATAGAATGTATGAATATAGAAAAAGAAACACAAAACAACTGATGCTACAATGTTAGAATTAAGTTGTACTTCTGGTCACACCTCATTTGTGGCACTCTAAAAAATATATGATCAGCATCATTTCATATTAGGGAGTCTACGGCCATATCTCGTTGAAAACACCGGTTCTCATCCAATCACCGAAGCTAAGCAATGTTGAGCCCGGTCAGTACTTGGATGGGTGACCGCCTGGGAATACCGGGTGCCGTAGACTTTACATTCGCCGGGAGGCGTGGCGCAGCCGGTAGCGGCCGCTCAGGGGCCGTAAGGTCGTGAGTTCGGTTCCCGGCCCGGGCTAGGCACAGTGGTGGCTCCAAACGTCGCCGTAAGGTGTCGTTTGAGTTCCTCCCTGCTTTGGCTAGGCTGTGCTGGAAAGTCTCTCGGCGGTCATGGCAGACAAATGACTTAAAACAGGCCTGTCCATCTCTCACTATGCCTATGTAGTGACGGATATTAAAGAACCATTGCCTCGGTAAATGTGTAGGGGCGTGCTTTCTACCTTTCCATAGATTCGGTCACCATCATCCCCCCTCCCCATTAGACTAGGGTCCGGGCACAACGCCACAAGGGTAATCTCACTTTGGTGTGGATACAACCCGTGGGACCTCTCGCCCTTGAGTGTCGTCCGTAAGGAAGGCACAAGGTGAGATAAAATTCGAACAACAATATTAGGGATTGAAGAAAAACCCACGTATAAGGTGCACCCCCCAACTCAAGGCAGCCTTGCTCCCGCATATAAGACCCATGAACTATCTGATTCACGTATAAGACGCGCCTTATATGCGGGAGATTACGGTATCTATTGAGGATTCTTGCCCATAGGGCCATGACATGTACCTTTAGTTAATTAAGAAGGGTGCCTGATGGTTCACCTCTAATTTATCCGATTAAGACAAGGTATTTTTAACGAGTCAAGTAATACCATAAATCTACTTGATCCACGCCTAACGGCTCTATTGGTTACTTGAACTTTTGTCTGAACGGCCTTTTCAATATCAATGTTTTCTGTCCTATTTCTAAAATTATGGTTCTATGTCCTAGAAAATATGCATGAAACAAGTTGAAAATGATATATAGGTCATAGGATATTTGTTTTATCTTTCATTTCTTTTTTCTCTTTTTTTACCCATTTTTTTTTAAAAAAAAGTTATTTTTCCAGTAGTTACCAAAAAACATCACAAAGCAATGCTACTTAATGTGACATAACACCCTTACAGAGACAGGGATACAGCCAAATTTTATTCTTAAGTTATCTCTATGAAAATGACAACAGAATGGTGCAGTCATTTCTTTTTCATTTAAAGATTCCATATTTTCCTGAAGGTTTAAAAGAAATGTCACTTTAATGCAAATTGTACTAGCTTTGGGTTCTAGTTCCTCTTCTCCTCATGAGATGGTGCCACCAAGGAGTTTTCTAGGTTCACTATAGAGGGTAGCAGAAGTCACCTACCTCTGTAAATAGCCTCATAGACTGACTCAAGCCTGTCCCATTGTACACTGAAGGCCTATGCCTATGACCTCCACTATACAATCTATATATGCCCATTTACTTGACTCGTTTTTTAATGGATTCCAGACACCCTTCTATTCTCTATTAAAGATAATGCACAGCACCTTGTCATGACAAGCAACTACACTTAATTAAATGTAGTATGTGAGCACAGAAAGGATGCTCCTTTCCATGGTGCGCGCATTATCCTTTCTATTGGAGTGCCCACATGGGTGTAATGTTGATGACTATGACTACATGTAGCGACAACGTGATTTCACAAATTCTCACAGTTACCATGCCAGTTGGGCCCTACTCTCGGTAACTTTTATACTTTCAGTAAGCTCTTCGTCTACCAGCATAATACCTCGTTTATAGGCTGTACCTTGTATGCAAATGCGAGGTACTACGATAGATCTACATATAAATCTACAGGTGCACAAAATTGCCCTGGGGGCCCCATGGGCGTGGCTTGTGAAATGGTCAGTATTATGACATAAATATACTCTCAGGCCCATGGGCGTAGGTCATCTCATTGATTTCATCACACTCATAGTAGCAGTGGCGGGTCCAGGATTTTTAAAAGAAGGTCCCTATTTTAGCCCGTATTCGATTGCCAAATTTAAGCGCTCCGCCCCCTGCCAATTACCAATTCTATGTAACTAATATCATACATTCAATGACGTTCTAAAAAAAAATGATTATCAAAGCGGTAATAATACTATTAAGAGTTGATTTAGCAGTAAAGGCCGAACATTGATTGGCAAAGATTAGGGGCCAAGCACTCTTTCAGCTGTGATGGCATCAATGTGTTACTATGATAATAAACACCCTGGTCGAGTATTAATGATGTCGTTACATTATTGACAGTAAGACCAAATGTTTGCTCCTCTTGTAGCGCCATCGTTATTAGCCCTGCCATGAGTAGGTGGCGCGATAAGCCATCGTAAGGTCTGGGATTGATGCTGAGTTCAAGGCAAGATGGGTATGGGCCATACAAAATCATATTCCCCAGTTTTTTATGCATAATAATAAGAAGAAGAAGAAAAATAAGAAAAAAACAAACAACAGAACTACCCTTAAAAAACGCACAAAAAAAAATGTGAAGGGCAAAGTTTGTCTAGAGGTGATAAAAAAGAGATACGTAAGAAATGTCCAGAGATCCATGGGAATAACCGTGGATATAAATGGAATTCATGAGTCTCGATAGAGAAGAAAGCAACAAGGAGATCAATAAAGGTCAGCAGACAGGCGACCTGCATGCCATTTCTGACTTATATTCATAGGAAAAGGGAAATCAGATACAGTACTAGAGGATTAGTATGGGATTACAGTGGTCTTAACCATTATCTCCATGTTAACCATTGGACTGGTGCTTAGATTGTGTCCACCAACACCTGACTCAAATGATGACCTGAGTGAAAAGGTCGTAACTGGCCAGTAGCAAGTCTGCACTTCAGTCATTTCTGGTTGTTGGCTCCTATACTATTTTATATTCAGGTGGAATCTATGGAAGCAGGAAATATACTACCTACTTTATGCTACTTCCTACTTGCATTGGGCTGCGTAATTGGCCTTTTTACCATCAAGCATTTGGTGCCAGGAACACAAGTGCTCCAGTGCTATGCTGGCATTTGTTTGAAAAAGAGTCAAGGCTTTCCATCCTTTCCAACCCAAAAGAGATGAGTGCATATGTCAGAAACACATTTCTGAACATCATTTTAACATGAAAGCAGAGTGTATACTAGAATAGTTTTCCCATGTAAATTGTCGGTCCTGTCCTATGAATGCCAGAAATTGTCTGAAAAAGTTATCAGTAAAATTACCGATAAATAAATGAGAACCAGGGTCGATGGGAGTGGATACATTTGAACATTTTATCTCCCATTTGGTGACATAAGGAGGTGGATAGGCTGTATGTTCGATACGTATGTGGGTCTATACCTATACATGTAGATAGTACAATCACAACAAACACAGTGTCATCCAGGAGAGGACGGTCATGGATAAGCTAACAGGGATGTACAACGCCAGCAGGAAGAGTTTGTAACAACCCCATTTCTATTCGATATATTATACTAGACATATCTTTTAGAAGGTTTTGTATGGTTTGGTTCTATAAAGGCCATTGCCTCTATGGGCTACCATATTTTTCATATTTTCAATTCAAAGTTCTGCTTCAGACTTATCATTCCAGTTAATCCAATGTACAATGTACCATGGCGGCAGATTTTCGATCATATATATGCATGTCTGAGAGTTGGTCTTGGTTTCCAGCACACTATTTGGTCTCGATGTTGCTATATGTTGCAATACTTTGATGAGAAAGAAAATAATCTAATTCGTAAGTGAAATTTAGACTACTGTGCATGGGAGGTCGGGAGGGGGGAGATGGCAGGCATCTGGATACTGTTTCATCATTTTCACACTTTGGATTAACTCAATTAACTGTGCACATGACAGCATTCCACATCTATCTAGGTGTTGTGGAACCTTGTATTGGCCACTAGCTGGTTCCGGTGACACACACTGATAAGAACTGATAAGATGGGACCAGCATGTCCATGAAAGTTGGTGTTAACCAGGAACAAGGTACCCATCATGGTATGTCTTATGAGTGGGTTTTAGCTCAACCAGCGAAATTCAAGATGGTGGCTCCACTAGGCCTCCATACTGAGTCCTATAGAAGTCATAACTCATACACAAAATTAAGGCTTACTGCACCTATGGGATGCTCCTGCACTCAGAATGGGCCTTATAGCGTAATATAGGCGTGGTTTTTCATAAATCCATCCCAAGACGTTGCTGTTTCCATGAACTCTTGCATATAATCCGCAATCCCAATTCTGGGAGGAGCTATAGGTCGCTCTCGAGGTTTTGCTGGATTAGTACATGTGTGACAGGATCTGCGAAAAAGGCCCTTAGTGCAGGGTGCTTTTAGGTCCCTATTCCCAGTACATATCACATGTATTGTTTTATCTTGGATGTTCCATAAGGTTAATAACCTAGCACAGATTGACTTTAGAAACATCCTATAAAACACGGGAAGCCTCTGGTTCATGTATAAACCGCGGCTTATTCCCGGGAGTTTACAGTACGGATTTTCATCAATTCAGGGTGCACCTTAGATGTGAAGTACTACGGTACTTTTATTACCCATGTTGGCACATTCAAACAGTTCCATTAACTCCGAAACTACAATTCAATTCGATTTTGTCCTCGCCCAACTGATAAGATGGTGTGCATATCTTAAGCGTCACGAACCAGAATTCATAAGGACAAAAGACATGCACAGAAGCAATATTTGAGAAGATAAGGCACTGGTAGTACATCCAACGACTCTTAGACTTTTTGCTCGAGGAATTTCTATGGCAGAGAAGGAGATTTATGTTTTGATCAGGGGCATTTCCATAAGCTGAAATGTAGTAGAACGGACCAAAATACATTCAGAAGAAGATACGACAAAGTCAGCATCTAATGTAATACATGTATAATAATAGATACTGTGTGTATATAAAAGGGGATTTCCAATGTCTACAAAATGAGGAGCGGTTCTTCCCTGTTGCGACATTAGGGAGGTTTAGCAGACACTACGTACGTCACCCGTAGCTCATTTAACGCACATGTACCAACCATGCTGCACGTCTATGTTGGATTGCCCACGTAGTCGCCGCTTAACCTCCCTATTGTCACATCCTAACATACTAGTACTAGATACCTCAAGAGTATCATATGGTATGAGATGCTATGTTCTATATTTCAACATAAGAAAAAACAACATTATTCAGATTTTCAGGCACAGTAGAGAGTGTAAAATTAATCAACAGACTTATACTGACTTAGCTTTTTATGCAAAGCAGTCTCGTGTATCTAAGTGTAGAGTGTGGGGGCGGGGATTTCCCAGTTGACCCCCTTCCCGGTCCTTCTTGCCCTGAGTCTATCACCGATGACTCCCATCTACAGTCATTGAACCTCACTAAGCTTTCCCGGATAAAGTAGATGATATATAGAGCGGAGAGCCATGCGTCCTACATAGGCCAAATGCAGTCTCCTTCACCATTGGGAAAGGAAGTACTTTCAGTATAGGAGGATCAAACATAGGAAATACCACAGTGTTTATACAGCATTTACTAGAACCCAACTATTGATATCTATATAACCATCTTCTTGGAGTGAGCAACACAGTCCCCTGTTTGGGATCTCTTGTAAGGAAAGATCCTTGTTCATTGAATGGGCATATACCTCACAAAGCACTCATGGGAATAACCTAAGGAGTTGGTTAACCATAAAGTGTACAACTGAAGGAAGTGTTTGTATACAAAGGGACGTTCCACTTCCAGTGCCAGTTACCTGCCAGGCTCTTGGATATAAACCAAAGCCCTGAATACATCAGTATTACAAAGTATGTATACATGTACCTGGAGGAGGGCATATGACACGATACCCTGCAGCAGTGGATGCCAATTAAGGGGTGACATCGATAGCATTGATTACTCTTGTGTGTGTGTGTGTGTTGTGTTATCTGACAAGGAGAGACTGATAGGTACAAGCCCTCATCATGTCAATACTGAACCTACAAGGAATCTCATTAAATCCCAATCCTGGAAATGGCACAGAGGGTAAGTTTCAATCATAGGCATGCTATGATATAGGTAACAGAATATATGTGACAGGATCTGCGAAAAGGGCCCTTAGTGCAGTGTGTATTAAGGTCCCTATTCCCAGTACATGTCACATATAGGTTATTGATACGAAAAAAATGAAAGCGTGTTTTCTATAAGTATATTCTCTAAAACCACACGATCTACCACATACACAAATCCAACCTTAAGAAAGGTCACTGTTGACATGTATTAGGCCTATACTATATATGTTGTGTATATTTAACTTCAACACATTTGTTCGTCTCGGAATGTTTTTGCCAAAAACCGTCTGAGCGGTTAAACTTTTACGACATTGCGAGTGCGTGTCACATTGATACAGACATGGCGGATGTTAAAGAAATCATAATAATATATTATAGTTTACGAAGAAGAAGATGGATCCATGCAAAAACAGGCCTTCTGTTTGGGATATTTCTTAATATTAACAACTACTACAGCTCTATATAACTGTTGGTAAGTGTTCCGCATTGGTGTCACTATAGTGCCAAAATCGCCAGACCTGTACTTTCTAAGTTAGTTGCCAGATCAATCGCTTTGAAATACTCGTTGTTAGTTCAGCATTGTTTCTTTTTTAATTGTGATTATTATTCCCTCACAGACATTGTCTACTTTACTAAACACGATGTGTTGCACACTTTACGTCACTCACAGAGCCATCTGCCTTGCACCATGCTACAGCGAAATTAAATATAGACTTATAATAAAAGCTGACTTTGGTTTCAACGTACGAACTGCCTGTTTCCCCAAACGAACGATTTTAGTTAACGTTTCCATATTTGCGTTATTCAAAGACAGTACACTTCCCTGTACACTTTTATGAGAAATATTAAATCTGTTGAACCTGTTTCCTTAAGTTCATTATATAGGTCTATTCATGTGTTTATTTCTTCATACAAGTGAAATTAGAGCAAGGTAACGTACAGCAGTTGAACTCAGCTTTGGGTATCATTTAACCCTCCTCTACCTTTAACTAACAAGTCCCAACAGTTTGAATTACACATTCAATCTTCCTGTTTTTACAACGGCACAGCACATCAGGGTGATACCTCTATACCCTATATAACTATAGAAAAGGTCATGGTCTACTTCCTACTTCCCATGTGATCTAATTGTCACTCTGACAGTGGTATATACATGTTTATACCACGATTTCTTGGTTACTCAGTGCTTTTTGGTGGCAATTCCCATACACATATCTGTCGATATTGCTCACCCTATAGGCTGTAACATTGATTTTGTAAGGCGTGCGGTTATCCAGGATAACCGCACGCCTCTCATGTCCTTCCATGTCATATGTTACATGTTAAAACCAACAGACTATTTCATTGCCATGGTAGGGGTCGAACCTGCAATCTCAGGTCCTTAGTCCAACTCTCTATGCAGTGCGCCACAGGGACTGACGAGAAATGCTCGGTTCGAACCACCTCTGGATATGATACAAAGCCGTGTGCGCTGTCGCTGTCCGCTGCCGGGCGACGAGGTGTATTATACACAAACTTAACCGCGAGACGCAGTGAATGGAGAAGGCGCGGTGGTCTAGCGGTTAGCGCTTTGCGCTCAGCCGTCGGAGATACGCGGATTGAGCCCCGTCCCGGGCGCATCTTTTTTTCGCCGTGTGCGCTGTCGCTGTCCGCTGCCGGGCGAGGAGGTGTATGTACCGATCGTGTACAAACACTATTTTTCGCCGTGTGCCGCTGCCAAGCCTGTCGCTGTCCGCTGCCGGGCGAGGAGGTGTATTTTATACACAAACATAACAGCGAGACGCATCTTTTTTCGCCGTGTGCGCTGTTGCTGTCCGCTGCCGGGCGAGGAGGTGTATATTACACAAACATAACAGCGAAACGCATTCAAAGCTTTAGCTGTCCGCTGCCGGGCGACGAGGTGTATGTACCGATCGTGTACAAACACTATTTTTCGCCGTGTGCCGCTGCCAAGCCTAGCCGCGACCGGGGCTGTCGCTGTCCGCTGCCGGGCGCCGAGGTGTATGTACCGATCGTGTACACACAATGGCTGGTATCGAGTCCCGGGGAGGGGGAATAATTTTTGTTTTCAACTTGAATTTATTGGTATTATATTGATTATTTATTGGTTTCGTGGTATAAAATAAGTAGTCAATGGATAACTCATGACTCGTGTGTGTTAGCAAAGGCTAATAACACTCGGCCTACGGCCTCATGTCATTATCCTTCACTAACACACACTCGTCATGAGTTATCCATTGGTTACTTGTTCAATATTGTAGATGTCTATATCATGTATCATACATGTAAACCAAACAACCATACCTGCCTTACATGATTAGATTAAGAGTCTTCATGCACTAGCACAGGAAAAAGACAACCCCCCCCCCCAATTGTTCAGGAAGTCTCCTATATATTACCGTGTAAAATCCTACACCCCCCCCCCCTCCCCCCGAAGCAATACTCCTCCGCACCGAAAAAAGGGCGGTAATAAATATTTCCTTTGGGCACATATATGCATGTAAACTGGTATTAGGGTAGTTAAACTCAATTCCTTGATACCCCTGGCAGAAATAAACGCTGAGCGGCTTAACCCCTTTGGCTAATGCCAAAGGCTTTGTGTAAAAAAATGACGAGTACCAACATTCTGGATTTAATCGTAAATTTCCCCTCACTGACCTACGGTATAGCAAAGACAATGCCATATAAGGCGATCAGAGTTTTGGGCTGTGGTGTCCACAGGGGGTCCTTAATCATTTGGTCTACTTTTGGATTCATTAAATCGGGGAATTAATTACTCGGTGCAGCCAAGAAGTTGACACTTATGATTTCCACCACACTACTAAGGTTAACTATAAAGGTTGATCCTTTTAAAAGGGACCACTCACACGTTTTGTGTATATGAAAGAGGAAATGTCTTCAGTAGCCATATGTATTAGAGACATTTTAAGCACATCAGGTATTGTGTCAAGTAATTAACATGGTATTGACATGTTTTACTGACGTTGAACTGCAATATTTGACATAATAAGCGCCCATGCTCTAATAAGTTCACACACAACTTTCAGTTAAATGCCATACTACCAGGAGTAGTCGAACATGGTAATTGTTTGAGTTAACAAATTCAGTGACCTGTCGTACCAGGTATCATATGGAACTGTTATGTTGCGATAAAATATCATTCTGTCGTTAAATATGTTGTCAGATGTGACATTTAGGCCATTTCCTACTGCCTTCCTTGTGATAACCTTCAGAAAGATTGTAGATAAGAGGGCACAAATCATATAAGCTACCTGTAGATATCATAATTGCAATACTGATGATTTTTGATAACCATGAGTATTAGGAATAACTTCCTGAAATAATATTCCCTACCAATAATAATGCATCATTTAAGGCATGCAAATTAAGCTCATGGAAATGATTCTAAAGTATTTAAGATGACAATGAATGTCCCACAAAATAGATAAAGAACCTGAGTTTTCTTTTCCATCGAGACCAAAATTTAATAAATAAAGAAAAGGAAGAGAAGACTTTTTTGGTCAACAGTGGCGTTTCAAATAATCTACAATGTATCACCATGTGGATTCACCCTCCATAAATTTCCTAGGATGTGTATGGAATCTAAATATCTTGAGCAGTTGCATTTTGATTATTCTAGCAGGTAATGTACTTCCAAAACTGCAAAAGTAAAAAATGAAAATAAGAAATAAATGGATCTGTTTAGTGTTTTGCCCTCTGGAATTACCGGGTTACTGTGACATTGTAGGCTGTAGGCTTGACACTTGTTATCACTCTTTATGATATTGTGTCATGGTTTACAAAGATCCATTATAGATATTTCACGCTCTAATAACATTCATGTGATAAGGGTAACGACACCCAGAACATTGGATATGAATAAAGAGTGAGCACTAGAATTCCTTTGGCCCAGTTTAAAGCTGGAACCCTTTGCATCCTCTTCAATTATTCTCTGACATTGATAAGTGTTAACAGAATGGTTTGATTTTTTTTTCTTTATGTAAATTCTTTTCTACAAATTTATGTCTTTTGGCACATATAAGTTAAGACACTTTATGCTATTTCAGAACAACCTCCTGAGAAGTCCGCCTTCGAGAAGGGTGGCGGGATCCAGAAGAGGCGTCCGGCTGTCAAGCATGCAAAGGTTCATGAGGTCAGGGGTCACCAGTTCATTGCCAAATTCTACAGACAGCCCACCTTCTGCTCACACTGCAAGGAATTCCTATGGTAAGAGTTAATGACGTGCAGGGAAGGGGTGAAAAGTCGTCAAATTTGCAAAATACCTTAACATTTCTTCAAGTGCCAATAATTTGACCAATAGAAACTTATCATTTGTCTTTCTAACAAAGAATTGTGAATGGAATAGCCTCATTATGTGATGTAGCCCCTGTGTAGGCAGCTGCGAAAAGGAGTGGGATTAATCTATAGACTTACCGTAATACCTCGTGTATAAGGCACGCCTTATATGGGAGGATGCACCCCTGGTGCGCCTTATAGAAGCAGAATTATTTAGGAGATATTTTTCTCTAAAATTTCCCCAATACTCCCTTGACCCTGTATAGTGGTAAAATGGGATGGGGGAGCTCTAAGATGGCCATAGGTCTTTGAATTTTGGAAATCCGTTGATTAGAATAAACATTATGAATTTTTTTACTTTTACAATCACATCTGCAAAGTCTGGGTGTGCCTTATATGCGAGGTGCGCCTTATACGCGAGGTATTACGGATCATGCAAGAAACCTGATTAACCTTAATTCTTACACTTTCAGGGGTTTAAACAAACAAGGATACTCTTGCACACGTAAGTACTTTTCACACAAAAAAACAACAACAAAACTTAAACATATTTGGTAGAAGCTATTCTCTTGTAGTGCAATAAATACACGTATATCATACATGTGTATCTTTCTGATATAAAAGTAAAAATATTTTTGTACGTTGTTCTTTTTTTCTGCAACAATAAATTCACAAAATCCACGTTGTGAGAAAAAGTATGGTGAAAGTCGTCTTTCAGTGTAGTATGAGTGTCTCTTGTAGAATCGAAATTGTAAGTTTCTCAAACATATTTCAGAATGCAATTGTGCAGTCCACAAAAAATGTCACTCCAAAATTATCGGAGTGTGCCCAGGCACAGCGAAGGGCAGCCGGGAAACGCAGGTAAGGAGAATACTATCATTTTACCAACTGGATTCTTAGGCCACACCAAAAAAATAAGTTGGTCTACGGATTTCCCTCTCCATTTTTTCGGAAATACAATATTTTTTTTCTTTGACAAAAAATTTGTCTACGGATTTTGCTCGCTTCACTTTCTACAAGTTTTCTCTGTGATGTTTGGCAATTTTTTTTTTTAAATAAAATTTTATCGCTTGCCTCACTTTTCTAGCAAGGAATCCATTGGACGCCAAAAAGTTCTTAAAAAAAAAAAATTCAAACTAGATTTTCCAGTAATTATCCCCCTTTTCTACGCTTCATCAGGGAGTGGACATTTATTTTATAAGGGGTAATGAATTTCACGCAGGTGCACAAGCTTTTTGGCTGAAAAGAGGATACAATTCCAGAAAAAATTTCAATTGTTTTGTCTTGTAGTGTCAAAATATTCCATTTCCAACCAACGCTGACTCAGATCGTAAATATTTTCTGCAATAAAAGATTTGTACCAAAAAAAAGCCATAATTCCTAGAGTTTATCACTCCAACTCTTGGTCTATGAGTTAGAAATGTTAAATTCGAGTGAGAAATGTCAACCATGATTTATTGTGTCATGTATGTAAATTCTCTTCGTGTGTTTTTTAAAGTCAATACATTTTTATACCATTCCTCTGTTACAGATGTTGACAGAGCGATTCAATGTGAATGTACCACATCGCTTCAAAGTAAACAATTACATGTCACCAACATTCTGCGACCACTGTGGCTCCCTTCTTTATGGTCTCTTCCGACAAGGTGTCAAATGTGAAGGTAAGCATGTGCAATATTTTTTGTATTACAGAAGTAACCAAAACACTTTGCATTTTTTGATAATTATTGTGAATGCAGCACCCTATGTAATCATAACTCAATGAACATTGATCAGACCAACCCAACTTAGATATGAACCACTTTGCTCAATACTATCAGATCGGTTGAAATAAAACTACCTGTGCAGTGCCATATGGTTTCGCCCTGTCCTAATTCATACGAAGTGGTCTACCCTGTGAAGAGTTTTGCCTGTGTGAGATTTTCTGCATCATATCCCTTAGACTACTTTCCAGGATTTGAGCAAAGTTTTACAAGTCATCATAACAACACCTGTGAAACAATCTTCTTAGAAGCCTTTACTTACCGGGTACTATTGTATGGTTCGTGTTCTTTCAGTATGCAATACCAATAGTCACCATAAATGCAAAGACAAAATGCCAAACCTTTGTGGAGTCAATCACCGATTATTAGCTGAAGTTTTGGAACATGTCCGATCTGCAAGTAGCCGATCAAGCCAACATCACGGGGCGAATAATCAGGTAATAGAGAGATTAAGAATGTTAGATTTCAAAGCTCTAGTCCATTTTATATTTAAGATGTAATACCTCATGTATCCTAAGACAACAGTCTGCAGACCTTTATACCAATATGCATCACGGTACAAATGTTTTCAGCTACTATGCAACAGGTGAAGCATGAAAAAATCTGGCTGAAAAATGTTAGCAGCTTTGTATTTGATCTTGAAATGATTTTTTTGAAGATGAGAATCAAGGAGGATGATGCGGAGCCTGCAGAAGAGCGACCACGGCAACCACCAAATGCCACTCAGCAAAACATTTACCACTACACTCAAAATGACTTTGCCTTCCTAAAAGTTCTTGGAAAGGGGAGCTTTGGAAAGGTATGCTTTCGTCTCTCTGAATTTACAGTATTGGATGTATACTGAATAATGTTTAACCCCTTCCACCCCATAAAGCAGGATTTGCACGCAAATCCCAAAGAGTAACAGAAATAAAGGGGTGAAAGGGTGCAGGGGTATCAAGCAATGTTATTTTGCATTGTGGGCATGTGGTTGAATTTCTCTTGTACATGTATATGATATGTGTTGAGTGTTGAATATTTAACATTATGACTGAAGATGCGCTCATTCATCAAATTGTCTAGGTGATGTTGGCAGAGCTGAAGGGGAAGAACAAATTCTTTGCCATAAAAGCTTTGAAGAAGGACATCGTTTTAGAGGATGATGACGTTGAGTGTACGATGATTGAGAGGCGCGTGCTGGAGCTAGGTTGCGAACACCCCTACCTGACCCATCTACATTCCACCTTCCAGTCCAAGGTAAGTAGACTTCTAAGGACAGCTTGATGCTTCAAGTGGTTATATGCACTTGCCAGAGTACCAGCGGCTCCTACTAAATAAAACCTCAGTGTGTGATCGGAACATCATGGTTACCCCTGAGGAGCATAGTAAAGTTTTAAGATTGTACTATATGTACCAAGATTAGGATACCGAATATGACGGGTACGATGGGATTTTTAACTCCAAGAGTTACAGGCGAGACTCTGGGTCGTATTTATGGATAGGGGTATATGTGGACAACTTGTATAGAATTTGAATAGAATTTGGTATAGAATTTGAAGTATTATGGATTAATTGAAAAAATTATTGATGTATTCTTACAGTTTCGTTTTTAAAATTCGACCAAGACGCCAAAGGGAAACAATGCTCTCTCTGGGAAGTGTAATTCCCCTCCCCTTTCGCTGGGTTGTGATGAAACTGCCTCAGAGCAATACTTTATTTGGAAGGAGAATTACGTCACTTTTGGAGTTACAAGCAAATCACGTTGCTGTCCCCTGGTGTCATAGGTTAAAAATCACTACCCACTACTGTTCTATTATCTAAGCACTGCATGTGGGTCACTCATCAATGCCCATAACTGGCTAGGTTCCCATCGCTTAAGAAAACCCCTTATGGTGTCACGGTACTAATAGGGCCAAGGACGTTCTGATTTCCCCCCCCCCCCCATCTTCCACCATAAAACTGGCGTCAATCGGTTCTAATTTGATGGCGTTCATAAATAAAGGCTTAAATTAAAGCTGAAGTCATTCTTGATTTTTTTTAGCATGGTCAACCATAACGGAGTCCGATCCGTTTTTGCACCAGTTGCCATGGAAACCACCATGTTGAATAAATTAAATGATACAGGTGCCCCTGACAAGTCACAAATGTGACCTTGGACCCCTCTCTGACATAAAAGGTTTCCATGGTGACCAACATTTTTTTTGCAACTTTCCCCCCCCCCCAAATCGTTACCTTTCTTCTGGTACCAAAAGTATTAATCTGCGATAAAAATAAGGTCCTCTGGCACTGATTATACCAAGCAAAACACTGTTTTTATTTGGGACTATTTAGCTGTCCTAGGTTTACTGGGGCGGAATACTACTGTGACACCTTATGTATTGCAGTGGGGCATCATATTTATAGTAGGCCTACTATCATTACAAACAGTGCAGCCATGAAACAACTTTTGTTGGAAAAAGTTTTGCAATGCATTTCATGTGTTTTATCTATATTACAGAGTCATCTGTTCTTCGTGATGGAGTACCTGAACGGTGGTGACCTCATGTTTCACATTCAGCAGGTGGGCCGCTTTAACCAAGAGCGCTCACTATTCTACGCTGCTGAGATCATCACTGGTCTGCAATTCCTGCACAAGCGGGGTATCATCTACAGGTACAGCTTTTTGCTCATTTGTCAACCTGATATGCCCGAAATATGTATAAACAACACACTACTCCTTTCAAGAGTGCCCTGGATGTGTATTGAAAAAGGGCCAGAGTGTTGCCAAAAACTTTTTTGCTATGCAGGCCAAGGTGGCCTGCATCTTTTTATCTTACACAGGCCATTTCTGTCTTGTGCAGGCCATAACTGACATTTTAAGGTCCGAATACAAACTTAATCATATATGATTTTATACATAAATAAAGCTATAAAAAAGTGAAAAATGTCTGAATATAAAGAAAATGAAAAAAGATGGCCCTATCTCCGCTTCTAATGGACAAATCTTGAAAATTATTTTGCCATTAGAAAGCCGAGATAATGGCAGGCCATTTTGGCCTGCATCCCAAGGCCCTACGCCGCCCATTTAAATTCTACACCGGCTTCATTTCAGCATTACTAGGGCAACTACAATAATTAACCAGGGTTATCCTTCCACCATTGAAGAAATTTCCACTACAATATTGTAATCCCTTCTATATTACAGAGATTTGAAGTTGGATAACGTTCTTCTGGATAAAGATGGTCACATTAAGATTGCTGACTTCGGAATGTGCAAAGAAAATATAATGGAGGATACCCGTGCTACGACATTCTGTGGTACACCTGACTACATTGCCCCTGAGGTAAGGATTCCTTATTTCACACTGAAAACCAGGTACCGTAAACTCCCGCGTATAAGACGCGTCCTCTACGCCAAACAAATGCCTGGTGCATCTTATATGATCTACTGAAGTTTAGGGTGCGTCTTATACGAGGGGTAATTTTACTATAGAAATGTACTGGATTTACAAAATTGAGCCCTAAGAGGTGCGTCTTATACGTGAAAATGCCTCTGCTGAGTTTGGGGTGCGTCCTATACGTGCAGCGCATCTTCTACGCGGGAGTTTATGGTAATGGTTACATACACAAGCTATAGAATTTGCATTTTCTTTTATATTCAAATATGAGTGTAGAACCATTAGTGTACTGTGGATCACCTCACAGCCCGATAAGATGCCGAAACATGTATTGGGCAGGGGTGTTAAATCTCTGCCTAATGGCGGAAATCTGCCTTTTTTTATCTTCAGCAGAACTAATCTTGAGATCTGTGTAACTCCATTGAGGAAATAAAATACCATTTATAGAGGGGTGGGGGTGACTGAAACTACATGGTCTCACAATGTTTGATACTTTCCAAACTGGTTTCTGCTACCATCTCAATCATACTTATTGTCCTAAAAGGTGGTATAGTCTAATTGTCTATTCGAACAATTTTTATCCAATGTGAAATCGACTATAAATCCTCACATTATACTTCAGCATAAACTCGTTTCAGCATTTCACACCCTGATTGGGTGTGGCTCAACCATGAATTACCGGCCGAATCACCTACATTCAACGTGCAGAATTATGTACTTAACTAAATGTTAACTAAATGTTTTTGTATCTACAGATTTTACAAGGGCAAAAATATAACTCATCCGTTGACTGGTGGTCATTTGGAGTACTATTGTATGAAATGTTAATTGGTCAGTCTCCTTTCCATGGAGATGATGAAGATGACCTCTTTAAGAGCATTTGCAATGACACTCCACACTATCCACGATGGATCAGCAAAGAGGCCTGTTCACTGCTTAGTCTGGTGAGTTGCACTGAAGTCTTCACTTTTCCACCTGTTTAATACAGTTAAAAATACCTGTTGCAAACAATGTGAACGATTTGCATAGAACATGATCAGTTTGTGAAACATGTTTTTGCGAACAGTGCAGAGAAGGTTCCGTGGGGCATGGACTTGAAGTCAAGTTCAAGTTTCAGGAATTGTTATTGGTTCTAGGTATAGCTGATGCAAATGGTGCACAGAGTGTAAGCAAAATGGGTGCAATTTCGTATGTAGATGTGAAATAACACACATAAGGCCCATGGGTATTGCTACATGTACAAACACCCCTGTAGTTCTAATGGTAGTTATCATGTAGGGTGTAATATCTAAGTGACAGATCTGCAATCCAGTTATCGAAATGTGATTCCCTGATTTGACAGCGAGCATTACTTGACTGAAGACTTAAGATCTTAGTTCAGCTGAGTTTACCAAGTTAATGAGATTTAATACAATTGACTTTTGACTTTCAAATCTTATAGAGAAAATGTAGATAATAACTAAGTCATCTTTTCGTTATCAATGAAAATTTTTACTCTTGTCTTACAGCTGTTTGAACGTAAGCCCGAGGAGCGGCTGGGCATGCCCAGTTGTGGAGCGGGCCCCATCAGAAAACATGCGTTCTTCCGCAGCATCAACTGGAAGGATTTGGAAGACCGGAAGGTGGAGCCACCGTTCAAACCCATTGTCAAGTCGGCTAGTGATGTCAGTAACTTTGACTCCGACTTCACGATGGAGCGGCCACAGCTGTCACGAACAGATGAGGACTTGCTGAAGACGATCCAACAGTCTGTCTTTGCAGGTTTCTCATTCACCAACCCAGCAATGCTAGATGATGTCTCTACCAAAATGTGATGATCACACTAATCTGTAGTATATCCAGACCAGCTTACGTATTGCGCCACTAGAGAGGGAGGGGGGGGGGTGAATTTGGTAAGGGTGTGGGAGGGAAGAAAGGGAATATACATGTATATTCAAATACTCCACAATGATATGTGTGGGAGGGAAGAAAGGGAGTAAGAACATTCAGATACTCCACAATGATGTGGTCGCCACTTGTACCGTAATCTCCCGCGTATAAGACGCGTCCTCTACGCCAAACAAAATGCTGGGGAGTCTTATAGGATGTACTTAAATTAGGGGTGCGTCTTATACGAGGGGTACTTTTACTATAGAAATGTACTGAATTTACAAAATTGGTACCTAAGAGGTGCGTCTTATACGCGAAAATGCATGTGCTGAGTTTGGGGTGCGTCTTATACGTGCAGCGCGTCTTATACGCGGGAGATTACGGTAGTGATCAGGCAAGTATAAGTGTGCATTACCTGCCACTGTGAAAAGCATAGTTCATTGATTTTTCTCTGAAACAGTATGGAAAGGCAAATGATACTACTGAAAGATAGGTAGGACTTTTTGCCTGGAGAGACTTTTGTTACTATTTGTTATTATTTCTCCCGTGGAAAGTGCATTACAAGAATGGAGTCCCATTAGAAATGATCTAGATTATGAATATTTCTCCCAGTTGCATGTTGTTAAGTTCACTGAAGGCACTAAGAAATCTCTTCATGCTTCTACTAATGAATATCTGTTTAAACTTCAAATAATTGGTCTCGTTTGTTGTGTTTGATAATTGAGCTAGATAGTACTTCTTTACATACCACCAAAATACCGACATGTATACAAACAGCGATGGTTAGATATTATTTACACTGCCTATGTAAAAATTGTTGATGTTGTTCATGATACACATGTCAAAGTGGTGTCCCATTATTTTAATAAGGAGGTTTGTTACATTAATTCCCTGTGACTTGTAACAGTATATAGATCAAATGATGTGATCGTCCTGTAACATGTCACCAACTTTTGATAATACGCCCATTCCTCTTTTTCATTATATTAACTCTAGCGAATGTGGTTTAATGCATTTCGGTGTGAACATATTGATGTTGCAATACCGTCGACGCAAAACATATGTATAGACGTTGTTCTTTCACTTCACTGCAAAATTGTATATTTAGATGTACGGCTATGGGGCATATTGAACCATTTGCTTATTTGTTATATAGTAAATTTAAGACTATTTTCATAATTGTGGAGGTGTAGACCCAAAGTAAGACTTACTTCATGTGGTACATGATGAATTGTTTTATCACATACTCTGACAGGTGATTTTGTGGTTGATAGCTTCTAATCTAGTTCCTGTTGTATAATCAGATGTATTATTAGTTTATGAAATAATGATATATATGTGAAGAGCTAATTGATCGTATTCTAGTACTTCATATAAACGAGATTGTCAAAGAATGTCTAAGTAATTGCAAAGCAATGTGTCCCTAGAAAAAACACTGGGAGGATCAAATTAAAATCACTAGCACTAAACCCATGAATGGAATTTCTATTTTGTCAATTTTCGTCTTTAACATAAGAAATTTGGTGCAAAATGCTTGTACGTACATGGTTGAATGAAAGAGGAATAGAACAAAGTACCGCTACCACTACCCTAGTGTAAGTATTTAGCCAAAAGTGAAACAGTGATGTAACGTCGATCAGGCAGATTCACAGCACTCATATAGCATAGG
This sequence comes from Acholoe squamosa, assembly GCA_949317995.1. Classification (NCBI taxonomy): domain Eukaryota; kingdom Metazoa; phylum Annelida; class Polychaeta; order Phyllodocida; family Polynoidae; genus Acholoe; species Acholoe squamosa. Next base: position 71,364,717 of record OX439035.1, on the reverse strand, counting down.
AGATGAAAATAAAAGCCCTTACAGCTTTTGTATAAGACTGCATATTATCACAGTGCTTGGTATATTGGTTTATTAATTCATATCTACGGTACATTGACATACATGTATACAAAGTCATTTTTAGAGTCAGCAAAATATAAACACCAGTATTGGTATTGTTACATATAATGCAGAAAGAAATATCATCAGGTCTTGCAGCACTGTCAATGACTTACATAGAGAATTTGATGTATTTATTTATGTGTTTTCTCAAAGTGTGTGAAAGACGGATATGTATGTTATAACGGTGTGGAGTTTTCATGATTTCCACTAAGAGCATAGACATGTCACTGTGACAATAAGTCCATTGTGTTTGTCAGTGTCTTGCCGACATCAAACTTACAGTTATGAATCACAAAACCTAATCAGGTTCATTGAAGTGAAAAATGGGGTCCATATTGGACTAATCCAAGACTGGCATTTGAGAAAATTAAAAAGGAGATTGAGAAGAAAAAAAAGAACAATTACACTGGCTCCTTATGGTAAGCAGTAAATACACATGACCTTAAAAATTTGATTGATGTCGAAATGAGGAATCATGAACGCTCCCAAGATCTTTGAGAAAATAAAATTTGATAGTGATAAATGTATTTGTGAGCAATATCTGTGACATTTCAAACGTTATGTAGGTACTGTATACAAAGAAAAATGAACTAGAACAATGATCACTCTTGCACAGATATAAATAGGGGCTGTACTAGTGCCCTCTTCTGAAACCCTGTAGAATCGCCTTGCAATGACGACTGTCATTGAATTTAAATGATCTGCATTAAAACCTTTCCACATGGAACAGTGCTCGGCGGAGGCTACCTCTATGGGACATACTATAGGCACACTGAATCGGGGACCTATGTCCACCAACGTTCGCACTGTGACAACGTGACAGATTCAGAGCTCCTTAACTCATTATGGATAGCATGATACCTTAAGATCATATTGTCGTGTTAGTGCAAGAAGGTTGTAACTGCGTCTGGGTCACAAGGTAACTACTTCAGTGAGGCCCCTCATGGAGGTACCTTTTACCCTGTTAACCTAGGTGCAGTTACAACCTTCTTGCACAAAGGTGATAGGAATATGTTCATCAGCGTGAATGATGTAACAATGCACCACAGGCAGACAATACTGCATTGATGAATCCCATCTTACCATTGGAAATGCATCAATTTTGTAAGAATAGAATTATTATGTATTGCTACAATTCCTCACGTATAACTAGCTCCTGGTACACGAGGTGCGACTTTTAAGCGAGGTACTAGGTATCAGGCTGTCCATAGGGTATCAGTAATCCCAAAATATAACACTGTATACACAATAAACGTGTGGACTGTAAATAAGTGAGTTTTAGATATTGTCATGGCAGCGGAATTATTGTTAATTTTACAATTCTAGCTTCAGATGTTGCTATGTGCATAGCTGTCTAAGAAATTGTGATCCTTGTAAATTGCAGACCTTACTTTGTATATACAGACATGTTACCTCTGAAAGTCCCGTATAAACTTTGGTTCAGTAAAAGTAAATGTAAGAATGTGATGTTCAGTTCTCGGTTTCACCTTTCATGATGCTCTTACACCTAGCATCTCAGATATTTAACAGGGTCGCTTATCATGGTAGTATTTGGGTATAGCTGACTTCATGGATCAAAGAATTTGTATTCATGTACTGTCCTGCTCCATCAAGGATTCCATTGTGAGTTGAAATTTGTTGTCTTGTTTTTGTAATAAGAATGTAACCGGTTTATCGTAGAACTAATCTTATTACCCAATTTCAGTCAAGGACAGAGATTATATGCTATGTGTGGCCAAAATGGTTTGGTTGACAGTAAGCTGTACGTGAGAGAAAATTGAATGAAGAAATGTCAAAAAAAAAAGAAGAAGTAATGATAATGATGATAACCTGCAGTTCTGCGGGAATTAATTTTTGGCGGGTACTATGTATCTATTATTTGATGGAAAAAATTGCTGATAAGATGCATATGGAGAACGAATTGCTACAGGTTTAAATCGTATAATGTTTGTAACAACCTTTTTCAATTGTTTCTGTGTAATTGACTATGGATTTCGAGATATAGATTATATATGTATAATATATCAATTTATATTTACAATTATATCTGTATTGCAATCAATCCCCTATTGGGAGACTATGCTGTCTAAAAGATCTAGATGAGGTATTAAAACTGTCTTAACTATGGTTATCATATGCTGTATCCAATGTGTCTATTTTTCTACTGGCGAGGTGCCTTTCTACCACTCTGTCTACAAGTGTTTAAAGATGAAAAGAAGAATCCTATCGCGTCCAGCAAGAAAATATTATTAAGCGATGCTAATTCTTTATATTGTTGATGGAAGGTACCTGAACTCCTGTGCCTTTGTACTCAAATTCCTCTAACTCAGGCATTTACCTCCGATACTTTCATCACTCACTCTCCCGCTTACAGTGGAACTATGTATTTATACATAACCCTTGAAGGAAAACATAATGTACTGCGAACTTTTGTCAAAATGATGACGCAAATAAAAGAGGTGAAGCCATGTAGCATCAAGCAAACCTTGAGGGATACCCAGATGCCAACAAGTTGTTTTTCAACATGATTCTTGGGGGATATGATGATGGGATGCATTAATTGCACAGAGAAATAAGAAGCAAATCAAATTTACATATTTACACTGATGTATCAGGTACTGAATCTGTATACTGTTATTGCAAAGAGTGAAAATATGTGTACTCTCTATAATCATTACTTGATGTTCCACCAAACTTTCAATTCGATTTCTCTTTTGCTGTCAATCAGATATGATCTTTTATATTAATAGGCAATCTTTAGAAAGATAATTATAAGAATTTTGAAATACAAATATCAAAGCTTTCTTTTGAATACACTAAAAAAAAATGGTGACTTCAAACTAAAGCCTCCAAGACAAGTGACATTCAGTGAAGCTATCTTTACTTTTAAAATAAAGATGGTGGATTTCATACGTTCTTGTGTGAGATAAGTAAACTGAAATGATTCATGGTGCCTCTTTAGTAACTGTAAGACCAAACTTCATAAAATGATGTGACGCGTATGTATAATTTATGTATTAAAGTCATAGTTATTGGACACTCACAGATAGTCAAGATTAACCAGAAAAAATATTCTTTGTGGTCTGTCAACATTTATAAAAGAAATAAATACTTAAGTACTTAATATGTGCATTGTTTGTGATATTTGTAAGTGTATTTGCTTATCAGGAGGGGAATGAACATGTTATATTGATTACATATGGCCCAGGGTCTGTGCATCATACATTACTCTCCAGCTCATTTGATTAATGATATTAACACGTCCAGTTTCCATTGCAAACATGTCTAACTTTTCTAAGCTTCAGTAAAGTGGACCGTTGTTACCAGTTGGGTTTTTATTTTTAAGTTTTTCAGAAAAAAAGTGGCTTAACATAGTTTATATTATTTCAAACTTCATAGACGTTGTCCATGGAAAGAATTAGTAACTTTACTTAAGGCAGGTTTGGTGTCCCTAAAACGATTCCATGTAATTTCTTGATTTAAAAAGTGGATACTGGTTGGTGATTGGGATTATTTTGGTGCATAGGGTGTGTTGTACACATCACTATGTCAAAACGAGATACCACCTGTAGGTAATTTTGTGATTAGAGTGTGCTAGAAGAATAGTAGCAGGTCATACCATGTTAATTTTTTATTACGCTAGTCAGTGGAATGAGTGATATGCATGCAAAGGTACTGGGTTTTTCCTTATGGGGAATAACATAGAGGCCATGCTGGTCTTTCATTGGAGGTGAATCTAGGTTAGTACATAGAGGAGCCTAGTAGGCTTCTCTATGGTAAGTATCAATAGTGAGATAGCTGGCCCTTTCATGTGAGGGCATGAAGGACCAGAATAACTTCATTGGGAGTCCACGATGGAGGAATTCTCATTCCATTCTACCAGTGGGCATACCAGATTCGTAAAAGGCGACAAACTCGGGGTTTCTTGTGTCTTGGGGTGAGTGTGTGGGCAGCTGGTGTCCATATGCGCAGGCCCGGGCCTACATGCTTGTCTTTTGTCATGGGATTCCCCCTCAGTGAACCATGTCTGAGTGATCAGAGCCCGTGGTTTGTCTGGCCCTGCCTATGGGACCAGGCAAATAAAAGAACACTTGCTATCCTTCGAGAAGAGTAGGGGAATGAAGCCCCGGTAGCAGAATTCCCCCTCATCCCTCCTCATAGATTTGGTCACTGCTGTGTCGGGCAAGCAGCATATAAATACCTGTCTAGCTGTCTGGACAAGCAGCTTTGAAACACCTGTCCAAACAGAAACGATAGGACGTCATGTCCGCAAACCACAGAAACTCTGCTAACTTTTAAGTACTATTAGCGGAGGTTAAATCAACCAAACCAAACCAAGCCTGCTGGACAAAGGCGTAGGTACCCGCCAGTCAACAGCAAAGTTACCAGCCTTACTGTAGAGGACAGCCTGACAGCCCAACTGACATGCATATTGATAGGTCTCACAGCCCACTGTCAACTGATTGAAAGCAGGACAGACTGACACCTTTTACAGCATGACAGGGTGCAATCTGTAGACGACAGCCTGACTGACATGAGTAGTATAGTATGTATTGGAACGGGACTATAGTTAATTACAGGATATTACTCACTCCGCATGCAGCCAATCAGAGGCCTCCATTTGGTCACATGGCCCGTTGCCATGGTAACATGACATACTTAGGGGATAAGCGACCACCTCTCAGCCAATCAGAGGCCAGCATTCTGGTAACCATGGTAACATGATGTAGCGTTCTACCCCTCGATGTTTAATCGAATCTTTCGATAAACAACGAAGAACAACTATTCAGGTTCCAGTTAAAACTTTATTGTCTAATAACACATAGGCATCAGCCGTTCTCGATCACAGTTACAGGTGGCAGAGTTTGAACTCTATAACAGGTTCGACACTAGGCCTTCTAGTGTCTACAGTTGATATTCCACATGCACCTCCTCTGTGCAGCAGCACAGAGGAGTACTAGGATATGGTAGCCGGGCAGCCGCCAACCATCGCTCACGATGGTCAGTCGGGGCTGGACTGACCCTGAGGAAGGCCGTACAACGGCCTTATATACACCGGAGTCGAGGGCCACGTGACCAAGTGGTGACGTGGCGCTGGATTCCAGTGCCCCCAGGCGTCGGGTAATAGAGGTGCTCTCGAGTCGCCCACGAGGACCACGAAGGTACCTCGAAGACGACGCGGGACCACCACACCAGCCCCCACTAGACTGAAACGAGGTCTCCGAAAATTCAGAGACCCCGGATCAGTCTAAACAAATAGATAATAATATGAACTACTGGATCTGTCGACATAGTCGACAGAAACAGTAGAGGAATATATAGAAATATAGTTTCTACTGTACTGTAGAAAAAAAATTATTATAACAGTTAATTTATAAGGCGTAGCTCCCTCCAACGTAGGAGACCAGTGTCGAAACACTGCTTCACGACCTGCTCCTGGTCGATCCGAGGGAGGCACGACCGGGTATGGTAACCGAGGTCGTGTCGTTTCCTCCCTGTCTCGTTGAGAAGCTCCTTCCAGCGTAGGAAGCCCATCGATAGTGTACAGTACGACTATGATGGTCCTTCGACCGTGAGGCCGAGGATGTGTGGCACCACCGGGTCCTAAGACCAGGGTGGCGTCGGATCCACACAGCTTCGCAGGAAGGTCCGGGGACTGGAAAGGTACCCCCACTCGTGGAGGGTACACCGTCGTCCGGGAACAAGTTCCCAGGGGTTCCGTGCTGACATCGAGACTCTGTCCGATGTCAGCGATCCAAGCTGGAGAGGAGGAACAGTAGTATCATACTACTGATCCCCCGAGATGGACCCTGTAGCGGCGTCGATTTCAGCCTGCTCCCCGTCAGTGCGTTCCTCCTCATGTGAAGCACTGGCGGCTAGCTGGCCCGAAAACGTCGGCGACTCCGGCAATGGAGCCACACGGTCCATTGTCGTACTCTAAGCCTCGTTAGAGGTCTCGGGTGCATCCCGGGAGTCCCCCTCAGCATCTGAGTGGAGAACGGCCGAGTCTGCTAAGTCGCTTCCGTCGTCGTCGTCGTCGCTCTCCCGACCTTCATGGTCGTCCTTGCCTCCCTGGTCAGGGGGAGCCGTTGGAGAGTGACCGACGACATCGACGTCCCCGTCTATATCCATCGACTGTTCCACCTCGGCAGGTTCTACTGCTTGGGCGGAAGCCGACGGGTCCGGGCAGACGGCTACGTTCGCCGGGGCCAGAGGAGTGATGCCCTGAAGATCCGGATGGATCCTCGGTGACACCACTCTTTGGACCGGTGGCGGCGTAGGCTCGGTGGTTCCCGAGAGGGTTATCAAGGGAACCGAGGAGGAAGACGGGGCTGCTGGCGGGTAGACGGAGGCACCGAGAGACCTACCCGGGGTGTCAGGCTTGTCCTGCACCACCTGCTCTCGGCCCAACATCGTCATAGCCGAGCTCAGACTGTCCATCTTTGGAGACAATTCTCTCAACGGATTCGTCTGAGCCGCCAGCGTCCTGACGTCAGGAATCACTCCACCCTCGACGAGGTACCTCTGCGCTTCGCGAGAGGGCTCGGTTCGAACGGGCTTCAGGGTTCGGACGCCATGGTGTTTGTCCCTCATCCATTCCGAGAGTTGGACCCCGAAGACTCTAAAGAATTCGCGGTCGATTTCCTCCCAGCCTTCTATGATACTATCCCTCTTGGTAATATCATATTGGGCCTGTGCCTCAAAGTTATTGAGACGCGTTCGGACATCGGTCAGACGAGAGTCCATCTCCATCTGAACGGTCTGGCGCACCTCATTCCTAAGAGCCGGAAGGAGCTCGTTACGGATGGCCATGTTCGTTCTGTCGAACAGGCCGAACAAGTAGGCACTTGCTTCCTCACGAAATGCCTCACCGAACTTGTCGATAGCAGGGCTGCCCGTCATCTGTAGGAGTCCCTTACAACGTTCCACGAACGTCTTCGGGACCCCACGTTCGACGCCATCGCCGTAGGCAGGCTGCGCCAACTCCCAACGCAAGGTTGCTGTTGGGGTGTCGGTGCCTGTCACGACGTTGGAGAAGCTAGCTCCTGCTGCCGAGGTCAGTGTCGCACCTCCCACATGAACATGCGGCGTGGCAGCTGGGGTGCTGTCCTCCGCCGCCGTAGGGGGTTTGATAGGGGGAGACGAGTTGGTGGTCACCTTGGGTTGCCGATCACGACCACTCCGGGATTCCACCGTCTTGCCTCCAGTTTTAGCACCATTGGTGCTTGGTTTGGCTGAACCGGTCGAAGCAGTCTTCGACTTTTTAGGAGCCGGGGCCGGGGCGGCTTTCGATGCCTTTTCGGGCTTCGAGGGAGCAGCCTGCGGCTTAGGCTTCTTAGGTTCAGTCGAACCGGCAGACTTCCCAGCTTCTGTAGAGTGGGGCCTCTTGTTCCCACTCGTTGAAGCTGTCGGTCCTGGGTCCCGAGGACGACTGGCCTCCCGCTTCTTCCGTTGCTCTACCCTGAACTCGGGGTAGGCACCGTAGAAAGCGGGCATCAGCTCCGGTCTGATATACAGGCGCTTCGTAGACGGGGGTGCGGGGGCCATCCGCATCCAGTGTCTAGTCGGCGCGCCTGTCTTCTCATTCCGTTCGCACTTTCCAACCAGCGTCTCCACTAGTTGGATAGCGCCCTCGGCGTTGTACTTATGGGGCTGCTTGTACGACTTAAGATGACGCGCCATCAAGCCCCTTCGTGAAGTCACGAAAGGAGGAGAGGTCGGGTCATCAGGGTCCTGATAACATGGAATGGTCTTTTCCACCTTAACACAACCGAACTGCGGACGGATGGCTCGATGCTCTTCAACCAAGTGTCGAGCATACCTGCCGTCTGTCGCATATACGCGAGGGGGGAACCCCTTACGTGTGCAGTTCTCGAAAGCACACTGCTGCCCTGGATTGAAGATGCGCCATGCGAACCCAATCCGCTGTCGCTCGGGCAGCGACACCCCCGACGAGTCTGAGGCATTCGTGATATTCTCGATCATCGAGACATACCAGTCAATGGCATGACTATCGTCCGAATACCATTCCTCGTCGTCACTACCATCCTTTCCGACGAGACTAGGGAGTACCACTTGACCATTCTTGCGGTAGTCCTGAAGTTTTGTCAGTGGCCTGTCATCGACGTACTCAGCACGTCGTTTGGCAGTGATCGCTGACAGTCGCTTCCACTCGTCGACAGCCCTGGCCGTGTCTGGGGGTGAGGATACGGTGCTCTCCACGGCACCGGCATCGACCTCCGACGGCTCGGTTCCAGGTTCCGGTGGAGCAGTAGACTCGCTACTCCTCTCCCGGGCCGGAGCCTTCTTGGCTGCGGATTCCTTTTTGCTACCTTCCTTCTTAGGCACCCTAGGGATCTTGAAATCTTTCAAGGTGTCCTTGGATGCCTTCGATTCAGTGGGCTTCTTGCCCTTAGAACCTGAAGGGGTAGCACTTTTCGATGGAGCAGGCGTCGATGGCTCGTCGACCTCCATCTCATCGGGAGAAGAGTCTCTCGAGGCGGCAGCAGCTGCGACCTTCAAGTTGCGCTTCTGCTGCTTAGCTGCCTCTTTCACCTTCCGGCGGAGCTCCTTCTCCCGCTCCTGGGACTCGGCCAAGGCTTTCTGTGCATCCTCGATCTGCTTCAGAAGGGCTGCACTTTTAGCCGAGGTAGACTCGAGCTCTTGCTCGGGTCTGGTCCTCTTGGACTTCTTCTTCTTCTTCTGCGACTTGTGGCTCGCCGAAGAGCTGTACCCTGACTGCTCGTCGGACAAGGACCCCATGGTTCTTCCTGAACTGCCGGGTTCCACCAGGGAGAGAAGACTCCGGGTCTCGAACCGTACTCAGACGGGACGAGACGTCGAAGAGAATCTTCGAGGTTTTTCGATCCGCACTCTGGCGGGTCGAAGCCTCGAAGGTGCCTTCGATGTACCTCGAACCGCACTCAGGCGGCTCGAGGGACCGAAGACTGGAGCCTCGAGAGAACACGAACCTGCGCTCACGCAGGTCGTGTCCCTCGACACTAGGCGGGGAGACCTCCTACACTCAGGTAGGAAGTCCCCAGCTGGAATAAGCTAGGCTTAGTCCAGCTTATCTGCGTCTGACTCTCATGAGAAGGGCGCAGATGTGACCTCCGTGGTGTGCGACGCGGCCTTTTATCCCTGTGGCGCGCGCCTCTGATTGGAGGAAGGGCCTACGTGACCGAGGAGGGCGAGCCCTATTGGTCCACAGCGCATCACGCCATGACCAAATAAGGTAATGCTCAAAAAATAGAACGACTCACTCTCCCCTCAACGTCACGCTCTGGTTCTCCAGTCGCAATTTTTGCATATGCCGTTATTTCCTATGCGGTCTATGGGTTCCAACACTATTAACATGGATAATTTGGGCACCCCCCCTTCATCAGACTACCGGGATTTAAAAAAAATGGTTCCAATATGGATCTACCCTTCGGGCAGAATCCACCAGCCTATGCTGGGAACCCCTCCACACAGTCAAAAATAAAAGACGGACGCCCCACATTTCCATGTTTCTAGCATCAGGTTGTCTCAAAATAAGAGACAATCGCATGACTTCCCGTTGTGTAATTTTTTATTCACCGTCGGCCTCACGTCCACAGACAGATTTACTCAAGAACGGCACCCGTTATTTTAAAGCCTCGTTAAAAACACAGGTTAGTAAAGCTGCTGCTTAGTATTGTGCGAAACATCGATTACTGAGTAGGGTTTAATCTAGGACTTTTCCTGATTTTAACCTTTACTACAGGAACGAGTGTTGAGCCTCGGGGCGGGTTACTATCACCCCCTCCTAGCCCGCCGTCCTTTGATGTGGCTGGGCCGACCGGGCTATTAACCCGTTTCCGTCGGCGTCTGCCTCCCATCACTTGTGACGGTGTGGATGTAGGAGCCAGAGTGTTTGCTCTGGATTTCCTTTCATCCTTGACACTCGCTGACCGTTCCTTTGATGAGCCTTGGCGCTTAAGCCTCGCTCGAGTCATAGGTCCGGACTGGAGTGACTGATCCTTGACTTCAATCGAGACGTTTCGATGTGAAGTTTGTTCAGTCGTTCGCACCTTCGAAGGGGGGGTCGGGCTTCCGACATCCCTTCAAAGACGGTTTAGATGCTTTCGACTTATCTCGACGGGCCGGTTGACCACGGCGCCGCTTTGATGGTTTAATGGCATCCAACACCTCCACCTCGCTCAGTTTCGAGCCTTTTGCTGTCGTTTTCGATGACCCTGCGTAGTTAGTTTTTTAGACTGAACTTCTGGCCGCGACCTTTCGATCTCTATTTCGACCTGTCCAGAAACAGACTTAGCCCTTTTCGTAGCCTTACGAGAAGGTGAATCATCATCAAGTCGTGGTTGCAACAACTCAACAGTTTGTGATAGCTCTACGCCCAACCACCAGCGCACTCTATCGACATTGCTCTTTTGCAACCGTCCGCGGGATGATCGAAGTAATAATGTCGACTCAGAGAGGACAGAATTACCTAGGTTTTCCCTTACCATGCTATAACTCTCCCTCAATCGGTCACGAAGTTGTTCCACGAAAGTGACGGAACAAGGGACTTCGAGTGGGTTCTCGATTGAGCCGAAAATCACATCCGCTGGCATGAGAATTTCTTCCCCGAATACCATCATATTTGGACTGCATCCAGTAGAACTGTGCTCAGAGCTGTTATATGCGGACACCACATATTTAGCCTGTTCATCCCAGTCGTCCATATGTTTGTCTACCAACATAGTCAGACTCTGAATCAACGTCCTATTGAACCTTTCCACCTGACCATCGCTCTGTGGCCTGTATGGATTGGTTCTCTGTTTTACAATCGTCAGATATTCACACATCTCAGAGAAGAGTCGAGATTCAAATTCTCGACCTTGGTCAGAATGCAGAAGCAACGGGACTCCAAAGGTCAAAACCCATTCGTCCACGAAGGCTTCTGCACAGGTCTCTGCTGTGTGATTTGGTAGGGAAATAGCGCGTACATACTTGGTGAAGTAATCCTGGATTACTAACATGCAAGTATTCTTGTTTGGCTTGGGTGCAAATCCCGAGATGATATCCATAGCTATCCTCCCGAATCTCACCCCGAACAACTCTTGGTGTAGAGGAGACTTACCCATGCCCTCGCCGGGCTTTACCAGGCAACAGGTAGGACAGTGCCGAACCCAACGACCTATGTCCTTTCCCATTCCGGGCCAGTAATATCTCCTTTTCACTTTTTCGAGCGTTCGTTTACGACCAAAATGTGCCGCTGTTCGGTGTCCGTGGCAAAAGGAGATTACCTCACCCCTCAGTTGGCGTGGTACAACTACTTGAATCGTGCGTCTAGCTCGACCCGCCTCGACTTTCCAGCGACACAACAAGCCTTCACGGAAGGTTAATAGAGGCCATTGCCCTACTAATTTCCGTACTTCGGCGCTCTCGATTGATACATCAGGCCTAGTGGGTTTAGCCCCCTTAACTAGCCATTCAGCAACTCGTTTGATGTCGGCGTCCGCTTTCTGAGCATCAATGAGTTCATCGAGAGACCAAAATGCAACACCCACCCGGCTGTCTACTAAACCACCTACAGCTGCCATCACAGCATTATGACTGCCACAGTCTGTGCAATCCGACCTCTGGCATAGCCGCACAGGGATACGACTAAGACCATCGGCGTTTAGATGCTTGGCCCCACTTCGATGTTCGATCTTAGAGTTTTCGAGACCGAACTCCAAAAGGTGGGCCAGCCACATACCCATCATTCCTTCAGCCTCTTTGAAATTCAGGAGCCATTTCAAAGACGAATGATCGGTGCGGATAGTGAAGTTACCACCGTAAAGGTAGTGCCTAAACTTCCTGGTGTACACGACAACCGCCAGCAGTTCTCTTTTGGTGGTGCAGTAGTTTCGTTGTGTTTTACTTAGAGTGTTGCTAGCAAATGAGATCGGGACCTCCACTCCATCCTGCACTTGGGATAGAACAGCCCCGATCGCGGTATTACTAGCGTCAGTGTCTAAGATAAAACGACCGTCGGGTGTTGGGAATCAAAGCACAGGTGTCTCCCTGAAACTTCGTTTTAACTCGACAAAGGCATGTTCGGCTCTTTCCGTCCACGCGAATGCCTCGTAACGACCTCTACTACCTTTAGGTTTTTGGATCACTAAGTCCTGTAAAGGGCTTACGAGTTCCGCGAACCCCGGGATGAACTCTCGGTAGTAGGAACAAAAACCAATGAAGGATCGAATTTCCTTCACTGTAGTGGGCCTAGCCCAAGTCATTACATCGCTAATTTTCCCCGGGTTGGCTTCTATACCCTGTTCAGACACGATTCGGCCGAGGTACTCGACTGAAGTCCTAAAAAGTTGACACTTTTTAGGTTTCAACTTCAGTCCCCATGCCCGAATCCTGTTGAAGACTTCTGCCAGATTCGCCATTGCTTCATCCGTCGTTTTGCCGAAGACGATGATATCATCGAGGTAAACCAGGCAACTTTTACCTAGCAAACCTCTCAACATCTCCTCCATCATTCGCTCGAATGTGGCGGGGGCGTTACACAAACCAAACGCCATACGATCGAACTCGTAGAGCCCCCTCTGGTAGGAAAAAGCGGTTTTCTCGACGTCGTCGGGATTCATCCCGATCTGCCAATATCCCGATTGGAGATCGAGACAACTAAACCACTTGTTTCCTCCTAGGGCATCCAAGGATTCGTCGATGCGCGGGAGGGGGTAAGCATTTTTCTTAGTCACTCCATTCAGACATCGATAATCGACGCAGAATCTCATGGTCCCATCCTTCTTCGTCACCATCTGGACGGGACTGGACCAGGGACTAGTACTTGGCCTAACCACCCCCGTATCCAACATCTCCTTAAGTTGTTCATCCGCCGCAACTTTCTTGCTGAGCGGAATCCTTCTATAAGGGACTCGGATTGGTTGTGCGTCACCCGTGTCGATGTTATGCAGACATGGGGATTTAAAGACGTCCACATGCTTACGTAGTAAGGCGGACAGTTTCAGTCTTTCTTCTGGCTGGGTCAGGTGGGTGTCGCCATACATGTCTAACAGCCAGGTAGGGAGCTCCCCCGTGCGAACTTAAGCTCGCAGTACCTATGCGGACTAAAGTTAACAACTGGTCACGGCACCAGTGAAGCGTTCTACCCCTCGATGTTTAATCGAATCTTTCGATAAACAACGAAGAACAACTATTCAGGTTCCAGTTAAAACTTTATTGTCTAATAACACATAGGCATCAGCCGTTCTCGATCACAGTTACAGGTGGCAGAGTTTGAACTCTATAACAGGTTCGACACTAGGCCTTCTAGTGTCTACAGTTGATATTCCACATGCACCTCCTCTGTGCAGCAGCACAGAGGAGTACTAGGATATGGTAGCCGGGCAGCCGCCAACCATCGCTCACGATGGTCAGTCGGGGCTGGACTGACCCTGAGGAAGGCCGTACAACGGCCTTATATACACCGGAGTCGAGGGCCACGTGACCAAGTGGTGACGTGGCGCTGGATTCCAGCGCCCCCAGGCGTCGGGTAATAGAGGTGCTCTCGATGTCGCCCACGAGGACCACGAAGGTACCTCGAAGACGACGCGGGACCACCACAATGACATACTTAGGGGATTAGCAACCACCGCTCAGCCAATCAGAGGCCAGCATTCTGGTAACCATGGTAACATGACCTTATTAGGGGATTAGTGGGGTCACATGACACCTTGTTTGTAAACAACATGTGTAACCGCGTGTCCCCTTGTTTGTAAACAAAGGGGCGGGGCTAATTATGCAAATGAGTTACTCTTGAATTCTTTTGTGCGAGATGATAATGATAACTTGACTATTTAAAATAAGTTATGAATGAAATAAAACACAACAAAATTAATCTTTTTTATTTTCATGAATCATTTCAATCAATCATTTTTTCTTTCATCCGAACAGTCCGCAAAGTCTCACTTTGCCAGTGTCACAGTCACTGACTCTCTCCATCATACATTGCACCAGATATAGGACCTTTGTCTGCATGAATTGTAGACGCTTGCAGCACCCCGTTTCCTCTTTTTCCGATTTCTTTACACCATCATCATTGCGAGCCTCTGACTCACCGACCGGTCGCTCAGTTTTGGGTTTTTGCTCATCCGCATGACGCATTTCTTGGGGTTTCTTGTTCGACATGCTTCAATCAGGAAATGGACGCAATGAGGGCCACAGGTGTCAGCACTAGTGTCTTGGAGTTGAACACGGTTTCTTTGCCACTTGAATGGAGCAGAACGCTTCAGGAAAGCTAAGAACTCTGCGCTCAGCAGAGGTAAGCCGAATGAATCAAAGTAGTACACCTCTCCTGTCCTTGACACGTAAAACGCCACCCAATGTTGACCTGATCAATGCTGAGGATCCGTGTTACTCACGAAACGAGTGTTCTTGATAGGGTGCTCAGGGATAGTGTCACAAGGGAAAACACCTAGGAAATGGTGTTTTGTGTGAATGTTTCCCTTTAACACTTTGTCTATTTCAAATGTGTTCATACACTTTCTTCTTGTCTTCAGTTCATGTGGTAGTCTGTGATGGGATGTCGATCTCTGGTCAGCTCGACGACGTTGTCGTACACCAAGTAGAGTAGTACCGTAGTGGTCTCTGTCAGCGCCATGCCAAAACTGAGCTCCACCCTCAGCTGACCTGCCTTTATAAGGTTCACTCTACATCCGTCGTGCGATCTGTCCGGAGTTAAATCCAGGGGGAACAGCGTGTAACCGTTCAGGAAATCGTCGTAGGAAATGTCGCAGGAGCGTGAACCCTCATACATCCCCGTTTCCGTGCATAGTGCTAGGTACTCCCTCACCGCTTCCCTTTTGGTAAAGCTCATGATGTTCCTCTTGACACCTTTGTCGTAGTTGAGTAAACCTTCCAGGTAAGCTCTGTAGGGGAAGGTCCGGGTGTTACCAGACACTTTGAAGCCTCCGATGGAGACTTGGACATCCTTGGAGAGCGAGTGAGCCAAGTTGTTCACCGGAGCCACCACGTCAGTGTCGTCCAGGGCGTTGCCATTCGGTTTCAGCACCTTGCATTCCAGATGAAGGTAGTTTTCATTCAGATCCGTGTACTCTTGGGACTTACTGATGGTGAAATGATGTTGCTACCATCTCCTAAAGAGTTTTTCGTTTCTAGTCCGACAAAGGTCAACTTTAGGATAGTAGTTTGAGTTGGCGCTACGGCGTGCAGGTCGAGCTCAGACAGCACGCACTCGCTGCTGTTTTCGTGTACGTTATGTTATTTTGTCAACAAAGTTGTCCTCCGTCCTAGTCAGAGGGTTAGTGCTTTTGATGATTTTTTGCAGGTTGAAGTTTCGCTGTTTTCCGCCATTTTCAACGTCTTGTGGTGAGTGCGATTGTAAGAAGACACCACCTTGTCCAGTACGTCTAGGTAGCGATACGTACGCTTGTGTGTGAAATAGCGCCACAGCTTCTCCTTCAGACTTCGATTCAAACGCTCCATTAGACTAGCTTTGATGTTGTCGTTTTCGCTGGTGAAAAACTCTTTTTCTTTACCCTTGAGGTGATCTTGGAAGGTCTGGTTGAGAAATTCTTTCCCCTTGTCTGTTTGAACGGAGCGTGGGTGTCTCTCGGCAGTCATTTCCTCGAATGTCTCGGTGACAGCTGCGCCGCCTTTGGATTTGACGGGAGCTGCCCACGCGTACCTTGAGAAAACGTCGATGTGAGGCGCTAAAGCTTGCATGTCCATCAGATCTAACTGCCACTGTTGATCGATTCCCCCGGTTATCGTCTTGTTCCTCGTGAATTTTCTCTGGATGGGTTTATGTTTAGTGTAGGCGTCCAGAGATCCCAAGGCGGAAATGATGTTTCTGGAGTTTGGTGACGCTGGTGAAACTAGAGGGTGCTTTGACATCGGTGTACTTAGCCACCACTCGTCTCTTTTCTTTTTCCTTCTTGGTCAGTTTTGTAGACCTCTCCATCTTGGTGAGTTGGAGTACACTTGGCGACTGCATCCTTTCTTTTTCTTGCTTCGATTACTCGTCCTGACGGAGGAAGGGCGATGTGTAACAGCGAATCTCCTGCTGGAAGTCAGAGTTTTGTAAACGTCGTCGTTGTAGTCGTCGTCCTTACGACGAGAGGTGGCGACCCCGACGAGGGGAGTGGTGTGGTCGTAGAGGTAGTTGACATCGTCGTCGTCGTCGTTGGCGTCTTCCTCTCCCTCGTTGGAACTCGTTCGTTTCCTCCCTTTGCCGGCAGGCATTCTGTCCGAAGGATTGTTAGAACCCCTGCTTTATAGACTCGGTTTCGGATCAAGGAACCAGTGGGATCTTCCATGCTCAGCACGAGCTTGAATGGCGTGTACCCCTCGGGTCTCGACGCTATCTTCCTCAACCTGCTGGCGTCGTTCAGTAAGTCCACTATGCTCATTCGACTGGCGGGATCCGTTTTTTAACCCATCATCTCGCTCACCGAGCCGTCGTCGTTCCACTTGACCAAGTTGGATTTTTGCAGTCTTTTAAACAGCTTGGTGGCGTTGCGTTTCCTCTGTGGAACTTGTTCGAGCAACACCTCAAGCAGGGAAGCTCGGGGGGGTCGGTGGTCGTACGCGAGCGGATGTAGGAATCGTGTGGTTGTTGGGATTTGTGAGAAAGAATTGTAACCTATTCAACAGTCTCTTGTATTTCAGCATTTTTTCGCGCGAATTCAAAGTGGGGTCGTTCAACACTAGGTCCAAGTCCCTGTAGATAAACTGTAGCACCTGGTGTAATCGGCATTGGGATGAAGACCTTGTTCTGCCTGTCTGTAGTAATAAGCCATATTGGAGGGTGGGGATACGGCGGTGGCGAAAGAGGAGGGGGTCTTGTTTTCATGCTCATTAGCAACAGCAGCAGCACCAGCAGGAGCAGCAGCAGCAGCTGTGGGGACATCAGATGGTCCTCGTAATTTCGAGAGCGACTTAGGGTCTACGAGAGCCAATGGCTTGTAGTGTTGCTCCTCGGAGTCCGTCATCATCGAGGCAGCTGCGGTGATGAGGTGTTGAATGAGGAGCTCTATATACGGAGAACCCTTTTTATAAGGGGTAAGGCCAGACCTATCAGAGCCGGTTTCTCTTTCTTTTGATGGTGGTAGCTTTTTTGCTCACCGTCTCACGTCAGCAGATTCTTGAAGACTTTCCAGTTGGTTCTCGGTGAGCGGAATGTTTCCCTCCAGTAAATTCTGACAGATTTCGCTCAATGTCGTGATCAAATCGTGGCTTCCAGAACCTATTAAGTGCTCACAATCCTCCGGCGAACACTTTGCCAAGTGTTTACGGGGGCCGTAATGATTTCTGAGTCTATGAGTAGCCATTAATTTCTCTTTCTCTTTTTGTCTAGTGGAACGAACACGATCTGGTTGTCTATGGTCGTCAGGGAGGAGCGTATTCTCAGGTCATCCGGTGTTGTCTGCTTGAAGTCCAGAAGGAGGTGTGAGTGAGGATGCTTGAGTTCATGGGTAAATATACTGGAGAGGGCCGACGCCTTGGAGGGAAACACCTGATGAGACAGAGCGCCTATTTGTCCCATGTCGCGAGGGTTCTTAAAAATGATCATGTAGTGAGCGTTCAGACTCATAGTTCGAAATTCTTAGAGGGGCTGCCACTCGCCGTAATGGTAAAAGATCTTTTCCACCAGTGGTGTGACCAAATTGCTAACGTCGCTCAGAAATGGATTCACCCAGCGTGATTTTCCACAACCAGACGGACCGCTGATGATGCAACTGAAGGGTCCTTGTAGTCGGGGATCGAAATCTATTTCGGTGAAGGTTGTGATTTTACAGCGGTCGTTATGGGGTCGTACTTGTAGTAGTAGTAGTAGAAGTAAAAGAAGTGGTGGTGACTTCTACTACTACGGTCGTGGTGTTCCTCAGTCGAACGCTCGGTGACGAGTGGTCGTCAGGAAAAAGTCGTAGCGAGTTTTATTCTATCTTGTTACGTTTCACGACACCCGATAACATCACCGTCTCTCATAGTTTTTTTCCTCTTCTTATGCAATATATTTTATTTTCACTCAATTTTACACATGTCATATATCCATAAAAAAATTTTATTAAAAAAAAATATATAAAAAAAATAAAGGGGGCAATCTTTTTTTCTCTTTGGGCAAAGCTTGTGGCTTTGCCTTTTTCTTTAACTATTTGGGCAAAGCTTGTTGCTTTGCCTTTTTCCTCTCCTCTTTAACATAACTGTATCCAAAAAGGTATCAGGGGTAACAGCACAGTGGCAACAAACACAAACTGGAATGTAATCTTGAAAGTAGTATGTCCCCTTCTTCTTCAATTCAGCCTCATTGTAATAGGCCGGATAACAGGTGACGACTTTGAAACGATTCCAGAACATGTTCACGTCGGCCACCACGCACACCCACCGAGTGGGAGCGGCGGTTACCCCCAAATAAGCAATGTCCTCCTCGAATCTTTTCATAGCGCTTATTCTCACAATATTTGAACACCCTTTATTTTCATGAAATGCCTAACGAGTGGGTGCACTAAGGGTGGTTATCAAACAGTAATAGAGTAAATTCCTTTCTTTAAAGACAGCTTTCGGCCATTCCTCTATTTTTTTTCTTTTTTTACTACTTCTTCTACTGCTTTTGCTGTTGCAACTGCTGCTGCTTCTACTGCAGCTGCTACTGCTGCCAAAGAAGAGTCACTACTTCTACTACTACTACTACTAATACTACTACTCCTTTCCCTGGTGGTGTTTCTTCTTCTTCTGCTGCTCCTACTGCTTTCGCTATTTCTATCACTACTATAACTTTTGGTACTACTGCTGCTGATACTGGCGCTGCAACTAAATTCCTCAGCTTTGCTTTTCATTCAATTATTCATCTCCTTTAAAGAGACATGAGACTGAAATATGTGCCTATCTCTACGTTGAGATAAGAAAATAGATGGGGTTTCCCTAATCGTTTTTTTAAAATCTCACTCCATCTCGAGGGGAATATTTAAAAAAAAAAAGAGTGAAAATAAAATAAAAGCTCAAAAAGAAAATAAAGAGAGTGACGGACTTAGCTCGAATTTCCTCCTAGAGTGTAGGTGGTAAACAGACTGTGAGGTATCTACAGCGACAGTGGTGGTGGTGGTGGCAGCAAGCAGCAGTGGTAGAAGCAGTGGTGGTGGTGTCAAAAGAGACAGCGAACGGGTTCTGCCCTTCCAAGAAAAATCAGGGCTCCTTATATAGTGGAGAGAATCATCTAATCCCGTTTTCACCTGGATCCTTTCATCCCGCATCAAGGGGACAAAAATGCTTTTGGAACAAGGGTATCAGGTGGGATAAACAGGTGTAACAACTGTGATAATTACCTTAATGCGACTTACATGTATAAGGGGATTATGGTTCATTAGGAGATTAAGACGTTCAAAGTCTGTATACAAAAACTACAGGGGGTGGTTAACAGTAGAGGGAAAATATAATCTTGTAACAGAGAAGTCAAAGTGTTTTAATTGGATCCCTCACTAGCCGAGGTGTGGGGTGCGCAGCAGCAGCTCGCGTGGTGCCAAAAAATGGTAGACACGTGCACACCTCCCCGCCTACCTACCTACCTACCGTACCTACCTACCGTATAAGGTACGCCCCCCAACTTGAGGGAATGCTATAAAGTGTATCTGCAAGCTTTATTTATTTATTTTTTACATTTGAGTAGTGATTTATAGTAACCCCTACCTATAAGGCACACCCTTGAACTTCAGAGGGTCGCACCTAGCCTAATACGCGAGGTACTACGGCGCCTACCTACCTACCTGTCTATGTATCACAGGAAAATACCCCAGGGCGCGTGTCTGCCACTCTGTCAGTGACTACAAAGGTGGACGTGCGGTAGGTATATTAAGTCTAACAAAATCAACAAGTTAATCCCCCTTCCTCCTGCTCCTCTTGTCACCATGAGACAACACTTTGATGATCTAAGTTAAACCCTCCTGCAGTGAACGGTGGGTGACAAACAGATACCCTACAGAGGGAGAATCTCTGTGACTATGTGAATCACAGCCTTTAAGTCTTTTATCTTTTCCCTCTGGGACTGACCACACTTAATGATCTAAGGGATCCGTGCCTACAGCAAACGGCAGGTGAAAATCAAAACAGACAGATACCCTACAGAGCGAAGGTCTCTGTGAAAATGGGATTAAATCTCTTTTAAGTCTTTGATTGATTTAAAACCACAGTTGAGAGGCTTATCTCGGACGGGTACATAAGGGAGAGTGAAAATTTGTTCCCTCACACTTTCTCTGCCTCCTTCATCAGAAGAAAACCTGTCCCCTCATCAAAAGGCGGTATACGTTAGAATCTACTAACGCTTTAATAATTCTTCTCGAGGAAAACTCAGACTTTTTACGGGATATGTGTTGTCATAACTCTGAGAGAATATTCAACACCTTCTGTCAAGAGTGTTTAGATCGTGTGCTCTGTAGAGAGTTTTATTTTGAAAATATACAGAACGCTCTACTAAGAAGCGTCATGTCCGCACAAACTGAATGGCATACTTGGTATTATACTTCAGCGGATTTCTATTGTAATTTAGATGAATTGTGGACAGGGGGTATGACTCACACCATTCCTTCATTTCAAAAGAACGCTTGCATGAAAACCATATACAAAGATTACACTATGTACAGTCTGGATTATGATTAAAGATGAGTGTATATACTTGTATTTATATTTTTGATAAAATAAAATATAAAATAAATGAAATGCATTTGATATATCTCATTTACATAATTAGCCACGCCCCTTTGTTTACAAACAAGGGATCATGTGACTGCACCACGTGTTGTTGTTTACAAACAAGGGGTCACGTGACCGCACTAATTCCCTAATTAGGTCATGTTACCAGAATGCTGGCCTCTGATTGGCTGAGAGGTGGTCGCTAATCCCCTAAGTAGGTCACTTTACCATGGTTACCAGAATGCTGGCCTCTGATTGGCTGAGAGGTGGTCGCTTATCACCTAAGTAGGTCACTTTACCATGGTAACCGGTCACATGACCAAATGGAGGCCTCTGATTGGCTGCATGCCAAGTGAGTAATATCCTTAGATTAGCTATAGTCCCATTCCGATACATACTATACTACTGACATGCATATGATGATCAGGATCATCATCGTCATCATCATCATCATAATCATCATCATCATCATCATGATCTTATACTATTCTTGCTACTTCTATCACTAATTTCTATATAGATGAAAGGTTCATCTAAGTTCTATAGAGCCTGTTGAGGAACCGTTTCCGCAAAAGGAGGCTAAAAAGCGCTACGTTTTCGGGAACCTCAACAGGCTCTATAGGGCTTAGTATGGACATCCTGTGTGTCCACCATTTTGAATTTCGCTGGTTGAGGTAAACCCCACTGATAAGACATATCATGATAGGTACCTTGTCCCTGGGAAACACCCACTTCCAGGGACATGCTGGTTTCATCCTATCAGCTCTTATCAGTGCATGACGCCAGGAACCAGCTCCATTCCCGCTTACACCCAATATATAGCTATGGGGCTGTGTACAAATGACGTCATGCATTTTTGGACCATTTTTGACCCCCCCCTCCCCCCTTGTCATGTTTCGTCATACAACACTTGACCCCCCCTCAGCATGACGTCATGCAGAGAGATACCCCCCCCCCAAAGTGCATGAATAGTGAAGGCCTATAGGCTATAAACAAATTAAAATGGTTCAAAGGACATATAGTGGGTGTGAATTGGCAATAAAAGACAACATGCATGCAAAGTGAAAAAAGAACTAGCAGTGATCAACAAATGAACAGAGAAACATGCCAAACAATGTCAGCTTATATAATGTATGGGTCCCTATATGCAGGATGTACCATTTCCATGCCTTGTAGTTGTAGGGGCTCGTGGAGCGTTATACATAATGTAAGCTCCCTATTCGAGAGGTCTGGTCGATCGGTGCGGTTACCACCGGTAGGACCAGAGGTCGCTTTGATCTCTGGGCGCTATGTGCCGGTTGCACTAACCCGAGCTAACTTGTCTAGTTTTACTTGATATTGACATATCTCGAATTAAACCGAAGTTATATAAGAACTCGAACCATTAGATAGTTATACACGGAGTACTATGGTAGTGATCATACACAAGTATTTCCTGTCACAAAAGGGCTTAAAAACTGTCTAGATCAATAGTCCAATACAGTTAATAGTCTGCCTTCTTTACAGTGAAAGTTGTACACTTGTCAGCGAAGAGAAAATCAAGAACAGTTATTATTAAGGATCATATAGTTCAAGAGCTTGAATGTATTGATATATTGAATGTATTGATTTAATTTGTAACTTGAACCATATACAAGTGTACTAGAAATAGGTTTCAGAAAGAACACTCTGAACTTAGTGAGTGGCCTAATAGAAAAAAAAACTCAGAAAGCATCACAAATTCTCAGGAGACCATCGATTGCAATCATAGTTCCAATTTGTGATCTTACAAAGCAATCAAGTCACCTCAGCATTTTACTGTAGAATCTACAAATAAGGTGAGTCCGATAGAGTTCCATTCAGACAAAGATGTGGAGAGTAAGTTTTTTTGGGGGGGAGGTCCCCTTTACATCTCCCCAAGCATCCCCTCAGTGAAAATAGCAACAGGGTGGTGGAGAGCTCCAGGGAAGTGTTCGTTATTTATCAACAGTGGGACTCCGGGAGGGGGTGGATTGGGGGAGGAGCAAAATAATTTTGACACCTCAAGGAGGGGGGGGGGATATCACACCTTTTCAAAAAGAAGCCTGTGGATGACTATGGATGCTGCCCTGAGGCAACAGGAGCAGTTCAGGGGTATTTTAGATGCATCATTTAGGTCCTGAGGGCAGCAGTGGCCCTTTTAAAAAAGGGTTAAATTGGTATAGGTAGGATAGAGTAGTAGTGCTCCCTTATAGTGGCCTGCACATCACCTTGATTTTACACTGACATTGATGGCAGTGACACTCATTGAGTGAGATGTCTGAGAAATGCATGCATGTAGGGCCTATAGGTAATAAATTTATGTCAGATCAATGCATTAAACTTCCCTACCTTTAAAAATCCTTTTACAAAAGTTTTTGTTCTTGCCAAAACCAAAGCATATTGTGATTTCTTGATGACATGATGTCATGCAGCCCATGACCCCCCCTCCCCCCTTGTCATGCTTGGTCATGGCAAGTGGGACCCCCCTCCTGCATGACGCCATTTGTACACAGCCCCTATGCAATCTCAATGGGTCAAAACTTAGACAAAAGTCGGACACCTGTTAATTCAGACATTTTTACATCAAAGAAGGATCTACAGACAGTATTTGTGTGAAATTTCCAGGGGTCTGTGTTTTGTGTAATTCCTTTTCCCATGCGTCCTACTCATTGAATAATGGAACTTGAAAGACAGATAGACAGCTCTATTAAGGTGGATTGCTACCATTGGAATTGAGCCTACTGCACAGGTTCCTGTGCATATTGGTTATTTTCATCAGAATAAGATAATTTTTAGTAGGCACATACCTATAAATGCCCTAAATGTCTACAAAAAAAGTGGGGGATTCTGATCAAAATTGTCCATTTTATGACGATTTTGAATTTTGGCATATTTACATCTGAACTATTTCCTTCAGTCTGTAACATTCTTTTGCCCTTACAATTATACCTCTTATATTACATAGTCAATGCTTAAAACGTGATATGCTGCTCACAATGATTGAGGGCATATAATGAAACAATGCTATGCCAAGGATTTCGATATTTTACCCATCATGTAGTGCATTGATTATGGATTTGTCAGTTTTTGCAATTTTTTTTTCAAATGGCCAAAACTCCAAAATTATGCGCAGGACCCCATACCAAATTTCCTTTTATTTGAAGATAGATTATCTTAACAATATTTTTAAAAGGTTAAGAAAAAATCTAGTGGTTGAAAACAGGAATTCTGATCATATTTGTTGCAAAATAATAGAAAATTTAATCCACTCTTTACCAAAATATGAGATATTTACCCAGAATGCAATGTAATGGCAATACAAACAAAACTTCTTAGTAAATACAAATATTGGTTCGTTCATCCTGTGAGATTTCAGATTTCTCCCAGCAAACAAGAAACTTTTTTTAACATTTAAAAACGTTTTTAAATGGTTAAATACAGGTACCAGGGTACTCCAACGTTTTTTGAAAAACTTATTTTCAACCTTCAAAAAACATTTTGATTTGCTATGTAAAAGGTCAAAGAGAAAACGTTTTTTTCTTAACCTTTTCTACACCTTTTCTGAATGTTTTGAAAAGGTTTTTTTTAAGGTTCAGATGAAAATGTTTTCATTTGAACCTTTTCTGCACCTTTAATGGGGGTAAAAGGCCCACAACCTTTGGGATAAAAGGCCCACATACACAATAAAGAGGATCACAATTGGAATAAATGCTCCATTTAGATTCTTGTCATTAAAAATAAGCTAAAGTTAATATTCATGAACTACTACTGAGATTTGGACATCATAAATCACCTAAAGTAGCATTTTCGATAATTCATATTGAAGTCCAAGCGGTGATAGGGCAGGATAAGCTAAAATACGCTAAAAGCATGTAACTGAGCTAATTCTAAGAGAATAATCATTAATTAATGCATATTTTTCACACCAATCAAGAGATGGAACAATGCATCATACATCGACAGTTAATGAATTTCATTACAGAAAATAATATAATAAGTGGAAATCAATATGGTTTTATTCCTGGTAAATCTACGGTTGATGCAACTTTTGGACTGATCCAATACTTGTTTGAAGCTAGAAACAGGAATGAATATTCAGTTATTTTGTTTTTGGACTTAAAAAAGGCGTTCAATACTGTAAACTTAAATATAATGTTAAAGAAATTGAAATATATAAATTGTGATGATATGTGTCTGAAATGGTTTAAAAGTTTTCTATGTAATAGACTCCAATTAACAAGAGTTAATATCAAGTCTTCAGACACAAAGGTTATGGATTGTGGAGTAGCTCAGGGCACAGTATTGGGACCATTGATGTTTAACTTGTATTTAAATTCTATAGTGTCAGTTATTGAACACTGTCAATATTTTCTATATGTGGATGATGTAGCATTGGTGGTAAATGGAAATGATGTTGAAATAATGTCAAGTCTATTACAGTCTGATGTTAATAGAATTGGTGAATGGTGTAAGACAAATATACTTACAGTTAATGTTAGGAAGACCAAATTATTATGGTGTCACTCGACAAGACAGCGTATTAAACCTATAGATATTTTTATGCAGGGTACTAGATTAGCTGTGGTACAAAGTTTCTCATATTTTGGTGTTATAATAGATAGTGGCTTAACTTTTAAAGCACACTGTAAAAAGGTAGATACGATGGGAACAACTAAGCTAAAACAATTGAGAAATATAGTGAAATATGTTGATAGAGATAATTCCCTACGTATTTATAAACAAATGATTGTCCCAATTTTAGAATACTGTAGTTATATCATAGAAAGCGGACCCAAGACCATTGTAGACCATATTGATGTAATCCAAAATCACTGCCTTAGGGCTTGTTTAAAGATATTAAATGCCCAAGATATTCATGTAGCTGATTTACTACATCAGTGTAAGGTGGAAACTCTAGGTATAAGAAGAAGAAAG
Organism: Acholoe squamosa; assembly: GCA_949317995.1. Lineage (NCBI taxonomy): Eukaryota > Metazoa > Annelida > Polychaeta > Phyllodocida > Polynoidae > Acholoe > Acholoe squamosa. The sequence continues at coordinate 71,339,016 of OX439035.1, read as the reverse complement.
TCCTTGACATGCTTAATGTATAAATATGCCCAAGATATTAATCATATACTGGTACCTCCCAGGTTATTAAGAGGACATGATAAGAAGTTGAAGGTGAATAGGCCTGTCTATGAGGCATATAGAGTCAGTCCTCTGTATAGAGGAAATCGTCTTTGGGAAACTCTGAGGAGTGATATACAACAGAAGGATACTCTAAGCAACTTTAAAGCATGCTTGAAAGGAGAGGTATTGAATACCTTGGGCAATATATGATCTATATGAATTTTATGTCTTGATTAGTGTAATTTCATATGATGGTTTCATGGAAACTACCTGAACTTCAATTATGACTCAAATGAACCTGTGTTTAACTATTGTATCACTTATCCCACTGGCGACTTGCTGTAATAACTTATGTCTAAGTGTTTCGAGAAGCCAATAAACAGTGTTGAAACTTCAAAACTTCATACTTGTGAAATAGGTTGTCAGCCTAGCCTTATGGAATATTCCAATAGAATGCTTGATAAAAAGTGGGGCATTTTGCCCCCTAGGTTGAAAGGCTGGGGTAAAGCAATGAGGCAAAAGGCCCATGTATCTGATGATAAATAGACAAAGGTGCACGAGAATTGGTCAGCACTGAGGGTTATCACACGAGGCGAAGCCGAGTGTGATAACCCTCAGTGCTGACCAATTCAAGTGCTCCTTTGTATTTATCTCAAGTTAATTTAGTCAGATATGTTCAAAATTTGATTTATTTGGCATTAGAAATGAATTTATCATCAGTTATTTGACCGTTTTGGATGTTTTCCCAGGGAGTGTGATACGGGGAAGGGTTATCACACTGTGGGGTGTGATACAGAGTTTCTTGGTTAAGCCTATGGGGCTCTCGTATTCAACTTGAGATAAGATAAGGTTCATCTCAAAAGCCCATGTAGGTATTGGAACGAAGTGTAAGGTAAATAAAATGTATCTTTATGACCTACCCTTCACCCCTTTATCTAATAATACCTCACCTAATACTTTTAACCCATTTAAATTGCTACCCAAAAATCTATGCATATTTCAGGAACTTTTTGATTTCTAATTATCTCAAATTTAGCATGATGATCTTATAAAATATTGAATGTCTGATAAATTAATTTTTTCTCATCCAATCATAATGAAAACCTACAAAAGAGATCTCCTTGAAGTTATCCTTACTTCCAAGTGTCAAATGGCTGCATACAATTACTAGTGCGCTTGGTTATGAGGGCTAAAGGGCCTTTTACCCCAAAGGGCCTCTTACCCCTTCCTATCCTAGACCTAAATTAAAAAAAAAAAGAAGTTTTCTGAACGTTTTTTAACGTTAAAAAAACGTTGTTTTTTGTTTGCAGGGCTGTCTTTGATGATTATCATAGAAAAAATTCTCAAACTTCAGACATTTCTTTTATTAATTTTTAAATGAAAACTGAAAAACTTTTATTTTTGAAAATTCAATATTAATTAAAAAAGGTAGCATGGGACCCCCTATTTTTCTTTTCAAAATCTTATTCTAGATAATATAAAGTACATCTGACAAAAAAATGGGGAATTTCTAGGAACTTTGAGTCAATGGTAAGCTTAGCGACCCACCTTAAACAAAAAAAGCACTCATGCATTTTGTTCAGTCGCAAGTATGTAGTGTAGTGCAATGAAGTCATGGTTACTTCACTCTGGTTACATCAAGTTGCTTGGTTATTAAAGTTGGTTTTGTTGCTTAGCAACTTGGGCCTTAGTCCAGTTCAGGAGATGGATTTGAGGATTAACGTGACGCTCCGACGTCCGCGCTCAGGGTGCCGGGGACAAAGTGTTTCTCGGCACTGGGTGCTCCCCGTTATGTATGATATTAAAAATGCTACACTGGAGACCTGTGCAGATTTGAAATGCAGATTAAGGCCATCATATGGCTCAAAACTGTTATTGCTTTACCGGTACAGATTAGAATGATCTCTGCCGTTATTTTCTATCCTATAGTATTATAAGGGTCATAAGGCTATGAGTGCTAAATATTCTGAGATTTGGGACTTTGAATGGTGTGCGCAGTACTGAGCCATACAAAATTTGTCCCCCGGACAGTATGGCGCGGTCCGTGTGCATGTGACGCATTACCGTGGAGAATTGCTAGGCATCGTGGTCACCGACCACATGAATATAAAGCATATTGTTACAATCTTACCTCTATCTAGTAATACAACAATTATAATGAAAAAAATAACTTGTTATAAAATGATAAAGATAATAATATTGAAGTGAAATTGTAGGCTAGCAGAAATCTAACTTGCTGCTACATGTAGGGTAGGACAGGGTTAGAGGCCCTTTGGGGTAAAAGGCCCTTTAGCCTGCATTACCAAGGTACTAGTTGTATGCAGCCATTTAACACTTGGAAGTAAGGATAACTTCAAGGAGATCTCTTTTGTAGGTTTTCATAATGATTGGATGAGAAAAAGTTTTTTTCAATATTTTATAACTGTTAAGATCATCATGCTCAATTTGGGATAATTAGAAATAAAAGGGTCCTGAAATATGCATGGATTTTTGGGTAGCAAGTTAAATGGGTTAAAAGTATTAGGCTAGGTATTATTAGATAAAGGGGTGAAGGTTAGGTCATAAAGATACATATTTTTTACCTTACACTTTGTTCCAATACCTACATGGGCTTCTGAGATGAACCTTATCTTATCATCAGATCCAATGGCCTTTTGCCCCATCGCTTTGGGCCTTTTACCCCAGGCTTTCAACCTATGGGGCAAGATGCCCCACTTTTTGTCAAGCATTCTATTGTACTATTCCATAAGGCTAGGCTTACAATCTATGTAACTAGCTCAGTTACATGCTATTAGGGTATTTTAGCTTATCCTGCCCTAACACCCCTTGGACTTCAATATGAATTATCGAAAATGCTACTTTAGATGATTTAGGATGTCCAAATCTCAGTAGTAGTTCATGAATATTAACTTTAGCTTCTTTTTTAATGACAAGAATCTAAATGGAGCATTTATTCCAATTATGATCCTCTTTATTGTGTATGTGGGCCTTTTATCCCAAAGGTTGTGGGCCTTTTACCCCAGCTGTGGGCCCTTTACCCCAGCATTCACTTTTTTCCATACATGATTTACTGTAACAATCTATGGGGTAGAGCTGACAAGCTTTTGCAAATGAAGAAAATATCATTTCATCCTTTGATTAATGGAAAAAGTATTCTGGAAGCAGCCATGAATTTCTTATAAATGACATATTTGTAAATTAAGGGCATCTTACACCACCCTTAGGCTGAGAGATCTGCCTGCTTAAGGTGAGCGCAGACGGGCCAGACTCGATCGGTATCTAAGGAGTGTGGTCCCGATCCGATCAGGAGTATCAAACATGTTTGATATTGTCAGACTCGATCGGACGCCCACGCAGACGCTCCCGATCGTCAGGATCGGCCAACCCAGCCGGGCCCGTCTGCGGTCAGCTTTACAGGCAGAGAGCAACATGTATTCCTGGCTATAGTGACATAAACACCTGGCTGTTATGAAATAAGTACTCACTGTCAGTTTCTAGAAATTGTCCCTCATACTCACAAACATGTAAGTTTTCATGTACAGCAACATGTAATGAGCAAAGCACAAGACATATCCAATGTTCAAAAAGTACTTATGTGATATAATAATATGACTCTGAACTGTTATTATTTTGAACTATACTATATGTGAATATTAAGTGATATGTGACTGTTCATGGAAACCACCTGTTTAATATCAAGCGATTGTATCCTCCTACGGCTGATAATTGTAAAAGCTTCAATATGTTAAGATATTATTGGCCAATAAACACTTTTCAAACTCAAACTCAATAAATCTGACATGTTTATGGTGAGCCTACACTATCACTCCTTCAATGGCTTCCATTTCAGCCTGCTGGAGTAAGGGAGGGGGATTTGAAAATCTCCTGGGTTATCAATTATTACATGCATTTCAAGTGTTTTGTGTATTGTGAATATATGGATACACATTGGGGGAAGTGTTGGTGTAAGTATTGGACCTGACAGAAAGTACTTCTAGGAGAACTGGTCACTCTGCCAGATTGGCTGACTAGATAGACTACCAACAGACACCTTTGGTCTCTGAGGGTCAGGACCCTTGGAGGTCTACAGAGTACCCACCCTACCCTAATCCCTATAGAGTTTTTTCAGCGAATGTGTATTCACCACCTCTGCGGCCCTGGTGGAGATCTGCAGTCTAGGCGTGTCTAGTACTGACAAAACTGTAGTGATCTACAAGACTGTACAAAATTCTGATTTTCTTCAAAACCTGGTGCTCGATAAAAAAAACCTTTTTACCACTAATAGTAGAGATAGAGGGGAGCATGCAGAACTAATAATTGTGGGTCAAGGGTCACGCAACCGCTCTATTAATATGAATGTTGAAAATATTATGTGGAAGTGGAAGATGGTCTGTGCAAGATTTGACAGTAATTGGCTAGCTTTACTGTTGTGATCTACTACCCTTTACAGAATCCTGATTTTCTCCCAATCCTATTGCTTCATCAAAAAATCCCTTTAGCCAGTAACAGTAGAGATATAGGGGAGTATGCGAAACTAAGAATTATTAATATCCGAATTACATAAATATTAAAAATCTAATGTGGAAGTGGAAGTATGTCTGACTTGAGTGAGGCAAGCCTCACACTCACTACTCTACCCCTGCCGTTAATATTTATATAAAATCGGACATTCATGATTATTAGTTCTGCATGCTCTCCTCTATCTCTAGTACTCTACTATTAGTGTTGTAAAGGATTTTTTAATCAAGCTACTGGAATATGAGAAAATCAAGAGTATGTACATGGTCGTAGTTTGCCACAGTGCATTCCCTATGGCAGCGTGAGTAGGGTGACCAGTGGCAGATCTCCACTACCATAACATATTGCAAACTGACGTCACGTGAAAAAAACTCTATTTAGCAATAACCAACTTTAGGGTCTACTGTACACCGTGAGTGTACATTGTCGGAAGGGCGGGCGAGAGCTTCTCTAGGGTTCATTTAAAAAAGGATTGGTAATTGTGTTTTCCCAGTGTGTCCCAGACTACCTGATAGTATGCGTTGGCCAATGTACGAGATATTGTTTTATAATAGGAATAACACCCCTGCACCCACTCCCGCTAGTCCCTATCTGTCATTATAGTAAATCAATCAATATGATTTTCTATTTTAGGGCTCTTTTCCACTGTCAACATTAACTATTGTATCAAGGGTAAAAATAACCAAGGAATCAGAATTTATTGGTCATTTTACTCTAGATCCAGTCACTGATTTGATATCTTATCAGTTCTCAAATGGTATTGATGTGCACAGACTGTAATTTCTATAAAACCTTGAAATATAAAATGTTGATATTTTTGTCAATTCTTGGTCAATTTTTACATTTGAGACCTCTATTGAAAGCTTAAGACATTATCAGTTACCATAGAGGGAGAAAGAATGAAATATCTGGACAGATTGTATATATTTCAGAAGAGTTATGACTTAAACCCGAAAATATCAAAACTAAATATTTGTGTAACTTTTTAAAACTTATATAGGATAACCACAAAAGTGTGTACTTTTAGAATCTTTCATCAGCTATTTATTATCTATTAGCCCAAATTAGCCCAAAGCTAAAGAGTATAGGAGAGTTGAGTAAAAAATCCAAGAATTTCAGGTCTGCTTATCACACTGCCATTTAGAAAATTTTGACTTTCCAACATGATCTATAATACTTATCTTAGTTCCTTCTGATGCAAAATATATCCCATTAATCCCCAAACTGTTGTGCTTACAGTGATGTTATTGGTTACCCTCTATGATCGTTCAATCAAATTTAATTTGAGATTAAGTAAAGCAAGGTCTGAAATGTGTGAGAACCAGTGCAGCCTGTGCACAGTGGGCAGGGACTGATAAGAGCCACACTGGCTGGAAATCCACTGACAGAAAATATTATAGAAGTTCCACATTCAATCCCTCATAACTTCTGTTCTAGTAACACTATGAAGACAATTTAAACACCATTAAATTACTCAAGTTGCCATCTTCCCGGTGATGTAAAATTATCCGGGTAAATCCAAAATAAAAGTTTGGCATGTTTTCCCTATTTATAGAGGCAAGCTGTAGTGCCCACAGCACTCCACAGACTCTCCACCGAGAGTGGCCTCGGTAGCAGCGCGGGAATCCAATAACACCAAGGCTTGTATGTACCTTAGCAACGTGGGACTACTTCCTGTACTATATTACTACACACGGGAGTGATCCCATTATTTTGTTTCTTCTCCCATGGACCCTAAAACTACTAGGTAGCACCTATCTTACAAAAAGTTAGGAGGAGAGTATCATCACAGTGTATCCATTCGAGGAAGTCACTTTCGCCAAGTTCTGATTGAGTACTAACTTCTGCAGTGGATACACAGCAAAGATTGCGATGTGTTGTGAGGCACCACTTCCTGAGGAGTAAAGTTGTGAAAAATATTACGGTGAGTTTGTTGTTAAACCTTGGGGTATGCCAGTTTCATAATGAGTTGACAATAACTGTGGAATGTGTGGCCAGTCCTGTTAACAAACAATTACCAATCTTCAACACCCAGAACAATGGTTTGTTAGATTGATTCACACCACTTTCACTCAATCACTGTGCCCTCTCTCTCTCACTGTCTCACTCATACTCACTACTCTCACGTCTTTTGACTCTTTGAGTCTGGATATGACGGAGAGAATCACTGAATCTTTCAGATTCATCATTCAGTGCAAAATTGGGTTTCTTCTCGCATCATACCAGTTTACGAAGATGGTGTTCTGAATATTTCTCAGGGCTTAAACTGTTTATCGAGAGCTGTCATGACATAATATGTGTAACAGAGTAAAGACTGACCATGTAGATTTAGGACTCCCTAAATGTTGGCTGTCAACAATCCAAAGTTGTCTCAACCTATTAGCGGTGTGAGGTAGCGCGCAGCGCGGCCTATGATGTGTTTGAGTTACCAGCTGATCACTTTCTGCCTTTTTAAAAGTATACGGTAAGGGAGTGATTATTATTTATCAACAAGCCACAGGGTGGTGGGTTTGACCGGGGGGTTTGAGTGGGCAGGGATGGAAGTCTTCAAGGCGCTCTGAATCAAGGAACTACATCCGCCGACGTTAGCACTGTGGCGGACGTAGGCGTCGTAGCCGATTCAGAGCTCCTTTCAGGGTTTTCCCTGATTTCAGGGATTTTCAAGACCCGAAGCCAGCGAAGGCCTATACATTTGTATAAAAAAATCTGTATTTCAGGTGTTTTGAGAGGGATTTTTGGGCTCACTCACTTTCATCCCTGAGACTGGGGCATAAAAACTTTTTACCCCTTAAGCCTATTTAGGGGGGGGGCAGTAAAAACTTTTGACCCCTCTTTAGGGTGGGGGCATAAAATATTAAGCAAAAAAAGCCTGCATGCTACTATAGATCGAAGAGGGGCATGAGAATTTTTCCATGCCTTCGCATGAGAATTTTTCCATGCCTTCGCATGGGGAGCGCAATTTTGGCCATCGACCATCAAAGGGAGGGCATACAAAATGTTTACGTGTCCGCCAGAAAACCCACCACCCCTTTGTTGATAAATAATGATCACTCCCTAATGCCACCCTTAAAAATATGTCCGTTTCCTGTGCAGAGGGTGGAATTTTTCAGACCCATGAGGGAGGGAGGGGAAATTTTTTTTTAGGAAAATATTTTTATTTGTCATGAACATTGTAAGCGGAGACGGCATGAATTTGCCATCACCTTCTAAGATTTAGTGATTGGAAACCTAGACTCTTAGGGAGTGGTCATTTTTTAACAACGGGGGGGGGGGCTGGTGGGTTTGAGGGGGGGTCAGAATTTTTTCGACTCCTTGACCAGGGGGGTCAGAATTTTTTCGACCCCCTTGACCAGGGGGGTCAAAATAATTTCCCCTGTTTTCAGTGAAAAAAACTTTGATTTTCGGTCCTTTGGGGGGGGGGGGTAAAAAAAAAGTTGACCCTCGAGAGGGGGGAGCAGAATTTTTTTCACGCGTCCGTGCGCAAACCCACCAGGGATAAAAAAAATTCCCATTCTCACAAAAATATAATCCACCAGGCCTCTGGACAGGAAACCAACATATTTTTAAGGGTGGCCTAACCAAGATCCCTACTTTCAATTTTACCAAGGGTATCTTAGTTAAGGCAGTGGTCATTATTAACAACAGGTCTGAGGAGGGGGTGGTGAGTTTTCGTGCCGATGCACGAAAATTATTCATCCCTCCTCCTTGATGGCGGTCAAAAGTTGTTGCGCTACCGTTTGGATAAACATTCTGTGCTCAGCCCTTTTGATAAATGGCTAGGCATAGTTTCAGCTGTGTCCACTGGGCACAACTTAGAAAAAAAAAAGTTGTGTCCAAGGGAATTATTTTGTGTCCAGGGCACTGGAATTTGTCCTGCGGTTGATAAATAGTGAACACTCCATTAAAGTTGCCGGTACAGTACTGGGAGTGGTATTGATTCTTTAATTGAACGTGCTGCATCACACACTGCCATAGTCTACTGGTACAGAATAGTAAAATATATTATATTTTCCGAATATGGGCAAATTTCTATCAGACTAGTACTTTCAGCACTAGGGGGGTTGTTATCACCCTAAAATATTAGGGTGTCACCACCCTAAATCGAATCACTTCCTGATTCACTGGCCAAGTAAACCGTAATCTCCCGTGTATAAGGCAGATCTCCCATATAAGATCCACCTAGATTTTTAGAATATGGTCAAAAAAGGAAAAATTCATAACCTTAGCTCTACTGAATGGATTTTCAAAATTCAAAAAGCTAGGGCCGCCTGGTCACCCCTATGTTCTATTGCGACCTTTTGTAACATATATATATAAAAAAAAAGGTCTTGGTGTCCCCCTTGCTGGTCCAGGGAGAACTAAAACCCAGCGTATAAGCCGCCCCTTATATGGGCAGGATTATGGTAATTCTATTTGTAAGGCCAAAGATGAAACGCCTGGGGATTTTTGGATAGCTACTAGGCTTTTAGAGCAGAGACGCCTTATCATGTTACGAGTTGCCCATCTATTTTGCCCATCTATAGTCATTCAATAATAGCGCAGCGAAATAGGCAGCATGACATATACACTTGTAGATGGCGCTGTTGTACCTGTATGACAGGGAAAATATTGGCAATGCCGGTATTGCTGACTTGGATCTATATATAGTGAATCTTTTGTGCTGTAATGATCTTGCGATGGACATTCCTTGTGCCCTTGGGTACTTGAAAAAAAAGTTCCAGATAAAATTGGGACACTATATCTTTTTTTTTAGCTGGGCATCGTTATACTGACCATAGTACCTGTTTGTATCTTGCAGATCAGCATGATGTGACAAAAAGATTACTAGAATATCACACCTGTAACCACTCTCCCAAAAAGAACACAATATGGTAGACCCAGAGGGAGTACAGCGGGAGGATACATCCCTCAGTGAAGCACCATCAAATGTCAGCGCAAAAAGTAGGAAAACTGCAAGAACAAAGTCACGAAGAGGAAACAGTCCTACCTCCAGCCGCGCACGGTCACCAGAAAGCCGACCACGAAGTAGTCAGAGTAGTGAGTTTGTAACTGATGGAAAGAGAAAGAAGAAGCAAGGCCCAGTACCTCCTGGTGCCCACAAAGTTACCTTCACTGTTACCATAGCAAAGGCTATACCAACAGGTAAGAGTCTGATATGACAAACATTACCATAACAACACAGCATATCTTACCCTTTAACATTGGAAGGTCTAAATTCTTTTTTCCTTACCACTAGAACTAGCCCACTGCAGCGAAATTAGACCACTAGACTGATTGGCCTGCATCTTATCGATCTGGTTAACTCTTTATTTACAGCTAACCGACACATAAAACTGTCAGTCGAGTATGCTTAAATCTGCCTGATAGAAATTAAGATGAGCTTGGGTTGATAGGGGGGAGGGGGGCACACCATTCCAAATCTCGCTCTGTTGATCCAAAGAGAAATCAATCATATGACTAGTCGGTGCTCACTAGGTCTATTGTAGCTATAAATAAGACAAGGAACAGTCATCAAAACGCCCTTACTTTAATATCTGACAATTGATTGAATGATTTATCCCCCTTTTCTAAGTTATAGATGGATATGATCTTTGTGATAATTGAGGACGGATCATCATGATTGAGTTAATAATTGATGACCTCTGGGACCCTTCTCACCTGCTCCCCCATATGCCTCGTTACCTGCCAGCTAAAAGTACCTGGCTGTACTAAACGCTCTTAACACCCGCTCATGATAGAAACTCACTTTACTGACCGCTGTTATTGATTAACAGATTACCTTGGCGTACCTGGCACTTTTCCTATTCCCACCCAGCTTGGAAGTTAGAGCCAAAAGGGAGATTTTAAACTGCATAGGCATTGTGTCAATCTTCCGTATTTTAGGATGAGGCCAAAAAACATAAATCCTTAGTTTCAGGTAACATGCTGAATAAACTAGGTAGGGTAAGTCGGATTTTTTTTTTATTTTCTAAAAAAGAATTTAACTGCCACAGACTTCCGATGAGTCACGGTGACTTCCAGATGAGTCACAGTGACTCCCAGACACCTTAATTGACTGAAAACTTGCCTAAAACCTACAATTTCTTCAAAAATGGTGAAAAAAATAGGGTCGGCCCTGTTTTGCCAGGTAGGGTCGGGTTACTGAAACAAAAAATTTTCTTTTTTTGGTCTTATATGGAATAGATCAAAAGATATAATTTAAAAGGGAAGTGTCAGATACACATTGATTCACAGAGGAACCTTTTATTACGAGTCACCGTGCCTAAAAAGTTACCTAGAAAACGAGACCTTGTTATACCAGGCGACTTTCACGAAAATTGACAAAAATAAATTTCTCAATATCTCCCTGGAAAAGTAAATCTTTAATGTTTTGCCTTCATATATGTTAATATATGTGTCATAATAAATATCATGTGAAAGGATTTTTCTATGTTTTCAATATTAAGTGAAATATGAACGATTACATTTTCGGGACCAAAATGGAGACAGTTCCTACTTATTTTTTGCAGTCTAGACTCTAAACTTACGTGTACTGTATGAAAACAGTTCAGTCTTGATCGTAATCTTAAATATTTCCTGGTTCCTTAATAGTTTTGCATGTTGGATGCCTTATTTATTTCCACTTCAATCAATTATTTAAGGTAGTTATTCAAGTTCAAGTTCAAACATTTTTATTTCTCTAGAAAGAAGTACAACTCGGCATTTCACATGCCTTGTCCTCCTAGGAGTAGGCTGGAGGGGCCTCTCATTGGAAACGGGCAGCTGCCATAGTCAATCTAAAACACGCCATTTGCACTGCTGAAGTTGTTTTCATAACATCCCTGTAGGTGGCGCTACTAATTTGTGGCGTATGCGCGACGACCTACTTTCTGGGTCGTCGCGCATGCGCCACACATTTAAAGAGTAAACACAGCCACGTGTTGCGCTGGTACCGCTGTTGGACCGCTGCAGCACCGTGGTACCAGCGAAAATGTTGTTGTCAATGTCGGCGCTATCGCCCCAAATATCTTCTTATTTGAAAGAAATCTTGCTTTATTGTCGCAGTACACATGAATTATTGTAACAAATCGTCTTTGTCACATAGTACCGAGAAATTGTTATATTTGAACAAAGCATGACACTGCGTGCTGCGCGGCACCGTTGGTGGTCCGAGATTGGTGGTCCGAGAACAGGTCTGTATCATTCTTTCATCGATACCCTCAAACATCGCTGTAGAGGCCAAAAATGCTGGGGAAAGGCCATAATGGCCTGAAGACAGAGACATCGTTGGGCGATAATAGGGTTCCAAGAGAAAACGGATTTTCCAGAAGAGCCCAAAGCTCTTTGAATTTTTTTCCTACCGTAATCTCCCGCGTATAAGGCGCGTCTTATACGGGGGGTTTTAGTTCTCATTTGATCCAGAAGGGGGACACCAAGACCTTTCTTTTGATATCTTACATGCCCCCTTGGTCAAAATAGGACAAAATGGGGCCCAGGAGGGCCCAAGGTGGCCCAAGTTACCCATAGATTTTTGAATTTTGAAAATTCATTCAGTAGAACCAAAGTTATGAATTTTTCATTTTTTTGAGAATTTTCCAAAACTCTAGGTGCGCCTTATACGCGGGCTGCGCCTTATACGCGGGAGATTACGGTACAACGATTTGGTGGAAAGTTATGGGAACACTATGGGAGAACTCCTATATGAGGTTTTCAGCCCCCCCCCCACCCCCTCCAGACAAATTTTTGCCAGTCCTTAACTGGCATGAACCCCCCTCAAAAAAAACCTTTTGCGACCTCTTCCTGCTTTAAACATAGCCTCTTTTTCGTCGGTTGAGCGCAAAACAGATAGCTTTTGGTTGAGGGTAGTGCGCATCCACACCGTGCTTAGGGCACAGGTGGACCAGCCAGGGACAAAAATTAGCCCTCGTTGAAATATTTTTTCAGCTTATTCTTTTTTGAATACAATTTTTTAAGGGGGGCATGTTCTTTAGGGGGACGAAACACCCCAGATTCATACCGAACACTCCATATCCGCACATATGATTTGCATAATTAGCATAATTATGCAGTGTCCTGGTACTTTTCAATATACATAGATATGTGCTATTGCTCCTTTGTAGAATTCATATGCATACAAATTTAAACTACTAATACAAAAAAGATGTTCTTTATTTGTGGGATGCACATTATATATCGCTCGCTTGACAAACTGCTGGCCAAAAAAACTTTGGGCAAAAAAAAAAATTGGCTCGCTCGCATCACTTTTCAAAAACCCAAATCTGTAGACCAACTTTTTTTTAGTGTGGCCTTATGAAAACAACTACAGCAAGTGGCAATGGCGAGTTTTAGACCGACTAGGGCAACTGCCTGTTTCTTTCTTGATCGATAACTACCTTAAATAATTGATTAAAGTGGAAACATTGTGACTATTAAGGACCCTGGAGAAAGTAAAGACTTGGATAAATAGGCTTTCAATGCAAAAAGTGACTGGTTCGTTACAGTCCTCAAGACTACAGTATTTATGTTTTTAAGTTTTAAATGCTTGCTTCGCTTCCTTGTTATAATGATTTGTTATAAGAAAAAGAATAGCACAGTGGGGGTGGGGGTGATATATTTTTGCTTCTTTAACCCTGGCCCCTTTTCTTATTCTCTCTCTTTTTCTATCCCTAGAAGAAATATGATATAGTATACCAGCTTATGTAGCAAAATAGGGGGCTATTTTTCTTTTTTGGTTGAAATTTGGCAACATGGCCAAGTCTGACCTATAAAAGGTGCTCTTTAAGAATTTCAATGTTGCCAAATTTTCAATTCACCCGTAGGGGGTGTAACCGGGCAAAATTCAAAATGGCCGCCACATCCCCAAATTTCTACCTCCTGCAGCAAGAATATTCATCCGACAAGGCTTTTGACATTACCCATCCCCCCGAAATTGGGCTCTAGTCTGAGAGTTTCTCAGACAATCATGCAAGTATGTATGACACACTGGCAAATGGACAATCCCACAGAATTGGCCTTCCAAACAATGTATAACAATCCCTACTATATTGCCCAGCGAACAAAAAACAGACCAATCAAAAAAAGATTTCCTGAATCCTATTTTGGGGGATAGGTCACCTTAAAAAGGTGCTACAGGGCTTGTTTATACCCATTGCTAGGTATACTCATAAAAAAGATTGTTGCTAGGCAATCAGTGGCCATAGCAACAAACCAATGATTGAAATAGATACCCTGGATACCATTCAGGGGGGATAGGCCATCTTAAAAAGGTGCCAGAGGGCTTGTTTATACCCGTTGCTAGGCAAATAACTATCAAAATAGCTGTTGCTAGGCAACCAGTAGCTATAACAACAAACCTTTAATTGAGATAGGTTTGCTGTTCCTATTTAGGGGCTTGTTTATACCCATTGTTAGGCAAATTACCATTAAAAATGGTTGTTGCTAGGCAACCATTAGCCATAGCAACAAACCAACAATTGAAATAGAGTCCCTGGATCCTATTTAGGGGGATAGGTCATCTTAAAAAGGTGCTAGGGGGCTTGTTTATACCCATTACTAGGCAAATTACCTTTCAAATGGCAACAAACCAATTATAGAAATAGATTCCTTGCACCCAATTTCGGGGGATAGGTATCGTCAAAAGCCTTGCCGGATGAATATTCTTGCTGCAGGAGGTAAAAATCTGAGGATATGGCGGCCATTTTTGAATTTTGCCCGGTTACACCCCCTACGGGTGAATTAAAAATTTGGCAACATCAAATTCTTAAAGAGCACATTTTTTTAGGTCAGATTTGGCTATGTTGCCAAATTTCAACCCCCCCAAAAAATAGCCCCTACATAAGCCGGTGTACTATAAGTAATATCTTACTCCTTAATGTTTTAACAGGTACAGAGAATAATGACAGTGGCCCTGGTGGAGGTGACACAGCACGCAAAAAGAAGCGGATTGTTGAAGCCCCACGAGCGCAGAACTACTACCACTGCGAGTACTTCCTCTTACCGGATGATGATGACCCTGTTAAGACTGATGTTGTCACATTTGGTATGGCTGCCAAGATCTACACAGAGCGTCAGGAGCCTAAGGTCCTCAAAACTTGGATGGATGGTGATCAAGCCTGGGTAGCTTGGACCCATTGGTGAGTTATACTGAATGATTTTTTTTAATCTTTTGTAAAATCTTGTAGTATCTCATAGATTTTTGAGAAAATGGGAAAATATAGTGGAATTTGTTTTCTTTCAAACTAATTTCCCCGAAATTTAGAGCAAACACATCTGGCCACTCCCAGTTCTATACAAAGCTAACTTATATAACAAATTTTAGTTGCCCCACAACCCCCCCCCCCCCCCCGTCTGTTGTTTTTATTTAAGAGGAGGGATTTGATATAATCAAGTTTTACTGTACCTTTTTTACGATATACCTGTCGTAACAAAAGGGTTATGATATACTACATAGTAAGCAAATAGCAATCCGTTTTACTTTGGACACAACCCGTTGAAAGTAATGGCAAGAATTTTATTTTCCTCCTTCAGTCATCCAGTTATAGTAACAGAGGAGGTGCTCATGAAACTCTTTAACCACACGCTGGAGCTGCGGATCTGGGATACCAGAGATAAACTCTCAACACGGGCCAAGTTTGATCGACCAAAGGCATTTCGACTGCCCCAAGCCAAAGCAGGTACATAAGAAAGCTTCATGTAATCTTAACTTCAATATCTATCTTTTTGGCCCAGGGTATCCCCTGGGCTATTGGAGCCAGGTTTTCAGTCGGATCTACAAATTTGTAATCACCAACTTTAGGGTGTAATCATTCAGTGATATACTGTTAGTTAACACATTTTTCAAAAGCCAAAGGAAGGTTTCAAATCTCATCTATCAGACAACATTTTGTCCTTTATGGTGAGTGATGTCTTTCTCTACGAAAAAAGCTGCTGTACTTACGTCATGTTTTTGGGAGCTATACTGACTACAAGTTCTTTAACCATTGGGTCTATGGGTCAGATAGATTTTGGCGACGAAATTAGCACATGGAGTCCTATGGGTAATCACCAAGTGTGACACTTTTTTTCAGCAGGCAATGTTTACAGTGTCCAAGCTATACACATAACACATTGGGGACTGAGGGATAAACTAAGCATGCTAAGGATAAAGTTTTCTGTGGGGGCTAGGTGTCCAGGGGGCCAGGTTTCCAGGGGGCCAGGTGTCCAGGGCCAAGTGTCCGGGGCCAAGTGTCCAGCGGGCCAGGTGTCCAGGGCCAAGTGTCCGGGGCCAAGTGTCCAGGGGGCCAGGTGTCCGGGGGCCAGGTGTCCGGGGGGCCAGCACACCAGGGGGCCAGCGGTCCAAGGGGTTTAGTAAGAGAAGATTATGCCAGACTGGTGTCAGTACATGTATAGATAATAGTCTCTATTTGTAAGTAATTAGTCAATATTTTGCAAGTGCTGATTCCTGTGACCCTACAGGGTTGATAGAGAGTTTTATGGTACCTACCCTGAGCCTTCTCTGCTTCAATGCACAACGCCCAATTTTTATATTGGGGGGGGGGGGTAGTAGACCCTGGGCCATATGTGATATATATCACACGTTAAATCTTTTTACTTTCCCTCCTGTTATCAGCTTTATTGTAAAAAATGTTATCCTTTCACTGTTATCCTTTGCCCTCGCCAAACAGTATCCTTTGCCCTCGCCAAACAGTATCTTCAATAAGTTCATTTATCTCAGGTGAGGATGCAGACAACGTAGGGGGAGTGAAAATGCTGGTCATGAAACAGTCCCGAAACTATGAGAGCATACAACCAAAGCGACCCTACATCAACCGTCCCTTACCATCCCAGGCAAAACCTGCCACTGACAGGAAGGAATCCCCGATGGAGGATGGTGAGTTTTAATACATTGTATTATATAGATATCAAGTAATTTTCAAGACAGTGGTGCTATTGTCAAAGCTTTATTGATTTTGCTTCCATATAAGATGAGCACACAGACTTAAGGTAAAACTGATATTAAATATATTGAAGTTATGCCACTACAATGAACTTAAACTTTTTTTGGTTGCAAATGACTTCAGAAAGGTCAAAGGTAGATAAACCAGCACGTAAGGCAGCAAAAAAACCAGCCACAGGTTCTCCTCAAGAAAAAGAGCTGACTCGTGAAGGTAGTAAGATGGGAACGACACCGGCACCACCACCACCTGCCATTCAACCACCCACCCAGGATGGTCATCCGCTAAAGTAAGTCATATCTTGATACTTTTGTAATGCAAAAGCAATTAATCTAGAATAGGGCTATGTGTAATGGCAGTCAGAATGATGCAGATAGAACTTTAGATTTCCATAAAAGTTCTCATGTTGATAAGCCTATGTTTTTTCCCCAGATCATATGGCCACCTTCTAGGGCTTGCGGGTAAGGACCCACAGGAAGATCCCAGAGGTAGTGCAACAGGTGGGGGTCGGTCTTCGACAGCGAAAGGCCGTGCCTCAGGAAAACAGCAGAAACACGACACATTGCCTGCCCTCCAACCACGTGGTGACCTGCATGCCCCTCCACGAACTGTAGATAGTGACAGTAAGTTATCCTTTTTTGCTATATCATTGTTCTTGCAGTCCCAGACATCGTATCACTCCTACCATGGATATCTCAGATTCTGGGTTTTGGTTTACAATTGTATAAAATATCATGAGATCTTGCAAAATCTTTCAGAATAAGCACTTTAGTCTTTTATATGGAATAAGTCTGAGTCAATAATGTAATGAAAAGGTTGGTAACTATACCCAAAACTCCACTCCTTATGTGCTCGCTGTAATATGATAGAAATGGAACTAGTGAAGAACTAAATTATAGGAGCCGACATGTTTCGGCCTATTGCAGGTCTTTGTCAAGGCTAATTTATTTATGTTACTATTAGTCTGAGGTAGACTTGGGAGCCTTTTCAGGCTGAGTTCCAATTAAACATTCATTTATAAACAACATTGCTTAGCAACCATCAGGGACATGTACAAATAACTCCCAAATAGGGAGGGTAAAGAGTAAAGAGAAGTGTCCAAAATGACTCCCAAAGGGGGGGGGGCTTTTACCAATGTTCAAGTCCTATATAAATGTGTAACAACGAATGGAAATGTTTCCAATGTTAATAACCATGACTGGTAACAAGTGAATATATATATAAAAAAAAAAAAATCTTTATACAATTTCCATTTTAGGTACGATGGCTGGAGGTCCCACAAAGGGGAATGCCAAAAACCGCAACCGCAACAAGAAGGCAGAGGCTGAGGCACTTGCTGCAGCAGAACATGCAAAGAAACACGGTGTCGCCTGTGTGTCAATCCGTATGGCTACGCTATTTGCAGGTAGGCGCAATGATTCATCACAGTCTGGTTCACAATCTTTTATATCCCATATGTTGAGTGAAAAAAACAACAACTTGATTAGAAACTTTGAAGATCGTTCAAAAAAAGTAGCCCCTTGTCATTTATCTGAAAAGCACAAATCTGATTTCTCTCTCTGTTGTATCTGGAATTATCAATTATAAATTTCAAAACTGATACTCCTTTGTTCAAAAGCCAACAAAAAATAACACCTTATATTCCAATACATTATCTTCAGGGATGCAAACAGTGACAAACCGTTTAGATAAGCCTATACCGACTCTGGAGGATGTGTTTGTCACCGTGTCCTTGAATGGTCCATTGATGTCAGAGGAGCAGATCCAGAAACTTAACCCGCTAATCATCAAAGTCCATTCTGCCACTGAGATGCCAAGCACCCCGCTTTCCTATGCAGACCTTAGACTCAGGTACATGATGCACTAAATACTTCTAACCAGCTTGAATCTGGCTTGATACTAGTAACCCAAGCCATGGGTGACCCAAAATTCCTTAGCTATCAATAATTTTAATTTGAACATATGTAGCTTTACAATGAATCATAAATTGCCTTGGGTTATCCAAAAGAAGTGGTGAAATTTAGATACTGTATGTGTAGGCTAGTCTCTGTTTTGAATTTCATTATCTAATTGCTTTTGATAGTTAAACCAGACGTACCTTTTAATATAACTTTTATTCAACGAGCAGTAGACGGAATTGATCTCTTTTTACCTGCGGGCCTCCCTAGCCCACTTAAAAGGGTCTATTTCTCTTCTTTCCTATCCCCTCAGGATGTGTGTGGTGCACATATGCGTGGGCACCGACACATTCCTCTGTGAATTTGTGTAATGTAGTTCTCGCCATGAATATGACCTTAGCTGTCGAAATGGCGTTAAACATCTATTACTCACTCCACTCTCTCTTTTTACCTAATCAATATAGAGTCTACGGCTGTCTGGCTCAATGGTGAAAAAAATCAGTACACACATATTGATCATTGTATTACTTCCAAAAGATAGGCTTTAAAAAATTATGAGTTTCCCATACTATACTAAAAGGTACCAAGTAGCAGGAACGGAAGCACCCTTTCCTCAAATTACATATTGTAACAGTTCGTTCTATGTGTTAGATTGGGTGGCTCTTAGGCTTGCATAAATACTACAAGTAGCACACAACACGAAAGGTTTGGGTTGGGCAAAGCCCTTAACTTCCCATCTGTTCGGATGGACTTTATTCAGAGAAGGAAAGATATACGTCTGGACTGGACTAGGTCCAGTCACCTTCTGCCGATCGTCCGGCTCCTTAGTAGGAGCTGGATGCGAGGCATGGTGCTGCCCCCTCTTGTACCAAATGGGTATCGCGAAGCGACACCTGGTTGGCATAGAAGGAACGAACACCACACGAGCCTTTTTTTGTCTCTTTTTTTTCTTCTTTTTTTGTTGTTGTTGCTAAAATTTCACTGAAAATGTCAAATAATCAGAAAATCATGAAAAGTAAGTGTCAGAGATCAGAAAGGCCTTTGCCACTCTTCTTAAGATTTGCACTGCTGCTCGTTGGGTTTTGTAGAAACCCAACGAGACAAGCCTTCTCCAGTGAAAATTTAGATTATTGTTTCTGTTTCAAATATAAGATAAAGACTTCATGAAAGATATCTTTATTAAATATACTCCAAAGCTGTAGATGAAGATGATGATTATAATATGCCATACTCTTATTATTATGATATTTTCCACTCCATTAGGTGCATGCCAGCATATGTTAAGTACAAGTTCTTTAACCAAGCAGAACACAGGAGTTTTGGACGCGAACAGGACGAGGCCATTTATTGGGACGATATCAATGTCGTCTTAGCAGGTATGTAGCTCTTTGCATAAAGCTTTCTTCTTTTTTTTTCTCCCTCATTTTTATCATTAGAAATAACCAGTATAATATCCGGAGTCTATGGCATATTCACATTTGATTGTTTGTATGAACATTTGCTTTACATTGAGTTCTCTGAATTATGCCCTCAGGGAGGCCATATCATATAAACTTTAGGAACAAGTAAAATTTTGTAACCCAGGAACAACTTTATGTTTATGTAGGTACAATGGATCGGTCTGAGCTGTGTGAGTACCTCAATGGGCCAGCACTGCAAATAGAAGTCCATGATCGAGACCGGGTTATTGAGAAACAGAAATTGAAACCTACCTTGTTTGGTGATGATCTGGAAGACCAGAAGATCAACAATGTAGGCACAGTTACAAGTAAGTCAATATGATATAGATGTGTACCCTAAAACCCCATTTTGTATGAAGTCTTATTGAGGACAAAGATGGAAAGCGACTATTTTGACACCTACAATGAGCAAGGTTAAAAAAAAAAAAAAAAAAAAAAAAGCTAATGGGTGTGACAATATGAAGCTCTCCTTGAAATGCTAAGTATCTTTTTTTTTAGAAATGGGTTATAACCAGAAGTCTCTGTTTCTGCATTGTATTGCTTACCACTTCTTTAGTGTTTAGATCTGCATTAATCAATTTTTTTTCTATATTTTCATCACAGGTAAACGCACGATCCATAATCCCTTCTCATCTCGTGACCAACCATGGGATCCATACGGTGTGGCACGGTTTGACCTTTCTGAGTTATTACTTGGTCAAACCGTTATACATCTGAAGGCTCCAATCCACTCATGTCCACTTCCTGATGTGTTGGGTGTCCGGGATGGACAAATGGATGGGAAGTTGGTCGGTATTGCCGGGGCCACTGATGGACCGACAGATACTCCACTCCCTATGGGTCACTACATGCAGTCCAACAGCACATTAAAGATAAGGGTTGAACTTGCCGTGCCACTTACAACTCCCGCACAAATAGCAGCAAATGAGGTTCTGCCAACTACAGAAAAGGTAAATATTCACATGTTATCTGTAAAAGAAGACCTGGAGGATTTTGGAGGGATTTCCAATTACTAAACAAAAATGAAAATTGTTTAATTAAATCTGTGAGAATTCTGATCATTACCCTGCATGAATCCACAGTTTTCCAAAAATGGTTATGAGGATATGCATGTATCTGTGGATTTCTCTTATGGACCCAGTTTGATAATTTTCCAGTGTAACTAATTATTACGCTTGACCTTTTCACCCAGTTCCATATAGACATTCAGAATAAGATCTTAAAGTTCCATATATGGGATATATTTAAGATGTTGATACAGGTGAGTGCAATAAAGAAGACAATCGCTTTATATCTTTATATACCGATGCACTATTTCACAGTAAAAAAAAAATCTTACATTGCCTATTGAAGTCACAGAATTGATAATCTATGCCTGACACACCTCACACACAGTGATTGAAAAGTCACATGCTTCTCTCTTCTTATAGTGCCATATAGGTTACTATCTCGACTTGAACAAAGTCATATTCGCATATACAGGATGTTAGTCTGAGCTATTTGTCTTTGATTCATGGTCACATTTTCTGCATGAACCACTGCATGAATCTTATCTTCTCGTGTAAGCATTCTTTGCCTTATCTGGATCCATTTCAATTTGACCTTACGCCCGGTACTATTTACACATTGAGACATACAACAACGTGACTGTGATCTTACCCTTTGGTACTGTAATTGACCATGAAGAACTTCTATATGAATTAATCCACTTTTTTGGTTTTCTAATGGGTGATCACTGTATTGACCGTGGTAAAATTAAAATTGAACTTCAGTTCTTTTAAATATTCAGGGTGGTGCTGTTCTACTGAGAGGCAAAGGCGAAACTACTGTCTTGTTTAATCACGCCAGTCACCGTATATATGCTCGTTTCAGTGCCCCTTTAGTCGCATCATCTTCAAGTTTGAGTACAGGAACGTTCAACTTCTGAACCGGCTACAGGGCATGATTATGGACACCAATGCACGGGCACTGGAACTTGACAACATGCCACAACATGTTATAGAGGCTGCTCTTTCTACTTATAAACTATCTAAGTAAGTTATTCACTCAGTCGGGCCTCCCCAGCCCCAGGCCATCTTTAAAAGGGGTCTATGTCTTGCTTTTCTATCCTCTCTGAGTGTGGGTGGTGTCCATATGCGCGGGCACTGGCACATATTCGTTCCTTGAATCTCCTCTTTCCTGTCCCCTCTTTCTTACATGTGTCTGGTGTCCATATGCACGGGCACAGGCACATGTATTCCTCTGTGACGTGATGTCTAATGTACTTTTTCCGCCATGAATATGACCTTAGCTGTCGGCTTGGCGTTAAACAACCATTACTCACTCACTCCATTCACTCAGTAATACCATGCTACATAACTAACCTACGAAAGTACTAATTTATCACAATTTGTATAATAGACAATGTTGGATAAAATTTTTAATAACTTCTCTGATATATAAGATCAGGAAAATGATTTTTTGATTGGTCCTTCGCAAACAGAGAGCAGCAGGAGAGTCGAACACTGAACATAGTAACAGGATTCCAGCTGATGGACGGTATGATGCACATGTTCGTCCTCGAGGGGCTGCGGGATGGTGCTATCACCGATCTTTGGAAGTCCTTCCCCAAGGAGGAGAATTCAAGTATGCCACTTCTTATGTGTGTTATGAATATGATCCTTAATTTTCGCTACTGCGGCCATTCTTTATTCTGTGTAAGGGACTGAGGCTAGCTGATAGAAAGAGTGAAAGGCAATGCAGAATCACTAAATAGATCGATCCAATCACTTTACGTATTGATACCTCATAAATCATAAATATTTTAATTCTACTAGTGGCTAGTAGACCCCAGTGCAGCCTCCTGGTGTCTTAGACTAGGAGCGCTTATCTTAGCGACGCTTAACTTAGCAACAATGTGTATCTTAGCAACATCAAACGGTTGTTTCCTGTGTAAATAACATTTGGGAGGGCGCCGATTTGTTTGGATTGGGATCCGAAATGGCTTCCCTTGCAGTTTTGCACGAAGATCTTTGAGAGATTATGTGTACTAAATGATTTATTTTTAGAAGGCAATTTGAAATCGTCAATATGATTTAAGGAAGGGGAAGCTAAACATTCATCCAACCCTCTAAATATTATTTTGAGAAAATTTGAAGAGAAAAATCGAGTTAACTCAGACTTTCCTTACTGCTTCATGGCCTGAAAATTTTGCTTCATCTGGTACCTCAATGGTACTCAAGGCTGAAGCAGTCAAAAGTTTAGATTCCATAACCAGCGAACCAATAATGCCTTTTTTAGTATAGTGTAGTAACATTAAACCAAGTTTGAATAGTTCAAATAGCGTATGAGTATATATTCACCTTCTTGATTCCAAAACCAGATATGGAGGTGCTCTTTAACTCTGACCTGAGTTTCCATGATCGTCTGTATGGCCCGCTGGATGTGGATCTGTGTCGTGTCAAACTGCACGAGCCGCTTCACATAATCATGCAGCAGCCCCTTCTCTATGTACGCGACATGGTCCCCCAACCCTGCTTCAACGCACTCGCCAAACTACATCAGGTCTGTATGATTAGATTCTAGTCACTAATCCATAGAAATTGGGTCCCTGGACTTAAACTGGGATAATATGGAGTGACAGATATCCCTTTTTTCATATACACTGAAAATCAAGGAAGAATGATTTTTAAAGTGATGGTGCGTATAATCCACAGAGGATCCTTTTCTTCGTGTGTTCACAGTACATGTACCGTAATCTCCCGCATATAAGGCGCAGCCCGCGTATAAGGCGCACCTAGAGTTTTGGAAAATTCTCAAAAAAATGAAAAATTCATAACTTTGGTTCTACTGAATGAATTTTCAAAATTCAAAAACCTATATGTAGCTTGGGCCACCCCTTATGTCCTATTATGACAAAGGGGGCATGTAAGATATCAAAAGAAAGGTCTTGGTGTCCCCCTTGTGGATCCAATGAGAACTAAACTCCCCGTATAATACGCGCCTTATACGCGGGAGATTATGGTATATAGGGAACATTACCGTTGTTGAATTTATCACCAGATGGTGCTGTGTTGGGGGGTTTGTCCTAATTTTGACGGCAGCACACCGATCATTGATACTCCTGCTGCTTTTACCCACTAGATGTCCTCACAATCGGGCATTAGGGTGCTGCATACAATTATGTCTGCGCCCATGACCTAACCCCATGGGCCAGTAAAAGGTTCCTCTGGCAAAACACTATTTACTCTTACTCAGCATAATAGATTTGTGTGAGATGGAGTTTGATTGATAAATATCTGTTCTGGATTGCTCATATAATTAGATGATGATTAAAGGATGATTATTTATCTCCTTTCTACTTCTCTTTGACAGGTGCAACAAATGACAAAATTACGTGATGTCGTCCGAAATGATCTGTTCCCTAAAGCCGAGATGGTGATCTCCATGAGTCGCGAGTTCGGAGTTCCACTCACTACAGAGGACTTTGAAGGTTGGTAGTACACTTTTTTTTGGGGCGAAAATCTGCTCAAACTTGAATTGGATTTTCCAGTCCCAACTGGTGAAGCATACTGGCTTGAATTGGGCTGAGAAATGTCTTTATTTTGTATTTTCATCAGACCTCCAACCAGAGGAAGAGAGAGTCTCGGTTTCACCGGTGCGCTTTGTAGAGCCACAGAGAACAAGTCGTCAGTGGACGCCAATTGACAACTTCAACCCTAAATGGATGGACCACTTAAACCAACGAGATGGAAGTCAACCTAAGAATGACTACATAAAAGAGAATAAGGTATGCTATGATTCAAAAATTTTCAATATATTTTCTTTTTCAATCTTTGTTTTGATTTTAGTAGACATTGCATAGGGCTCCTGAACTAAAACGCATTTGTTTTCTCACCAGGATGCAGTTCATGAGCGTAGTAATAAAAACCATGCTGTGCGTGCAAAGACCTCTCCTGCAACAGTCCGAGCTCCGGTTACAGTAGCCCACAACTACAGCACACAACGCCTCAACTCAACAGAGCAGGCCAAAGAAACGCTGCGCAATCTCTTAGCTACGGTAGGTTTATTGGTGTGGTAGATTATTGGGACTGAATTGTAATTTTCTCAAAGTTTTGAACTGGAATATATCTGACTAGGCAGTCGAACATTTCCAATCCCTCCAGAACCAGAACAAAATAACAAATCTAGCAATAATGTTATTCTTACAGGATCCAGACTATCGGTTCACATACTGCCCCGACTACCACCACTCTATGACAGTTGTGCCAGTGAACGTTGACGCTGTAGCCAAGGCTGCACGCGAGGCTTCGGTTGACCAGTGGAAAACAGCAGCTGGATGGATCTTCCCAGGGAAGAAGACGATGATTGAGAGTAATGTGCACCCACAGAAGCCACACCCAGCCCGCATTGATGATGTCCATCAGGTCAGTAGACATCTGCCTTTCCCTCTTATTACTAACACAAACTCTGGTTGTCAATGGTCTTTAGTTTGTTGATATGTGACCCATGGGTACCTGTGTATCATTTGGGGATCTGTTTGCAAGCATCGTAGTGGAGCGTGCTTGCTTTTCTAACTTTGGCAATGTGATCAGCAGGGAATCAGCTCGGTCATGTATACACTGTGCTATAGGACTGCCTGTAATACCTTAAGTATAAGGCAAACCCATACATATGTCATAGGGCTCACTCTGACCTGGAGGGAATCTCATAAGGTGGAGCACTGGCATAATATGTTTACATTTGGCACTTTTCTATACCGTATTCATTCTAATAAGCGCATATGCTCTAGTAAGCGCACACCCCTCCATTTTGGGTCCCACCCTGGTGTAAAATCAGTCAAATAAAGTGTTAAAATCAAGATTTTTAGGGTAAAATAAAACGATTTTAGGCTTTTGGGTGTGCACTTATTAGAATTAATTCTTTTAATAAGGTTTTGAGCACCTGGCAATTAATTTTCCGCACATGTGCACTTATTAGAATGAATACGAGGTATTAATATTATCCCTCCTATATGGTGCTCCCTGTTTTTGGGGAGGTTCTTTGGCTATGCCCTGTACGTCATGCACTTCGGTAATATATAAAATGGAATGCATAGTTTGGCGGAAGATGAAAATAGAAATGTTACACATGAGTTACTAGTTTACTACTTTGTGGTCTGTACTCCAGATTTAAATTCCAGGGCCTTTATCATAAGCCAATGCCTTTAACATTTCAGGACTGGATTGAAAACACGCTACATGCTAATGTTCTTGAGCCAACATTGGACCGGGAGAGATTACGCTGGGAGCAGAGAAACCAGGACTTTAATGTATGGCGCAAACCACCACCTATTTTTGGACAGAACGAACCAGCAACCATTCACTTGGCAGGTGCTCCTCTGAAGGCCGAGAAGGCTGCTACACAACAAGCAGAACATGAACACTGGAAGGCCAGGGTGGTTGTTGATGATGACCGAATGCACTTTCACCGATGTGCTCCAGACACTGAAGCTACGGAGATGGGCTTCAAATCGAGCAATCAATTAGACCGTCTTCGTGGGGTGCTCAAAGATGTGCCGCAGAAACTGTCACTGCGTGGTCCCAATATGGCTCTGGGTGATATTCCACCACTGAATGTTGTGCTGAATCCCAGTGTTGACACAGTGAGCCGTGCAGCAGGTCTGCCGCTCTTGCCCGCGGTGGATAATGAAGGTGTTGAAAAAGGACCCGGCTTCGCTCCAGGTCCCTATGAGGGACATAGTTGGGTGCTGGAACGGAACAAAATCCCCATCCGGGACTATGAGCATGAGAAGTTCCATAGGATTAAAGGCCAGGATTTCAAGTAAGTTTTATAGTTTTGCATCATTTGCCTACTGCTAAATTGTGTTACATTCAGTTGAGGCATATTTTCACGAATGGAACTGGAATAACTTGATTGAAGAGAACTTTTTAGTTACACACACACGATTCTGTCATTAAGCTGTAAATTCCTGATTTCTCAGTTGAAGACAAATAGTGCTCAGTCAGTGGGGATAAACTTCTAAATTATAATCATCTTAATCTTGCAGCGCTTACCACAAATCACGCAACTCCCTTCACAAGCGGGGCATCCAACCACTAACGGAAAAAGACTACCAGTCCCAGCTATTCCGATGGCCATCACATATACCGCAGAGCCAATCATTTGTAATTCCCAGTATAGAAGATATGAACTCTAAGAAATTTACCACTACAACTGTGAATAAGACAGTGACCGGGTTGTCCCAAACAGCCACCAAGAAGGCAGTGGTGGAAACCTGCTAAGTTTGCTATATGAATGGGTTTTATCAAAAATTACAACCTACATACCGAGTGTTGCTTTTTGCTGGACTATCATGGTAAATGTCAGTATATTTTCGAGGGAAATGCTTTACTCATAAGGTGATGTTTACTTAAATCACTTATCAAAAGTCACACCTAACGGATTTCGGCTTTCCCCTTCAATTCATGAGGTATTTTAATACTTGTTATATTTCAGCATTGTGCTTGATCTTGTAGGGAATAATTGTATGGCCGAGATGCCTTTTAATATCTATCACATGAAAATCAAGCTTCTTCGTGATTATTTAAAAACACTTTTGGAACTCTCTTTTACTCATTTTGTTCCATTTTCCAAGTGAGTTGTTCGCATAGGTGCGTATATCTGTGATAATAGAATGCTCTTGTCAGCTCTCTTCATATCTCCTAATGGGTAAAAGTATTATCCTACTTTTATAAGATAAGAATATATGAGTGCCAATCATCTTATGTATAAGCTAGTCTTTTACTTCCCGCATAGGGGAGATTATGTGGTCAACTGCTGTGATAGTAAATCATGAACTTAGACATCAATATTGTAAAAATGCCAAAGCATGTAGTAAATGTTGGATGGATTCCAACTCAATCGTGATATAGTGTATATAGAATTATACTCTACAATTCCTGAATTTTTCTCTGTGTGAATATTAACTTTTGTAGAGTTGCGTGTCTATGCTGATTTGAGTATCCTATGTCGGAATTAACCATTAAATAGTTAAATCGATATTCATAACCATAATGTACTTTATGGCTGGTATATATAGGTACTGGCCCGTAATAATGTATTAAGATACTTAATGAAATTCAAAGAAATCAGTATTAGATTATTCCTATGAATATGATGACTGATTGAATAAAAAGGATAAATACGAAAAAGACAAGGACTTAATTATTTAAGTATTTAACTGTATTCCTTTACATAGGTTCTTAATGGTTATCTGTGAAATCAGGGTGCGTCTTATAGGCGGGGCGCTATTAGTATAAAACAGATTTAACCTCAAAAATCAAGTCCCAGCTGCACCTTGTAGCATTTCTTTCAAATCAGTGTGCGCCTTATATGCTTGATGTGGCTACAGTAAGTACAAGTAAGGGAAAAAAAGATCATATGTACCACCAAAAAAGATATTGCAGCTTAGTTACTCTGACACGGTCAGTATTTAAAAGTTATACGGACATGCAAATTGGAGTTACAAAAGTCTTAACAAGTGATCAGGATTTGGGCTGAGATGAGCTTACCTCGCGTATAACATGCTGCTCGCGTATAAGGCACACCCTGAGTTTGAGGAGTAGCTATAAAGTGCAGATTGGGCTTGATTTAGGGTAACTTAGTATTTTTCTGAAATAAATATACCCTGCCTTAAAAGCGCATTCTAAGTTCAGGATGATTCCTACGGTATTACCTAAGTTAGCAATCAAGCTTCCAAGCCACTTTGTACAGGTTTTAGGGACACGTATTCTAAGCAATACCTAGGGTGCTTAAAAATCATATTCATGGCACTGTAATAGTTAAGCGTTCAACTATCTCTCTGGATATTCAGTCTTTCTAGTGCCACCCCTCAAAGAGGGGGTGGCGCTTATTTGGGCGTGGGCACTTATTACGTCACATATATTATACTCATAGATAGAATGAATTTTTCACTTGTACACTTCATTTGCCGACGTAGGTCATTCATTAATAATCATATCTCTGGTAATTTTCATAGAAATAGTTATTATAGTAATACTCCTGGTTAGCATCATATACATTAACTGACTCAAAAGGTTCATCAGTACTTCCTGTCACAGTTTGAGAGTCCTGGTTATTCTGATCTGAGCCAACAGTAGGCAACTGAGGGCTTGGCTGGATAGCTGGAGTGGGTTTAGTGGACAGTGGATCAAAAACCCCATACGCTCCATACGGTGGATTACCTGTTCCCTCAACCATATCAACTTCTGTATCTAATCTGCTTTTACCCGTTCCATGAGATGCATGCAGTGATGTATGGTAGGTATCGAGGAACCTAACGAAATCATTCCAATTCCAGGGTCCACTTCCACTTCTTGATGTGTCGGTATTTCCGCTGTCATGTGTCATTTGTGATGCGGTGCTGAGTTGCGGAGATTCAGTTGTTTCCACTGCAGCATTCTGAAAGCCTTCATCTGGATCTGACCCCTGAAGCAATTCATCACCAGGCCCCAGGAGGTACTTCATATACCAATCTGTGGTGCTGGATAGCTGCGGGCTCATCTGGGATGCCTTGGTGCTATGAGTCGGGTTATAAGTATCCTGGGATTCACTCGTTTCTCTAGGGTAGGTAGGTGGGAATATGGTCTCAATTGGCAAGTTGGGATATGGGGTTGTCTCCATTGGAGAGGTGTATGGTGACTGGGTGGGCCTAATGGTGGTGTGAAGGGCGTGTTCTGATACTGATGCAGTATGGACAAATTCACCATTTGTTGTGTGTGAGAGGGGCTGCTGGGTTGTGAATGGGGGTCTAGGGGTTGGACTTGAAGGGGTGCTTTCTGGTGTACTATATGGACTGTTGCTCTTCGTCATGTAGGATTGAGTTGAGAGTGATTCATACTTCACATGGAGGGGCTCTGCTAAAGTGATTTCTTGAGGTGCAGCTTGCAGGGAACCACTGCCTGAAATAAGCATTATAATCATTATTACCAAACTCACCAACGAGGGGACAAAAAAAGAAAGCGAGAGAGACCATTTAAGATAGCTAGTAAAGCCAATCTTTTATAATTGGGTATTGTTCACCAACATGTATCATACTTACATATGTTGGACGTGTCCCACGTACAAGGTGGCCCAACTACACCTGTGGAATTCGTACAGTTGGAACTGATGGCAGTTCCTCTGGGACAGGGCATGACTCGGCCATATTTGTAGGTGTCTGACCCATGCCCTGCTACTACACATTGTCTGTAGTGGCATGGCGATAAAGTGCTACACTTTATCTGCCCCACAGGTCCACATTTTAACATAGCTGAAAATGAAATGGTTTGAATGTATTCTAATACATGGGGCTGAAGTTTTCCTGCTTAGAATTTTAAAATAAAAAGTTAAAAGTGATTTGCACGCGACAGTAAGAGGACCCCCATCCAGTCCCTTATTACAAAGGTCATGTCTCCCTGTCATGCCTAACCCCCAGAGCATAGACAACTGGACCTTTTAGTATAATGTAACAGGATCTACCTAATTGTATAAAAGTTGGAGTTTAATTCGTTTTTGAATTGAATCCCAAATGATAGAGAACATATAAGGGAGTGGTCATTTATTATCAACAGGGGGGGGTGGTGGGTTTGAGGGGGGGGCGTAAAAAATTCTGACCCCTCTCGAGGGGGGGGCTAAAAAAATTTTGAACCCTCTTGAGGGGGGGCTAAAAAAATTTACCCTCTTTTTAGCAAAAAAGCCCGCGCGCTACTATAGATCAAAGAGGGGGTGCGAAAACTCTCCGCGCCTCCGGCGCGGGGGGGCACAAAATTTTTTTACTGCCGTCGAGGGGGGGGCGTAAAAAATTTTCGCGCATCCGCGCGAAAACCCACCACCCCCCCCTGTTGATAAATAATGACCACTCCCTAATCTTCACTAAAATATGGACTCACCTGATGCTGGTGTTTGTTGTGATGGTGTTGTTCTCTCCAGGGCAGCTCTTGTTTCCACATGCACCATTTGGTGTGGATAGGTCTGGGCTAGTTGTGCAAGACTATCATCACTATCTAATTGGGAATTTTCACCCCCATTTTCACCAATTCCAAAATATTTTCTCCAGTATGTTTCATCCCCTTGTTCTCCATTTTGCCTGCCTCCCCCATCGGAGACACCATGGACCACATCTTGTACCTGTCCACCTGAGTCATCCCCATCTTGGTTACCATAGTCAGGAAGTGGGCTATCCTCGCCATAGTAATCTGTGTATATGGCATCATCAGGGGCTGTAGACTCATCATGATAATCGTATGGGTCGACTGCCAGATAGGGGTTGTTGTAGTAATGCTGGAAATGTGCCCCTGGGGGTAGGAAATACCCATAATATACAGAGTCCTTGGTGTGTTTGTCCTGCCCATTGTTTCCTACTGGAATGTGCACATGGGGGTAGTTGTAGTAGGTAGCACCCCCATTCGACACAGCCCTGAGCTGCTCAGGAGAGGGAGGTGTAGGGGTGGGTTGAGCAACTGCTGGAACAAAGTTATGGAAAGTAGGTATAAGTTTACTAAATGTAAATTGGTAAGTGATCAACACATACCGTAAATCATTGCATATAGGATGCCTGTCGCTTATAGGACGCAAATCCTACAGGACGCAGATGTTGTAATCCTTGTGTATAAGCCGTGTCTTATATGCGAGGATTAATAGGAGTAACTGACAAACACATATTACTAGTAGATGCTGACTCCCTTCTCCACCCCCCGGGTCTCTGAGAGAATTTCTTGCCTGCTATATCCCACTTACCACATCTCCCAACCCCCACCGACCACATCTCCCTTACCCCACCTACCACATCTCCCATCCCCCACTAACCACATCTCCCATCCCCCACCTAACACATCACTCATCCACCACCTACCGAATCTCCCTTAATCCCCCTACCACATATCCCATCCCCTATCTACCACATCTCCCATCCCCCGCCTACCACATCTCCCAACCCCCTAACACATCGCTCATCCACCACCTACCACATCTTCCTTACTCTACCTACCACATCTCCCATCCCCCACTAACCACATCTCCCTTCCCCTGCCTAAATCTTCACTCATCCACCACCTACCACATCTCCCATAATCCCCCTAGCACATATCCCATCCCCTAGCTACCACATCTCCCATAATCCCCCTACCACATATCCCATCCCCTACCTACCATATCTCCCATCCCCCGCCTACCACATCTCCCATCCCCCTAACACATCGCTCATCCACCACCTACCACATCTCCCTTACTCTACCTACCACATCTCCCATCCCCCACTAACCACATCTCCCTTACTCCACTTACCACATCTCCCATCCCCCACTAACCACATCTCCCTTCCCCTGCCTAAATCTTCGCTCATCCACCACCTACCACATCTCCCTTACCCCACCTATCATATTTCCAATCAATCCCCCTACCACATTGCTCAATGATCACCACTTACATCCCCCACCTACCACATTGCTCAATGATCCCCCACCTACCACATCTCCATCCCACACCTCTCATCTCTCACCTACTGCATCTCCCATCTACCCCCTTCCAAATCTTCCATCCCCCCACCACATCTTTCATACACCACCTACCACATCTCCCATCCCCCACCTACACATCTCCCACCCCCTCTACATTATCACTTATCCACCACCTACCACATCTCCCATACCAAACATACCACATCTCCAATCCCCCAACTACCACATCTCCAATCCCCCAACTACCACATCTCCCATCCCCCACATACCACATCTCCCATCCCCCACATACCACATCTCCCATACCACATCTCCCATCCCCCACCTACCACATCTCCAGTCCCCCACGTATACCACATCACTCATCTTACACAGACCACATCTCCCATTCCCCACCTACCACATCTCCCACACTCCCTAACCTACCACATCACCCATCCCCCACACCCCCAACCTATACCCCATCTCCAATCCCCCACCTACCAAATCTCCCATCCCTCACCTTCCACATCTCCTACCCCCCTACCACATCTCCTATCCCCACCTACCACATCTCCAATCCCCCACCAACGACACCTCCCTTACCCCACCTACCACATCTCCCATCCACCATCATCCACATCTCCCAACCCACATCTCCCATCCTCCGCCTACCACATATACCCCTCTACCACACCTCCCATCTCCCCATGCCACATCTCCCATCCCCCACCTACCACATCACCTATAATAACTTCCATGGCGACCATTCAGGAGTGTATCAAGACTATATAGGGTCGGCATTATACATGAGTACATATCAAGGGCTGCATGTGTGCGTCATGTATTTTTGATAGTCAAAGAGCTTCGAGCATACTCACTAGAAATTGCACACTTACAAGTAACAAGGGAGGGCAGCAGTGACCAAAGGCAGAACTTGTTGCATTTGTCATGTGTGGAGGCTGTTGCAAAACATGTTTTGATTTGAATAGTGAAGTACGCAACAGCGTGGCATAATTTAGGAACCCTCTGCAAGGGTATTTAGTGAAAATTGTAAAAGAACACATGATATCAGTGCCAAGAGAAAGCTTGAAAGAATATTTTGTCGTACATTAATACAATACAACATAAAAAAAGCATGCATCTCTCACTTATGGTAGGTCTGGTGTATATTTCGGTAAGTAGCCTATGCCTGTTAAGTAGCACAACACTACCAAATGAAGTAAACATGAAAATAGGATGGTCTTTTCCTCAAAGTACCATGATGCACTCAGAGGGGTGAGTGATAATGATGGCAGATTTTATTTTTTAAAGATATCCGGTGCCATATTATAAATGCTTATCAAATATCCTTTTATCTCAACGTTGCAGGGCTAATTCAACGTGTTTTCTTTTTTTTTACAAGCGTTTCCAAACTATGCTTACTTTAAGATTACGTTAGCTGTGACTGTCCGATTTTTCAATGAAAGGTAATGAAGTGCACAGAAGTCCTCATTCCTGCTGTGTATGTTCATAGATCTATACACAGATCTGTATATGTACAGGATAAACCCCGAGTTGGTCACTGTATTCAAAATATAGACCACAGGCTGTCATACAGCCCGCGGTCTATATACTGGCTACAATGACCAACAAGGGCTTTATCCGTACTTATATCACTAGTGTGCTGTATGCAATATATAACAGGTGGGAAATACTTTGTTCTACGTGTCCACTGTGGTGTAAAAGATAATCACAAAATGCACACAATATAGGTTTTAAAAACACCACTCACCTGTTCTCACAAGGGCAATTACGATACCCAAGCACAACGTAATCCAAGACATGTTGATGGTGGTGTGATCACCTAACTGGTAACCACAAACTTAAACCAAGGTAGGCTACTAGCCCACCTGTGTCCCCCACCCCTTGCCCCATCCAAATCTGCCCCAGGCCCCATGCCCCCCGGTCACGTGGCTCACAGTGTCCCTCAATGGTGCCACAGGGCGTGAAGTGTGTATTGGCAGCTTCCCCATATAGGACCTACATCCACACTGTCAGGACACTGACTACGTTAACTGCAGTTAGTCGATCAATGATGGCAGATGATATAGGTATAATCATGTTTAGATGTATTCTTCTATTTTGTGATCTAAATACTTGATGGGCAGACATGAAAAGCAGCACAATTATAGTTAGGGTGTGTGCGCTTATGTAGAAAGTGACTGGGCTGTCTAAATAAATGGAATCAGAGAAAAATCAGCCTGAAGAATAATTTGGTGACTATACTAACTCTAAGTGAATGACTATGCTAACTGCTATCTGTGTTAGAGACCTTGACTACACTAACTGACAAAAAAAGTGACTATGCTAACTCTGTATTGTTTCTGGTTGCTTGAAACAAACATTGATTTATGTGCTAGTAGGCTGAGCCCTGCATAGACCTGTCACAAAAAAAAATACTGTGCACAGTGCCAGGCCTATTGCAAGAGCCACAAAATAAATCAATAGCCGTGGAACACTCCTTTTCAAGGGCATAAACAATATTTCCCCTTTATTCTATGAGCTATTTATAGTGTGTACTGGCTCCCCCTCAGGAAGGTAGATTAAATCACTTGATGTAACATATGAGTGGCTTTTGAGTAGAGAAGTGGTAAAAATACTGACAGCTAGCTAGTCCTGTGGTCAGCCACTGTGAATTTCTTTTCCTACCACCAGCGCAATGCCCTCCTGACCAGGATCAATTTCCTAGACATTTCCATCAGTTGAATTCCTACATACTCAAGATTTAGTAGTTACCCTAGTCATGTTAGTTAGTTTAGTCCCAACCACATGACCTCTGTTATGGAATATTTTTTTTTAAATAATGTACTTCAAGGTGTGCTGCCATAAGACTTTATAGACCCTACACTGTACAAGGTACATTAGCATCATAAATGCACATCAGGAAAGCACTATAAATGCCTGTTTTTTAAACTTATATTCAAAGTCTGCTCTTGACCAAAAACAGAGTTAGTATAGTCCTAGCTTTGGAGTTAGTATAGTACTTACACACTGAGTTAGGGTAATCATCTTGATATTTTATCCATTCATTACTGCTTCTCCAGACCACTACAGCCCCTGGTAATGTGCCCATAATTTCATGTATGTCTATACCTTCCACCACACAGCTTTTCAGCTCATAAACCCAAGTAAATACAGAGATATCACATCCCTTGTTTTGTTTACAATTTTTGCAGTGATCTGCATATCTCCATGTGTCCTGACAGTGATCCGGGCTCCGACATGTCCCTGGTTGGTAACTCACTCATGCAGTGTCCAATTCCTATTAGTAAGTGGTCACCTTTTTTTTGCAAGGGAAGGAGGATGGGGCGTGGATGATTGGGGAGGACAATTTAAACGTTCAGACCCCTAGCTGAGAGGGGAGAGAAAAAAGTTTGGCACTTCTTTTTTCTTTTTTTTTGGGGGGGGGGGCGGGGGGCTGGGTTCATATTTTCAGCAGAAATGTCTGCATCATTATAGGTATATTATAGGGCCAGCTGGAAATAATTTGGACCCATCTCTAGGGTAGGGGTTCATTCCAAATCCAACACCCCACTCTGCCTTTGTGGAAAAAATACCAGCCCTACTATTGGCTTACACTAACAAGTTTTAAAAAGACAATAAAAGAATCTCTTCAAATAAAATGAACTTATCACATATAGAATGATTCTAAACCAGCCTGTATATGCCTAGTGTGTTAATCAATCTATGGATTTTAGATGCTGCTGCTGATGATGATGAACTTTTAAACTCCTCAAAAGGAGGACAGACCCCTGATGTCCCAAAGGCGCCGAGTGGGACGATGAGTGTTAGTGTGTGGTGAAATTGGATTATTGGAAATTGGACACCTGCCTAAGCAAATGTGTTTAGGAACACAAACCAGTGAGCCTTTCGCACAGACCAATAGTAAAGCCTAACCCCTGCCCTGGGGCAATTGCTAAGGGACTCTGCATACTTCATATTTTATCAAATTTCATTGGGCTAATGGTTTAATGAGTGTGCTCTGCCTGTGGGCCTCGTGAAAACAATACATGTATCTATGTGTACTACACATTGTGTCAATAGACGCCACTGTACTCAGATAGCATCCATATTGCTCCGACATACATCACATAATGTGTTAGCCACCTCATTGTCTGGACAGCCCGCCAGGGGGCAACACCGCCGCTGGCCAAAATCGTGATGTGGGTGTCTAATGGATCAAAGGGACCTCCGCACACATTTGGGTATAGCCCTGGATCCATATTGACAGCCCAGGGCTATTTGGCTCCTCATTCCTTTTTTGTTTTCCAGATTTGAACTTTCGTAGGATGAATAGACCTATAAATTTATACATATCCCCCGTAATTCAAGTCGACATTGGTCACCTTGTTATCACCCGGGGTTATCACCCAAATAACCCCAACAACACGTGTACAGGCTATGCCCATCAATGGCCAAGAAATTGAATGAGGATTACAGAGTTAAAATAATAATCTAACATAAATCTGTCAAACCATTTATAACATTCTGTAATGTGCAATATAATACTTATGAAGGATACTCCGTCGGAAATTGATCAGGTAGACCACAGCATTTCCTGTATTGTTGTTGTGAGCGATTAAATGAAAAAAAATAAATAAAAATAATAATTGAAAGAGAAATTCCAAATAGAAGTGAACATATTGCCGTAAATATGAAGTGCATGGTTTTTAGTTGTTGGGAACGCTTGAAAAAGTTTTGGGTAAAAGGTAGGTTGTGAAAAACATATTTTTCTTACATGCTGAAAAAAAAACCAACGTTTTCAAGGTATTTTGAACGTTTTTCCCCTGACTTCTCTACCGCTTGAAAAACGTTTGTTAGTGACGTTTTT
This sequence comes from Acholoe squamosa, assembly GCA_949317995.1. Classification (NCBI taxonomy): domain Eukaryota; kingdom Metazoa; phylum Annelida; class Polychaeta; order Phyllodocida; family Polynoidae; genus Acholoe; species Acholoe squamosa. The sequence continues at coordinate 71,301,879 of OX439035.1, read as the reverse complement.
CTGTCAAGTGGGCTTTGGCCCAGGCTTATATATGAGACACGCTTGCACACAGGACACGCTTTAAAATGAGTAGTCTAATAATGATAAAAACAATGAGGAGGGAAATAATGAAAGAAACGACCTCTTGGTACATATCTCGACTATGTAGACCATACATCATTCCAGGAAATATAGGTTTTTTGTTGGCCCAACTTAATAGGCTACCATGAGCATTTACCTAAGTTGGGATTACCTGATATTGGAATAACGATACCAGAGGGATAAGCCTTCTTTGCATTGGCTTATACATATATGCTTGGGCATTGTATGCAGGATCCCGAACCTATAGGGCTAATAGACCCAGTCCTATAATATGCCTAAATCAGTAAATGATAACAGTAGGCTAACATTATACGCTGACAATCATGGGTCTTTCCTAATTATCATTCATTGGCGTTTCAGATATGTAGGCTACTTCGGTAATTTCTATTTTATCTGCTTTGAAATAAATAGACCTTATAACTGTGTTTGTACAAACATGCATTGGCTAGGTCTAATGATTTGGGATTTTATAGTATGCCTATTCCTGATGGAAATTAGCAGTGTTGACGTTGCCATTGATGCAGTCTTGGATGGCAATAGTCTCATGCATGCTAACCTCTAATAATCAATGATATTGTACTTAAAGATCATTAAGAATTAAAGTTCACGTTCATTTTCGACAGTTCACACTTTTCATTTGCTATTCCCATGCCCATCCCATATGCTCTCTAAGAGTAGGTTGCCTCCTTCATTTCATGTACTGCCTCCCAGAGGTCAGGACATGTACTAAAAACGCCTAGAGACGCCCCCTTGTGTTTTATTCAAACACTAAACACTTCTAAACAGTACCAACGATTTTTTACACTGGCCAGTGATCCACTCGTTTCAGAGTCTAACAACATGTTTTTGGTTGTTCACAGTTGGTTCAGGTAAGTATTGTAACAAATATAAGCATACAGACAACTTGGAAATGATATTATATTCCATATGGCATTTGATTATATAGACAACCATAGCATAAGCATGAGTTCATTTTCTGAAAATGCTGTCTACAATTTCGGGAGGTTTTCCATCTATGAGTCTGTTGCCAAAATTTTAACAGATTGTTTCCATTGCTTATGATAGTCTTTAAAGAACAGAAATTTAGTTTTTCAATTGGCAGAGGACTTTTAGAGCGTGTATGAGGGGCTGTCCACAAATGACGTCGACTTGCGGCAAGTGGGTGGGGGGTCCATGATTGGGGGCGGGGGGGGGGGGGCAAAAAAGGCTTTATAGTTAAAAAGAATAGGCATGACATTATTTATGGATGACCCCTAACCATATTTTCCCCTCTGTGTTGATCTTTATGCTAGGAAATTGATCTATTGTCCCGGGTCTATTGTTCAATGGTAGACTATCCTCGTGAAATATAGCCTACCTTTCAAACAATAGTGATAGTGGGTCACGCACATAATATTAAACTATGGCCTACGTAATATAGATATGCTATAGCGTAAGTTACAGTTATTGACTGTTTCTGATTATATCCCTTTGCGGACAAACAAACCAATTTTCTCAATTGACAGGTAACTGTATATAACCTCCTATCGCTCACATTACATGGGGGAAATGGAATATTTTTGTCATCATTTTTTCTTCCTCATGTAATAACCTATGGGACCTAGTGGAGTCATATTCAATTTTGTCCACAGGTATGGACCCATGCTGGCAAGTCCCTTGGGCATCTTGCCCCGCCATCATTATGGAAGGTGACGAGGAGTTAATATCGTTAATGGACGACAGAGATACCCTTCAGATTCGTGATAAAATCAAGGTCGACCAGAGTAGGGAGAATATACCGACAGAAGTACCTCTACATGCCGAAAAAGTGAAGACCTCGAAGAAGAAAAGGGCCACCAAGGGTACCTTTACATGTCGAGTTTGTGGAGAGGTATATAAATATGCCTCAAACTTGTCCAGACACAAGAACCAAGTCCACAATCCTTTGAAGGAATTAATTAGCTGCGAGTGCGGTAAACGATTTAAACGAAGTGACTATCTCAAGGATCATAAGAAGAGATGCCCAATGGGTAATGACAAATCATCATTAATGTAGAGAATTTCCTGATGAGCAAGATATACTTGGGCGTTCTTTCCATGGCGTTTGCATGGATGTGCATAGATCTATGTGTGCCTTTTGCATTTTCATTTGCCTACTGGGTAGGCGGAACTCTACAAGTGAAGTAGATCTGATGATAGATCTAATGTATTTTTATATTCCATACTGGACATTATTTTATTCACCACCGATAGACTGTTGTGTGCGGCCGTGAAAGCGATACAGATATGTTTGCTATTATTTTTGATTTGGTTGTTTCTTTTTCCCCTACCCAATGACAACTTCGAAAGTGTGCTGATGTTACACAAGAAGTTCCTGATTACTACATGCATTTTCAAAGCAGCGGGAATGAAACCTTTTCACATTATATATACATGTATATTGCCTCGAAGCTACGTGTATAGGCCGTCATTTTTTTTCTTCGTCAGAAAAAAAGAAAGATCTTATGTTAAAGTATCAGTAAATACATCGAAGCTGGGTTAAGATATGTAACGAAAGAGGCGCCATATTTTGTATTGATCGTCATTTGTCATATAGCCATTTTTTTTATTTACTCCAGCATAGTCTGTACGGTTTTTCTACATGTTGAAGTGCCGGGTAGTCGGGTCGCGTCTGGTGTTAAGTAGTATATAGGATGTTGGCATTGCACCAGGGGCTGTTAGCGAACTTTGGTTTTTGAATCCTTTGTTAGGTACTCTAATGTACCTTACAAAGGATTCAATATATGCGATTCAAACATAAATCACACTTTAATGTTTAAATTCTGGAGGACTGTGAGTTTGTGCACATATAGCAGGAAAATATGTTTGGTGATTAATGAAAACGGGGGGAAGGTTTGGTGCTATTGTGTAGCTATAAGCAAACCTACCAGGGACGGATCCAGAAGAGGGATCTACAGTTAAGTCATTTTCAGGGGGTCTGGGTACGTGCCCCCCACCAGGCCACCCCCTGGATCCGCCACTGCCTACTTTCTTTCACGCAATATGTGCCTTAACTTTTGTATGGAGTTTCCATTTGCAGGAATCATTACAAGAAAGATAACATTATGCGTTGTAAACTATGCAAGCATACACATATATATATATATTAAATAAATGATAAGGTTGTTTTACGTTACTTTTAATTTCTTGTTTCCAAACAAGATGCATAAAACTTATAAATGAATAATAATCCACATTTCTACTTTTCAGGGGAAGCTGTTCACTTCGCTTAAGACTGAAAATGTTGGTCATCTATTAAGATATGACTATGAAGGTTGAGTTACAAAGGAAGTCTAATTGAACATCAAAATCCCGTCAGATTCAACTGACCTTCGGTAGCCTAAATTTCCCTATCACGTTATCATATTACACTTGATTAAGCCCACATTTGGGTATCAGTGTTTGAATGATATTACTATAATACCTCGTATATAAGGCGCACGCTGCGCACCTAGAGGGGGATCCAGGGAGTGAGTGAGTGATAGATGTTTAACGCCATTTCGACAGCTAAGGTCATATTCATGGCGAGAACTACATTACACAATTTCACAGAGGAATGTATCGGTGCCCGTGCATATGTGCATCCGAGGGGATAGGAAAGAGGAGATATAGACCCTTTTAAGTGGGCTAGGGAAGCCAGGGAGACCTATCATCCTGATGTGCCATAGTTATACGCAGGGTATATTACAGTAACCCTTTGGTAGCCTCATCAAGCTCTGGTCGTCATGAGGCACCAATGGAATGCTGAAGAGTCTAACCGTCAGCACTGAATTGGGAGAATAATGCCTACCCCTATTAGAGGAGTGCACCAATCCTGTATGATCAGTGTGGCACGAGTACAACTGAACTATGGTGACCCGAATCGCCACAGCTGCATTCATACATAATGATGACGAATGGGCATATTTAACGTTGGCCTGGGGTATGGCCATGCCAGTAATGCTTTAGCAAGAGAAAAGCTTAATTCTCGTCAAATCTTGATCAGGAATCCCCTGAGACTATGCAGGTTGTCGGCTTGGGTCTGGTGAGTACCGTAGTATATGCAGAAAGAGGACATTGTATCAGATTCAGGGAGCTGTTGCCCTGATTAATATATTATTGTAGGTTTGTTACGAGGGGAGCTAGTCATTTGTAAGCATTATAAAGTCACTTCATAAAATGTCTACAGGAATTACAGCAAAAATCTTAAATTCCTAAAACGTGGCACCTATTTACTGTTTTTTTTTTTTTATATCAAAGGGGTACTGTTCTAAGTTAAATAGATTAAAAACTTCTTAATCTATTTAACTTTTTGTGTCACCGGAGAATTATTGGAGAGCCCTTGCGCTTTGGGAGCCTCCTATTGAGGACTCGGTGGGGATATAACAACCGTTTCACTAGTCACAATCACAAGGGGGAGCCCCTGTAGGTTAGCCAGCTAGGAGGGCTAGACACTCATCTAGCCCCATAACCCTATGCAATCAATATGGAGAAAGAGATACCTCTCAGAGATGAGCTTTAATCTGGCAGAAGAAATGTCCCCTCACCTTAAAAATAAAACCATTGTGTTGTAGATTTTAATACAATAGTAGAGAATAGTCCTGTGAGACATGGCGCGGCGACTTGTAATCTTGTGTCTAGTTTCAGTTGGTGAGACAGATAGGGCATACTATCATCTTTGCTTTTGGTAGTATATAGCACAAATTCAACCTGAACTACCCACTGCAGCTAAGTACTAATAGTCTGTAGACTGTCCATTCTGCATGCACCTCACTCAGCTGCCACAGGGACCTGTCTTATTCAATGTCCAATGCCATAGTCAACAGGAGTGTCATTATGAGTGTACACTGTCTCAGATTGCCAGGAGCCTGCTCTGCCTCCCCCCCCCCCCCACACACACACACACCCAACTGCCAATCACTTGTAATAGTCTGTACCTCGTCACAGGCCAGTGGTCAGCAAACCCGCCAGATCATTCCACCTCTCTGTAGAGGGGGAGCACAGTGTAAGTTCCTCGGTGTACATACATGTTTTCAGTGTTCCACAAAATCGTTTATATAATGAAAGGAGTAATCAAATTAATCTTTCATCACCAATAGTAGATACATATTCTGAGATAGCATTATTTCAATGTAAACTAAAGATTTTACACAAAAAAGAATGTAGCAGTTCCACAAGGTGGCCTTACACTTCAACCTCCTCTGATTTACAAAAATGCACATATGGCAACACACACTTTAGCACTGATTTCTCCATAGAGATCTTTGACAGTGAATACTTTGTTCAAATACAGAAAATATGATCCAATTGTACCATAACCCACTGAGATAAAACCTGTACTACATATATATAGTAGTTTCAAAACGAACAATTCGAAAACAAAGGCTACAGGGATGCATTTCTGAATCTTAAAATGCTCTAATGCTAATCTGCAATAGGGCTCCAAATGATGAAATGTCTTATCTGCGAATAAAATCAAAAGTATGAGATATATTCTGAAAATTCCTTCACTGATAAGTAAAGTACACACACTGTTGTTATTACATTAGAATAGTGAGCAGGAATAGTCCATAGCAGAGGAGCCACAAACAAAAATAGATTGCAAGGCCTCCCTATCCCTTACACCGTGGCGACTGTGAACCATACACTAGTCTACTCATCTCACGAGTAGTACTCACTATTCGCCGCGCTAATTACAGCTACAAAGAATGAAAATGTTCATCTACCTATCCCTGCGATATTAGGGCATTATCTTTAGCCAAAATCTATCTAGACTTAGATAATATGAGTGACCATACAATTTTGAGAGCTCAGAAAAGGGGACAGAAGCGGGTGCATGGGGGTGGTGTTGGTGGTCATAACAAACCACAAGACAGGTCCCTTGGGGGTCATTAAGCCAATTAAATGTAGATTATCTCACCATGGAGGAGTGTGTTAATGGTTATCTCAGGCTTGGCTAGGGGGTGCTGTCTTTGATGTTTATTATCTTTCCTCCAGTGTCCACCATAGTAATGACAGGTGACAACCCTATTCTGACCACCCCCTTTTCCTTGAGAATCACCCCTCCAGTGGTGCCCCTGTAGCAGGGCCAAAATGATCAGGTCAACACTAGTGCCACCTACTGTATTATGGTTGATGAAACTAGTGTATAATGTCGACAGACTAAGTAATAAGAAGTAATGAGTTAGTCTAGCTTCCTAGATTTTAACAATGTCCTCAAAATAATTCATCTTCAGCATGACTAGAGAAGAGGGGGCCTTCAGTGAGATATTCGTGACAGTGCTAAGAGTGGAGATTGAATGGAGAGTCCAGAGGGTCGTTGTCCCAGATGTCCACGATCGCATTGGCTGGCTACCTGCCTGTATATTGGGAACATGTATACAGGCAGACCATGCCTAAAAAGTTGCCAGTCAATCATCCCGTTTTCACACATACTCACAAAGGGGCACCCTTTCACCCCAAAGGTACACATGACTCTTACATTCAGATGTTTTAATTCATACTATGTTTGGAAATGTAAAACTGCCATCTAGTGGAGTTCCAAGTAAACACCTCTCCAGATTCCGGGGAAAAGCCATCAGGCATGGCCTGCAAGTATATACCTACAATACCTGCAGGCCACCAGCGTGACAATCGCATAGATCACAAACATTATCAAAAATTCGATTCCGATGTGGAAAGGTCAACAATATCATTCAAAACAAGTTTAAAAGCTTTATTTTTTATGTACATAATATTGCATAACATTTATACAGATAAGTATTTCTTTAAGCACCGGGTTGATTTAGTTTAGGGGTCACGTAACGTCCATTGCATCATCTGAATCATCTGTGTTTGGGGAGTACTCAACATCAAAGTCCCATAACGTCTGGATAACCTCTGTGAAAAAATTAGATGAAGGGAAAAAATGGACATTAGGAAATAATCAAATGTATAGATATCAACCGTATTGTTGTTTTTTCCCCCTTCAATTAGACAAAGCTGAAATTTGTAATCGTTGGGTATTATATTCATTCGATGAATTTGTTGGACAATAGTATGTTTCTAATAACTGATAATCTTTTTACATTATTTAAGTGACTACACCAATGTGTACTTTCAAAAAGTGGGAAGACATTTTATTTACCATCATGGTCTATAGAATCTGGGGAGTCCTTGAAGATGACATGAAGTCCAATGATAACCTCTATGTAGACGTTCTCTATCTCTCGTTCTCTATGCTGTTGTGTAAAGTTGCGACAACTCTGTGCGAGTGAAGCCATTAACAGTGCGCCTTCCTGAAGCAGGAAGAGTCCTTCAGCGGTGGGTGTAGCGCGATAAGTGTGAAGACCGTGGTACAGGAGCTGGGTGAGCATCTTAACCACCTACAACATGTGATAGAATACAGATTCTGCATTAAAATACCTCAACATCTAAAGTTAGTGGAGCACAATGGAGTATAACATAGCTACCTACCGGCTAACACAATTTCGGGAGCCATAGTCCCATTCATGGGGGGGGGGGGGAGATGACTGGGGTACAAACATCAGTTTGATAGAATAATACCGTAAATTCGTGATGCTAATAGATTCAGGGCTCGACAAATCCCTGTGTCCAGTTACCGGGACACAAACATATTTTCTGGACACAACTTATTTTTCAAGTTGTGCCCAGTGAACACCAACTGCCAAGTCAAGCTTATACATTCAGCCAAAGGGCTGGGACACATTTACCTGCTGGACACAACTTTGTTTTACTGTTGTGCACATTGGACACACTGGTTCCAAACTGATTTGTCGAGCCCTGAGATTTAGAGTGATCATCGCTGGCCATCATGCAAGACATTATTTATTCAAAATCCGTTTTTAGTAGGTATGGTATATTTCATGACCCCCATACCCACGGTGCTCATACGAGATCAGTGGACACTTACCTCGCAGCTGCAGTGACAGTCTGATTCTAATATGGTCAACGTTCCTAACGTGTGGTTTGAAAAAGCAGAGGATAACAGTTGAACCAGCTGAAAAAATGAAGACACTGACATCTTTCAATACTGTGTCAGTAAACCAGGGTTCTCAAAAGAATCCAGATTCGAAATTTCCTGACCAATTTTTAATGCAATCGAATATGACTAGCCAACATTTAACCATAAATTGATAAGTAGTCTTTTTTAGATCAGCAACTACAAATGCTTCTGTTAATTATCGATAATAAATCAAATCCCAACTTCCAATAAAATTGTCATAATTGCAAATAATTTGTGAATGCTGTCAGGGACGGGGAATTGTCTCAAATCAAACAGAAGTGATACATTGTGGCACATTTTCCCTGACTCACGCCAATATTTTGTAGTATTCCCCGATTTCCCCTGACCTGTGAGAATCATGTAAACCTATTCAATAATATGAGTTATAAGGACCCTTCCTCATTATCAATTTCAGTTTCTATAAATAACTATAATACTATATCCTACGTCGCATATATCCGGTGGAATTCCAGTATGATTTCCAAACATCCTCATGCACTTATTTATTATTAATTATTACCTTTAATCCAAACCTGATCCTGTACTCGGGGCAGGATCCTTGAGGGGGAGCTATTGCTGTCGAGTACATTGTGTATAAAAGGCACTCCTCTGAAAATCATAAAACGCATAAACACATTTTGCATTATGTTATTGATTACATGCACAGTAAGTAATGGCTGTTTAATTTTCTATGGAGCACAACTCTGGTTGCTAAGGACATTAGAAATGGTCAACTCAAGTAGGCAAGGTCCTAGAAAAAGTCAGCGTTTTTGCCGATTTCTTCTCAAATATTGAGATTGGAATATAATATTGCATCACATTTGTGGAGCACATGTATTTTGTTGAAGGGGGTCTGGATATTTTTCTGATGAAGATTTTTCTTGTCCTTTTTCTATTTCATTTAACAATTCTGGAGGACTATGGCTGTATGGGGGGAACCCGCTGATCACTGCTGCTTTCAAAAATAGACTACGGTATACATGTACTACTGTTTTCTGCCTAAGGGTGCGGCGTATACCCCTGGTTTTATGATAGTTCACATGAGAAACATTTATCATACCCACCGGATGAGCTGCACATGAGGGGTAGAATGTCAGCGGAGCATGTCATCGACTTGACAAGATCTAAGATGAGGAGGTGACACCGGAGCCGCTGTTCAGAGGGACCTGGTAATTCCTCTATCAGACATGACTGCAGCGTGTCTTGGCGTAGCAAAGGTGCAAACCTGAAAGCACGCTTGTATTAGATCCACCATTTAGCTTTATTGTTAACCCTTTAAGGGCAGAGCAAAAATTGTTGCCCTGGCCATGGGGACGGCCTCTGAAAAAAGTATAGTTCCTAGAGGACGAGCCTATTTTCAATTCCTATACTAATCCTATATAACTGGCATCGACTATAGGTGACGCTAGGCCTGCCATGGTGTCGACTATAGTCGATGCTAGGCCTAGCATGGTGTCGACTATAGTCGATGCTAGCCCTCAATGGGTTAAAGATCCCCTTCCATCTTTTCTCTACTTAAAGCCATGGTTGCCAACTACAGTGGTATAGCTCATTTCATGCCCATACACTTGCTCAATTAGGTAATGTCTTTTTTTCCAGCTTGAACATGGATCATGGAATGACTTCAAGTAGGTACATGTTAACAGGGATGTAAGTCAGGGTGTATGAACAAATTCTGAAGATACCAATCATTATTCTGGTTTCATTCTAAAATACTAAAAAGAGACTTTGATCCAAGGAAGGAAAGTTTACAGGCATGTCAATCTCTGAAAATTCTGAAATCAGACAAAATTCTGAAAAGTTACATCCCTGCTGTTAAAGAATTATTCACAGATGAACTGGTACCTAAATAGTTGGGCAGTGGTAGCTTTGGACGCTAGTGTAGTCAGTATCTGAAGCGAGACTTCAATAACGTTCGTACAGCATACTTTGCTCTGCAAGTATAATGTACTGATTAATGACTGGTAATCTGGAGAAAACTATTAAGTGACGCTAGACGTTGGATGGTGAATCCTGTACTCATTAGTTTAAGAAAGGTATCAAAAGTGGATGTAGATAAATCTGTTAATATAGTGGAGTAAATGCATTTAATGAATCCCTGAGTTTTTCAACCCTTTTATATACACGGTAATAAAATGAACTTTTACATATACCGTATTGTCATGTTTAAGCGCCGGGAGTTGAATAAGCGCCTGTCTCAAATAAGCGCCGGGGTAATGGGGTGCTGAAATGATTCTTAAGCACTAAAACTGGATCTTGAATAACCGCCAGTCTTGTATTAGGGCCGGGGATAATGGCCCCTCCAAATCTATGAGCGCCGGGGCCCTTATTCACGACGATACGGTATAAGGGTTTGAAGATGAAATGTATATCAAGATTTAACTTACATTTGGAAGTACTGGGTTTACCATAGAAATCATGTGTTCAAGTATCCTACATTTACGGGCTATACGCAATGCGCTTTTACTTGATGCAACGGAGCAGGTGGAATTGGCAATACTTTCATCGGAGGATCCTTCCTCAGAGGTCTGTTTTGAAGAGAGAAATTTAATAAGTTAGAAAGTTTATGCCTGGAAAAAATGTGTTTTCTCCCTTTTGAATAAAGAGCATGCATATGCAATATCTCAGGTACATATCACCCATTCTTATATGTCACATTTCTCCAGTGCTGCATTTCTGGGGGCATTGTATGGACCTCCACATTTTCATACATTATTTATCTGGAGCAGACCTAGATACCGCCCTGACAAATATCCAACTGAAATTTGATAAGTTCAATACCATCAATCATTACTGAGGTAGAATCTATACGTTTACGGTCAATTTTCCAATGTATTTTAATTGTGGAGCTAAATACTTAACATGTCAAGTTGGGCAGTGTACTTTTACATACCTTTATGAAGATTTAATGCGTGATATATATCATGTATGGCCCAGGACCGCCATTCAACCCCTAACACCCTGTATGTACTGCTATGACCGCCATACCACCCTGTCTGTACTGCTAGGACTGCCATACCACCCCTAACACCCTGTCTGTACTGCTAGGACCGCCATACCACCCTGTCTGTACTGCTAGGACTGCCATACCACCCCTAACACCCTGTCTGTACTGCTAGGACCGCCATACCACCCTGTCTGTACTGCTAGGACTGCCATACCACCCCTAACACCCTGTCTGTACTGCTAGGACCGCTATACCACTCCTAACACCCTGTCTGTACTGCTAGGACTGCCATACCACCCCTAACACCCTGTCTGTACTGCTAGGACTGCCATACCACCCCTAACACCCTGTCTGTACTGCTAGGACTGCAATACCACCCCTAACACCCTGTCTGTACTGCTAGGACTGCCATACCACCCCTAACACCCTGTCTGTACTGCTAGGACTGCCATACCACCCCTAACACCCTGTCTGTACTGCTAGGACCGCTATACCACTCCTAACACCCTGTATGTTCTGCTAGGACTGCCATACCACCCCTAACACCCTGTCTGTACTGCTAGGACTGCCATACCACCCCTAACACCCTGTCTGTACTGCTAGGACTGCCATACCACCCCTAACAACCTGTCTGTACTGCTAGGACCGCTATACCACTCCTAACACCCTGTATGTTCTGCTAGGACTGCCATACCACCCCTAACACCCTGTCTGTACTGCTAGGACTGCCATACCACCCCTAGCACCCTGTCTGTACTGCTAGGACCGCCATACCACCCTGTCTGTACTGCTAGGACTGCCATACCACCCCTAACACCCTGTCTGTACTGCTAGGACCGCCATACCACCCTGTCTACTGCTAGGACTGCCATGCCACCCCTAACACCCTGTCTGTACTGCTAGGACCGCTATACCACTCCTAACACCCTGTCTGTACTGCTAGGACTGCCATACCACCCCTAACACCCTGTCTGTACTGCTAGGACCGCCATACCACCCTGTCTGTACTGCTAGGACCGCTATGATATTTTATTATAAAAATTTGGTGAGTTGCGATCTAAACTACAATATGGCAGTCCACATTAAAGGTATGGCGGGCTAGAGTATATGGCGGTCTGCTCTCATATATAGGAACAAAGAAGTTAATTAATCAGACACACATAGGATGTAGTACATATGACATGTCTGATTACTTCTACACTTGCTGAATTTTAAGTATCTTAATCACCAATTTCAATAGGATTTAGTGTGTTTTTGAAATCGCTAAAAATTATCGCCTGATAGACTCCTATGTTAAAGAAATTGAAGTCAATATGGCACTTGAAAATGTAAGTTAAATACGGCAGCTGTTTTCAGAAGGAAAGACATGGCTCACGGACAACAGAGATGTACTATCTGGAGATGAGATTTCAATCTATCCATTGGCTTTTGAATCAAATTGATAAGAGACCTGGATCTACCAATTACACTGTAAAGTTGATGATTAGAAATCAGAAAATTTGGCCTGGAACCCTGCCGCCAATAGCCCAGGAGGGCCTGGGCCAATAATAGGGGTAGATACTAGTCAGCATAGAACAAACATGGGAAAAAGTTTCTACATGCTCAAGTTGCTGACAACAAATTATTTGCATAACCATCGCTATTATCGGCAATATCCACTCTTATTTGATATGGAATAAAAGAACAGTAAACTGAACACTTATATAGAGGGTGCTAAATAAATACAGAAAATGCATGCACACCTAAGAAGAGAAATCCCTTAGAAACATGCAAATACTGATTATAAACCCATGACTTAATTAAAACTCATCTAAACTGACTTGAAGAAGTTGGTAATTGATTACTGTACTTGATAAATTTTGAATAAATCTCAATGATGAAAAATCTCACCAAAATCGCTTCAATCTATTAGCCTAAATTTCAATATCGGTGCGTAATACTATGAAAAAATACATGGATTTAAACTCACCCATGACCCAATGTAATCCTGGACTCTACACTTTAAAAAATATAAGAAACCTTTTTATACATGCCTAAAAAATGGATAAATATACTAAAACAAAATGACGAGAGACTGGTCAGATCAGCGGTTGCAGTTCATATTGAAATGATATACATATGCTATATGCTGCCCGTATATATATTTCGATATATCCCTGTTAGCTAAATTGAATAAAAGAAATAAAGAGTGCAGTCTATCATCTAAACTAAATTGTGCTACTACATAGTACCGGTACTTATCCTTATATAATTACAAACACAAGTTATGTTTATGTGTAAAATATCATTCATAAAACATTCATTCTCACTTTATCGTTGCCATCGCCAGTAGCCATAGCCTTTGGGGTATCTCGCTCTGTCTCACCAAAAACTGCAAATCGTACTTGCGGTGAGAAATCAGCGAGAACATGGAGAATATTCAGTGCGTTTAGGGCCCACTGCTCAACCTGGTGGGTGTAGTTGGCAATCTCGCGTGCCAGGGACCTCTGGTATGAAGAGACAGAATCGTATGACTCGAGTGAGCTGCTTAGACTGGTCATAGAGGTGCTGCTCAGGGAGGAGGTAGGTTCTCGAGCAGCTCGAAGCTGCTCCACATAGAGGGAGAGGTAGCTCTCAATAGCAGGCAGCAGGAAGACGGCCTCCTTTGTATGGCCTTGTAGCAGTGATGTGTCATTGGCCGACTCAGGAGGGCCGCTATGAAGCAATGTGTTGACCGCCTGGACAGCGAGGGAGTAGTAGGAGTGCGGGACAACAGGCGATGGCTGGTCACACTCTGGTGTTAAAGCCTGCTGATGAAGTTCCTGTATCCACCTAAAAAGTAGTGTAATAAAATAACTGTGTTATTCTGTCATTAAAAAAACAAAAAACAAAACAGCTCTAAAAGAACATAAACAGCTTGGTGCAACAAATCTTCCCTGGTATCTTAGTTTCTAATTTTAAAGATAGCACATCCCCCCGGTCATTGCCTCAAATTGCCTTTTTTCTATTCTTCAACAAAGTAGCACATACAGCATTATACTTATAGTAACTGCAATTACCAACATTTTCAACTTGATATTCTCGTTACCTGTTCGTTTTAGTTGCTACACTATTATTATCTTCCTTCGATGTTGATGAAGGTAGTGCACTGGATTTTGTCTGTGGAACCTGGAGAAGTCCAACCAGGCCCTGCTTAGATGTGTTGTCTGATTTGGACTCTGGCAGAAGCAGGGAGACAAGCGATGGACCAGGTATCCTTCCTAAAGAACAGAATTAAACACAATAAAAGGAAAGACGGGAAATGTGTCCATTTTAAATTGATGTTTGGTTTCACAGTACAGGTTGATATAGAATTTAAACACCCAAGTGCGGCATATGGGAGTGTTCCATAGCCTGGGTGCACCTTATACGCAAGAGGTAGCATACAGTATATCTGGAAAATGTATGTTATATTTCTCCCTGAGTTACCAGTAACCATGGAAGCTGTAACCACCTCCCCTTGGAGATGTGTACACAACTTGTGTTGCCTAGCAACAGTGTTCTGAATGACGTCACACCCCCAAGGGTAAACCGTCATTCTGAGTGGTCGCATCGTGCAATCAAGTCTACTTCTCCCTAGCTCCGTCCAAAATTATATTTCTCCCTGAGTGTTAAAAGTAAAAGTGTCTCACCCTTTTTGTTTAAGATTCCAACAGAAAACTTTTTCTGCCATTTTGGCTTATGAGGCTGTACGATCTCGGCTGAGCCACCTAGAAAATTGGAATGGACATAAAATTATATCATCAGCATATTATAGTCGTGGCTTGTACGCTATACCAAGTCTTACTGTGGCGTCAGCATGAGCCTTATAGGTGTGGTACATGCATTTATTATACACAACAGTACTAAAATCTCAAAAACCAACACCTAGATGCAGCTTATAAGTCTTTCTTCAACTCATGGTGCGTCTTATACGCGAGATATTGTGATAATTCAGAATCTCTTCATCAAATGTTTACTACAAGGATACTTGCCTGCTGTTTCCTCAGTAACCGACTTTCTTCGTGGTGATGCAGCAATCCCCTTTGATTCCTCTGCCATAAAGGTGACCCGGTTAGGAAAGGGACCCTTTGGTGTGGCTGGTGAATGGTTACCCTGCAGCTGCTTTCTTTGTGGGCTTTGGGCTTGTGACACAAGAGGCGAATTTAGCGCATCATTTGCTACGGAGGTAGCTGAACCTCGCTTTTCCAAAAACTTACACCTCGTTTGAAGTTCATCACGGTCTCGCTCAGCAAACTGTATTTGAGTTTTCAACCTTTCTATTTCCTGGGTTAGAGTCTTTTCCTTTTCAGTCTGCTCAGCCTTATAATGGTCACGTATCTTAACCTGCTCCTGCTTACTTTTGATGAGATCTTGTTTGGTCACTTTAAGGTCATTTCGTAGCATATTGGCTTCACCCTCTTTCTGGCATTTCTGTTTCTTTGCCAGCTCGAACTAGAAATATTTTTCAATCCATAACTATTAAACATAAATAGAAATCATGTGCAAACGCAAAATTCAGACGATTATAGGACTTCAATGGTGAACAGCGTATTCTTAATTGTTTACTTAGCATCTCTAAATTGATGTCCATATATATATATATATATATATATATATATATATATATATATATATATATATATATATATATATATATATATATATATATATATATATGATATTTGAGAGTGTGAATAAATTCACAATTATCACTAAAGTAAACGCACTCATTTCTCAAAACTGTCGAACATAACTTACTTCTTCTTTGAGAGTAGTCAATTCCTTCTGAAGTTTCTGTATATGCTGTTGTGTAACATCCTGAAAGTCAATCTTCACTTGGCCACAGCCGCTCGGAAGCCCTGGTGAGAACTGTGCACTCCCTGTTGAACCAGTCAACGGGGTGAGCTGACTCTTTATTGAAGATGCGCCATGTGGTTTTTGTGGTGGCCCTAAGCGATTCGAAGCGGATTGCTGTGGTGTTACCTTAAAGCCAGATGTCTTTGGCTGTTGACCAAAAGATTCTGTTTGATTTTTGCTCACTCCTTCTCTGAAGTTCTGAAAGGGGATCTGAGGGTTTGTAGAGGAATTGGACTTTTGGTATTTGGTCGATAACTTGGATACATTCTTTTGGTGTACACTACTTGGCTGGCCTGTGTTCACTTTAGCACTATTTGAAAGCACATTGCCTTCAGACTGGCTACGACTTGTTCCTCGGCCAACCATACGACTTGAGCCTGCAGATGGTGCCACTCGTTTATCAATAGGCTTAGGAACCTGGGACATACTAATCTCATGATCAATGTTAGCGAGCTGATCCTGCGTCATGAAATCTAGGTCATCATCCCATAGATCATCGCTGACTTCTGTGGCAGCTGGCGTTGCTTGGTTCTGTTCTACTCTGCGTCTTTTATCTGGGGGTTCTCCTCTGGCATTTGAAATACTAGAGGGATATTGAAAGTTTAAAGTTCTCCCCGACATACCTCGTCTATTGTTGGCCATCGTATGATATCTGCCAGTTTGGACCGTTATGGCCTAAGTGTCATTGGACTGTAAGTTTCTTGATTAGTGTACTAACAAATCTTTGGATTAAACTAAATCCTGGCAGTGGAACCTCAATTGTGCTATGGTATTTCTAATGTAGGAAACATACTATGGACAGTAGTTTTGAACAATGCATAGAAGCATACCCGGTGGTTCCAATCAAGAGTACGGTGTTACAATGTCTGCAGATTCTATTTATAAAAAGACGTTGCTCATATCTTTGGCATATGCATGCCTGGGAGATGTCTATTGTCTATGTTTAATTCCATGATATCCCCTCATACATCAGGTGACGCCACGAGAAGGTAGTTTACCTGAAAAGAAAGCGAGTTGAATATAGCACTGGCATATCAAGTACTCGACACACGTTTTGATGCACTTAACACTAACCTAAACCTAGAACATGAACAGGGGGTGTGAAATCCCAAAACCCATGGGCCATTTCTCTGAAGTGCATTACACCGTCTTGTGGTTAATGTTTTTAGAAGGACAAAAGTGATCTAAATTTTATTCGGGCAGAATATGTCACCCTGTGATGTACAGGGATGTTTGGCATTACAAATGGGATGCTAATAATTTTCCATCTGGAATGAATTTGGAAGAAATTTTAAGTTAGACCCTTCCTACAAATGGTAATTTCTTTTCTCAGTGGATTTACATAGATCTCAAGAATGGTCCTTCTGAGCATCAAGATTTCACACCCCTGATGAATCAACTCGCCCCATGGACTCTTTTTTTTCAATATTGGCATTCTTAACGCGTCATTATGACACATTTTACCTAAATGCTTTCAGCCCCCACCCTTACACTCTCATCCATATAACACTTAAGACAGTACTCAGGGTCCCTCCAGCCTCGGCCAGCGGCTATTAATACTCAGTTTAATAGCCTGGGAGCATCTCTATCTTCAATTGGATGTGTATTCCATTTTATTGTTTTATTGCCCCCTTTGATCTAGATAAGAATCTGATTGAATCTGGATGTGTATTCAATCTCCAGCAGATGTTATGTAATAATATAGTTGTATAACATCTGCTGGGAGAACTAGCTCGCCGCCTGGGCGACGATCTACCCAGATGAAGGTCTGAAGCCATCCCGTACTCTGTCAGGCTAAAGGGGGCGAGCCTGGGGTCCCTCAGGCTTGATTCAGGTTTCAGGTACTCATCTTGCCACGTCATTCCACACGCATATCTAATTTATTTACGGTTATTTTTTTTCTATTTATTTATTTCAATTTTTTTTTTTTTTTTTTTTGGGTTAACCTTGATCATATTGGTAGGGCCGGGGGGGGGGCAGCTTGCCCGTCTGCAAAAATCCAACAAGCCCTCCAAGCTGGCAGTAAATGAGTCGTCCCTACATGCCATCCCAGTACCCCCCTCGCAAGCTGCACTCCAGTGGCTGCCCTGGTCAGCTGGTCCTGGTTCATTACACTGTGAATCTTAAGCTGGATAGCATTAATTTTTGGCTCAAGACATTGATTTGCAGATTTATCTCATGGTAAATGCGTTGAAATACTTAGAAGCCATAGACCTTGCATTACTAGCTGCATTACATGGCAGCCGTGTGATATGTAGGGTGTGTATTACATGATCTTTTTCATGGTAGATATAGGGGGTGGGGGTCATTTTGAAAAAAAAAGTCCCTTGGTAGGGGGGGGGGCAAAACCCAATAAACCTTCATACTAGGGGGGTTCAAAACTATATGTGGGCGATTCAAATACTCATCTTGACGCTTCATTCCACATGCATAGAGGGGGTCATTTTGCAAATTCAGTTCTAAGAGTGTGTGTGTGTGTGTGGGGGGGGTCGCAGATATTTTTATTGTAGTGCGGATGGTGGGGGAGGGGGTTGGAAAGAAATCTGCCGATCTGCCAAAATTCATCAAGTCCATCAAACCCAGTTGGCAATACATAACTCGGCCCTTAGCCTACGCCTTAGGCTTAACCTATGGTATTGCCCGGGCTTTTTCACTGAAAACAGGTGAAATTATTTTGACCCCCCCCCGTCAGAGGGTTCAAAACACAACTTTTCTTTTTTTTTTTTAGGCCTAAATGACGTCATGCAGAATTTGACCATTTTTGACCCCCCCATCAGGTTTTCTGCCAATTTTGCAATGCTGAAGGTATATGGAAAATTTATTTTGTCATGCCGGGACTGACCCCCCCCCTCCCCCCTTCAGCATGGCATCATTTGTGGATGGCCCCTTTTATGAAAAAAATGGGAACTAGTGAAGAAGACGGGGCAGTGTAGCGAACCCTCTCCTTACCCTAACGCTAACCCTATGATCACTCCCTCAAGTCTCACCATAGACGTACATCCTAACGGGATGGCCGACTCTGCCTGTGCATTCTTCGCTCCCTGAGTACTTAGCCTAGAGCAGAGTGCCAGTGTAGATTTTCAGCTGTGCTGCGCACTGCAGCGCTATCACCGGAATGGAGAAAACTAAACTGTTGTCACGATGATGTCTATTTGCTTCTGAACCAAATAATAAAGACCACCTAATGATTGAATTATGCAATATCTATAAAAGGGTTACTAATACAATCATAGGGCCTAAAAAAAACAGAGGTTGTGTTCAGGTATCCCGACCGACCCTATATTTTGGGGCTGATCCTAATTTTTTTAAAAAGATTTTTTACTAAAATTGTAAAATATATCAGATATTTTCCGAATATAGGCATATTTGGTATCAAATCAAAGCTCATGATGTCAGGAATACGACTGTTATTCAATATTAACCAATATAACCTCCTATAACACTTGTGAACAATCCGAAACTTGTTTGGCAAATTTTCTCTTAATTATGGCCCTTCAATTACCCCTTTAAAAAAAAGTTAAAAAAAAATAAAAATCCGACCTAAGGCCACACCAAATAAAATAATTGGTCTATGGATTTTCATTTTTGAAAACTGGAGCGGGAGGGCGAAATTTTTATTTTATTTTTCTAAAAAAATTTATTTGTCTATGGATTTTCAATATCAAAGATGTGAAGAGGGCGATTTTTTTTTTTTTTTTTTTGCTCCTTTTCTCAAATTTATGTCTACTAGTATTTTGGTTGCTAAATGCAGAATAGACACTGAAATGTTCAAATCTAGAGACTCTACCGATCCAATGAGTGGTCTGCTGTTGCTGTATCTTTATTGGTTGACCCTGTAAGGATTTTGCAAAAAAAAAAAAAAAAATCAATTTTCCAGAAAAAGATGCGGGCGGAATCCATAGACAAAGTTTTTTTCAATTAAAAATAAAATTTTCATTTAGGAAAATCAGGAGCGGGAAATCCATAGACCAATGTTTTAATTTGGTTTGGCCTAACTACCGGTACCCTATTTTTAGGCCTAGTTGAAGGGCATGTAGCTTCGGACTGACAGAGGGATAGTTGTGTGAAGTGGACAAAGATGATTCCAGTGCATTGTTTGTGTACGGGAGATCACAGGTTACCATTCTTTGCACAGGAAGCCAGTGTGTCAGGCACCGGGCTGACCACGAACTATGTCCACTTTACAGCCTGACCCTAATATAATCTGAATGAAACCAGTGCTTTTTTGTTGGATAAATAGTAATTTAGGTATGCACTCCCATCTCATCATTATTATTTCTTTGTAAAAAGGGCTTGACTGGTAAAACTCAGATGACGAGGAGGCGCAAATTTGAGGAGTTTAGGATCTTTTTTAAGGAATTTTTCACAGCATAGCTGTGATGAATTATTTTATTATGGTTAAGGAACATAGTTACCATAGAACTATGTATGCATGCTATCTGTAAGGGGTTATTGTATGGCATGACTAATAAAAAATCATGTTGCCTGTAAGGGGTTATGGAGGCCGTGTGTACTGGCTGGTCATGGCTGAGCACTCCCAATAAGCTATCAAGTTGAAGTATATACTTGTAGTACGTCTCAGGTGTGTGGAGGCCTCAGGTGTGTGGAGGCCGTGTGTACTGCCTGGACAGGGTCTATGGGTCACTGAGTACGATTTGGACAAAATTCTAGCATGTGGTGTTACATGTGAATGAATTATTTTCAAAATGAAAATAATTCAATTACCCGAATGCTGGGGCCGACGGCTGGTCTTTGAAAACTGCGCAGGAACAGCAGCTCCCAACGCCCGGGGCCCAGGCCACAGCATCCTGGGGCAGACTCAGACTGCATTGATATTAAAGATCGATAAACTCTTTTTCCCTTTTGGATTCCCTCCTTGATTGCTTAATGTAAACGCCTGATATACAGAAATGACAGATAATTAATGGCTTTTTCAGTCATAATTTGTGGTCACATTGTACAAGTCGTAACCAGGGCTTTGCATAGAAATTAGTTCTCTCCATTCCGGTGAGGGCGCTGCTGTATGCATCACATAATTCCTGCTTCTCGAGAGCAGGCTGCAGAACACTAATTATTTTTCCACTGTTGGCCTATATAGCTTTTGGGCGAAAATAAAATACTTGTGCAAGTATCTGGGCTTAGCCACTATTATTTTCTTGTAGATATACATTTTTCCCAATAATTTAGGCCCATGGCATGTGGTACAATGTGATTAACTTTTTTGCTATAGGCCTTAGAGTGCGGACATACCCAGATTTGGGGGTTTTGCAGTGAATGATTTCGATACATTCTCTAATTAAATAGAGTGCACCCCCCTCAACTTACCATCAAATATCAGCCTAAATAACACTCAAATCGATTAATATACACCCTAAGGATTAATTTGATACCTGGTTTGCCTACCCACTGTCAGATTTTAGACCAATAATCCCAGGTAGCACACAAAAATTTGCCAACGTTGGCCCGACGCATCGGGCCAACGTTGGCTGCCCATCGGGCCTACGTAGGCCCGACCAGTGGCATTTGCCAACCAAATGCCAACAT
The DNA here is from genome assembly GCA_949317995.1 of Acholoe squamosa. Lineage (NCBI taxonomy): Eukaryota > Metazoa > Annelida > Polychaeta > Phyllodocida > Polynoidae > Acholoe > Acholoe squamosa. The sequence goes on along the minus strand of OX439035.1, from coordinate 71,280,448 downwards.
TGGCCCAACGTTGGCAGGACATCGGCAAATGGTCGGCCCCTGGCCGACCATTTGCCGATGCTGATGTTTGCCAACTAAAAGCCAACGTTGGGCCTACGTTGGCATTTGGTTGGCACCGTCGGGCCTACATAGGCAGGATGGGCAGCCTATGTAAAGCCGATGGTTGGGCCAACGTCGGCCCAACGTTATGCCAATGTCTCTGACTCTGTGCTACCTGGGATCATTGTACAACACCCTTCAGTGCGGAGCTACAAAGTGTCTCCTGCTGCCACCTCCCGTCAATTGGTGTTCTGCAACCAGCAAGCTCTCCCTTGCTTGTATTGTATACCTCCCCGGTCTCACTGACGGTGTGATTCATCCTCACTGTCACTGGAGTCACTGACTCAGTCCTCAGACTCAGTATATCTACTACAGTAGTAACTACTAATAACGATTACTATCATTCATAACCATGACAACAGATATATAGTGTGGTGAAACATACAGATATACAATCTATACGGTTTTCTGGTGATCTATTAGTGATATACTAATTCAATCATGACAATAATTAGAGAATTATCTGTAGATATTGCAAACTCACTAAAATTCTGCACAATTTGCCGCCATGCCAGGTTTGGTGTCTGAGGAAAGCATGTGTTTGGGATTATAATGATAAAACCTTCATGTATTTCAAAAATTGACATATATTTTCATCTAAAAATGAAATGAATCAGAAACGTATATTCAGTGTTGGACAAAATTACCAAAATAGAGCAAAATACCCTATATAGCAAAATATTTTACGGGGCTACTACTCGATCACATGTGTCGCATTCTGCTGGTTGCCGGCGAGAGTCAATCAGAAAGCCAACATGGCGTCGTTCATGCGACTGGCTGCTCGGCAAGGATGCCGACTTTTGGCTTCTCAATCTGTGAGAAATCCTCGATTCATCCAACCTGTTTCATTCCTGTCAACATCTAAAAAGAAGCCAGATGCAGCAACCATATCAGAATCGGTGCGGAACGCCCCAAGCCCGGCGAACGAGCCTGAGAACTTAGCCGACAAAGAGGAGGTAGGTCCCAGCAACGCACGAAGCAAGGTCATCTCTTCACCAATTTGTAAACACTCTTGAGTTAGACACAACTCACCTGCTTTCACTTGAATTGATGAGAGGCTGAGGTAGCAACCAACCATAGGTAGGCATGGCAGGGGATTAAAAAATATTTTTCCAAATATTAAAAAAACAAAATTTATCAATACTATGGGATGCTAGAAGTAACTTAAGAGAAATGTGTTTTAATTACTATTAGGATTTGATATGTGTTTGATAGCCAAATCCATCATGTTATAATGCTGTCAGGAACAGCCTTTTGGCTGAGAATGGCACTGAATCTGCCCAAGCCAAGGAGGGGTAGGTCGAGAGCCCCCACCCCACGGTAAAGCGTAGACATGTAAATAGATATCTCTTTGGCCTGTGTTTGGGTAAAGCTAGGGATCCACTGCCGCGAATTTCTTGCGAATTGCACTCGTGCGTGTCTTGTCGCAGAGCAGTTGCAAATATCAAATTATTTAGATTTCTGTGAATCTAGTCGCAGGCCGCACCTAGGGCCTAGGCACTTACCTAGTTTTTCAAAACTATATACTATATATTCTATTTGTATACCATTGGATAGATCACAAGAAAACAAGTGGATTTGCTTTTTGAATGAAGTCTCTATCTTAATTTAAAGTGACATTATGACTGTCCAAAGACCACAAAATGACCCTAATATTCTGCCAAAATAACCCATACTTAAGAGTTTAATCAGGATTCAAATTTTGTGATCATGCTGACTTTGGTCAGAAATGCCTGGAACACTTAAATCACTGTTTCTCAGAAGATATTGACACTAGGAACTTGAAATAAAAAGTAGAGGAAAGGTCCTTAAGGGGTGGTTCTGATTACCTATGGCCTGACCTTGATCAAGGTCACGGTCAATTTAAGGTCAAAGGTCAAATTTATTAATTTTTTTATAAATGGGTTAATATTTGTTGAGATTTAGCAAGATAAATGATTTAATCAATGATTAGTTGACCTTTTTCAATATTTGACCAAGAAGGTCAAGTTGACCTATTAAAGGTCAAGGTCAAAGGGACATTTGTGTCATTCCTTCCATATTTAAGGGAGTCTACTGATGTCCTCTCAGTCAGATAGGTCTTGGCCTAGGCCCGGGCTAGGGAAATGTCCACCTGACTAGAATGATCTCACCCAGTCCCAAAGAGGAATCCTCTGACTGGACCCCTCCCCCATTCTGTCACTGATGTTCAAACATCAAAGGAAAGCCCTCCTAGTCAGTCAGAGAGAAGTCCTGGTAGTCAGTCCTACAGTAGGGGCCACCTCCAGGTGGTCCCTCCAGTGGTGGGCCTACAGGTGTGGTGCAGTGGGGGAGGTGTTAGAGCTAATCTCTCACTCTCCCTCACAGAGCAAATAGGTCATGATTTTGTAGTTGCTTAGAAAACATAGTGCTGCCTATTAGAAAAAAGAAAACTAGACATATTCTAAACCTTATTTAACCAGGGAATATGTGAGTACCATTTTTAAATATGTGAGATGCATATTTCACACAATAAAAAGCTTCTGAAGTTAAGTTTCAACTTCACCTGGGGGAAACATATTTTTTTACTTCCCAAGCTATTGAACAAGTACATGCATATTAAAGCCCTCTTCAAGGCCTTTAAAATGATACCCTAATTGTCCAGATCCACCAGTAAACAGCTTCAGAATCAATAAGTTAAGATGGGTCACCCTGAAGACCCCCCACTTTTGCTTTATCACACTGTGGGTGTCCGCGCACGGCAGAGCCGCACACAGGAGTTATGTCAGTGCCTACCTAGGCCGAAATACCTGCCTGCTTACAGGCAGGATCCAAGATGTATACAAGTCTATAGTGGCACAAACACATGGCTAGTCTGAACTAAGTAATCACTGTCAGTTCCTGGAAATTGTCCCTCCTATTTACAGGGGTGTGAAATTTCCGTGGAAATCCGCGTTTTTGATGCTCAGAAAGACCATTCTTGAGATCTATGCAAATCCACTGAGAAAAGAATTTACCATTTGTGGGGGGGGGGGGGGTCTGACTTAGAATTTCTGCCAATACCATTCCAGATTGAAAAATGTGGGCATCCCAATGGTAGTTCCAAACCTACTTGTACAACAGTGTGTTATATTCTGCCCAAAGAACATTTAGATCACTTTTATCCAACATTGAAACATTAGTTAGCAAGCCGTATACATGTATTACACTTCAGAGGAAGTAGGTTTTGGGATTTCACACCCCTGATTTACAAACATGTAGTTTTCATGTACATCAGCTTATAATGACTGAAGCATGAGATATATCCAATAAATCTGACATGTTTATCTTGAGCTTAGATATCACTACCTCAATGGCCTCCATTGTCAACATGCTGGGGTTCTACCTGGTGTTAGCTTCCTTTTGAAACATAGGGCTAACCAACCAAGAATAGTGTAGTCTCTTTGGCACTAGGTGGCTACACCTGGCTTCAAGATGGCTGACACTGTTTTGGAGTAAGGGAGGGAGGAGAGGGAGATTTGAAAATCACCTGGATTATTAATTATCACAAGTATTTCAAGTGCTTCGTGTATTGTGAATCTTTGGATATACATTGAGGGAAGTGTTGGTGGAAGCATTGGACCTGACAGTAAGTACTTCTGTGAGAACTGGGCACTCTGCCAATCTGTCAGAGTAGATAGACTACCAACAGACACCTTTGAATCCTGCCTGTAAGCAGGCAGGTATTTTGGCCAAGCCGCACCAACATCGCATGTACGTAGTCGCAGCAGCAGATCCACTGGTGGAAGGTTTTCTGCGAGTAGGCACGCACGACTACAATTCGCAAGTAACTCACGGCAGTGGATCTGTACCTTAAAGGAGGGCTAGCACGGCGAATTTCAATATTGGTACCGTCCAAAAGAACGTGCACAAATCCATGGGACCCAGCGAAAAATTTGCAATGACCTCATTGTTCCCGGTGAGAATCCAAGAAAATGATAAATTCATCCTAGCTATCTGTTACCTGTCATAAAGAAGCCTAAAATTTTCTCTCCGTGTATCAGTTGATTTTATCATGCTAGTGTCAATAGTTTTTGCACAGGAGGAGATCGCATGGGGACTGTCTGAGGGTGTTTCCACATGTATACAGAGAATGATGAAAAAGCACACTTGACATCATCAATATAAATGGTCATAAATCATTGAATTTTCAATCGATTTTAATGCTGCTAGGTTTTCCTTGTAGGAAAAGAATTGTATTATCACATCACTGATTCATTTTCAAGATGCTGTGAGGTTTTCATAATTAACTCGAAAAGCAAGTTATAAGGAGACACCCTGGGGCCCTGAACTTTCAGTCATTTTGGTGGTGCGAATAAGTTTCAAAAAAGATGGAAATTTTATATATAAGAGGCAGAATTACTTAATGAATTTGTAGTGCCATTAAAGGAGGAGATGTAGGGGTCTTGCAGGAAAAAGTATTTCATTACCAAGCTTTGTAAATTTTGAGAAATTGTCAATATTGTACAGACTCAGTTGGTTGGCAGCCGTAAGATGCTTTTTGTCTCCAATGCTGAAGGTATATCATGTTGATCCATGTATCAACTTTCCCGCCTTTTTTGGCAATGTGGTGCAAATATCGCAGTTTGGGCAGGAGTTGTGCGAATAGTGGCTTGGTGGTGCAAATAACCTGGGTGAGGGAGTGCTGATGCAACAGGATGAGTGCACAACTCATGTGGCCCCCAAGGGGTCAAAAATTACATGGTGACATTTGGCCATTTTGAAGTGACATTTTGACATTGTGGCCTTTTAAAAGTGACATGTGACATGTCCATTTCCTAAAAAAGTGACATGTGACATGAAGCCTTGTATTTGGAGACATGCCTTTATTTTTGGACATGTTTGTGACCTGAAGCCTTGAATCTTGGTGACATTGTGACATGACTCATGTCACAATCACAGGCTTTTCACTTTTCGAGTTATCAGCAATTTACATTGCTGCATTATATTTTTTAAGACGAGGAAAGTGGACATAGCCATATTTCTGTGTCAACCTTGTTGTAAAAATCACTCTCCCACAAACACTGCCATGCACAAATCAATGAATGTTACACTGATTTACATAGGAAATAAACAATTTCTGCCAAATTTCTGATTCAAAGAGATTGGCGCCCGCCCTCATGTAAGTAATGGATGAAACTGCTGATTGATATTAGATCTGGATTACCCATACTTAGTCTGATTTTAATGTATGACATATCAAATTAAAGCTCTATTAGTTCCAGAGAAATGACTGATAATCTAACCCCCTAGAGAATCTGTTGGGAGAGTGCAAAATTATTTAATGTTGCTATGAGATCAGTTGCTAAGATAAGCGCCGCTAAGATAAGCGCTTCTATGGTAAGACACCAGGGGGCAGCATTGAAGTACCAGGTATTTGATAATGGCTGTTGGGGGGAGGGGTAGGACCAGTCAAGTTAGTAAAACATTAGGCTATAGGCCTACCCATCATCAAAGCCTTTGCCCCCAACATCTAGTGGCGAAGCCACTAGTTAAACATTACAAAACGTATTTGTTGCTATCCCATGATTCTACGGCGTAGGGACAGTATCATTATGGTTGTTGTCCTTTCAAATTCTATAAGAAGAGACGGATATTATCTTGGTTTCCATTGCACCTGAATCTGTCCAATCTTCTTGTCTAATTGTCTGAAAGATCTCAAAATTCGGAACAACTGGCAGACCTGTCGAACTGCCGATCTGTCGAATTGTCCCAGAAAAGCCTGTCCTGATCTCAGCTTCATAATAGTGAACGGATTTTTCAAATCGGCCAAATAGAAGCAAAGTTATGGTTAATTTTGTTTCCAATATATAATTCATTTTTATAAGTTGATATGGCCTGCTTAAATGCCAAGATGCAGGCCACTTTTGCCTGCGCTGAGAAAAAGATTTCGTCAACACTGAGTCATGCCTCACTATCACATCAGCTCAGTGAGTGAAAATTAGGTCAAGTCATGTCTCACTGAAAATACCAAGTGGTGCACTTTTGACATTGCCCCACATGAATGCTCATCATTTTCTAACATTTCAAGTTACAGAGAAAAGCTAGTCGTGCCAGTTGACAAAACAATTTCTCCCTTTGACATCATGTGTCTACTTTACCTTTCAGAACTGGATGTCATATGGCTACAGCTTAGTCGACCAAAATGAAGATGCCTACTCACATTTCATGATTCTTTTCATGGGTGTCACAGTGTGTTTATGCTGGGGCGGATTCATGATAGCTTATCAACCAGACCACAGGTAAGACAGTCCTTTAATACTATATAGTAATCTATGAGGCGATGCACCATAACTTGAATTTAAGTCGAGCCAATTTGCGCATGCCTTTTATCTTCTTCTAGTTTAGAGACTTTTGAGTACAATGCTCTTTTGTTATTCTATAGGAAGGCAATGTTAGGGAGGAAATAACAATATGTCATGTCATGATAAACAATTTTCTATGAACATATTAAAGTATATTCAATCTTTATAGACTCCTTGACTGGTCTCAACGAGAAGCTTATCTGGAACTTGCACGCCGTGAAAAAGAAGGTCTCCCACTCATCGATGGAGAGCTCATCCCACGAGACCAGATTGAACTGCCCTCAGATGAAGAATTGGGAGAGTTTGAAATCATTGTTTAAGTTAAGGTTTTAGTTTCCTGTGTTAAAGAAAACAGAAAAGAAACTCTTTAAGTGGAAGGCTCTGAACTGAAATTGTAGGTGACACAATAATGTGGGCCATGATAAACTTTGCAGAATTCACATGGAACTTCGATTCATTTAAGCTTAAACCGAAAGGGGTATACTTGTGTATAAAAACAGAGGAAAACAGACTTAATGTTACATGAAGCTGGTTACTGTCCAGAAATCATCAAATGAAACAGGAAAAAGATGTCTGAATGTTGTAGAGTACTGACAATAAAGTCTTATACAATGTTAAGGCTGGTTTCTGTGTCAGTTATATCCCAAATTCTTTAACTTTGTTCCAAGGCACTGGTGTCGCATAGATCATAGCTGCAAACTCCTCAGTTTTTTTCCGTTTTTCAAAGATTCACCAGGGTCATTCTTATGATTCATTCAGATTCAATGAGATCTCATTTTAACCTTTATATTGGGGGGGGGGGGTCTTAGTAAATTTCTAAACTGAGGGTAACAGACGCCTTCAAAAACCACTGAAATACATATATTTCGCCTCTAGATTCACAAAATTTCCTGGGCCCCTGGGGGACACCCCCCACACCCCCCTATATTCACATTCTCCTGCATTGTTTTCAAAGGAAAATTGTGGGTTTTGCGGGTTCAGTTTTTATCTCGCCTGGAGTTTGCAGCTAGGATAGATATACAAAATAAATTGTAAATTCCCATGTGTAAGCCCCTTGCATAAGCTGCACCATGTGTTTGAGGATAAGCTATAACTGAGTATAAGCTTCACCCAGGGCTTGAAAAATAGCAGTTTAGTACTGTTCTATAGTATAAGCTGCATCTAGTTCGTGTATAAGCCAGGTCTAATATGCTGGAATTTACGGTATTTATCGACTTTGCATATAATAAATGCTATTAGTCATGGTAGTAAGAAAGGAACTCTGGGTAAAATGGATGTCGAACGTAAACTTTTAAGGGTTATGTTGACAGTGTCCCCATTAATCAGTTTCAAGTCACTTAATTTGGTAGGTTTTATACTGTTTAAAAATATTGTGATATACCGTAATCTCCCGCGTAGAAGGCGCGTCTTATACGCGAATCAGATCGTTCATGAGTCTTATACGCGGGAGGTAAATTGCCTTGAGTTTGGGGTGCGCCTTATACGCGGGTTTTTCCAACATCTCATTTGGGAAAATGCGCCGATGACAGCTTGAACTCATAGCGCCAGCCCCGCGGCAGACCGGGAGGTGTCGACGCGCTCGCCGGGGATAAGGCCCACCATGCGCCAATGACAGCTTGAACTCATATAGCCAGCAATTCGGCAGCCCGGTCGCTGTAGATTTGCTCGGCGGGTTTGACGCCGACCGTGTGCCGATGACAGCTTGAACTCATAGCGCCTGCACCGCGGCAGACCAGGAGGTGTCGACGGGCGCTCGGCGGGTTTGACGCCGACCGTGTGCCGGTGACAGCTTGAACTCATAGCGCCAAGCGCGGCAGCCCGGTCGGTGTAGATTTGCTCGGCGGGTTTGACGCCGACCGTGTGCCGGTGACAGCTTGAACTCATAGCGCCAAGCGCGGCAGCCCGGTCGGTGTAGATTTGCTTGGCGGGTTTGACGCCGACCGTGTGCCGGTGACAGCTTGAACTCATAGCGCCAAGCGCGGCAGCCCGGTCAGTGTAGATTTGCTTGGCGGGTTTGACGCCGACCGTGTGCCGGTGACAGCTTGAACTCATAGCGCCAAGCGCGGCAGCCCGGTCAGTGTAGATTTGCTCGGCGGATTTGACGCCGACCGTGTGCCGATGACAGCTTGAACTCATAGCGCCTGCACCGCGGCAGACCGGTCGCTGTAGACTTGCTCGGCGGGGAAGACGCCGACCGTGTGCCGATGACAGCATAGACTCAACAGGTTGACACTATAGACAAAGCGGCATGGCTTGCCGGGGTGTAGGGAACATGTGGGCCGATGACAGCATCGACTCATAGCGCTAGCCGACCGTCACACCGTGTGCCGATGACAGCTTGAACTCATATAGGGGGGTGGGGAGGGGGGGCGCCTTCTACGCGAAACAGCCCCCCTGTGAGTTGGGGGGGCGCCTTATACGCGGGTTTTTCCAGAAATCGATCCAGAGGAGGTACGTGCGCCTTCTACGTGAAAAGGCCTTCTCTGAGTTGGGGGTGCGCCTTCTACGCGAGCTGCGCCTTCTACGCGGGAGATTACAGTATTTAGTGTCACACCTGCTGTTACAAGGGCAGGAAGCAGGCCTGTCTGATGCATTGTATGACGTCACAATTGGTCCAAATGCATCAAGTAATGCATTGTTCAAGCTTGGAAGCTGTTGCAACCATGATGGTATTATTGATACTGAAGTCTACCTCATCTATATAATATAGACCAGGTGGGTTATATAAATTATAATGCTAATTATCATTACCGTAAACTCCCGCGTATAAGACGCGTCCTCTACGCCAAACAAATGCCTTGTGCGTCTTATAGGATGTACTGAAATTGGGGGTGCGTCTTATACGAGGGGTAATTTTACTATAGAACAGTACTGGATTGACAAAAATCACCCTTAAAATGTGCGTCTTATACGCGAAAATGCTTCTGCTGAGTTTGGGGTGCGTCCTATACGCGCAACGCGTCTTCTACGCAGGAGATTACGGTATTAGTGAATATGAATGCCGTTTCCCGGCCTCACTGAATAGTGCATGGTTTATTATTGTGTAGCCCAAAAATCTTTCCAGAGATGCCACTTTTCCTCACTTTCTGAACTCAGGATTTTTGCTGCAATTCTCTTTAGGCATTTTCTTTGGGAATTAAGAATATTAGAATGATGAGTGCAATTTCACGTGTAAGGCAGAGCTTAAAAGCGAGGTTGGACCCCTGGCTGGTAACACCATATTGAAGCAGCAAAAGCTGAGGATGCAACCTTGTAGGTGGGGGAAAATTACACTTAGGCTATTACTTAAAGTTATTTTATATATAGTATATATAACAAATTATATATAGTATATAATAGACACAACTAGGACAACAGAATTAAGGATATATCGTTGGCATTTTATTAAACCATTTTAATTATATGATTATATTACTTAAAGTGTCAAAATCAAGCCCCAGGTGCAACTTATAGGATGTTCCTTAACTCAGTGAGTTTTATACGTGGAGCATCATGGTATGTATGCGTGCATATGTTATGTATGCATGAGGAACACCCTCCAGGTGGCACTTGAGTCAAATAGCATAGACCGGTGTACACAGAGGATGCTGGCACTTACATTATGCTACACTTGGGTCTTTAGACTCAGGAGCTTAATTCAAAAGATCCTGGGATCCCAACCCCAGCGATCTTAGTGTAGGCACATATCATAAGACCTGGCTGGTCTACCCTATGTAATGCAGTGGTTGCAGACCTGTCCAGAATAGCTAGTCCTGGGATCACTTCACTATTCCATTTCCACCACTAAGATCACTGCGATCTTAGTGAAAGAAATGCATAGTGGTTTCACCAGGGTACAAGAGCACTTACAGGGAACACTCCTGATTGAAAGAGTGAATAGCCTGCTGCATACATAAAGAGGGGAGGGAGGACGTTTGCTGAGTGTCCTTGAGGGCTCTTAGGGCTACTCATGCGTTAAGTGCACTGAGGCTGATTTATTCCTAAGATCGCTGGGGTCGTGATCCCAGGATCTTTTGAATTAAGCTCCAGGAGGTGTCCTGGTCATAAAAAGCACGCACAATTGGACAAGTTTTCCTTGGAATCTGGATGAGGTAACTTCTTCCTTTGGGCAATGGCACCACATGTGGCACTCCAATTGAGAAAAGAATGGACTAAATGTCTTGAAAACCAATGAGGCAGTCCCATGAGGCGCGTAAGGGCCTTAGGACGTTAAACAAATCAATCAATCGCATTCCACCAAACTCAATTCACAAAACGCACAGGGCCCAACAATCTTTAATGTCGGCGTAAGGACCTTCAATGTCATCCTTAGACCATTTTATAATAAATATGTATCATGGATCCGCCGCTGAGAAAAGTTGCCCCCAAAATCGGAACTTTTTTTTTTTTTTTTGCCTCTGGCTGCCCAAATTTTCAACCACAAAATCCCATAATCCAAATAATTTTAATAAGGTGGTATATGGGTTATCTACCGGGGATCTTGTGACTAGATAGGTTTTGAAATATTTTAAAGTTTACTATTACCACTTGGAGGCAATATGGCGGGACCTAGCTTAAAAACTACACGAGGCAAGCTAGGAAGTTAGGGAGTGATCATTTTTTAACAACAGGGGGGGGCCGGTGGGTTTGAGGGGGGGGTCAGAATTTTTTCAACCCCTTGACCGGGGGGGGTCAGAATTTTTTCAATACCTCTGATGGGGGGGGTCATAATAATTTCACCTGTTTTCAGTGGAAAACCCCGCGCGTTACTATAGGCTAAAAGGGGACGTTCACGCGCGATTTTTGTCTCTTATGGGGGGGGTTGAAAAAATTTTACCCCCTCGAGAGGGGGGGTCGGAATTTTTTTTCGCGCGTCCGCGCGCAAACCCACCAGCCCCCCCCTGTTGTTAAAAAATGATCACTCCCTTACGACGTCGTAACTTCCTAGCTTGCCTCATGAACCTTCCAATTTAAGCAACTTTAGGCAAAGATTAAAGGTAAGAAATGGCCTTATTTCCAAGGCTTTATTCAGCTTTAATTTTTCTCCTGCATAAAGTTGATTAAAGCCTTGGAAATAAGGCCATTACTCAACTTTAAGTTTTGCTTAAAGTTGCTTAAATCGGAAGGTTCATGCTGTGGACTACTTTATTGTATGTTTCTGTATCCAATAAAACACTTTGAAAAAAAAGAGAAGTGGCCACTTAAGGTTTTTGTGGCAAAATCATAGTGTGACCCTCTCACCGTACCCAGTAAATAATACAATGTAGTAGGATCTCTTCTGAAAGGGGGGTTGGTTTCAGGGGCATAGACCCAACAGAGAGGTTGCACTGATCAGCCATCCCATAATGCATCAGTTCAGCGTGCGATCCTGCAGCAGCGACACGCACATCCCAACGTTAGGAATATATACAACAAATTCCTCCAGACTTCTACAAGATCTAAAAACTTTTAAAGGAGCTCTGAGTTGGCTACATCCGCCCCAGTGCTAACGTCGGCGGATGTAGGTCTTCGATTCAGTGCGCCTTTAAGACCGTCAGTATGGGTCCCAACAGTCTAGTCATTGTTGGCTTCCTTTTGACTTTGCTAAGCTGTTGTTTTAAGTCCAATACCACTGAGTGCTCTCGATTTGGCCTCAGCCCATCATGTCAAATAGAGCAACACGTGCTTCGTCCAACAATGGCGGCACGACTGACCACAGTACTGACCAGGGGGGAACCTCAGGTGTGGCTAGCCCACAAACAGTACAACTGTCCTCCAACCAATTCACTCAAATGATGAGTGTGCTGGAGGGGGAAATCCACACGCAGCTACAAACTATAGTGGATAAAGTGGTTGGGAAGCACAAGAAGCACGACATCAGCTAAGATGACAGTGACCAAGCCACTGGTTAAGGCGCTAACCACAACACTGTACAAAATGGCGGAGTTGACCCAGAATCCGGGGATGACCAGGAAGACTACTATAAAAGCCTAGATGGCCAACTAGTGGCAAGGGACCCCACAAGATATGCCAGAGAGATTTGTCAGTATTTTCAAGAAAGCTTGTGGATCTTCATTTGACTTGACTTTCATCAAAGCAAAGAGGGAACAGTTCCCAAGACTTGTCAAAGGCACCTGAGTTAAGAGTGTCACAGTTGAACCACTCACTGAAACACTCAGCATCTGTCAATGCTTGCGCACAGGTACATAGGCCTATAGATGATTGTTATTCACCTTGGCTTTGACAAGGTGAATTCAGCCTAAATAGAACTCGGAACTGAGGTATCCCAGATCCCAGTATGCTAAAAATGCCAATACGGCAGCCTCTTTTTTAGTGTGTGGTGAAGTAGGGAATATACTAAACAATTCTGAAAATATTTTTGTTGGAATAAATATGTCAGGGGCCGAGTTAGCTGGTACTTTCCTCACTGCTTCACAGCCTAAAACTTTTGCTTCATCTGGTACCTCAAGGGAACTCTAGCTTGAAGCAGTAAAAAATTCCGAGTTTCTTCTAACCAGCGATCCAGTAACCCATTTTTATATATAGTGTAATTACCAGTTGGGTAACAAGGCAGCTTTCAAATCTCTGTTGTGATTACTTTGTCGGCATAGCAACCAGATATGAACTTTATAAGTTAAACAAAACTTACCTTGGTAAAAGGTGAAGTTTGACTTAAAGCTTATAAGGGTTTATAAATTTTTGTTTCTAAAAGTCCCCCCCCCCAAAAAAAAACAACAACAACAAAAAAACAACAACAAACTCTTAACATATCCCCCTAAAATTGTAACATTTAGTCTTAACGAGTAACCACCTGTTTTTTTTTTTTTTTTTTTTTTTTTTTTGGGGGGGGGGGGCAGTCATAAAAATCACATTTGGATGCACAGGCAAGGTTTTAGAGCTTGCTCTACATCCTCAAACTCATTGTCTAATACTGCCGCAGCTCTCTCCGCTGGTGTCTCTGAATGTTTTTACACCTCTCAAGTCACTATATGTACATATGAATTAATGATTGTCATTGTCCAGTACCACCGCAGCTCTCTCTGCTGGCGACTTTTTTACACGACCCAATTCCCTACAAGTAAAGTCAAGTCCCTATACATCGCTTTAGTGCTTTACAAGGCATCAGTAACAGAATATTTTGCCAGGAAATAAATTATTTATTCTTGAAAGATCATTAAATAGGCCCACAGTATCGCTAAGTTGGTATAATAGACTTAACATCGCTATATCACTACTACCCTTAAACCATCATTAAAAGTCCCTTCAGTGCTGCTGCAGGGTGAAGCTCATGAGGATGCCACAGACCCCATACATGAGGATGTCACAAAAGCCCTATTAAAATTTCATTTGGAAAATGCAAAGAGAAAAAGATGTTACAAATTAAATTCCTAACTATGATAAAGTTGGTAATATTGCCATTCCCATGCTGTGATCAATGGGTTACTATGATATTTTTCTAATTTTCTGTCTTTTCCAGAAATATCCCTTACAAATACAAGTAAAATAATAATCTGTTACTTTTTTTTTAGTGAAAAAATATTAGAAATACAAATCTAGTAGACAGGTGCTTGAAGATATAAATGGACAATTTTAGAACTCAAAAATATGCATTTTCTGTATATTTACAATGTTTTTATCTTAATGTCACAAAACGTCCATGTTATATTAACCCTTTCCAGCCGGCTAGTACATTAATGCACTACCAGGTAAAATACGGCTGGTGCACTATGAGGAAGGCATTGGTTATTTCTCCATGGTCACTCTAACCCCATGTATCAATATACCTGGTCCTGGGACCTCAATCTGCCATATTCTAGGGACTTTTAACAATGATAGAGCCAGCTGGAAAGAGTTAAGAGTACCTGTTACGCATCCATTACGCCATATGGGGTCATATTGGGCTGCATGAATTACTGCAAAATCTAAAATATGGCAGGCCCTATCTTCAGTAAAAATCATCTGATGAAAAATGTAACACTACCTACCCCCATAAAACGATACCAAGGAATCCAATGGTGCTACCGTAATCTCCCGTGTATAAGGCGCGTCTTATACGAGGGGTTTTAGTTCTCATTGGATCCACAAGGGGGACACCAAGACCTTTCTTTTGATATCTTACATGTCCCCTTGGTCATAATAGGACATAAGGGGGCCCAGGAGGGTCCGGGGTGCCCCAAGCTACACATCGGTTTTTGAATTTTGAAAATTCATTCAGTAGAACGAAAGTTATGAATTTTTCTCTTTTTTTTGAGAATTTTCCAAAACTCTAGGTGCGCCTTATATGCGGGCTGTGCCTTATACGCGGGAGATTATGGTACTTATTTTTTTTTATGATTTTTTCACTTTTATTTGTAGCAAACTCATGAGCCTGCATTTAGGCATCTAACTTTTTTAATCTTTGTCAAAATTGAAAAATGTGACCACAGCGTTCGCCAGATCGAGATACCCTTAAGTGATAGGTCACACTATGGGGAAACTCCTATATGGGATTTTGCCCCCCCCCCACCCATCCCTCCTGACAAAAAACCTTTTTTTCGCCTCATGGCTACCACTTGTTAGACACTAAACATATCCTGCTCCCAAGAGAAATTGGAACAGGTGTGCCAGTGGGTGGACCGATGACCTTGTTGTTTTATTCAGTATTTAGGCCTATGCACTTTTGTGACTCAACAAGGGAGAACATCCCTCCGCAGGGGATTTTTAATTCCCCATTTGGCCACCAGGGGACATTGGAGGGGCAAAATAACTATAAAATGATTACAAAAATACATTAAGATATTTTTTTATGTAGAATCCAATGGTTTCATTTAAAATGCTCCATTTTAGATAGAAATGTCCCATGTTTGGAAGGTAAAATGAACATTTTTCATGAAAAATCTGCCTATATGCATGTTTCTGGTTTCTGAATAACAACTTATGTTCAAGGTGGGGTTCTGACATAACTACTAGGAATATCTAAGCCAATGATGTCTCATTTTAAAGATCTTGAGATGAACTTTCATAATGGATTTCCCTGCAGGGCCCTGTTTTTATGGGAGATCTATTGAATTCTATATATGCTAGCACTCTAAAATGCATCAGTGGCTTAGTGTAGAATGCCATAGTATCTCCCATGAATAGTTATAGTAAAATCTGAGCCTTACAGGGGGGTTGTTTTGGGGTGTTCCCCTGTAACTGGATTGGTGTGTTGTGATTGGCTAAGCAGTCGGTCATGATGTCTCACACCCTCAATTTCGCTATTGTGATCGGCTGATACCAGGAGGCACCACAACACTTGCTTCTTGTACTTTTGGATTATGACACCAGAGGACACCACAGCTCTTGCCACCACCAAACTGTCTCTGGTTTTCACTTGCAAATAGAAATGCTTCATAGCTTTTCTATATGAAATCTACATAGAAATATCAAGATCTCCCATATTTGATTTATCAAATGGGCCGTCCTAACGTCCTTCTTGTTCCTTATCTTACGGACAGATACAGACATCAATATGTGACATGAACCTCCATAATTATGTTGGAAAATCAAATACAGCTAGTTGGGGGGGGTACCAGGAGGATGTTTCACCTCATAACATACGGGGGCCGTATCTAAAAAAACCCCATTTCTGTTTTAATTTCCGCATTCATTTTTTTTTTACATACGGAGGGCCGCATTCAAAAATGGCTTATTGGGCGTTTCACCTCAAGATGCGGACAACCTGTTTTCCGCATGTCTTCCGTATTTTCAGGTTAGAATGTGGAGGGGTCAGATACCCCTCTATATGTCACATACGGGGCAAATAAGTAACATGCGGCCTTTTTTAAGCCCGCATCCAATGAATATCTCCTAAGTAGGTCGTGACCTCCCTTTTCACCCCAAGTCATGTGACCTATGTTTGGCCATACTACACCAGGGAAAGAAATGCCTGGGTACATCCCGAACACTGCAGTATTATGAGAGAAAGGATCCTTTGTCCTTCTACACTGAGAAAAAATTTCTGCAGCGCTACCGTCTTAGTAAAGAGGTAGCCCGAATTCTCATCAAAAACTATGTCACAACGAAGAAAAAGAAGGTGCTGAGGGGCAAGCACGACGTTCCACATAGGCTTAAGGTAAGGGAAGCCCTCTTGGTAACAGAGTGCATCCTTCATGTATCCTTTTATTGTCATATTTTTTCCATACGGTACCTCATTTGACTTTATAATGGCATGTTAATACAATATCCTTTTCTTTGCTTTCTTCAGTTCCTGATTGCCCTGAGGTATTTCGCCACCGGTGCCAGCTACAACTCCATAGGAGACATTCACGGCATCTCAAAATCCACTGTGTGTAGGTCTGTAGAGAAGGTGACTGACTTTTTCCATGAACACCTACAACAGTATGTCCATTGGCCACACTCCCGGGAGGAAAAGAACAGCAAGGCGATGCTCTTCTATCGCAAACACAGAATGCCCAAGCTGTTCGGACTCATAGATGGGACACATGTACCTATACAGTGTCCGCGAGGGGTAGTGGCAGACGAAAATCAATTCTTTTGTTACAAAGGATACTACAGCATAAATACCATGGTAAATTACATTTCTTAATATATTTCTAAGAACCAGGATATCTTATGTACCTTTTTTCCTTGAACTTCTTTCTTTATATGTCTATGAGTTTATACATATATATTAACATTTTTGTCCCTTTTTTTACTCCTCCCAGATTGTCTGCGACTTTGAGAACCTCATCACACACGTAGATGCCAGTAATCCTGGGTCTCAGAACGACATCTACTGCCTGAACGGGTCTGCCATCAAAATCTTGGGAGAGAGAAAACAGTTTGGGGGATATTACCTCTTGGGAGATTCCGGGTAAGTCATTTATATATTTTTGGCCAAACTTAGCTACACATAACTCCTTTCGGAATACATCCTGATGGAATACATATCAATGAAATCCATATACAATAACCTAATATTTTCCCTTCAGATATCCTCTCACTGACTACCTCCACACCCCTGTCCGTGTGGAGACAACGAACGCTGATGTGGCGTACAACAAGTGGCACCGAAAGACTAGGAGTCGGGTAGAGAGGACTATAGGCCAGTTGAAGCAGCGTTGGCGGTAAGTTATTTATTTTTTTATTTTCCTACATTTATCCTTTATATCTTTTTCCCTGTCAAAACTATGATCCTCTTTAAGCAGTTACCTCGTACAATTTTTCATATTTCCCATTTTATCTCTCTCTTTGTTTTCAGTTGTCTGGACAGCAACGGGGGATATCTGGCCCATCCTCCTACCACAGCAGGAAAAGTCATCAAGTCCTGTGTGGTGCTACATAACTGCGCCAAGGTGGCACGCAATCCCCTCCTGAAGGACAGTATGGAAAAGGACTCGTTCAAGCCGAGATTCCCACGCATCACCCAGCCAGACAATCTCTCCCGTAAGCCCCCGGCTAAGTTTGAGAACCTGCGGAAGGGTTTCATCCAAGATAACTTCAATCCCCGCTAAATAAGTTAAATGAAATTAATTTGACTTCATAGTGTAATTCTATTATGTAATATTAAGACAATGAGATGGACAAGAAAAAATTTCTGATGGCAAACCTTTATTCCAACGACTTGAATAAAACAAACATGGGTTACATAACCATGTCATGTAATGAATTAAGCTAACATGCAAAATTTAATGAATAAATTTTAAAATAACCTCTTTTTTATTTCCACATCCTGTGTGAAATGTTTTCTTTGCCTAGCATGTATAGAGGACAATCTGTTACTTTGAATGTACCATGTATTATATTAATTCAGAGAACTTCCATAACAAGAAACAGACTTTTTAGAACATGTCATGAAGCTGAAACAAAAATGGCTGTTTGGCATCAACATATCTTGATACATACATCCTAAACTTAAGTCTTTGTTCCCTAGGTTGTAACGAGTACTATCATGTATATGGGACATAAAAAATCAGTGCATCTTTTGTATACCAGTATCTTTACTCATGTACCATTTTACACAACTTAACATAAAATATGTCTGTCCTCGCTGAACGGTATACATGACGAGCATCCATAGGAAAGTTTCAAAACAGGCATGCATTTACCTTAAAGTGAAAATAACTAGAACCATGCATATAGATGTATCATATCTCCTTAACAAATACCAGTTTTTTATCTCGGACTATATACGATTCTATTATAGACTTCTATCTTTCATTTTCTACCTTTAGTGTACGATTCTATGAAATAACGTTGTCTAGGTGGAAACTTCAAACCTGATATCTTCATATTGTATGAATGTACCATGTATTATATTAATTCAGCCTAACAATAAAATATGATATAACTGTTAACTACAGCACCGTGTTTTATTTCTTATATATGACACAAATGAAATTAGTCCTTTTTGGTAGGTTTCTTGTCACGCCGGGACCTCCTTAAAACCAGCTCAGCATTGTTGTCGCATAAGTTATCCTCCCGGACAAATACCACTTCTTCATTTGACATGACATTGTAGGCCGGCAATGAATTCGAATCCGGGTCTATAGCTTCAATAGCTGGAAAAAAGGAGGTGAAAACATCTGTAACCGCTACAAATCGGCCACACAGGAAATATAATCACATGTTTCTTTATCATGTTTTTTTTAATCAGGATATAACATCATGCATTAAGGGGGGTACCTTTGGGCGTCTTTTCTTTTCTTAAATTTCAGGCTTTAAGAACAACTGCAAAAACCTGTAGTATGTTTGATAAATATCATATATCCTGGTTTGTTACTTATCAGAAGAAGTTCATTAGAAAAGAGAATGCACATATTAGGCCTATACCTGACGCAGGGACGAGGAACGGGCCTTCACCTCCCTGTACATTTTGACATGGAAGGAAGATAGCTGAACCGTGTACAACCTCCGTATCGGGTAGAATGGCAATCGTTGCACCCTGCATGGCTTGGACGTCTGTGTGTGTCTCCCCTTCACCGGTGTTCAGCTCCTCTGTTTTAAAGAGGAATACATAGTTCTTATTTATTTCAAGTGAATACAAAGATAAACTAAACTTAATGGAAACAGAAAACCAATGGGGAACCAAATTTGATATACAACAAATAAAATTCTATAGTTCAAAAGATGAATGACATATCAAGGGTACTCAAAGGAATACAGGTGGAATTACTTTCAGTTGAAATATATTTAGAAATACAACATTTTTACCTTGGCTGTCGGACACTTCCATGGCCGCTATGTCCTTTGCGTCCAAAAAAAATAGGGACCACATGCTGAACCTTCCAATGGGTCGTTGTGAGTTAGTTTAACTGTCATCTTATCAGGCAAACATTCTTCCTTATCAGATTTAACTGATATATTGTCTTCCTGGACATTGGGGGAAACAGGTTTGTCTCCTACTGTGTCACCCTCATCTGCACATGGAGGTAGGTCAGCTTTTGGATTTTTCTCAGGGATGGGTGGTAGGCCAGGTTGGGGTATTTGATCCCCATGTGGATGTTCATCCTCTTGTGAAATTGTCTGATTGTCCGTCTGGGTACATGTTGAATTATCTTTAGTTGATTTTGCATTTAACTGAGTAGCAAAGAACACAGACATCTTAGTCATTTCTTTCCAAACTTTCTCCGCCTCTTTTTTAGCTGACAGTTGAAGGTTCCGGTTTTCCTGAATCTCCTGATTTAACTTCAAGTTTTGCAAATGTAAATGTTTCTGTGCATCTAAAGAACTTTTTTGATTTTCCAGGATGACCGATAGACTACTTGATAGCTTTGTGGTACTTTCAGTCATACCTAACAATCCAGTGGCCAAACAGTCTTGTCCTTTCTGAATTCTTTTGAATGTGGCATGTATTGCAGTGCCTACCAGATTTATTCCTTCCACAAATTCCGACTGGTTATTTGACATTGTCTCATTTGTAGCCTTTATGCGTGCTGACGTTCGAACGCTACTGCAGTATTTCTAGTCTCCTCCAGTTTCTCATGCAGGTCGTTGGTCATTGCCTGTATGGCTTCCAGGCACTGACGCCTACATTTTTCTGCTTGTTCACAAGTTCTTGCCATGTGGGAAGACATTTTTTCAGCCATTTCCCGTATGCCCTGTACGTAGCTGGTCTGGGTATCTTTGATTTTAGTGGAAGTGGTGTCCATATGCTCATTTATCCTCTGACTGATGTCTTTTAAACCATAAACATAATCGCTCTAGAACTTAGCTATTTCTTTCATAATCTTATCCTCTTCCCTTGGTTTAGAAAGTAGTTCTTTCTTCTTGGAGGCAGAAGCCCGTTGGATACGGGATAAACCTGAGATGTTAACAACATTCATAGCGGAAGGAGAACTGAGAGGTGTACTGTTAGGAGGGGGCATGTCGGGGCTTTTTATGGGGTTGCTCTTGTATACCTTCATCATCTGCAGGCCTTTTTTTATTTTGGGGAATGTGGGAGGTCATGCTGCGAATAGGCGATATATTTGTGGAAGATTGTTGAGGTATATTGTTGACCCGACTTCTGCTAGAAGTAGCCTGCACCCGACTGGTAGAGGCTTGGGGTTGGGACATATGTGGCTGACTAGCTTGGGGTTTAGACGTATGTGCCCGACTTGAACCAGTTTGGGGTTGAGACTTACGTTGCGTTTGAGAGGTATATGCTTTGGTCCTGCATTCAGCAGGTTGAGCTGTTCCTATTTTGGATGTTGCTTGAGAAGCATTTTCCTCTGATGTCAAAGTTTTCAAAGCCCTCCTTAGCATGGAAATCTTTTCTGTGCATTGAGGGTCTGAGGCCAAAATAAGTGACACAGCAGCCCTCTTTTGTGGATCAGCATTGTTAATAAGGTTGTTAAATCCTTTGCAGATGTTTAACATGTCAGTCCGTGATATGCGGGGTTCAAGAGGTACCCCTTTCTGTAGGTCTGCGACTGTCACAGGATCGTTGTCGTCCTCAGGTATATCCTGCTCTGGTAGGGTTTTGTGGTAATCGTCCTCGGGTACCTCATCTGGATCTTCCTCGTACAGTTCTCTTTCGTCCTGGGAGCCTGGTGGGGGGTGTGAAGAGCTCTTGTCATCCCCTGAAAAATTTGAATAGATCACAACATGCGAGAACAGTCGCTGAAAGGATTTGTATTAACTTCATGTAAGGACACCTAAATATATATCAACTTAATAGTAGGTATATGTTCACAATATCTATTTGTTAAGGTATACATTTCAATTTCTCTATCAAATTTCTTGAAAAATAAAGTCATAGTGGTCCACATATATGTATGTACATGTATATGTATATATATATATATATATATATATATATATATATATATATATATATATATATATATATATATATATAAGTTATCTCGCTACCAGGGAATGATAATACCGGTAAAAACGATGATAGTAATGAAGATAACAGAGATGATAATATATGAACAGTGGTAATATAAATGATCATATCACAGACACATGAGTTTGGTGGGTTACTGACCTTGGGGCTATCAGCACCATACATGCCTTTATTAAAACAACTATAATAATTAGTTGACAATAAGCATAGTCAGTAAAATGCATAATATAATAACAATAATACAGTCATAACAATAGTAATAACAATAGTAAAATTTAAAATTCCAGGGAACACCCTGCGTGGTGTTACCTGTACAGGTGAAAACGAGCCAATTGGCCGTTACATTGAAAACTCCCCCTTATATACTGGAGGAGTGTTTACCATGACGTCATGCTATGACATCATAGATACCAATGCGCACAGAAAGTAGTCCCTAACCGTTCGCGGCTAATTATATATATATACACGAGTGTATATAGTTCCATAAGTTATCTCGCTACCAGGGAATGATAATACCGGTAAAAACGATGATAGTAATGAAGATAACAGAGATGATAATATATGAACAGTGGTAATATAAATGATCATATCACAGACACATGAGTTTGGTGGGTTACTGACCTTGGGGCTATCAGCACCATACATGCCTTTATTAAAACAACTATAATAATTAGTTGACAATAAGCATAGTCAGTAAAATGCATAATATAATAACAATAATACAGTCATAACAATAGTAATAACAATAGTAAAATTTAAAATTCCAGGGAACACCCAGCGTGGTGTTACCTGTACAGGTGAAAACGAGCCAATTGGCCGTTACATTGAAAACTCCCCCTTATATACTGGAGGAGTGTTTACCATGACATCATGCTATGACATCATAGATACCAATGCGCACAGAAAGTAGTCCCTAACCGTTCGCGGCTAATTATATATATATACACGAGTGTATATAGTTCCATAAGTTATCTCGCTACCAGGGAATGATAATACCGGTAAAAACGATGATAGTAATGAAGATAACAGAGATGATAATATATGAACAGTGGTAATATAAATGATCATATCACAGACACATGAGTTTGGTGGGTTACTGACCTTGGGGCTATCAGCACCATACATGCCAAACACCTAAACACGCCAAACACATGTGAACAAACACATACCAATCAACAATGCAATTGAGATTGGCAAAGTCTATCTAATTCTAAAAGTTCAATTTTATGATTATGTAAATATGTAAAAACAGAATTAGATTTCCAATTTACCTTCTTCTTAATAGACTCTATACTAAGTCCTGCGTCCTTTAACATAGTAGCCCCACCATGCCTAAGTGAGTGAGTGGAGATTGAACCTCTGATACCAGCACGTAAAGATAAAGATTTCAACTTCGAATTAATATATTGGTACTGTAGAGGAACACCATTAATTTTAAATAAAAAATCACTCACAGCCCTACCTGTGCACAATTTTTTTAATCCTCTACATGGACATAACAGTGAGGTATCATCCCTACATAAGTATATGTTAAAAGCATGGCCACCAAGCTGATCAGTCTTAGAAGTATTAATGCTAAGACTAGCATAACTTTTAAATATTTTAACATCACCTACCCTTAGTGTATGGGGGGAAGATACAACATGCCCTATCCTGAGGACACCTCTATAACATAACAGAATAGCTAACCAGAACTTCAAGTCAGCCCTGTTGGAGAGATCCAAATATGATCTAATACATAACATTTCTTTTGGACTCAATGGATGAATAACCCTAGTTGGAACAGCATAATTCCTACCAATACCATCTAACACCTTTTTTAGCATGAAATTACTGCTATGGTCTAGGCCACCCCTAAGCTTTTGATGATACCAAATGGACGATAAATAATTCCTTACAGAAGAAGGTCTCATATGTTCGGATAAGTATACTGCATATGTAGCAGCCTGTGAGGGAGAACAAGGGAAATAAGTTAAATTGAATTCATTAAAAAAATTTTTATACCTGTTAAGCTGTTGTCTCCTTGTTCTCCTCGTATTCTCTGATACAACCTTCGATAAAAGACACTCTTTTCTTTTTTGTAACCTTTTCCATTCTGGAATCAAAGCAACACATATTATTATGCTGAAGAGTGTGAATGCATTTCTTCACAATACCTTTATAATGTAACCTAGACAATTGGTCAGCTAGAACATTATCCTCAGATTTGATATAAGTGGCATAAATTTCAACATTGTTGAGGAAACACAACCAAAATATTTCCCTTAACCACTCCATACATAGTTTATTTTTTGATCTACCGGTATTTATCATGGCTAAAACCTGCATATTGTCCGTTATACAACGTATTCTTTTACTTTTAGAGCCAGATATCCAACCCCTAAGACCCATAAGAAGAGGATATAACTCGTATACATTTATATTTCTATGGTGATTTTCCAAATTATCCAGTATTGGTGGTTGAGTAAAGTGACCACTACCTAAACTGAATTTATCGTAAGAAGTCCAGTCACCATATAAATAATCTTTACCCATCCAAGCTCTGAAGCCTTTAATGGATGAATCTGAGTACATAGGTGTATCGACCAGATCATTTAAGATTAAACTTTTACCATTAAAAGTATTGCAGAATCTCAACCACCATTCCATATCATTCCTTGTACACTCAGAAATTTTTATAATACCTTTAGGCCTTGCTCTGGCACAAAGATCAAAAATTCTGCGACTAAACGTTCTCCCACCTCTAACAACCTGGGAGCAGAAAGACATTAAACCACCGATCCTCTCTAGATTCTTCTTAGAAATAAATTTCTTACCAACGTTCTCTAATAAGAGATTTTCCATTTTCTCAACCTTTTCAATAGGCAAAGACAGTTCCAACTTAACCGAATCTATATTAATGCCTAAGAATTTACAAACTTGAGATGGGTCGGTCACCTTTTCTTTGGATACTACAAAGCCCATGTAGGCCATACATTCCATCAATAAATTCCTCTGCCTAAGACATTCAGCATAAGAATCTGCCAAAATTATAAAATCATCTAGATAATTTACAATTCTTTCTACACCGTAGAATTTTGCCACCCCCACAATAAAATCAGAGATCCTATTAAAAATATATGGAGCACATTTCAGACCAAAAGTTAACCTGTTGCTCACATAATAATTCTCACCATGCCCAAAATCCCATCTGAAACCTTGCATGGTCGTGTGAGGTGCATACACATTTATAGACCTATACGCTGACTTCAAGTCTACCACGCTCATGAAATCGTTCCTATCCAACTGGGCAGTCACCGTGCTGATATTATTATAAGAAAATGTTGAGCTAGTGGTATCCATAAAATTATTAATAGAAATTTTATCAGGCATGCTGCAGTCCGTTATGGGTCTCAATTTACCATTTGATTTCTCGACACCCCCTAAAGAATGTATACAACGGGGCTTAATTTTTGTTTTTGAGACCAGACCAGCAGAAATTTCTTCTAATAAAATACCACACATCTCATTATAAAATTTTCCTTCCATAATAGACTTATAATTTTTACAGTCATAAGAAGTACTACAAGAGGGGTCAACAATTTTAAAACCTTGAACAAAGCCCTGCCATAGAAAATTTGCTTCTACATCATTAATACTAATGACACCTTTCTGAGTCAAAAAGGGGGCTACCCTACATGGTAAAATTTGAGCTCTCTCACCAGCAATGTAATGAACACAAGTACATACACCATTTATACAGTTGTCATATACCCTGATGCTGGGCAAATCTGCAACACTAACCGTAAAAAGAGGTTCACTACCAACCTGTATTAGACTATTACAAGTAACATCTATATCATTTCCTAAAGAATTAAATTCTTGGAAAATACTTTGTTCTGTTACGGATTCAGTGAAAAGAATACAATCCTTAACCCTCTCCGTACGATTCACCTCCTGTACTGGAGTTTGTGAAGGCAAGTCGACATCTACCACACGTACCATAACTTGATCAGGCACCAAACAAAAATCATTACAAGCTATGGGACATCGACCACCTACAGTTTCCTATTCATTCCTGGATTTTTGGCATTCAGTTTTACCATGTCCAGAAGAACTGCAAGCACTGCAAACATGTCTATACTTGCAGGGGTCCCTTACACAACCTTCTGCTCTATTAAAAGCATAGCAAGAATTGTTTGAGATTTTTTGTTTGATACCATTCCTAGTTTTGGTGGCGTATGCCTTCTGTGCCTGAACAGTACCATCATATGATAAGTGTCTCAGAATGTCAGAATTGTCTATAATCCCAAAAGCCTCTATCCCCTCCTTGTTTGCCCTGGTCCTAACTGATTTATCGTATGCCAATAGGGCTGCTACTGTATACATTCTTGTACCAGCCTTTTCAACCAGAACTTGGAGATGTTTTAACATGCCTTCTACATCACTGTTGTCTTTGTAATAATCTAAGACAAAATTCAAGTTGACCAACATCAACTTCTCAACGGTATCGATCTTTTCCCGTTTTTTCACATACATTTCATGGTCAAACTCACCATATTTGGTACTGGTGTGAAGCTTGGATGTAGTGGAATCCACTGACGACCCTCCTGAAGACGACCGAGGTCTGTGACGAGTAGAAAAGGATGATTTCGATCTCCGGCGACGACCACGATGCCCGACTTCGTCCCATTTCAAACCGTCGCTAAGGACGCTGGGGGACCGCTGCCTGGATACGCGCCTGCGCCCTTGGAGATGTGACGTCATCGATCGTTGACAAACATTCGCACGTGCATGCTGCCACGCCCCCTCCGTAGGCTTCGTCTCGTCTTTCTTTTCCTTTCCAGCCACTAGCTCCTGTAGCAAACCTTTGATATTGCATAGTTCATCCTCTAACGACTCCAGCCTCTCCGTCTGGTCAATGAATTGGTCGTCTTCTAACACCCTAGCATGGTTTGGCGATGTAGATCTCCGATCTACACAAGACGAATCCAACTCACTCGCAAGTCCTAAATTGGCCGATTCTACCGTTTTCTTCGCCGATTTGGCCGATTTCTTAGAAGCAGTAACCGCCTTGGCACTCTTAGTTGATTTTCTCCCCATCCTGGTTCGAAAAATCACATATCAACCAAGAAAAACCGTTAAAATTCCAGGGAACACCCAGCGTGGTGTTACCTGTACAGGTGAAAACGAGCCAATTGGCCGTTACATTGAAAACTCCCCCTTATATACTGGAGGAGTGTTTACCATGACGTCATGCTATGACATCATAGATACCAATGCACACAGAAAGTAGTCCCTAACCGTTCGCGGCTAATTATATATATATACACGAGTGTATATAGTTCCATATATATATATATATATATATATATACACATATATATGTACATATATATATATATTTATATGTATATGGAAAAATGGAAATGTATATACCTTCCTCGAGTAGATCCCCCTCCCTTACTGCAGCCATAGCTGAACTTAGCATTGGGATGTCAGCATAATTTGGTTTGTCTGAACGGTTTGGGTCATAGCAGGAGTTCGGGTCCGACCGAGGACCACTGTCTAATCCAGGGGGCTTCAGTCCGGGTATTCCTGGAACCAAAATAACATGTGGCATATATACATATATTTATTTATATATATATATATATATATATATATATATATATATATATATCTGTTCCATACAATATATTGTCATATGTAGGTGTAGGGTATTGTTGGCAATGCATGAACACGAGCAGGGTGTCGTACTACTGCATACATTATAGGTGAATACAGCATGGTGATGGGTAATAGATGTCGCATATATGGTATTATGTGCAATATAGTTGAAATAAAGACAGATGTATAGATGGAAATTCAGTTCTCACCTAGCACAACATCTTGGCCTGCATAGTCACATGCCTGCTGCTCCAAAGAGGTCAGATAATCCTCATCGTCACGCTGACCACTCCCGCTTTTATACTTTATACTAATACCTGTCTCTAAAAAGAAATGGGAAAGGTACACATAATAGACAATACATCTCTCTGAAGAGTTTTCCGAAATATTATTCTTTAAATAACATAATTCATTATTTTCAGAGATACTAATAAATCACAGATATATAGAGCATAATGATACAGTAGAATCTAAAAGGGACAGGGTATTCCTACCTTTTTCTTAGCCTTTTGAACAAAATACCCAAGCTTGTCCTGACACTGCTCACGTGTCCTATGCCTTCCTCCATTAGAATTAACATAGTCTGAAATATAGGAAGGTGAACTTACATGTTAAAGATATCACCTTTATGTCAACAGATTTGTTATATTGTACCAAAAAAGGAAAGGCAAATTATGTATTCTACCAAGGTCAGACGACATGCACATCAGACTGAACATAAGAGGAATATATAAAAAGAAACAAATTTTAAAGGAATATAACCTCACCTCTTAGTTCCTCCCACGCCATTTTCTTTAGTTCCTTTTCGTCAGAGCTATGTTTGAAGCGCCCTTTAAGTACTGGCTTCAGATGGTTAGCACCCTTCAACAAGGAATCAAGCTCGTCTTCCCTCCAGTGTTCTCCTTTCTTAGGGGTAGGGACCCCCCCTTTTGTGGCACCTTCAGGCATGGAACCGCTATCAGAAGCTGCAGGAAGACCTACTCCAGGAGACCTACCATGCCCTCTTCGATTACTTTGGTTCAGAGATGATCTCCCGCGTCCTGATATGTCAGGAGAAGGTGACCCACGTCCCCTCCCCCGGCCAGAAGTAGTGGATCCTCTAGCCCTGCCTCGTGATCTTTATTACCTCTACCTCTAGGAACAGAGGATTCAGGGACCGGAAAATATGTGGGATCTTGGTGTTCAGAGCCTTTTTTTCGTTGACTGTAGGAGCTGGGTTTGGAACAAGAAAAGGAGGGATGGGATGAGCTTGGAGGCTTTCCCTTTTGCCTCTTCATGCTGAGATTCTGCCGCTTAAGCAAGCTGCACATGTATGCTATTGCTTGCTCTCCAGCATCGCCCTGGTAGTTCTCAGGTCGCTCTTCATCGTCGTTCAACTTGTCGTGCTCATACATAGTTTCTACTCCCTCATCTTCGTCCTCGTCTTTGTCAGATTCCTGGAAAAGAAAAAAGAAATGAAGTTTAATAGGCATCTTATTATATAATATAAGGGAAAATAAAATATAGTCTGAGAGCTAAAGAACTATTTATTATTCTACATTAAATAGATACTTTAAAAAAAGAAGAGGAATAGGTTTACAAAAAATAAATTTAGTGTTTTTCAATGCCATAAGAGGAAAGAGAGAAAAAATGTATTCAGGCAGTAATTTTTGACTCATACCTCTAAATCAGGGTCACTTTCTTGACCCGTAAGCCTTCTGTTCTCTCGGAGGAGGGCTTTAAGATTCGTCACATCCTCGATCAACTCATTGAAATTCTGAAAATTTGAATAAAAAGAAGCGATTAACAAAAAAAAAAGCTCTATATGAAGCCAATGGAACTTACATTGTAGTTTAACGTCCACCGCCCATATGCCTTTAAAGGGACTGCATTAGAAACCTTTCTTTATTCAAAAGGGGGGCATATTTGGAATCAAATTAAAGCTTACGGTGCAAGAAAAGGTAAAAACATGGCAACATCTACAACCTAGAAAATTCCAGGCTCTGGTAGATACATAAAGAACAATGAATCACGAAAAAAAGCCTCATCGATAATCAAAATGGCTCGGACGGTAAAATGTAACCTCACATCCCACGGCCTAAGGGAGTACCTGATGGACATTGCTTCATATCATGCACCAATGAATACTTGGTGACTTAGATGAGAGTAATAGTCTATTTAGGCTGGGTAGTGGAAAGGGGGGTCTAATTCTAAGAACAGGGAGATCCCTTCTTCATTTTCTAGGAAGGATTAAGTCACGACGTCAACCACAGAAGGGGGGAAGCCGTCTGCTTGAACCAAAAAAACACTTCGACAAGGAGGGAGCGTCGACTGGGGACCGAAGTTTTGAATGAAAAATGTGAAGACACGCCTTGTTTTTGACCTCATAAAGACCACAAAGAAATGAGGTATCATATAAGACAAGATAAAGAGAGCACTTTAAGAATCTCACCTTAGTGGGCTTTTTCTTCCCCATTTTCGTCTTGTTTGTCGGCGGTTTCATGAACGATAAAGGAGAATGCGGAAGTTGTCTTATGATGTCATACGGGGGATACCGGAAAGGGGTTCCCTCGTTCTCCTAAGTTGAACGCGGCTTTTACGAAAAAAAAAAGCTTCGCGGAGCCAACATATGGAGGGTCCACATGTGTATACGGACTGTCCACATGTGGGGAGCTGTATGTTAAAATAAAAGGCCGCATTTAGAGATAAAAGTCCATATCCTGTGTCTCACATATGGACAGGACACGGCCACCTTTGAGAAACAGTTTTTGACATAAAGATTTTTTCTCCAACATGAGGTCTGCATATGGAGGCCATATATGTATAATTCAATACCTATGAGGTGAAACATCCTCCAGGTGGTATCCTAAAAGTGACATATGGACGTCCATATGTGTCCCTATGTATTGTCCGTATCTGATATTATTTTGTATCATTTTAATACATTTTAACATAGGGAAAATCAGGGCGAAGAGGGGTGTTTTTGCTTGCCTGGGTCCTGTTTTTCCCTATGTTAAAATGTATTAAAATGCTATGAAATAATAGAGAAACATGCAGACACATATGGAGGTCCATATGTGACATACGGTTGCCATATGTGACAT
Organism: Acholoe squamosa; assembly: GCA_949317995.1. NCBI lineage: Eukaryota > Metazoa > Annelida > Polychaeta > Phyllodocida > Polynoidae > Acholoe > Acholoe squamosa. The sequence goes on along the minus strand of OX439035.1, from coordinate 71,250,062 downwards.
TTGGACGTCCGTATCTGACATACACTGCAAAAAAGGTGTTTAAAGATACACACCAAATTTTCTCAACACCCACATTTAAACACCTAAACACTTGAAGTGTTTAGGTGTTTAGCTTTTGCACACTTGTACTTAAACATCTAAACACTGAAGTGTTTAAGTGTTTAGCATTTAAACACTTGGTTAAACACTTTGTAGTTAAACACATTTAAAATTAGCACTAAAGAAGCATTTAGAAAAGTGGGACAAATAAGTGTTTAAACAAGTGTTTAAGTATTAAACACTGGTGTTCAATCCCTAAACACAGTTTTTACAGTGTACAGATGTCCGTATCTAACACACGGACGTATACGGACGTCAGTTTTAGGACACCACCTGGTACCCCCATCATGTCAAAATGTATACGTCAGTACTTAGTTACTATTTGTCAGCAATTAGTCAATATATATGTCAGCACTTACTGGTGTATCATGATCACCAATGGGCATGACGCACTCCTACAATAGCGGCCCTGAAAGGGTTAATTGTGATATGTTTAGGCCCAGAAAGTGTTAAGCAATTGTTGTGTTTAGGATTAAAGAATGTCTCTTAGCAGAATGTTGAATCAATGTTGATAGCTGGCTTATCAATGTTAATACAATGTTTTGTGCCCACAAGTCTTGAGCTTAAGTCAAAATTGAGTCTAAGCACTTTGATGGACAGAGAACCAAGTTGTATGCATTAATCCCCATCACTCCAAAATTGGTGTTTATCATGAGTCACACTGGAAATAAGGTAATGGGAAGGTAAATTTCTTTACAAATTCATTCTAAGATAAAGTACCAATGCTAGGTCATACTAAGCTGTATTATCATTATTTATACTCAATCCAAATATTTGCGTCCATTAGAATGTTATGGTAGTACCATTATGAGCAACCCGTCCATATTGTAAATGCGAAGGGGGTAGGGGGCAGTAGGTGTTCAAATATGGACATAAATGTGAAACATGGACGTCCATGTTTGAAATATGGATGTCCGTGTTTATTGTATTAAATGCGGTGAAACGGCCTCCTGACACCTAGTCAGTTGGATTGGAACCAAACATTTAAACACTTTTTATAAGCCTGAAAACTATAGCAGGAAAAGTATGGAAGTATTCAGAAAAAAAAAGTGTTCAGATTACTAATTACTAAACACTTGTTTTTGAATGTGTTTATAGTCTAAACACTTGATGTCAATTAAATGAAGTGAGTTCTAAACAGGTTATAGATAGCTTCACACTTGTCCTTAAAATGTGTTTAAGTGTTTAGAAAAAAGTGTGTGTAAAAGCTGACAAGTGTTTATCTAATAAAGTGTTTATGAAAAAAAACACGGGTGTTTAGAAGGAAAAGCGTTTCAGGGCTAAACACATTTTATACAGTGTAATTGGGAATGAGCCACTCATCCAGGCGGCATTCAAGATGACTAAAAGATCATGGCGCATCAAAGTATTATGCAGCCAAAGAATGTCTTAGGTCGCATCCCCTGTGCTCGGACCCTGCAGCAACAAGAGAAACTCCCCCCTCCCCCCTCTGTTGTGGCAGTGTTTTGCAGGTGGAAGATATTGGTCAGTGGAGTTCACCCAGACTACAACAACATGGGAGTGCCTCTTGGTGGTTAAGCATATAGCAACACTGACTTTCACTGCCAAGCTAAACCAAGGTGGAGGGCCATCAACCTGATCCGTTAATCCAGTTGTACATGATCCAGAGGGGAGAGGACGGGAGGGGGTTGTGAATGGCCGGGCAGTGGGGCTGATATTGGGTTAAAGGATTAGTGGATATATTACGCATACACCAACAATAGCTGGTATATGTATAAGCAGAATGGTCCTTACACCAGCCATGATCAGGTTAGGCTCACATTAGGAATACCACAGACCACAAGTGTACATTCACATTTCAGTCCTCAATTTGAATGATGATAGGTAAACTTGTGATCTGGATTTTTCTTTTTAAGAAAAATGTAAAACCCTACATACTTGGTGATATCAGTTATAAGAATTGAATTTTCTCTGTTCTCCCAGAAATTCATTGTTTACATGCTGTGTATTTTCTTAATTCTCGTGGAACTGAGATGGAACAAATGGACACATATTAAATGGATGGGTTGTCTGAAATGATGAGGTACTAAACATTCAAGTTTCTTCCTGTTTGTTGAAAAGTTATGAGCTTGACCATTGTGCACCACCTTTCAATTTTGGTGGTGGTGGTAATGGGTGGTCGGGGGGAGGGGGCAGCACCAACACCAACCTACCCAACCACTACTCTGAACTGCCAGCAGGGGGCTTCTTAAATGCTCTCGGTCGGCCTGATCCAGTCAGCCTCAGCTCCAGCATTCTATCTGCTCAGTACACCACTTCCACCCTACCATCCCATGGACACACCACACTTTTGCTGATGCATGTCATCAGGGCCATGCTTTGGTGGAAAAAAATCCAGTGGTTCTCATCTTCATCTTACACAGAGTGCCAGGAGGAAACGACAGCTGTAAAATGTGGTACCGTGGTGATACATACCCTGGTAGGAGTATCAGAGCTGACATTGTGGAAAAGACTCCACACACTGGAAACATCACAGGATTGCAATAAGCATAATTAAGGTAAAAAAGATAAATACCATGGGACGTAATGTAGTCTACGACAGTCATATACAAATGTACCATAGTACGTGTACGTGTACGTCTAATTATATGTCCTCCTATTTTTCTACATAACACAACCCCCGGCACAACCCCAGTTTGAGTGTGATATAGATGGCTCTAGACCCCTAAAATCGACATGGCTACATGGACCTTTTATGGCCTAGTGGCATGGGACATGAACCTTTCTTTAAAATCGACATGGTGACATGAACTTTTCTTAAAATCGACATGGGACATGGGGACCCCCCATCAAGGGCCCCATATAGACTACCGATAAGATCAGACCTTGCTGTGACTTTAGGCTCGCACTACTTCTACGGGAACCTAAGAAAATATTCCTGAGTAAATCACTATTTCTACACTGAAGATGCCTTGTAATACAAAATGATTTTATATAAATGTAGAATAGGATTTGTCCAAATTATGACGATAAACTATGGTGTCTGAAGTAAGATATATTATGATATCGCAGAGTGTTTTCTATTTATTTATTACATTGCAATAAGACACGGTTACATTTCAGATGAGCACATTGTGTCATAATTCCTTAACATAAAAAAAGACATTATTTATTACTCTAAGACAAAAATTGACCACTATAGATATATGTGTACTAGAATGATATATGGTGTGATCGATGCTGCATGATTGATACAGGTACATAACAATAGTAATCAATAACAGTATTTCATGACAATAGCCCATACTTCCTCAATACAATTCTGGTCAAACCTATGCCATAGTAGTGTAATCACCACCTTGTGCTTTCTCTATCCCCCTTCATCACGCATTGATCAATCTATTTCTGTGCTTACAATGTATGCAGTCTCAATCACATGGCATATTGCCATATTACTCTCTACCCTTGTATATTTTGTACATATCAACTTTGTTCACACATTATGTAAGGAGTACATTAGGTCACTTAAAATTTTTATCAGCTTTGCGGATACTTTTCTCTAAAAAAGGGGGCGGGAGGGAGGCTTTTTTTTTTTTATTTATTTCTATTTGGGTTTGACAGACGAGGGAAGGCCATTTTATTTTATTAATTATTTTTGTAGAAAGCTTTTTTCTTAGTATTATCATCAATAGATCAAACGTAAACCTCATATAGGTAACACAGTAACATTGTGGAATGAGAAAAGGGGATTAATATGCTGTTTAAATCATGTTTCTACTCATAATACTTGCTGAGATATGAACCATTTTGCATTGGGAAGGATTTCCCTTGGTGGATGCGGGAGTTTTACACCTTTTTTTAAGGAAATATGGAAAAAAAAGTGGTACAATGCGGCCCTTTTCTTATGGTGCGGGCGGGTCTGTAAAGCTGATAATTTTTTTAAGTGGCCTTATCTCCCCACAGAGGTCTTCCACATAGACATCATAATGCCAATTTTGATTGTTATGCTTAGATTGGGATCTAAATCTTACTATGATATCTTTTTTTTTTACATAGCCACCAACCAGCAACAACTACAACCAACTCCAAGCATGGATTGTCACCAGTTTCTACCTGCCAAGCGACCACGAATTTGGAAGTGGGGCTCTGTTGTCATTCCTGAGTTCCAGTCCTTTGCACCTGAGTTCCCCTGATAGGCTTTCCCTTTATTTCTGCCCACCGTCGAAGGGGTGAGCAGGACAGAAAGAAGGATGCCATATAGACTGCGACCACTAGTGGATTCTGGGGGAGGGTCCAAATCCAGTAATGAGGCTTTTACTGGTGAGGAAGGCTGGGGTGAAGGCACTATCATGGTGGGCACTCAACTAAGGCACCATGTTGATAATAAAAAACAGCACCGGGAGGATAGTAATAGCAGCCGCTTCACCCATCTCCCTCGTATCACCCCGCAATACTCCTCCATCGGTGGAAATGAGAGTCGAGGGTACTTAAGGTCATTTTCCACTGCAACCCGACTGTCCCCCATCAGTAGCAGTGGTGTTGCCACGCATGTCAGTGACACCAATGACAGTGGAACTGCTGGCACCAGTGCCAGCCATCTGAGACTCAATGGTGCCATCACATATGACAATTGCAGCATAACATCTTCCTCAGGCCCTGCATGGGACCTTAATGGCTGGGAGCACATATCAGGTGACCATGGCAACCTCCTGGAAGATGGGTCAGAGGAAGATGATGCATATACAGACTGTTCTGAAGATAGGCGTTATGAGAATGGTTCTGCACACAAAAAAATATTCTGAATATCTTAGGCCTTTCGCCTAACATTTGTTGGACTTGCTAACCCAAGTTGGGAGTTTGCACGTCCCCAAACCACCGAAGTTTTCTTGGGAGTTTACGCCTAACCCTTAGGAAAAATGCCCAACTTGCCTGATTTCTCCTAACTTGCCTTAGACTTTTCCACTAACTACATAGACTTTCAAGCAACATAGCAATTCTCTTCATTTTGAAATGGTAAGTGTAAATTCCACATAGGTTAAGACATCCAGAACAGAGCCTCTCCATTTGAGAAGCAAGTTCAATACCTCACATCATTTTCTTTGCAACCCGTGAACTTAGTTGCTCTGGGTTTATCATAATGTCAAAGATGTGGATATATGAGTAAATTAAATTTCCACAGAAAAGGTGTTTCCATTATTTTTCATTGCTCCTTCAATAACAAATATATATTTATTAAGTGTATTCTGTTAAATCACATGTCAGGTTGAATTGTAGAGGCGTTATTATGTCGATAGTCATGGAAAGCACCATTATTCTGACATTCATAGGCTTTTCCATGATATGCACTTACAATAAAAATCCTCATGCAAACCACACTGCCACCTGGTGTGAAAAAAAATCTACTAATCCTTAGACAAAACTGCTACCCCTTAGACAAAACTACTACCCCTTAGACATGGCTAGGTCGAGTCAGCTTGCCTTAATAGGTTAGTTAATACTACTAACACATTAGTAAGATGTTACTAACATGTTGGGTATTTTGCCTAATGGGTGATTTTGTCTAAGTTAGATTAGTATTTACTAATTTGGATTATTTTCTGTGTGACCACCATGATGACAATGAGTCTATTGATGACAGGGGAGAATCACCAGACCTTGCAGAAGACATAAATGGTCATACTGATAGCCAAGATGACCATCATGAGACAAATACAAAACTTATTTTGCCTGCCATAAGCAATTTAGGCAGAAAAGGAGCACTGCAAGATGCTCACTTGAATGATCAGGATATTTCAATGCAGTGTATTAGCAATGCTACCTTTGAGCCGAATAACAACTTTGCACTCGTGGAGGAGTCAACTATTGCACTCAATGTAGACAATGTATGTGAAGACAGGGAGAAATGTCCAAGTAGACACAGTGAATCTCCTACATATACCTCTGCTGCTAGGGAAATGGGGGCAGATACAGAACCAGAGGGAAATACGGAATCGATATCAGAAGCTGCCAACAGGAAACCTGAAACCCCTCAAGACTCACAGTTACTTCCTGGTATCTTCTCCAATGGCTCTGTCACTCAAACTACATCAGCTGCTGGTGCTGATGATGATATTGTGGCAGAGAATGACACTGATAGTAGTGATAAGTATGGTAAGGACATGAAAAGGGAGCATGAAAATGATGATCAAGAGACCCAGGATGAGGTGGTGGGAATGTCCTCCAATGCTACCAGTGCTGAGGTCTCCAGGGGCATTACACCTCTGATATTGGGACAGCATGAGCCCTGCAGAAGGGCTAGAGTTTACAAAAGGAGGTCCTATGACCTTAGGGACTTGACGGCATCATTCAGGACAGAGATGTCAAAACACCTTATTTCCAACATAGACATGGAGGAGAAACAGTGGTTTGATGATATAGTCAAAACTAGTCGTGTCGTGGATGACACCAGTTATGACAGCTTTGCCAGGAGGCCATTGCCTAGGATAAAGCAGTCAAAATTTGTGACACGCCTTTATAATGAAAAACCTGTTGTTGAGCCAGCACCTGCCTCTCCTCCTCCTCCCCCACCACCACCTGCTCCACAAAAAGAGGTGATATTAAAACCAGTACAGATCCTCTCTTCTCAAACTGGTTCCCATAAAAAAGGTTCCTCCAAATCTAAATCAAAACACTCTAAACTAAAACTCGCCCTCTCCCACGGGAGATAGGCACATTGTCCGCATGTATCTAAAAGTGTGTTAAGGTATTATGGATATTGGTCCTAGGAAATGGATGCCCTGTGTTCTGAAAGTAATTTATGCACCCATGTACACATAGGGTCTTATCAGTACATAATAGGACCTCTTTCGTACACAGAAAAAAAATGAACCTAACTCTCTTAAGCAAACGTTAGCTGAAATGCCTAACTTTCTAAGCCAAGTTAGGATGACATGCCCAAACCACCAAGCTTTTCTTAGGAGTTTACAGCTAACTATTAGTAAAAACTCCTAACTTGCCTGATTTTGCCAAGTAGCTTCATATGCCATTTTCCTAGACTTTCTGCCATTTATAGATGATTCATAAACTCAGAGTGAAGCTTAAGGTCCGGTTTTAACACAAAAGAATACTACTGACCAGCATTATTAAGCCAACGGTGCAGTTTTTAGCCTGAGATCTGGCTTATGTGGTTTCATGATTATTCCTTTATTTCAATAATTGAAATGGTCATTGTAGACTCTATGTTACTAGATTTAGACACCCACAACAGTGCCTTATCATTTAAGAAGCATGTTCAATGTCTCACATCATTTTCACCCCCTATGCTAAGTTGCTCTGGGTTTATAACATGGTCACAGACTCAACATTGTAGATATAGGAGTATATTTGAATATCCATAGGACAGGTGTGTCTATTCTTATCCCTTGCTCCTTTAATGATTTATAAACCTATTAGGTGTATTTTGTTAATTATTGTGTCAGGTTGAATTATAAAAGCCTTATGTCAATAGTAATTGGAATCACCATTATTTTGAGATCTATGGGCATCTACATAATATAAACATACTAGAAAAATCCTCATGCAAACCACACTGCCACCTGGTGTGAAGAAAACTACTATCCCTTAGACAAAACTACTACCCCTTAGACAAAGTAACCGATTTCCTCTCTTGGCTAAGTCAAGTCAGCATGCCTAAAAAGGTTAGTCAATACTGCTAACATGTTAGTCATGTGTTAGGTGTTTTGCCTAATTAGGTGTTTTACCTAAGTTAAATTAGATTTACTAACTTGGATTTTTTTCTGTGTAATGTGCAATTATAAAAGGATTATAGAAGGTTTGATTTGACCATGCTTATGTAAAGCCTCGTTATAACTACAAAATTCTTAATACATTTGCAAGTTATCTGCTTAATATGTGCTTAAGAGTCGAATACCATGAACAATCCCTTTAAAATATATCACCAAAGACCTGTGGCTACAGTCTTTTTTTATGGACTTGTAGTCTTTTTCAAGTTTTTCATGGTCCTTCATGAATGTGTTGAGTCTAATAGAAATCAAATAAAGATTATATTAATAATCTCTACTTCGTCGGTCAAACTGTTAATTGCTGCAATAATAGTTTATTATTTAAGGCTATTCATGTGTTTTGCATATGGGTAATTGTGGTTAATATTGAAATATGATCAAGTGTAATAGATTCTGCATACTCCAAAGCATACTTGCCAACATATTTATATATACCATAGACTTGTGTATGTACTAATCTTTGGCCCATGATCAAATTCGACATGTGGTTCCCTCCCCGTGCAAACCCTAGGTTCGGCCATACTGCACAATGCTGGGTCTAAGTCATGGTTGCTACCAATTGAATCAAAGGTTAAATCAGCTGGATATCCCAAAGCCTTTTCGTGTACACACAGATTAGTTTGTTCTTATTACCTTTGTCTACAGAGAATCATATCGAAGGTATAGCATACTGGGGCCTAAGATGAGGAAAAGATGAGAGGCATGCATAAAGCCTTATGCATAAAGGTTACTTGGCCGGAGATATATGCGAGGGCTCCACTCATAGCTGTGTTAAATGAGGGGAAACGTTAAAAGTATGTCAAATGTAATAATAAACTACCAGAGTGAGTGAGCAAAGATCGTTCTATGCCATTTAGACAGTTTAGGTTGCATTCATGGAGTGAAAACTACATTAGACATAACTTAACTCTTCTTCTACCGATTTCCCCATAAATGTGATAACCCACAAACCAGATATGTTCATGATGTATTTCACGTGTAATTAAAGAGAATGAGGATGAAACAAACTTCCAGAAACCTGATTGCAGAGTTATGAGGTGATTATTATGGCTTGCTAATGTTGAAACTATGCAGTACTACCAAATTTCAAGTTGAAATATATCAGGAGAAAAGGTATCTAAGATCCTGAAATAAATTACACAGGTAAGATGATTCAAGTAAGTATTACATTTATTCACCAGAAAGATTTTTAGGTATCAGATGTTGCAATTTCTAGCCTGTGTGTTGCTATGGAAACCAGGATTTCACCCATAAAGCATCTAAACATGTTCTTAATTTTGTTCCTATTTTTTTCCCTGTGAAAAGGTACCCAAGATCACTTTTCACCCCAAAAAATACAGATTTCTTTCATTTTCTTTCAAATTCCCCCTTTATTATTACTCAGATTATGGTAGAAAAAAGCTAAACCTCATCCATATTTACCTCTCTGCCAATTGGTATACAGGCCCATGCTTAGGAATCCCCAGAGAGACTATACCATAGAGCACAGCCCTCAAAAACCGTGAGATTAGGCCAGGTGTAGAGTGAGCTAAAGAGGCTCAAAAATCGGCAAATATCAGCCTAAAATCGGCGAGTAACTCATCAAAATGACTGGTAGAAGAAGAGTTAAACAGGTGAGTGTGTCGATATTACATGCATCATATAAGGTGCACCCCTCAAGGTGCTTGGCTGTTCTATTTTGATAATAAGCTTGGTGCACCTTATAGAGAGGTAAAATGTCACAGTGAGGTAATCCCTAGAGAAAGCTCGGAAGTCTGCCAGGTCGAATAAGGGAGCTGGGAAAGGTGTATGGATTTCGTAGCCAACAATCTCCCTTCCTCTTTAGTCCACCTGCACCTGTCGAGACTTTTTTTACTATACCACGCCGAGGTGATGTTGGCGTTGGCATTTCAGTTTCACTCGGTACCTTTCTCGGTCTTCCAGGACCTCTTCTTGGCAATTTCTCTAATCGGGGTACCCTATCCATATCCGATATGGATTTGGAACCTTCTCCATATTTTCCATCGGAGGTCTCCCTCCCTAGCCAAGGACGAAGTCTATCTACATTGGATTTATACATCCTTCCTATATCCGATTGTATTAATACTGTACAGTCACTAATCACAGTACTTACCGTAAACGGACCATCACAGTTGGATGCCAATTTGACATGTCTGAGGGGTTCATGCAATCGTAGAACACAATCTCCAGGTTTAAAGTGTCTAATCTTCAAACCCGTATCGTATCCGGCTTTTTGCCAGCGAGCATTTTTGTGTAATTCTAAACGAACCGTTTCATATGCTTTCTTAAACCTATCTCGTAATGCTTCCACAAAAACTACCTGGCAAGGTAATTCAGGATTCATTCCTACAACACCAAACACCAAATCTGCTGGCATTATTAAATCTTCTCCAAATACTAACAAGTTTGGGGAGCAGTTAGTACTCGAATGAACAGTGCCGTTGTAAGCGTGAGTTACAAAGTCGCATTGTTCATCCCAATCGTCCATATTGTCATTCACGAGTGACTTTAGGACTTGTATATGGGTTCTATTGAACCTTTCTACTAGTCCATCACTTTGTGGGCGATACGGATTGGTCCTTGTTTTACAGATAGCGAGATATTCGCACATACTATGCCAGAGATTGGATTCAAATTCCCTTCCCTGATCACTGTGAAGCATTAAGGGCACCCCAAAGGTTAGTACCCAACCCTTCACAAAAGCTTCCGCACAAGTGACGGCTTTATGATCCGGTAGTGGGAAGACTTTAGTATACTTAGTATAATAGTCACACACTACCATCATGCACATATTATCATTCGGGGTTTTATTTAATCCGCTAATAATTTCAACTCCTATCCGGGCGAACCTTACCCCGAATAATTCTTGGGATAAGGGCAACTTACCGGGTCTGTGTCCGGGTTTATTTTTACAACAATCCGGACAACTAGCTACCCATCGGAGTAAGTCCTGTGACATACCCGGCCAGTAGTATCTTTTGGAGAGACGAGCTAGAGATCGTTTCTTCCCGAAGTGACCACTTGTTCTGTGTCCGTGACAGTAGTACATGATGTCTCTACGCATGGCAGATGGGATGACAACTTGTATCTGTTTTCCACCATTATTACATGGTTTCCAACGGTACAGTATTCCTCTCTTGACTTCTAACTCTGTCCATTGGGCTAGAAATCTTCTCGTTTCCCTATTCTCCAGCAACGCTATAGGCCTAGCTGGACATATACCCTTTGGTACTAATTGAAGGAGCCTAGCAGTAACCGTGTCAGCTTCCTGGAAGTTCCTTATGGTTTCTAAGGACCAATCCAGGACACTGCCAATACGTGTTTCGAAAGGAATTCGAATCGAGGCTGCTACTGCTCTATGAATCCCACAATCAGTACAATTTGGATAGTCACATTTCCGAATTGGTATTCGGGATAAGGCATCAGCATTTACATGCTTATTTCCAGCACGATGCTGTATCTGACTATTTTCTAGTCCGAATTCTGACAGATGGGCTAGCCATCTCCCTATCATTCCTTCGGCATCCCGAAAGTTTAATAACCATCTTAAAGAGGAGTGATCCGTACGTAACGTAAAGTTGGTTCCCCATAAGAAGTGTTTAAACATTTTTGGTATACACCACGACAGCTAATAATTCACGTTTAGTAGTGCAATAATTTCGCTGCGTTTTACTCAGTGTGTTGCTAGCGAATGCAATCGGAACCTCCACTCCACCCTGCACTTGGGAAAGGGCTGCTCCGATACTTTCATTGCTAGCATCCGTATCCAGTATGAAATGCCCATCCTCGGATGGATATTGCAGTACTGGAGTACTCGTGAACAAGGCTTTTAATTTCCTGAAAGCTTGCTCTTGTTCGGTTCCTCACGGGAACTTATCCTTTCTGCTACCAGGGGTCCATGTCGTTGAGATTTGTAAGGGATAACTTACCCGAGAATAATTCGGTATAAAGTCTCTGTAATATGAACAGAATCCCAAAAATGACCTTACTTCCTTTGGATTTTTCGGTACACCCCAGTCCGTTACTGCCTGGATTTTTTCAGGATCAGCTTTTATTCCATCATCAGATATTATTCCGCCCAAATAATTTATGGACGTTTTAAACAAATTACATTTCTTTGGTTTAAATTTTAAACCGTTAGATATTATTCTCTCTAAAACTAGCTTGAGGTGGTATAAGCAATTCATCAAAAGTCTTACCGAATACTATAACGTCATCAAGGTAAACTAGGCACCTTTTCCATAATAGATCGCTCAAGAGTGTCTCCATCATAGCCTCAAAGGTTGCCGGAGCATTACATAAGCCAAAAGGCATAACATTATACTGGAACAGACCTACATGACTCGAAAAAGCTGTCTTTTCCATATCATCCGGGTTCATTCCTACTTGCCAGTATCCGGACTGTAAGTCCAGGGTACAAAACCATTTATTTCCTCCCAAGGAGTCGATAGTTTCATCAATCCTTGGCAATGTGTACGAATTTTTCTTCGTTTAACCATTTAGTTTCCTATAGTCTATGCAGAATCAGATAGACCCATCCTTTTTAGTCACCATACATACCGGACTACTCCAAGGACTGCTAGAGGGAATTATTACATTCCGTTCCAACATCTTAGCTATTTCGGCTTCCGCTACCCTTTTCTTAGGTAGGGGTAATCTCCGATATGGGATCTTGAAGGGCAGCGCCTCTCCCGTATCAATGGTATGTAATACCTTTGTGGTCTTACCGAGTGGTTCACCCGGTGCGGCAAACGCTTTCTGATATTTCATCAATAATTCTTTAAGTGCTTCCTTCTTCGAAGGATCCTCTAAACTCGTATCCTCATACATTTTCTTCAAGCCTTCGGTCCATCCCTGTTCATCCGCTTCAACCGGAAGATTCAGGGAACAACTGGTCACTGTTTCAGCCAATGTAACGTTACCAAAAATGGATCCCTTTTCCAAAAATAATGTCCTGTTACCTGGGTTGAAACCGGTATGACTGACCAAGCCCCATTGGCTACTATTGTGTCTACCGATTCCAATCCTATAGCAGCCAGCATAACTGTATCCGGCTCAATTACTGCATCCTGGTTCTTTAACTCGGAATTAACTCGGAATTACTCGCATGCTACTCCCGCAGGAATCTTTACAGTCTGGGCGATGGACGCCACACTGCTGACTTGTCTTAACACACATTGTATTTTCACTGGATAAGGATGCTTCACACTCAGCTCACCCGTTCGCGGGTCCAACACTGCCCCATACAGTGCCGCGAAGTCCAATCCTAATATCCCTTCATCCACTATGCCAGCAATCGTGGTGGTAATCACATATTCGTGAGTACCCTCAAATTGCAATTTCACACACCTCCTACCATATGTTCGCATCTTACTACCGTCGGCCGTTTGGGCGTTTCCACCCAATAAGAGAGTATCGCGCACATCCGGTATAAGATCCGCTATCTTCCAAGAGACACAGGAATGGCTAGCTCCTGTATCCACTAGAAATTCAGCGGGTCTTCCATTGATATTAAGTGAAACATACCACCGCCTTCCATGTAACATGGAAGGTATATCAGTAATTACAGAATCCTCATTATTCGCACCCGGGTCCCTTCCACATCCTTTTAGGTATTCCAGACAAGGATGGCCCGGGGGTAGGTGAGCACTACCAACTCTGGCCAACAGACTGCCTCCTACCTCTAATCCGGTACCGGGTTTCCCCTGTGCTCCATGGGCACTTGTTATACCGGATTCCCCAATCTTCTGAGTGGGCTCCCTTACTACCTCAGTATTGGGCGAGTGTGTTACTCCATTCGGTTCTGCATCACTGCTGGTGATATCATGGCAAGTGACTTTTCTGGGACCCTTTTGCTTGCCTGTAACAGAATCCCTTTCTAGTTTTCCTTATCTTCTACGGTAGAAAAACTCATCCTCGTCCTATACACCAGTTTCTCTGCTACACATTCAGCAGCGAAATGTCCTAGCTCCTGGCACCGGTAGCACCGCCTCTGGGATTTATCTACCCTTGGGCGTCGCAGAGCATCCGTTACCGGGTAACCAGATTCTCCATAAAATCACCCTGAGCAGTCGACACTGCTACCTGAGGAGTAGAGAATGTGGGTAACTGCGGTACCGGTAGTTGTGTTACCGGTTTCTGCGGCACCGGTGCTGCTGATAATGCGTCTCCATTAGGTTTCTGGAAGTTTGTTTTCTTCTTTAAACCTCCCTTTCGGTACCTTTTCTGCCGATAATATTTACCAGCAATTTGTACAGATCCGATATATTCTCCATTCTCATCAGAGATATATTCATAATCAGAGTCCATAGGATGTTCCGGTATGGGCGGATCACTCTTAACTGCCGAAGCTCTAGCAAGGGGTACATTTGCTCCTAGCAATCGCTTCTTTCTATCATAAATCTCGATAGCCATGAACAGATCGTTGACAGAAGTATCATCCTTCCATTCGTCCCAGGCCACTGTCTTATGTTCCGAATCACGGAGTCCGGCAATGAATTGAGTGAATAACTCCTGTATCCAACATTCATCGTCATATTCCCAATTAGGCCTAGCTTTACTAAGCAGGTCCTGTAATTCTAGCCCAAAGACCTTGTGTGATTCTCTGGGTTTCTGTGTCCGTCTTTTAAATGTGATCCAAGGATCTTCTTGGACAATAGAACCGAACAGGTAGCAGGCACACTCTAACAGTTCGTCATATGTACCTTCAATTCCATATTCTTTTCTCCACCTGTTCAGGACCACTTTACCTCCCTTACTAAGCCAGCAGACTAAATACGGTAATGCTTCGTCTTTAGTCCATCCGCTACAATTTACCTCGTCTACGAAGATTTGGTAATTGTCTTTCCAAGGTTCATTCGGATCGTATGGTGGAGGTATCCGCGCCATATGACGCGCAGGATTGGGACAGCCTTTGAGCCGATTGGCTTCTTTCAAACTCCAGTCCATTACTTCGATACCATCGGCTCCTTTACGATAGCAATCGATTCCTAATCCCTGAATGCATTTACTATTGTCAAAAATTTCCTGCATTCCGGGAGACATAGAAGAATGCCTGTTCAATTTCTTAGGCCTTCTTCCGTCTCCTTGGCTCGCACCATCTGGGGTATTACCTCCACCCCCTGGTCCTCCTGATGGATATCTACCACCTCCTGATGGGTAACCTCCACCTCCGGATCCTCCTGATGGATATCTACCATCTCCGGATCCTCCTGATGGATAACCTCCACCTCCTGATGGATATCTACCACCTCCGGATCCTCCTGATGGATAACCTCCACCTCCGGATCCTCCTGATGGATATCTACCACCTCCGGATCCTCCTGATGGATAACCTCCACCTCCGGATCCTCCTGATGGATAACCTACACCTCCGGATCCTCCTGATGGATAACCTCCACCTCTGAATCCTCCACTATAGCCTTGGCCAGCTCCCTGCCCAAAATAATTCGAATGTTGGGTATAGGTATAGCCGGTATTAATACCGTCATGGCCATAGCTATTTGCTTGGTTTCCTCGGAAACCATTTGAGTCATTTGATGGAGGTTGTCCACCACTGGCACACATCCCTGGATGTGGGCTGGACATATTCTGTACTTGAGGATTATTTACATAAGTTGGACGAGATGGGGCATTCTGAGAATATGTATCCGGCATTGTATTCCTTGTAGGGGGACGTGGAGTACTTGCTCCGGGACCAGGATTTGAAGGTCCCGGGACAGGTTTGGGAGGGTCTGGTTGTTTCGGGTTCTTCTGCCGATGTCTATCCTGTCTACCCGAACCATCGTTATTTGGATCTGAAGGATCCCCTGCTCCACCCGCGGCTGACGTTATATTCGTCAAAAAGGGTAATTGGGGTACGGGTGGGGCTTTTGCATGGGAACTACCTGTGGGAGGTGGTGTTGTTCCATTAGTTGCGGAACCTACTCCATTCGGGGGCACATTAGGCTTATAAATACCTCCTGCCACGTGTTTATCAGCCCCATCGGTTACGAAAGGATTATACCTTGTGGGGCCAGCCACAGGTGTCGCATTCTGCGATCCTATGGCATTATTATCATCTACTGCAGATCCTGCTTGTAAACGACTAGCCAATTGTACGATGATTGTATCGTCCAGTGGGCCAATTGCTTGTTGGGTTTGTTCTACATAGTCACCCAATGCGGCTGCAGTATTCTGTAAATCCTGCAGTTCGAGTAGGTAATCATCCCGATCATTCATCAATTGCTCGTTATATCGGAGGATACCTATTCGGACAGTTTCATTATCTTCAGCCTGCTTAACACAACATTGTTTCAGGTGCTCGTATTCTGTCTGTAGCGATTGTTTTGCATTTTGGAATTGGATTTCCTCTTCATGCAACCGCTGCTTCAGAGTTTGTCTCTCATTTTCAAACTCCTTTCTCATATCCCGGACATTTTCTAAAATATCCTCTTTCTCCTCAAACGCTTCATCTTTAGCTCTTGCTATCAGGTTTAGCGTTTCATTCATAGCCAGGTATTGCTGGTTCATTTCATCCATTTCCCGATTATATTTATCATGATCTGGAATGGTGAAAGTTACATTCCCAGTGGTTATAGCACTACAGTCTAGTGGTGGTAATTGCCCTGGGACATCGTAAGGAAGTTCACCAAAGGTTACCTTCCTCGGCATAGGAGCAGGATGATTCGGATCATGACTTCCTCCTGTTTCGAACAAAGAATCCGCTAATTCCAAATTAACAGAGTAATGTTGATTGACACGTTCAACCCTGTGCTTTACCAAGATTGAATCCGGGACATTCTCCTCACTATCCGCATAGTGAGGTATCGTATCCCTCCATTGCTGGTCCCCGGAGGGTGCATGTATTTGCGCCGAATCCTCCCGGGACTCATTCGGATTGGCAACATACGCCAATCTTGGATTCGCCTGTTCGGACACTATGTGTCCGGGCTATACATGTTGCCGAACCCACTGGTCATGGCACCAGTGTAATGATTCTTCTCTCTACTTTAGTGACAAACGAGCCAACAAGAAGAGGATTCGGGTGTATGCGAACAGGTTTTATTTTGTTCCGTATGACACAAGCATGGCTACCTGGAGGTAGCTTGGGTAGTTATCAACAGATACTGGATTCTCTGATTAGCCTCTAGAGATATCTACACGGAGGTGGTCTTACCAACTCTGACGCGGCGACTGAGCCCTGTCCTCCTTTTATAGGTAAGGACAGTGGTGCCACACTGTGCCTCTCTCACACCTCCCGAACAGATGCTGCCACCTATCCGGCAAGTGGAGGGCGAAGCCCGGGTGGCTGACTCACCCACCGCGCCAAAGGACCATGACGTTATTATCATTAACATGTACATACCTCTACACTATTTATGTTCATGAGACATTGGTGAAGCTACACTGAAAAAAGTCTTCCTGACAAAATGACATGTATACCCATGTCAACTTGATTTGACACAGAGAGCACACGTCATTAAGACATGTGCACATATGTCACCATGACAACTGTAGCACACAGTAATCCTCATATGATTTGCCTTAAAATGCCATGTCATCTGTGAGTTGACTGTGGGTCACGGCCATGTCGAAGGCACTTGACATATGATGGTTTGACATACATAATTGTTCTAGGATATTCCACTAGATGGAGCAAACAACCATTTTGGTACCAGGACTAATCACTACCAAGAAGTACTACCAACACTTGAGACATTTGATGTATCTGTGTCATTTTGTTTTCATGAAGAATAGATCACTAAGGTCTGTAAATACTATCAATGAATGGTAGTGAATTCTATTTCATTGTTAAATCTGCATTTGTTATTGAATATCAAAATAGACACCCACCATCCTGAATACTCCAACTGAAGTGGTTAGACACCTTATGTGTGGGTCAGTGAAAATACCAAAGGACTGTATTCTAACCCACAATCTATAATTTCATTATCTACAGTACAGGGAGACATATGGCATTGCCATGCACCTCCATGCCCTTGTCTTATGGACTGCATAGAGGTCCTCAGTCAAGTAGGAGTTCTGTAGATAGGAAAAAGTGCCTTAGTGTTGCAGGCCTGTGGGACTATGATACCCCCTGCCTTCTATTATAGGCCTGCCTTGATTGAACCATTGGTACATAGTTATTGACTGCTCTTGACCATTACATAATTGTCTCACAGTATTACCTAGCACTCAGGTGAATGGATCAGAAATATGTGACGTGTCTTCATTACGCATGTCAAATGGAGTTGACGAACCAAATATGAGAGGGTCAACCTCATTTGACATGCCTTCATACATGTCATGTGGGAGACAAATTGTGACCTGTGCAGTATGTGTCAAAGCGATCAGTGTTCTTCTCTCTGTGTATAGATCTACAGTATTGTTCGATGATCTGGGGTATTAATGGCATATACATGCAGTAGGGGTCAGCACCTCTTTACCCCTGACCAAAAGGAATTGAGGATTTTCGACAGGTATGGTTAGTTTAGAATTATTTTAGGAAAAATGATGATAAATTAACCAAAGAAGATAGCAATGAACAGATTGCATATGTGGATTGTGCTAGATTTCAGCTAATCCACACAAATTCTCATGATGTATTCAGTGAATTCTTCAGAATTGCTTTATCCTACCTTGTAATAGTTATGTCAGACCCATTCATATGTCATTCATTCACGGCTTCGCTGTGCCATGCCTGGTCATACACAGTCTCCTTGTGTCTTTGACGGACGGACTCCCAGTCTCATTCACAGACTCCCTGTGTCATTGACAACTCCCTGTGTCATTCCCTACCAGGCAGTTATTCACAAACTCCCATTATCATTCATGACCTCTCATCATCATCCACAGCCTTCATTATCATTCACGGAGGGGTACCCTGTATCATTTCTGACCTCTCTGTATCATTCCTGACCCCCTGTATCATTTCTGACATCCATGTGTCATTCACAACCTCCCCGTGTCATTCCTGGTCTACCTGTGTCATTCCTGGCTACCTGTGTTATTTCCCACTTCACATTATCATTCATGATCTTCCTGTGTCATTCCTGACTCCCTGTGTCATTCCTGACCCCCTGTGTCATTCATGACCTGCCTCTTTGTCATTCCTGGCAAACATGTGTCATTCACAGCCTCCTGTAGCATGGAGTAAGGACAGTTACATGAATGGTTTAACTATCTGACTTGTGTAAATAGTGTTTTTGAAGATTCTTTTCAAAGTGATTTTTCAGGTAGAAGCCATTTTCAAAATTAATGTTTCCACTTAGAAATGGATTCAGCATATCTGAAAATCCCTGCTGGCAAATTTGCATGCTTGCCGCCAGATGTGCCAATGTTGGCTTATATGTGTGCTATATCTACAGGACTCTTTGGGGGGGGGGGATCTTTCCACATTTGGCGGTCATCTTGGATTTTGTCCGTTATGCCCCCTGGTGGCGGAATGAAAAATTGGCAACATCAAAATTCTATGTATATATATAAAATTGGATATATGTGTGTGGAATGAAGCGTCAAGATGATCTCTTGAATTGGCCATACGTATACTTTTGACCACCCCATATCTAACAAGCCCCCCCCCCTCCCCCACCTGGCAATAAATGACTCAGCCCTTAGCCTTTGGGATACATAGCCTTTTGGGTTTTTGCCTTTGGGTTTATTTGCCATTGGGGTGATTAGCCATTCCAATGATTGGCCTTTGGTATCATTGGTCTTTAGGATGAATGGCCTTTTGGGTTGTTGGGTTTATTGATTATTGTGATGATTGGCCATTTGGATGATTGGCCATAGGATGGTTGGCCTTTGGTATGATTGGCCATTGGGATGATTGGCTTTTGGGATGATTGGCTTTTGGGACGTATTAGTAGGAAGGCAAAATCTCAAAAGGGGCTTAGAAAACACCTTATGAGGGACGGAATGTTAGGGGGTGGCATCCATGCCAGACTTGAAGTATGGTCCATACCATGGGCGTGTACTCGTTACCAAGTTGAGTCTGTGTAGTTGTTATCTATATACTAAGGAGAGGGTGTGACACTCTAGGGCTGATGCTGCCCTCTGGCAGCTCTATTCCTATGCTAGGCATTGGTGACAGAGGTGAGGGGGACTTTGCCAAAGTCCCCCCTCACCTCTGTCTTCCATGGCTATGTGTATAGGAAATAGGGTATCTGCCAGAGGGCAGCAAATGTCCTTGAGTGGCCAACCCTCTCTTAGTATATGGATAACACATACACAGCCTCAACTTGGTATTCAACTAGTACACGCCCATGGTCCATACTGATCAACTTTCAGGTGGATGCCACGCGCAAAAATGGGTTTTCTCTGAAATAGGGCCTGATAAAGGTAGCCATTACTGAAATTGCTTGTTTTTGCCATAACTTTGCATCCAATGATGCTAGACATTCATTTAAAGTGTCTACTAGCACATCTTCAGGGTCTAGGAACTCATTGGTGACACCCTGGTAGTTCTCAGATGCATGCTAAGCCTAATATAGGCCTATTTTAGGTCGGCATTACCAGAATTAAGACTTGCAAATAAGACTGATAGACTTTCATTCAGTGTGGCTACATCCACATTTTAACCCCTTCCACCCCATAAAGCAGGAATTGCATGCAAATCCCATAGAGTTACAGAAATCCTGGGGTGAAAGGGTTAAGGGTCTAGGAACATAATGGGAGCATTGCTCTCCTGTTCATACATATAAGCCTATCATAGCTCTGGACAAGGCAGCCATTACCATATCTTTGCTATTACTGCTGTTAGACACTCACTTCATGTGGCTGTGTCCACATTGTCAGGGTCTAGGAACATAATAGGGGCATTAATTGCGCTCTCCTTTGCCTATTTATTGGCCTATCATAGACCAGGGGGTCATTACACAAAAGAGTGTGACGCTATTGAATAACTTTTGCTAATTTAGCAGAAGTATTAGCATCAGTGATACATTTCCATTGCACAATACCTGTTGCATTTCTATAGCGTAACGCGCTATGAAAGTTACAGTCCGATTTACATGCTGTAAAGTTTCAGATAAATAATTTAGCTAACCATTCCTACTAGCAGTTTGCTGTTATTCTGCCGATTTCTATAAGAAATCAGCGCTGGAAGAGTCACCTTTTTTTATGACTTTTTATCATATCATGAAAAATTAATAAATTATTTGGAGAAAGAAAATCTGAAGAATATTTCTCTTTCTAGCTTGCTCTTGGTAATGAGCCGATTGGTAATGGCTACCCTGCCCAAGCTAATGATAACCAAAGAAATGTGCAAAATATATAAAGTACTGGAAGAAAAATGCCACTATCATGTTCCCAGACATAGGCCTATATTATGCCTAGCACACATCTGAGAAATACAAGTATCTCACCAATGATTTCCTAGGTGTGTCTTTAAAATCAACCTAACTGTCTTTTTATACTTAAGAGTGATTTCTGTACGGCGGGGAGCCTGTGTAGACAGGCCTATAACCTTCTAGTATAATTTATTTCAGAGGGTGAAAAAACAAAATATTGTGTGTTTCCAGTAACATGACTCAAAGACCCAGGGTCGGTAGGTCGGACTTTTTTCTTTCTTGATTTTTTCTTATTATTCTGTATAGAAATATAGGGGAAGATATGTCAGAATCTTTGAAATTATGAAATACTTACGAGACAAGTGAAAAATATGCAAAAGATCTACATATCTAAGCTCTCAACTGTATACACAGAGATGATCTTCATGAAAAATGGATGAAAAATCACAAACAGTACGAAATAATTATTGACCAAAAATCTTAAATCAACAAAAAAAAAAAAGAAGAAAAAAGTGTTGACCCTCTTTTGCTAGGGTCGGTCGGGTAACTGGAAATAATCCCTTTTTTTAGGCCAAGGCTACTTACTACCACAGGGTCTCCATGAACTCAGGGTACAGCTAATACAAGGGATTCTACATTAGCCTGCATATCTAGCCTTTATCACAAGCATACTCCGTGTTATCTTGGGACCTGCATGCTCAATGATAACCAAAGCAACTGATACCCCAGTACAGGTCTGGAACCAGGGGGATGGCATTTAATATAGCGAGGAATCTGGAGGCCTTATACATGTTTGCAGACATGATCCACCCATCTCGCATTTTCTTGCTAGAAATTAACCAACCTCACATTACATACATGCATTGTACATTCTGGGAACTAGCAGCACTACAAGACTTTGGCATCACCTTGCCCTTAGCTGGGACCAGTGATTGGCTTGTTGGTTTCAATGCCAGACGGGCACCGACTTTCGCGCGCTACCTGTCCCGATTCCTCGCTATAAAAATGCCGCGGAATAAAGGCGTGCGGTTGGCACGCTAAGAATGGTAGAGCGCATTACGCTTTGCCTAGAGCACTGCTGTGCTGGTGCTGCCATCTTGTGTGATCAAAAACGAAGCAAAATGTACCCGTTGCAAATTGACTCAATGCATCGCGGATGGGGCGGATGGGCGGAGACTGGATGCAACATGCAGGAAGTAGGAAATTAGTGCCATAAATGAAATGTCAACCTAGCTAGATCCAATAAGTGGGGTTGCATAGTGAAGAGAAAGAGTATGGAGACCCCCAGCGCCACTCTAAAAGATGGCTTTTTAGTCAAAAAGGTAAGCCAAACTCGAAGTGTTGACTAGACTCAAAGACTGTACCGGTAGTGAGTAGCCTCAGTACAGTGTCAGTAGGCTAAGGGAGTGATCATTTTTTTAAAGGGGCCCTGGCATGGCGAATTTCAACATGGGTACCTACCAAAAGATCGTGCACAAAAAAAATTTCGACCTCCCCCTCTCGAGGGGATAAAATTTTTTCAACACCCCCCCCCAATAAGGGCCGAAAATCATGTGCGAACGTACCCTTTTAGCCTATAGTAACGCGCTGGGTTTTCCACTGAAAACAGCTGAAATTATTTTGACCCCCCATCAGAGGGTTTGAAAAAATTCTGACCCCCCGGTCAAGGGGTTGAAAAAATTCTGACCCCCCCTCAAACCCACCAGCCCCCTCCCTTTTGTTAAAAAATGATCACTCCCCCCCAACTCACAGGGGGGCTGTTTCGCGTAGAAGGCGCCCCCCCCCCCCATTGTACACCGACCGGGCTGCCGCGGTGAGGGCTCTATGAGTTTATGCTGTCATCGGCGCATGGTGGGCCATATCCCCGGCGAGCCCTTCGACACCTCCCGGTCATCGGCGCATGGTGGACCTTATCCCCGGTGAGCCCATCGACACCTCCCGGTCATCGGCGCTTGATGGGCCTTATCCCCGGCGAGCCCGTCGACACCTCCCGGTCTATGAGTTCAAGCTGTCATCGGCACACGGTGGGCATGTTATGAAACTCATAATTAATATTAGATTGATATATATAAAGGTTAGCTAATGATTTTGGGGTGTTTTCCTTGGCCACATAGGTCATGTTGGAAAAACCCGCGTATAAGGCGCATCCCCAACTCAAGGCAATTACCCTCCAGCGTATAAGACCCAGCAGCATTTTGTTTGGCGTAGAAGATGCACCTTATACGCGGGAGATTACGGTACTGGTGAATCTTTCATCATGTTCCCAAAACGCTGTATATTTTTGGTTTAATAGAACACCCTTCAATTTCACAAGCAGCATGCATCAGTTTTTCCCATGAACGTCTACATACATTTCAGAACAAAGCCAGACATTGCTGGAAGACACGGTGGTTTGTACTTAATGAGACAAACCTGTCTTATTTCCGTAAGAAGGATCGCTTCCAACGCCTCGGAGCCATCAAGTTGAGGGGTGCTGCCGTGAGCTTCCCTGTAGATAATTATGAAAAAAGGACGGGTGTATTCAAGGTGGGATAACAGACCATTATATTGAAAGACAATCATTTTTTAAACCTTAACCACAATATCTTACCTTAGAACTTGCATATAAGGCGTAGCTTTAATCATAGACCTACACAGTGCACTGTGTATATCCATGCTTTAATATACAGGAGGACAGTCCTTTGCTGCATATTCTAGAATCTGACTGAAGCCAGTGTGTGCCTAATAGGCGAATGCATTATGTCATAGAACAATACTAAAATGCTCAAGAACAAGCACCGCCAGGTACTACCGCGTACCAGTATGTACCCCGGTAGTTGTCCCACAAATTGATCCAGATTTGTATAAACAAGGAATTGGGTACACAGTCCGAGTACAAAGTGCATGTAATAACGTTTGGCACTGGTACTGTGCCATTGTTTCCCAAAGTGAATTTCATGATGTAAACACATTAGTTTGTTTAAAGATGATTATTTTACACTCCCTTAGAATTATGATGCCCTTCTATACACCTAATGTACTGTTAAGATATTGAACACTTAGGTGAGCGATTATCGTGGTAAGGAATACCTAATCAGGGCCCCCAATGATGAGGACCGTGTGATATGGACACATGCAATTAGTGCTGTCATCAGGGCCCTTGACTCTACAGCTCAGGTAAGCTATGTTTTTGATCAAGCATGAAAGATAAAATAGTAAGAAAGGAGAATTGTTTCAAGATTTTAAGTTTCTAAACGGTTATATGCCGGTGGTCTAGTATTATTCTAGCCACCTTAAAAGTTATAATGACCTATATATCTGCGATAACTGCCCTTAACACATGCCTAACATACCCGGACATGTGAAGAAAGAGAGACAAAGTTTTTAAGAGGTAGATTAATTAAAACTAAAAGACAAGACCATGAGTCCTGGAAAAGCGGGATCATCAGCCGTTGAGGTCCGGGTGACCTCTCAATCAAACATTAACCATTTTCTAAAATTCTCCATTGCCTGACTGAGCCACTTAAAAGCAGTGAAGTTAGATTGTAGTTGCTCTTTTACACGAAGGTTTACTGTTAAAAGTGATGTCGTTTCATACATAATGATAATTTGCTTGGCTCTTAGTGTAGCTACCTGATGAAGGAATTAGGCCACCCTTAAAAATATGTTCGTTTCCTGTCCAGAGGCCTGGTGGATTCTTTTGTGAGAATGAGAATTATTCTTTCCTGAGTTCTGAAAAGAAATTTTTTTTTTTTGTCCATCAGCATAAGAATCTAGGTTTCTAATCACTAAATCTTAGAATATGATGGCGAATTCAGGCCGTCTCCGCTTATGATGTTCATGACAGATGAAAATATTTTCTTAAAAATTTTTTTTTCCCCTCCCTCCCTCATGGGTCTGAAAAATTCCACCCTCTGGACAGGAAACGAACATATTTTTAAGGGTGGCCTTATACATCTGACATACTCTTATCATTTGATATTTACATTTATTCTTTCAAAAAGGGAGAGGCGTCTGATGCCTGTAAAGAACTGTCCATGAGAGTCAATTTGAGGTAAGCGTAATGATCTTACAAGATATCGTAGTAGATGGTATCCAAAATCATGAAAATATCCACTGATTTACCACTCTAAAATTTTCCTTCATTTGACTGAAAAAATCCAATTCTATATGTAACCCAATGGACTGAGTAAAGTGGTAATTATCCAAGAGATCACTCAGTGATATCTTCCACGTTTTATCATGTCTTTTTGTGCTTTACAGTGACCTCTTTGAGGCTATGCAGGATCCCGAGGCAGGTTTAAGCCTAATCAACAGGACGGTGGAAAATGTTGAGTACCAGGACTGTTTTGCAGGTGGTTATTCTCAATATAAAGAAGAAATTAATTTGGATAGCAACAGAATAATTGGCAATCTAACTGCAATACAGGGACTGCAAACCACATTGAACTTTAAAAGTTTGCTAAACACTGCCTGCTAGAACACGATTCCAAAATCACTGTTTCTCTCATTATTGCCAGTTGGCCATAGCCAACTGGCCATTTCTAGCCAACACAGAACTCTTCACTTTCTGGGATGTTTAGACTTGCACAGGTCATCATAGCCCTTAGCAAATAATCTTCACTCATATAATCTGTGACTCTTAAACATGAAAACACTTGGAAAACCAATAGCCCTTGACCATTAGGAGACCACAATTGATAGGTAGTTAACAAGTCTAATATTAAACCTAACTTGAATCATTCCTAAGAGCTATAACATTTAGCCATAGGGGTAGCTATAGTATGCTACTATGACCTTACTTGCATGGTATCATTCTTACAGCAACTGCCGTTGAGATAGGAGCTAGGCTCCATTGCCCTCCATTCTATTATCATAGTACTAGGGATAGGGACATCATGATTACCTTAGTAACGCACCATGATTACCTTAGCAACGCACCATGATTACCTTAGCAACACACCATGAATACCTTAGCAACACATCATGAATACCTTAGCAATGCATTATGAATACCTTAGCAACACATTATGAATACCTTAGCAATGCATTGTGAATGCCTTAGCAAAGCATCATGAATACCTTAGCAACACACCATGAATGACTTCCATTCTATTATCATCATAGTACTAGGAATAGGGACATCATGAATACATTAAGAATGTGTCATGAATGCATTAGAAATGCATGCCTTAGCAGCGCATCATGAATACCATAGAAATACACCATGAATACCATAGCAACACATCATGAAGACCTTAGCAACACATCATGAAGACCTTAGCAATGCACTATGAATACCTTAGCAACACACCATGAATACCTTAGTAACGCACTATGACTACCTTAGCAACGTACCAAGACTACCTTAGCAACGCACCACAAATACCTTAGCAGGGATGTAAGTCTTCAGGTTTTATCAGGATTTCCTGATTTCTGAAATTTTTGACTGATGTTTATTTTCCTTATACAAGTGGTAAAGAGGGTTGTTTGGAAGAATAGAAAGCCTTTATATCAAGTAAATGTATGGCTTCCTGATTTTTGCCCATTCCTGACTTACATCCCTGCCTTAGCAATGTACCATTAATACCTTAGCAATGTACCATTAATACCTTAGCAACGCATCATGAATACCTTAGCAACGCATTATGAAAACCATAGCAACACATCTTGAATACCATAGCAATGCATCATGAATGCCTTAGCAATGCACCACGAATACCATAGCAACACATCATGAATGCTTCAGCAATGCATCATGAATGCCTTAGCAATGCATCATGAATACCTTACAACACATCATGAATACCTTAGCAATGCATCATGAATACCATAGCAACACATAATGAATATCATAGCAACACATGAATGCCTTAGCAACACACCATGAATACCTTAGCAACATATCATGAATACCTTAGCAACATATCATGAATACCTTAGCAACACATCATGAATATCATAGCAACACATCATGAATGCCTTAGCAATGCATCATGAATACCTTAGCAACACACCATGAATACCTTAGCAACATATCATGAATACCATAGCAACACATCATGAATGCCATAGCAATGCATCATGAATACCTTAGCAACACATCATGAATACCATAGCAACACATCATTAATACCTGAGCAATACATCACGAATATCTTAGCAATGCTCTATGAATACCTTAGGAATGCACCACATATACCTTAGCAATGTACCACGAATACCTTAGCAATGCATCAAGAATACCTATGCAATGCACCATGAATACGTTCATTGGCATATATATATATATATATATATATATATATATATGAATTTGTTTACCAACGAACAATCATATTTAAATATTAATCTATAATAACCGACTGGCATTACAGCTGTGCTGTACCTTCTTAGATATCATAATTTCTTTGAACTTCTAACTTTAATTGAAATCTACAATAGTCCATATAGTCTTTGATCAACATCTTTTAAAATTAATATCTTATCACACTGTCCCCTCGTCCTGTACCAGCAACACATTATCATTGCGTGCAGGTATAGCTTATTCTAAGGAAAAGTGATATACTGGTGCATATATATGTTATGGTGCAACACACCATTGATACATCATCACTAGTTTATAATACTTATTCATTAGAGTAACCTTTTTATGCATTTCTTGGCTATTGATGATCTCGCAAGACTAAAGTGAAGATTAAGTTTCCCCATTATGTTCAGGTGAGGGAGCGATTAGCTGGTTGCTGGACTGGAAGTTTGTGTTGTCGCGACAGCAGGGTGTTGCGTTGTGTCAAGATTTACTCCGCCTGGCACATCTACAACCCGTTCTCTCACTTGCCAGAAACCGTGCTGAAGTAGCTCCTAAACCAAACATGGATGATTTCTACGACTCTCCTGATATCTACTACAGATTTGTGAGTGTTAAGTTTATTTTTGCATGTCACCAGATTTCATCTACAAAAATGAGTACTGGTCCAAATTTCAATGAGTAATTCGGCATAAAGCCCTACATAGGGTAATTTCTGTATATATGTTTTTTCATCTCCAGATAAATTGGGTTATCTTATTGTTTTATACAATGTGTAAAGATGTATTTTTCAAAATGCCATTCGGATAGGTCGGTATCTTTCATATAAACACATGATAACAAAAGTTTTAAACTCTAGATATTATGCCAATAAAATAATTCACCCTCTACTTTTACTTACTTCTACTCATTTTCAGTCCTCCATGATGCGCTCACCAAGCCAGGATTATTTATTTGACTCGAGTGATTCTAGTAGCAGCACGTCTGGAGAAAAGTCTGAGGGAGACATATTGGGAGACAAGCCTCAGCAGAAGTCCAAAGTTATCAGAGAGAGTTTTCTAATGAAAAGGGTAAGTCTAAAATTATGGTATTCATCAGGTGATTTCTCTTAATGGTAAATGATGGACTCTTCAAAGTCAGATTTACTTAGGTAGGGGTAGACACAGTAACGCTAGCCCACAGTTTTCTCAAAATTTGGCTTCCTATGAGCCAAATTGATATAATTGTCAATATAATCATGTTATATATCGTTGGAAAGGGGAAATGGCAACCAATCCAGTCATTCTAGATGGATCTTGATATACATGTTACTTAACTAAAAAAAGCAGGGTAACCCTTTCCTATAAAGCAATATCATGTTCTCAACCTGCAGATGTAGATGTGGGCCCGTGGATTTCTTTAGCTGCGGGCCCGGGTGGCCTGTGGTTCAAAAACTTTAATAGTGTCTACCCCTGCTTAGGCATTCCAGTTATATATGTACTTGAAAAATTGTCGAAATGTTGTTTGGAATTTGAGTGTTGGCTATATAATGCCCACTGTTGACTTAATTCCCTACAGGGTTATCGACGCCGGCAATGGAAGGCACGTAAAATAGTGCTTTTGGATAGACCACCAACATTAAAATATTACAGTGCAGGAAAGGTTAGTTATTCCATGAAGCTATTGTTTATATTTTTTTAAGGCCACACCAAAAAAATAAGTTGGTCTACGGATTGCCCTCTCCATATTTTCGGAAATACAAATTTTTTTTTCTTTAAAAAAAATCTTGTCTACGGATTTCACTCGCTTCAGTTTCTACAAGTTTTCTCTTTGTGATGTTTGGTTAAATTTTAAAAAAAAAATAAAAATTGTTCCCTCGCCTCAATTTCCAGCAAGGAATCCTTTGGATGCCTAAAAATTCTTTAAATTTTTTTTTTCTCACGCTCGCAAAATTTCGAAACCAAAATCCGTAGACCAACTTATTTTTTTGGTGTGGCCTAAATACAGCCAGCCTTAAAACTATACCCCAGTTTCAATCACTCATCCTAAATCTATGCTCGAATTTGTGCATATTTAGAATATTTTGATAAAGTGCTGTCGAAAATATATGTATATACTTAACATATTGGTATTCATTCAGTGACGCATGATACTTTTGCAGGAGGCATCAGACCCCCTTAAAATCATAAGTCTTGAAGGGTGCCAGGTGAGATCTCTCGCCACCCAGGAAAGTGCAGGTAAAGAAATAACATTCTTACATCATGGCTTTTTCTGTTCTTCATATTGGTACATAAGCAAAGGTTCACGAGTTGGAGGAATGTCGGGGGGTTATTGCACGCGCCGATCAGTTGCCGTATCGCACGACGCCCGCAGGGCGGAGTGCGATGCGGCAACTGATCGGCAAGTGCGATAACCCCCCAACATTCCTCCAAAGAGTGTGCCTTTGCATTTATTTCATGTTATTTTATCTAAAACTGCTAAATTACAATAGAATTTACCAGAATGACTCCCCGTGCGCATTGTTTACATCGCCATCTTGGAGCTATGACGTCATCAAATGGTCACGTGACCTCGGCGTGTGATATTTTCGCGGGTTATCGCACGGGGGGTGTGCGATACGGAGCTGCAATGGTAAGGCTATGGGCTGTCAGTATCTCGGGCATATCAACATGAAATAAAATATAGTATCTTTAACCATTTTAAGGTTATCATTGAAGACTTATCATTTACTAAAACACTGAAGTCCAGATTCAGAAATACCTGTGTATGATACAAGTTGATACTACCAGGTAATTATTCATACCTTTTGCAATATTAAGTTGGCTTGATCACCCAGTTGAATGAGTAATGTTGGTTCTCCATTAAATCATAACTTACCTTTGCAGATTTCTTGAATGTGTCAACCAGGAAGCGCCCATATACATTCTCTATTATTTGCCCCGACGGTAAGGTCCTCGTCTTCCAAGCAGAAAGTGAACATGACAAAGAGGCCTGGGTGAGGGCAATCGGTCAAGTCACAAACCAGGATGTAGATCTTTAGATTTCCTGCAATGGCCACAAAAGCCCACAAACAATACATTGGTTTAATTGTCCGTTCTCTAGCATCAACCTTGTTTAGACAAGAAGGATATCGATGATGGCAGCTTACTGACTGCTAACCATTTGCAGATCTGGTCAAACATGTTTTATCAATTATTCCTGCATACCCATCAGCCAATTGACTAGTATACACAGCGCAATATGGAGGGTTATCATTTCTTCTTTTGACTAGTAGAAATACATTTGCTAGTTTCTATGTGAACGGATTCTTGATTAAGTACCGGGCATGGACCATGATTTTATTGGAGACATACCCCCCCCCCTCCCATCCACCACCGATTTGTTCTATGCAAAATGGCCATGTATTATAAATGAATGAGATCTTTGTATATAATTTATGCTGCTTACCACAAGCACCCGTGAAGGTTGGAGTATCGGGTGTCTTATTATCCTGTTATTGTTGGTAATTAAACGGTAAACCACGGTGACACCTTAGAACAAAGGAAACAAGCTGTGGTTATTTCATGTAACCCATATTTAAGTCAGTTAACCCACAGTTGTGTAGGGTTACACGGTATAACCAGTGCTCATTGGTCAATCCACCTTGGATTGACCAGTTGATGCACTGGTTATACCTCGTAACCCTACAGAACTGTCTATCAACTAATACGAGTATACTTATAAATGTGGCTTAACTATACAATCAAACTGGAACTATTTGCAGTTGATATACTGCATGTATAAGCCAGACCAGCGTTTTAAAACACACACGGGGGTTATCTTTGAAGCTTTGATACTGTTCTGTATGCTAAAGCCCATACATATAAGTTGCACCCTGACTTCATGAGAACACTATTAGGCACCTACCCCGTGGTACGATGTAATGCAAATTAATACTTAATGTGTCAACTCTGTGATTCAATGAAGGCTTTAAGATAAACGAGACTCTAGTATAGAATTGAATCAATTACTGCTGCGTGAAGACATAGCCCCAAATATCGCACTCGAGATGGCTGGATAATTCAATATCATTACCATGATGTAAAATGTAAATAATTCTAATGGCATAAAATCCTAGTCTTAAACTGTGATTGATAACCCTTTCATTGGTGAATAAGAAGTACTTCTATTGTGGTGTCGGATTGCACTAAGAAATGTTGTCATGTTTAAGATGCTCAAGTTCTCACCAATATACCGTTGATATATAAATTGGAATGGAATGTGCTGTTTTTTAGAACAATAACGTTTATAGGTTGTTGCTAAATATCATAGCATATTTTGAATATAAAATTTAATACATTGTTGTATCAACATAATATGCTGAACTGTATGGTTAAGATAATGTTGAGGATATAGTCCGGGGAAATCACAAGCATATATATTGGGGAATGTTATAAATCAAGAAAGTCATACAATACACATGTCTATTCATACAGTGTGCACGACGGGGAGATGTAAATACCCTAGTGGGGTAATTGAAGATACTCGTAAAGAATTATGTCACAAAAGTTGATGTATTTACCTACCTCTTACTGCCAACAACTTGTTTTAGACTTCTATGTATACATGTTGGAGTATCTACCGCCGAATTTCTCTTATTTGAGTGTATATGCCATTTACTGTTTCTGTCTCTATACTCAGTTGCCTTCTACGGAATTATTACCGGTACTTGCATGCAGTCTTGCCAGATCATACTGCATTTATTTTTTTTTTAATTTGTAGATACTGCAAGTTGGTCATCCTGTATTAATTCAGATGACATGTACCGCCATCACAATTTACACTGTATGCAGGTTTCTGTAACCCTCTATGCACATTCTATATTCTAAATACACAGATATTATATCTATCTTTGCTGTAGTCAGATTATACCGCCGGTCACAGTTGCCAAATACCTAGTAGTACCTATGTATACCAAACATTATAGCAATGGTGGGTTACGCCCCCAATGGTAGATGTACATGGTAATTTAGAATACCTCTTGGCTATGCTATATAGAAGACCTATTTCAAGGTATTCACAATTGTGATAGCAATTCTGTTTTCCTTGAATTGGCAAAATCATGGCCTTGAATAGATGTACATTACTGCACTATTCCATTGCAGTGTTAAACTCAGTTGAGTTGTAGGATGTATAACGTACGTTATAAAGCCTGTTCCATATACGGCACATGGCTATTATATTATTGACCAATGGGAGGCATCCCTGGCATATACTGCGGAGTCGGGGGCTGAAGGTGTTAGTCATAGTGCCGTCGGGGTCTAATGGCGGCCCCCAGCTGATAATGGCTATGTGAGCTATACTTTATGGTTGTTAGTTTTAAGGGTTACCGGTACATATATATAGGGCCTTTACATCGTGTTCACTAGTAAAAGACTCGACGTTGTACAATGGGTATATGTTTGGATATATGAACCAACATAGGTGTCTTGTAGCCCTGTTGACATAGCTTGTATGATTTATATCACTTTTACGTAAAAAAAGCAATCCGTTCTACGCAAAAAAAAGACATGATACCATGATACAGAGGGATACCTTACTTAACTACAAGGCTTCTGAGTCAATGTATCAAATTACCAACGATCTTGCTATATGATTCATAATCCAAATGCGCCAGTTGTTATACATATACTGTGGATGAAACTGCTAGGTATAACGTTCTTTATTAATAAGACATATCTCTCGTATATAGTATGAAAATATATTTAAACTTTTGTTCGAGATTGGTAATATTGCCATTGCCTCAGGTTTAGTATTCCAATCAACCAGTATTAGAGATTCAGTTTTCCTTGAAAACTACACGCACATCTTTTCTTATAGGACGTTTGAGTATACTATAAATTGGCACAAAAAAATCATATGGAAACTACGGGAGTGGAGTTAATATCTACAACAAGTAAGATGTCCTGTAATTAGAATGCATATGGAAATATTGCTTTGTGAGGAATTATCAGCCCTAGCATAATTAGCCTTATATTTTTTGTGGTAAATTTTGTAATACTATTCGCTTACTGATGTATTTGGTGCTATACTTAACATAGGCGGTATCTTGTCATAATATGTGGTATGGCAGCCCAAAGGTAGAAAGCCAAGTATAGCTTCAGTGCCACCTTCACTCACCAGGGTGCCTGCGCGATCTGTTTGTACAATTCTATTTAGAACTACTACCCCAGAGAGGCACTACCTTTTTTTTTTTTAAGTATTACTATTATCAATATTTTGTGTGAGATTGGTTACTACCCAACGGAGAACAATCAAAATATGTCTTCACATTATATATTTATATCCTGTTATTGAAATCTATGTCTATTGCTATATCTTAGGGATGTCATCGATATTCACAATATCTAAATATCGGCAATATTGTGATGATGAATATCGTATGGACATTATCACTATATCAATATCTATGACCTATTTTCTAAAATTGAGATTTTTCTATAGGAAAATCCTTGGACAGAACAGATAAATATGGGTGCATTTGGTATAAAATTGAAGCTTACGACAACAGCAATACAATGGGATATATAGATTACTCAATTTATTCTTACTTTTGATGGTATATTTAATCTAATAAGTGTCCTGTTCGTTACTGCTTATAAAGTAATGAAATATACAGGAGGGGCAAGTCGATAAGTTTGGATACTCGTTATAAATTCTCATAAGCACAGATATGAGATTTCTTTTTTGTAAAAAAAGATATTGGGAAAAGTATACCTCCATATCCAAAAGGGGGAAAAGAAATGATGCCTGCCATTACGTTTGAGACTTTTTGCTGACCATCTTTGTCTATATTTCTGTATGTACATATCAACTTTTAAAATTTGTTAATCAAGTTAAAAAGTGATTGGATTGTATAATAGATATTTTACATTTTATCCCAACCTTCCCTTTTCTACAGTTCAAGCCATAACTGAGCCGGTACCTTGATGATAGACCCCCTTCCCCACCCCCACCCCCACCCCGTGGGTGCCAATAATGTAGTACTTAAATACACTTTCAAATATATCTAAATATCGCAATAAATCTCAATATCGAGTCCAAAAATCGCGATCGGGAAAAAAATGGATGTCAATGACATCCCTACTATATCTGCTCTCCGTTTAAAAGGAGAGCAACTTTAATTCATTGCTGTATGTTAACACTATATTGCATCATTGTATATGAAATATCTGTTATTGCATGGCGATGGTCCAATGGCATGGTTATAATATATTTACTTGAAAGGCCTATTACTTGTTGCAATAAATTATGAATTGTGGAAACAAAAGGACAGGATAATCGATGTTGGTTCCTGTGCTTTTATATCTTAAGAATCCAGAATCTACCACAAAGTATAGCACTTCGACATCAGCTTGTCAAAACGATGAGTCATACTTTTGTTTCCTTTTGAACTGTACACCTCTTAACTTCAGACTACAGTATGTTAAATTTCTTATCCACCTTAGAGACAGACCACAAAAAGGTGTCTCAGATTGGGGCGGTATAGCAGGAAAACATGTATTATTTTAATTTTTGTTAATTTGGTTTGACAATGCTAAACGGGGAATCAAAATTATTCATCTCTGCCGCTACAGTATGCCCAGGTAATTTATGAACAGAGGAAAGGAATTGGGATTGGGGATTTCCGGGCAGGGAAGGGGGTGAGGTGTGCGCTTTGAAGCACACCCCTGGCCTAGGTCACACGTGTAGAGATTCTCCCCACAGGGACGGTGGTTTGGGCTGATTTAGTGGAGCTCTCTACCCGTGGGCAATAAAAAATATCAGAAAAATATCTAAAATTACAAAATACTTGAAAGATCAGGAAAAGAATCATTTGACTATAAATTATCAATTAGGGAATTCTTTTTGACTTAGAGAAACGGTAAATTTAGAAACCCAGGGCCAGTAGTAGGGAGCCCCAATTGGAACCTTATCTTATCTCTTATCTGTAATTTTCTCAAAACTCTTCACGTGTGACCGTGTACTAAGCACTCCTTGAATGTACGTGGTGATTACAAGTGTATCCTTATATGTGGCGAGGGCGGCATTAATACTAAAGTACTCTCTCCACACAAGTTTCCATCACTGCTGTATGTAACTCTAATGATATTTCATAATTCGTACTGAGTGACTCCCATATCTATGCGCTATGATCCAAGTTGCTACAAAAAGAGAAAGACCTTTCAAAACATTGGAATTAAATATGTTATAAATCTATTTCTACTTGAATGACTGGTTTTGTATGACATCATCAGCTCTTCAATGAAGTGGGGAAAATTCAGTCATTTAGAAATTCACATTTCTATGCTCTACCCCTAAATATGGCGAAGGGAGAGTGAGATATCCTGTGGCAAAGGTTGTGAAGTCGGGGTAGTGTAGCATGGTGTTGGGCCGGTGCAGATCACACAGTGAGTGGGTATATAGGCGGCAACAGACGTCCTCTGACAGCCCCTAGCCCACCCTGCTCCTACATCCCACTCTCTACACATCCTGTCTGTATTAGGTCCTACATCTACACACAGACCACACCCACGTCTATAACTGAGAGGTACATGCACAAATGTTACAGTGGGGGATCCAGGATTAACAAAAGGAGAGGGCACGGCCCAAAATTAGGGGGCACACACACCCTCTAAATTCTAGCATGGGGGCTGTGTACAAATGACATCATGCAGGAGGGCGTGGGTGGGGGCGGTTAGGCCCGGCATGACAGGATTAATTTTCCATATACCTTCAGCATTGCAAAATGGGCAAAAAAACATGACGAGGGAGGAGGGGGATCAAAAATGGTCCAAAAACGCATGACGTCATTTGTACTCAGGCCCATTTTTCTAATAAACTCTTAAGTACAGGCAAAAAGGAGAGGGTGCGTCCCCCGCCCCCGTCTTAATCCGCCACTTTGATATATAAAAGAGTGAGGAAGCCTGATCAGACTCATAATTTAGTTGAGGGGGTGTGGTGGTGGTGAGGGGGGGGGCGGTCTGACCTACAGACTACATGTATTAAGATCTTAGGGAGCATTCATTATTTATAGCAGGGGGATGAGCATTTCGAGGGGGGGCGCTTCATTTTAGGACATTCGTGCCAGGGGATATTTTATTCTAGGGCACTGGTATTTTTGTCATATGCCAGATTTTTTTCTTATTTTCGAGCAAAATCGGCTTCTAAATCATTTTCTCCCAAAGTCTTCCCCGGCTTATGACCAAGTTTTATTGCTATAAATGATAGAGTTTTTCTAAACCTCTTGAAATTTCAACCAGAAATCAGCTCATGATATTTTCCCAAACTCTAGCCCTGGCTTATGACTGAGGTCGGCTTATGAACAGGGTTTCACAGTAATTCCTAGTCTAAAAGAGTGGGTGTGCACTTATTAGGGTATGTGCGCTAATTACATTGAAAGCAGCATATAGACTTTATTATTAGGCAATCGGAACCTTATCAGGCATCAGGTGCAACTTATAGCATTCTCCCAAATTCAGAATATCTACTGTAAACATAGATATTTTCGTGTGTATGGATTTTTGCAGAAAAGGCAAAAAAGACATTTACGTGTGTACTTAAATTTGCAGGTTTTTAATTCAAAAGTATGAGTAGGCAAACAGAAACGATCATCCATATACCCCCGCATGGATGTCCCTTTTTCCTTACCTGCTAACAAGCATGTATTTTCAGGATACAGAGGGCTTAGGGAGTGATCATTAAGAATTTTTTCGACCCCTTGACCAGGGGGATCAAAACAATTTCACCTGTTTTCAGCGAAAAAGCCCACACGTTACTATACAGACTTAGCAGGTTTAATTATTAGCCAATGAGATGATCCTAACTGTTCACTGCAGTCCTCTTGGGGACCAACTGGTACCCATCTGGTAGGTCTTATCTGTAGAACTTGCTGATAACAAGCTCCAGCAATGGCCACGCCCATGGGATAACCTGCTACATCGGAATAGGTTAAAAGGGCCGATTCGCACACGCTTTTTGGCTCTTCAGGTGTGGGTCAAAAACATTTTGACCCCTTGAGCGGGGGGGGGGGAGGGGCAGACATAGTAAGGTGCTGTATGGTATATCAGGTAGCCAGCATTGTTGTTCAAAGGATCCCTTAGCACAGGAAAGTGCCATTTCATGTGCTAAGGGGATGAGTGATTTTAGGATATTTCTACTGAGGGAATCAATTTTAGTGTATTCTAGTGAGCGGTAATGAGTGGGGGGGGGGCACTTTATTTTGGGGTAATCACAATGGGGGGGGCACTGCATTTTGGGGTATTCACATAGGGGGGGCAATTCATTTTTGGGTATTTCTGTGGGGGAGGCAGTTCATTTTGGGATATTCACATGGGGGGACACTTCATTTTCAGGTATTTGCCAAACGAGATTCTCACCCCCCCCCCTGCCATAAATAATGAACGCTCCCTTAGTGACCCATTTACCAGTCATGGTGGCACTCACAGATATACAACAGGAGCAATTGGTTAATTTTTCAAAGACCTAAAGTTTGACATCTATCACAAATGGCTCAAGGTCTCTTTGGTAGAATTGAGTTGAAATTTTGAATAGTGAACCTATGTTGTGGTCGGATTTGTAGAAGAGAAGATGGAGATCCTTTTGAGATGTTCTAGGGAAGCTTGAGGCCGCTCATCGTAAAACTGTTAACATAATCTGGAGTGGGGGTGGGAGGGTTGGTTACGTAGGGGTTCAATGATTTCGGAGAACCAAATGGGCCTGTGATATACTCCAGGGATGCCAAGTGGTAATTGTAACAATACTATTACCACCATTCCATTTCTTCAGTTTGAATTACGATTTTAGGTAATTTGAAAGGGTATATTGGCAAGTATAAAAATTATTTAAAAAATGAAAGATGATAAGGCATTTTAACTGCTAAGCCATGGTATTTGTTAAGGGGAAACCTCCAAAAATGGCCCCAGATAAATCAATGGATTATGACCATCCAAATGTTCTGTTCTGGCTCGTTCTTGCCATAGTCAACAGCCATATAGATCTGAGCACTACTTGCCTCTTCATTTTGATGTTCTCAAAATCAAAAGGTATCAATTTCCTTTTGGGAATTCAACCTTTTAACGTTGTATGTGCCTGAAATGTAGGTTACTGATTTCTCTTTTTCCTTCATTTTCAGGTATAACACATGTGGGTACAACAAACCTAGGAATGATGGGTATTTAGTGCTTTTCTGATTTTCCTCCAAGCTGTAGCCATTTTGTTTTTGGCATTTTGACACATAAGCACCCATTTCTCAGCTTGATAATAGAGATTTTTGGTTTCAGCACACCCAAAGTACCTAGAAATGGGCTGTTACCAGCTTGTACCCCAAACTGTCTGTAGGACTTATTAGAGCCATCTGTATGGCTGTCATTTTCGCTGTAGAAAAAATAACTATACGGACTGGCAACACAACAGAATATACAACACACCCTGAGTTCAAGAACATATAAGGTTGAATCCTGCATGGCGAAAAAATGGCTGAAATATCTCTAGGTCGAATCCCACATGGCGAAAAATGGCTGAAATATCTCTGCGATTTTGTCCCTTGCATTGTATGGCCCTTGTGGAGGCCATAAAACGCAAGGACTACTGCAAACTTGTCCCTAAATCACTGTGGGATTCGGAAAGAGATGGTCAATCCTTGCATGTTATGGCCCTTGTGGGGGCCATAAAACGCAAGGGACAAAATCGCAGAGATATTTCAGCCATTTTTCGCCATGTGGGATTCGACCTTCTGCGATTTATAATCTGTTGCGGTTCTGGGACAAACCCCAAATTTGCAAGGATATAACTAAAGTAGGGTGTATAGAACACAAGCACTCTTTTGCGATTTTAGGCCAGAAAATCAACAGAGATTTAAACATAAATAAAGGCAAAATACCCCAAAGAGTACATCAAAAATCGTAACAGTGTCCTTGTATTCTATACACCCCACTGCAGTCGTATCCTTGCGGATTTGGAGTTGGTACCAACATCGCAACAGATTCAAAAGGTCGAATCCCACATGGTGATATATGGACTCAAGTATATAAGGGTTTTATCCCTTGCATTTTTGGGGTATTCCTTAGCTCTTAGATCACAGAGATATTTGAGCCCTAAACCGGTATGTGGGATTTGACCTATACAGTATATTGATCCATGGACATATTGGTCCTAGATGGTATAGGTCGAATCCCACATGGCAATTTAGGGCTGAAATATCTTTGCGATTTTGTCCCTTGCCCTCTTGGGCCTTTCCTGAGCCCCTATATCGCAAGGATAACTGCTTAATTGGTCTTGATTCACTGTTAGATCCGGTATAAGTTGAACAATCCTTGCGATCTAGGAGCCCAGGAAGACCCCAAAATCGCAAGGGACAAAATCGCAGAGATATTTTAGCCCAAAATCGCCATGTGGTATTCGACCTAAAGTAACTGCATTTCATTGAACAAAATGATTGTGCAACATTGGTTAAGAAATTGGATATTAAATGAAAGGACACAACTTTCTTTGTTGAGTTGAGTTTGACATTTTTATTTGCATTGGTCAACCTACTTGCAAAGTGGGATTGACCAGTCCAGTATACAGAAAACATCGTCATGGTATACATTATGAATTCATGAGAGGCAATTTAAACTAAGGATGCAGTTCAGTACCAAGAATAAAGCACTATGATTTAAATCGAGACTAAATCGAAAAATAACATTAACAACATTGTGGTGCTTGCTTACCAATATCCACGTTTACTTCCTCCAGATATTTTTACTTCTTCCAGGATTTTAATGTCAGTGAGCTATTAACTGCATATGCCGGGATGAAAATGAAATATATACACAAGGATGTTGCAACACTATTATAGCGCAAACCAATCCTTTTGCGTGTAATGAAGAAACGTCATAGACTATGTAGTGTAATATGAGTATTACCACAGTAAACAGGAACAGTTTTATGCAATCGAGGTCCTTAGCCAATATTGGAGGGGTAATACCGTCTATGGAAGGCCTATAATGGCTAAGAGGCTTTGTAAAAGTGTTGTGATTTCAGGAGTGGATCACATCAAAAGTTTTTGATATTTTCTCCACAAGAGGCCAGAAATCTTTGTGATATACTGAAATGCCCTGTGATTTAGAGGAAAACAAAAATTTCTAGTACATCACAAGAGGTCTGTTTTGGATAAATCAGGACCCAAGTTCCACACACTATAGTCATAAGAATGTTCTTCTTGTGGTTTGTGCATGCTTCATTACATGTATTGTACAGTCTTTTTATAAATCTAAAGATCTAGACTATTGCAAACATAAGAATTCAGTGATATACAACAGTGTTTTTTTTATATCAAATCTCCTTCTCTGTAAATTAAAGTAGCAACTAGTCAGTAGAGTAATATAATTTCACAGATATTTCCCCTCCAATATTGGCTAACAGTGGGATTTGGCAAAGGTATGGGTGGTAGGGCAAACCTTGTGATTTAGGATATTGACAAGAGTACAAGGCTGCCGATATCCAAAATCACAAACATTTTAGACCCATTTTTCACGTAGTGGGATTTGGCCTATAAAGGTCGAATCCCACTACGTGAAAAATGGCTGAAATATCTCTGCGATTTTGTCCCTTGCGTTTTATGGCCCTTGTCGAGGCCATGAAACGCAAGGACTGCTGCAAAGTTGACCCTAAACCACTGTGGGATTCAATATTAGTTGATCAATTTTTGCGTTTTATGGCCCCCACAAGGGCCATACAATGCAAGGGACAAAATCGCAGAGATATTTCAGCCATTTTTCACCAAGTGGGATTCAACTTTCAGCAACGAGAAGGTTGGTGGTGGTGGTGGTGATAGGGGCTATGATATAGACATTAGTATAGTGACATTCGCTTTGGTAATGGGTTGGAGGATGGTAACAAAATTAATGTAACTGAGGCTCAACATCAAGACATGACAATACTATAAGGTCGAATCCCACTACGTGAAAAATGGATTTGAAATGTCTGTGATTTTCGATATTGGCAGCCTTGGCCTATTGCCCGTAATTTAAATCACAAGGGATCTCACTCTACCTTTAACTTACCCAAATCCTACCAGTAGCCCATATTGAGAACTGGATCTCTGTGATTTTGATACCATTGCTGATGTAAGGCAGTAGATCTTTGTGATTTTTAGTCTATTGCCGATATTGGGCACTGGATCTCCATGATTTCGATTCTATTGCTGTTATTGGGCATCAAAGTCCTGTGGAATATGCATTTAAACAGAGGAATCACAATGATACACTAAATCACAGAGATTTCTGGCCCTTTGTGAAGAAAATATCAAAAACTTTTGATGTATTTCACTCCCCAAATACCAGCACTTTGGCAAGGATTCTTAGCCTTTATGGCCATCCTTAGACAATATTTCCACCACAATATCGGCTAAGCAACCACATATCCTATATCACAAGGATTTTCAGCCCATTTTCGCATTGTGGGATTTGGCCTATAGGGAGGCGTTTCAATGCGGGTAATTTACATTGCTTGTACCACTAGGTCGAATCCCACATGGCGGAAAATGGCTGAAATATCTCTGTGACAAAATCACAGAGATATTTCAGCCATTTTTCGCCATGTGGGATTCGACCTATAACGTATATCATTTCCACGTAATGAATTATAAAAATCCTACCAAAATGAAGAGTCACATGA
The DNA here is from genome assembly GCA_949317995.1 of Acholoe squamosa. NCBI lineage: Eukaryota > Metazoa > Annelida > Polychaeta > Phyllodocida > Polynoidae > Acholoe > Acholoe squamosa. Next base: position 71,208,009 of record OX439035.1, on the reverse strand, counting down.
TGCATTCATCACCATTCAATGTGTAGCCCAGGTTATGATCGGACATGATACTCTTTCATTCGATACAAACAGTAAAGGTCGAATCCCAAATTCCCAAATTGCTGAAATATATCTGCGATTTTGAATCTGTTGCGATTTTTGGGCCAACCCCAAATTTTTAAGGATACAGCTACAGTGGGGTGTATAGAACACAAGGGCACTGTTGCATTTATTCCTGTACTCTTGGGAGTATTTTGCCTTTGTTGATGTTTGCATTATGTATTCTCTGGCCTACAGGATACAGCTACAGTGGGGTGTATAGAACACAAGGGCACTGTTGCATTTATTCCTGTACTCTTGGGAGTATTTTGCCTTTGTTGATGTTTGCATTATGTATTCTCTGGCCTAAAATCGCAAAGAAGTGCTTGTGTTCTATACATCCCACTGTAGTTATAACCTTGCAAAAATTTTGGGTTGGCCCCATAAGTCCATATTAAAGTTTGAGGTTATAATACTGAGGAACAAACCTCGAACCTCCCTTATATTTTTCAAACCATGTGACCTCAAACACACCTTTTCGTGTTTTTGTTTATTAGCACTTTATTGCTTGCATCTCAGCAGGAGGGCATTTCAAAACCATAGCTATAGATATCCTTTTGAAATGCCCTACTGTGTTCACATTACAATTGCTACTATATTTATGTTCAAAGCATTCTTTATACAGCATACTTGCATATATAGGCCAATATGCAATTATTAGACGACTTTTTTTTCGTAGAAAGCCGGGAGTGCGGCAGTACATATCAGAATGAGGAATGACAATGAGAACAAGAATGCATGTAGTAGTCACAGGGAAAGCCCATGCAAAAAATAATACATCTGTTCTGGACAGGCAGGTATTTGCACCAAGCTTTGCATGCTGAGATGCCTTCTAACATCGGCTCTAACATCTGGCAGTTTCAACGCCGCTCTGAAATTTAAGGTCGTGTGATTCAGGATGGCAAAAGGGGTGTACTTAGAGAGGGCGGTGGGGGTTGTTGTTTTCAACTCTGGCATTAACTTTATGGGCCAATTCCAGCCACGTGTATCCCACTCACCCCTTCTCCGATCCAGTTTCCATCTGGCATTTCTAGCCACACAACCCTACCCCCTCCTTTCACAACTTCCTATCATAGTCATCATTTCTGGAAATTGCAGCCTATAGTCATGTTGGATGCAGGGGGAGGGGGAGGGGTGGTGAGGTGCAGAGTAGAAAGGATCGAAGGCATGATTTACATGTAGTAGAGTAAAATATGTCACTTAATTGTACGATGGACTGGTAACTATTAACAGGGAATAAATTGCTTCTCCTGTGTCCCTCACATTTATAGATATGACATTTGATGCAAAGTATCTCCTTTTTCTCATACCCATAGTCCACTTGACCTCTGTCGCCCGATTGAGACTTGAACGCATAGTGCACTTGGCCTCTATCACGTGTAAATGAGCCATACAAAACCTATATAAAATCTTGTGAATGAGACATAGTGGACTATGGGAATCACAATTGCTTTATAAAATATGGCGACAGAGGCCTACTGGGATATGGGCATTAGGATAAACAGCAATGAACATATTTTTTATTGTGAAGTACTCGAAGTGCCTATATAATTCTAGGCCATACACTTTTGCTAACCCTATAGTCCACTTAGCCTCTATCGAACAAATGAGCCATATAAAGCCTACATAAAATCTGGTGATAGAGGCCTCATGGACTATGGGTACTAACATCGATAGTCCACTAGGCCTCTGTTGCCGAAATTTATATAGGAAATGTAGGGCTCAATCGTGCGACAGAGGCCAAGTGGGGGTTAAATGTGTAAGGCCTATTAGCATACCGATAGCTGATAGACCTAAGATACAATCTGAACTCAAATTAAGAATATAATATTACAGTTCAAGGTATATAGACACTGATAGATGTTGTTTTTTTTCAAAACAGAGGGCAAGAACCAACTTTTCGGGCAATACTTAAAATTGATTCGATTGTGATATACATTGGATCGCCTTGATATCTTTCAATGACAGTAACCATTACTCTAGTACACCGCTATATCACAGCCTAGAGACAAAGCTCAAAACATACTTGAGCAATACTTATCCCAAAGCAATAACCTCATTACGTATACCTTAACATGATATAGGAGGAAATAGCCCAGATGGCTAGGCCTATGTCCAGGTAACACCCATAGTCCACTAGGCCTCTGTCGCAGGAATTCACATAGGAAATGTATGGCTCAATCGTGTGAGAGAGGCCAAGTGGACTATCGACATAATGAGATTGTCTTACGCATTACATATTACTGAGGCCATTAGACATTGCCTAGACCTAATGCCCTACGACTGGCTTACATGCATTACATCGATAGTCCACTAGGCCTCTGTCACAGAAATTCATATAGGAAATGTATGGCTCAATTGCACGACAGAGGCCAAGTGGACTATGGGTTTTACATCGCTAGTCCACTAAGGCCTCTATCGCAGGAATTGATATAGGAAATGTATGGCTCAATCGTGTGACAGAGGCCAAGTGGACTATCGATGATACACATAAAAACTCTAGCAGTGCTTGAGTCTTGTAAGTAGCATAAAATACAAGTTGAAACCTTAAAATCACGATGACAACGATCGCTACCTCCATACAATGTATATCCTTTATTGTCCTTGTTAATTATCAGTCTATAAATATTGTCTGCCTCCACCTATCACTAGACGTATTTGTCACCATACCCCGTCTTGCCGACCCACACATAGTCAGCGCGTTTTCTCTTTTAGACTTTTTTTTTATCAGACTAGGTAGCTAATTATATCAGTACCGAGGATAAAGTACATGATGAATACTGAAAAGATTAATGGTGATTATTGTGAATTCATGTGGGTATGAGCATACCAACCACGACTTAATTCTGATTAACATAACCTCAACGACCTGTTCAACGGGCTCATTTTCAACAAGAAGTGACCAACCCTAAGATCAGGCCTACACTAATTGATTGATTGATCGACTCGTTTTTCTTTAACCTAAATCCTGGAGGGGAGAGGGCTACAAACCTGCGTTTCTATCCACTACAAGGTACTTGAGGCAAGTGGTACATGTGCTACTTAAATATGTCAATTGTCACCCAATTCCTTCACAATAAGAACCAGTCATTATTGCATTTTAGCAAAGCTATGTATCATATTCTCAATATTGTGCGTGACACACTAACCCGGGGGGGGGGGCACTCCCTATACTTTCTATAGTTTCCATGTGCGAACATAACCCCTGACTTAGTACCCTAATAAGGGTGAAAAATCATAATGCCCTACGACTGGCTTACATGCATTACATCGATAGTCCACTAGGCATTTGTCGCAGAAATTCATATAGGAAATGTATGGCTCAATCGCATGACAGAGGCCAAGTGGACTATGGGTTTTACATCGCTAGTCCACTAAGGCCTCTACCCCCCTCCCTAACCCCAGGAAGCGTCCTCAAAAATACCCTTTCCAAGGGGTAAAGCCAAATATGATACCCCCGGGTTATACCCTTATCAAGGATGACTGTTACAAATATACCCCCCTAACCCCAGGAAGCTTCCAGTGATGAAGTAAATTCTACACTAAAATGGAAATTTTTTTGAGGAAAATACCCCTTTTCCTCAAAGATTGCCTAAAATGTACCCCTAATCGAGGGCCCTTGCCTTGGCCCCAAAAAGGTGCCCCTCAGAATCATGCTCGCTCAGGGTAGCCAAATCTGAGTGAGTGCCCCCCCCTCCGGGTGCACTAATTCAATAACACAAATGCAGTTTGTCACGATCTTGGAAAGATGGAATACAAATGAGGTATAGCGACGTCGGTGGGTTGGTGGGCATGTATGGAGTGGTAGGGCTTGAGTGCAGTGAGATTGAGTGGGCTGAAGTCAGTCGCTCACTCCCCTGCAAACATGTTCCGAAAGCTACCACCACCACACAGCTGGACCTGCCGAGCAACTCAGAGCAGCTCACGGAGCACACCTACAAACATGACTTCCCCCTTCTGTGTCCTATACAAGGCCACTGCATAGCCCTCGTGTATGGATACACCGGGCTACTTGTTACTTCACATATCATATCTTCATATACCATAATTCAAGGAGTAAAAAAGGGGGTGGACAATCCCTCGATGGAAACAACTTCATGTACGCCTCATTAGGGACTTATCATGCTTGACTCTAGCTATGGCAGGCTAGATACAGAATAAGTCAAAATGGAACTTCCCACATGACCTCCATCTCCGTCGGAATAAACACAAAGATACTGGGGACATGTATAGACGATAATGCCTTGCCCCTTATTAAAGGCAGATGAGAAAGGAAACAATTGATTTGCATATGGAGAACAGGAATTATTAGCTTGGTCGCGTAAGGCTTGCGCTTGAGTTAAGTCGAAGTGTTTTCCTCGACCGATATTTCTACTGCTTATACCAAGGAGTTGGAGGAGACTTTACCTGACATCCATAGTACCTATACGTAATATATACTTTAACATACACTTGAAGATAGACTAGGAAAATCATTACCAAGTCCTTTGCTGAGCAAGCGATTGGTTTTTTAAACATCATAACATTTATATCTGAGCACTGCTAATACACTTCGGCAATACACTTTGGTCAGTGTTCGTTATATAAATGTACAGAACATTGTTCATTTACCCGGTAGCCGCCACCTAAGGCCCTACCCACTCAACAAAAAGAAACCCGTCAAAAAAAACGTTTAAAACGTTTTGCCATGATAAAGAGCCAGAGGTAAACATTTTTTGTTGACTGGGTATACTTTCTATTTTAGCTCCCATGTGTTATATAATAAAGGGGAAAATATCGAATTTGAGATGGGAAAACGAAAAACTATACCCTTATCATGGGTTACTTAAAAGAGAAAAAAACTAGCCCCATGAATCTAACGAAAGTAGACATCAAGATAAAGTGACAAAGTCGATTTTCGGTCTAAAAAGTATCCTTTTCTGCAAGAAGCACCCCTAATCAAGGGCGCTCGAGGGCCCGTGCCTTGGGTCCATGAAGTGCCCCTTTCCCTTGCAATCTTGTTCGGACATGGTATAGCCAAATGAGAGCCTTTCCCTACTGTAGGTGACACATGATATATTCTCGGGAGCAAAACCCTGGCTGCTAGGGACCTGCCAAAGGGTGTCAAATCATAAAGGCAATGTACTAATAATAGTGACCTTATTGCTGGTTTCTTTTCTAATATTGGAATTAGAAAATAGTGCACCAAGTATGTGATGCACTTTTTAACTATCTTTCAGATTTTGTAATGCATTTTGCTGTGGGGTGTTTAGATCCTTTCTGATAATGATTTCAACAGATTTTCTATAGCATTTCCTATCTGAAATAACCCATCATGGGGATTCTTATCAGTAGGGAGATAAGACAGATAAAGGCCAAATCCCACTACGTGAAAAATGGGTCTAAAATGTCTGTGATTCTGGATATCAGCAACATTGGACTCTTGCCAATTTCCTAAATCACAAGGGTACTCACTGCACTTCTTACCACTCCAATTCCGACTATAGCTGATAGTAGCAGGGGAATCTCTGTGACTTTCTTTACTGCACAGATGAGTTGCTGAATCATTCACAGAGATAGAGTATTTGATATTAAAATGACAGTTGTCTCTGACTATTTTCTGTGGTTTGTAATGGTCTCCTGCATAGCATAAACAAATGTAGCTTGCATAAATCACAAGCAGAACCCCATTATGACTGTAGTATGTGGAACTTGTCTCCTGATTTATCAAAGACACACCTCTTCTGATTTCCTAGAAACTGTTGTTTTCCTCTAAATCACAGGGATTTTGAGTATATCACAGAGATTTCAAGCCCTTTGTGAAGAAAATATCAAAACTTTTGATGTACTATACTCCCTCAAGAAGGTTGAATCCCACATGGCGAAAAATGGCTGAAATATCTCTGCGATTCTGTCCTTTGCATTCTAGGGGTGTTTCTGAGCCCCTAGATTGCAAGGATTGTTCAACTTTGACCGAATCCCACAGTAAATATGCAGTTATCCTTGCGATCTAGGGGCTCAGGAACACAGCTAGAATGCAAAGGACAAAATCGCAGAGGTATTTCAGCCATTTTTCACCATGTGGGATTCGACCTTTACCAGCACTTTGACAGGGATTCTTAGCCTTTATAGGTCTTCCCTAGACGATATTCCCAGGCCAATATCGGCTAAGCACCCACATATCCTATTTCACAACGATTTCACGACCATTTTCACATTGTGGGATTGGGCCTTAAGGGCTGCGCTGGTTGCTCTCTAGAATAGATTAAGTGCAAATTAGTTTTTTTTTTATTATTATTTAGTCACTCATAACAATGTTATGGTCTACCCGACTACTTCCATGGCGCATCCTTCACAAGTGCTATGTCAGTGTTACCAAGTGTGAAAAGCATTAGCTAGATTACGTTAGACTTATAACTGGTTGCAACCAATCTTCGCTGCATACATGTAATACAGACTGTCAACAACGAACCAACCCATTTGTCTCCAAAATGGGGTTCTCTTAAGGTCGAATCCCACTTGGCGAAAAATAGCTGAAATATCTCTGCGATTCTAAATCTGTTGCGTTTGTGGGATCTATCCCAAATTCGCAAGAGCCATAAGTGCAGCAGGGAGCATAGAACAAAAGCACTCTCTTGCGATTTTAGGCCAGAAAATATATAATTTACAAAGATATAAACATCAACAAAGGCAAAACATCCCAAGGGGTGGATGATAAACAACAGTGACCTTGTGTTCCCTGCTGTAGTTATAACCCTTGCGAATTTCGGGTAGGTATTATAAACGCAACAGATTCAAAATCGCAGAGATATTTCAGCCATTTTTCGCAAAGTGGGATTCGAGCTTCTGGTACTCAGAACAAATGTGAAGCAAACTAGATATCGCAAAATAACAACTGAGCATCTGATGTACTGTTAAAGTGGCACAACTGCTGAAATTACATACTTATATTCAGATGATTATTGAATGTCATATATGCATGTCGAATCCTCGGCCAAAACAATTTCCATGGTTTAATTCCGAATCTACCTATTCCAGGTAGACGAATTGCACTTTATTTCCTTAAAGTCTGGAATAACAAGGCAGAGTGGTCCTATTATAGCTTCATCAGCTAACAGCAGATCAAATTCACTTATCTTCCACCTGATCCAATATAAAGCCATACAATCCCGCACTCATTACCAGAGCAGTTTGCATATATCGCGCACCCCGCGTTTAAGACGGGTAAAGGGATAAATTTCTAGCACTGTTCTTTAGTATAATATCCTCACCGATAAGGCGCACCCCAACTGTTGCTATATTTCATATATAGGAGTCAATCCCCTTCATACAAGGCGCGCCTTATATGCGATGTAGTGCGGTATATATATGCCTGCTACGTAGATGCTGGGCTTAAAAGACACTGTGGATCACATTCTCTAGGGGCCATATCATTGACCTCACAGAGTTAGCACCAAATGCCCATAAAGCATATTTACCATTTGGACAATACAGAGATAAAACTGCAATAATTCCCCACAGGAGTCCGCCACAGATTTCTGCAGCGCTGTACACACATGTCCATGTTTTGCAAGAGGAAACATGAGACAACTTTATCTGAAATTTCCTATTACGGTGGAAAATAACCGCTGAAATTTGAGTCTGATATCCGATACCGGCAAACTGAACTTCATCTTTGGCAGGACAAATTGTCCAATTTAACAGTAATATATATATATATATATATATATATATATATATATATATATATATATATATATATATATATATATGTGTGTGTGTGTGTGTGTGTGTGTGTGTGTGTGTGTGTGTATATGTGTGTGGATTGGGTCATGTCGAAGAAAGCATATATCCCCTTCATATATATATAGGCGAGGCGCTAATGCGAAGGACCGGTACATGTAGTGGGTTTCTTTCTACGAATTCCATTATGGGAAACCCGAGGCATTGGATCAGTAACAGCTGTAATGATACCTGCAGCAGACCCTAATCAGATACATGTAACTATTCAGTAATATCTTTCCTTACTTCTACAGGTGCTCGGCAGAATCACCAGAAAGATATCCCTGTCTTCGTGGTATCATTACTGTAATATTGGAGACGAGGAGGTCGAATTCTAGGATTCCCAGAGAGCATTATACAGGGGCTGTTACACAAAGGACAGATAAGGGTTCAAGAGCCCAATCGTGTTAGTAAAATGAGCCAGAATAACTCTAATGACGCTGAGGATGACCTGTATGACTATGAGGCTTGGCCGAGCGACCTGCTTACCTGGTGGCGTGAGATAAGAGCTCGGGCTCCTGATAACATGACCTTCCTAGACTATGAGATCGTCGATGACTTCCCTCCAGCTGGAAGCTATGGTGAAGAAGGAGAACTGGACGCAAGACAGATAAGTGAACATGAAGCAAGGACTCTGCGTATTGCAAATGTCCTTCGGCTTTATTATACTCCTTCGGTGGCCATTTTGGGTCTTGTATCTAGTCTTGTGGCCTTACCCATCCTGTCGCGGGTAGCCCGAGTGACCAGAAGTTCACATATACCATACATTGTTGGTCTTAGTGTTTGCACCATTCTCTACCTGGTTGGGCTCACTCTGACATGGCTTGGTTCGCTTGGAGTCAATGTTTATGGAGTACCAGGAACATGTCAGTTCACAGCCTTTGTCACACAGGCTTCACACTTTCTATATACTTGGATCCTGATCGCCTTGGTAACCGATCGATTAGCAGTACAACTTCTGTCATTAAAAACATGTCCCTCGTGGCTAGCCCTGATAGTCTCCCAATCACGGGCCAAGATCATCATTCTTTTCCTCACAGCCCTTGCCCTGGCTGTCTTTTTCAATCTCTCCATGATGGAGGGAACAGTGCATTTTGGCGAAGTGAAAATCTGTGTTGTTATAGTTGAATACCTGAAGACCTCGCTCATCCTGGACAAAATTGATGCTATCTTAAACTTCTTCATTCCATTCCTGATTATAGTCATTATTGATATCGCCCTGATCCTCAATCACTGCCGTCTCAAGTTACGCCGTGTGCCACTTGAGATTACTGACACTTTCTCCATTGATCCTCTTCGACCTTCACCATCACCATCAACAGAAAGTTCGACACCTGAGCCAAATGCAACTGCACAGACACCAATGGGGCGGATAACACCGTCGGTGTCCTCCATCATTGCCACTGTAGCCACCTCTGGCCTCTTTGTCATCTTGTCCTTACCGAACACCATTCAAAGGACGGTCTCAACATTTGCAGATGACCATCTACTATTTACAATGACAGCGAGAGGTATTTTGTACCAACATACATTTGCGAATATTTTCTATACTGTTTTCATTACAAATAATATCTTAACATTTGCAATAGATGCCGATATTCGAAGAGAGACAGACGTTCTTGTGCGCAGTCTATGCAGAGCTTGTGCTCTGAAAGTGTGTTGTCAGGAAAGGGGTGATGAAACAGATGCTGAGCAGAATGTGAGTGATTCTAATTGTCAAAACAGAACAGAAAATAATGAAGAAGCCTCTACGTCCCAGCAAATTGGACAGGAGACTGTGTTGTAACAAATTTATGCTCAAAGCAAACAGGGCAAGGGGGAAATAATATGTGCTACTTAAACGATAAAGCTAAGTAGAACAGAGCTGACAGAACATATATTATAGAGAGATTTCCAAAGATTTATTTCATCAAGAGGGCGATTCATAAAATCTGACGATGTTTCCAAGCAAGCTATTCAGATAGGCTGTTTGATAACTATTAATTGAGGCAATGTGCATTTTCCAGTGCCATCTTTACAAAGGTAAGACCTCTTATTACGTAGGAATAAACATCACCCACTTGACTAAACCTATTTACATCACATTTGGATTCTGACGAAAATTACGGTTCTGCATCATCCGTTTTTATGAATCACCCTCCTTATATAGCGTCTGTCTCGCATCAAATGAGTCTAGCAAAGCTAGTGTTCGTCGCCTTTCATATATCTTACCTTGAACTCACTCTTTATGGAGTTCCAAGGTTACATTATCTATTTATTGATATTACATCCATTTCTTCATTGAAAGAGGAGGACACTTTTCCTCATCAGGCACCTTGTCTGACACATGCTCATCTTTCTTTATCCTAGGCTAATATGATTCGTTCTGTTGTACAGAAAGAAAAGAAAACTACCTGTTGTGGATGCAGAGCAATAGAAGCAATCCCTTTAACAATACTATGTGCAGATTACATGACATGGTGTAGTATAGTTGCCCTATTACACATCTAATGTTGCCTCATCAATACAGGTCAATGGGACGGTTGTGTATACGTGAATAGTTTTTCCTAATTTTCATCTGAGGGCACAGTAGGAAGGATCTATATGATGCATGTACACCAGCCAAAAGGTCGGGGAGCTCTAACGAATTCAGGCTGCCACAGTCGTTCACTGTATGAAAAGATATGATGCACCTATGATTAAAAAAAAAAAGTTCATTTAGGAGGCTCTATAGTGACTTCCAATAAATTTAACGCTAGTAAAATGAGACATAAGAGTGTTGGTAAGATTTGTTATCCTATGGTCATGTGGTTGTCAAATACTTACACTATTGTTGTGGTTACCCGAGCAGAATACAGGATTTTCTTATCGACAATTTTGGTGGTTTCCGTACAAATTTCCTTTCCAGGGCTCCGTGCCTAACTGTGTGACAACCCTCAAGTGACAGCCATCAAAGTTGCCAATAAGTAATAAGAGAGTCCTGTGTCATGGATGAAAAGTAAAATCTGAAAAGTTATGTGTTGGACACTCGAACGAGTGTGCGGCCCTAAGATCCCATGCCTTTCTACATGGCTCCCTGTAATGCCTGGGGCTCATGTATATATGTATGTGCGTTAGGGGTGGGGTTGTGGCGATAGGATATATAGGCTAGTTCCAGCACCATGGTTCAAGGCAAAATGGATTGTCGTTCAGATGTGTAACTGCGTCCCCGTTAGTAACCGAAGTTGGAAAATTGTATATAAGAAGAAGAAATGTATTTCAATTATAATTGAATAAACTCTCTAAGGATGTCTTCGTCATATTGAATAAAATAGATATTTCACTACCATGACAGAATGGCATTTGCTGAACAGAATGTTCTTTTATGAATGGAGGCACCATGTAAGTCAATTCATAATAGTCAACATGTGAGAGTAATTGGTTAATGTGGTAGTATTTGTATAAATTCTAGCACCGCAGTACTAAAGGCATATTATTCATTATACCTATAATTGATAAGTCCGCCTGCTCTTCTAATAGGCCGATGCCAATATCATCCTATTTGACGTGATATAGGTATGATATTATCTGCTCTGTATGGTCAAAGATCTCAAAGTCATCCCACATTTGACCCACGAAACCCTAGGCCTATACATCCACTCCAAAATACCCTAATTTACTATCGTGCTTGCAACTAAAACAATGTTCTATATTGAATTGTGCCCGGGGAACTGTGATAAAAAAAGCACATACATAATATATGACCACCAACCACTACGATATCATGCCCTCTTAGAATCAGAGACAAATGTCAGGGAAATACTTATTTCTTCGCATACAATATACATGTATGTACATTGTAATACAAACACAAAGATGGGATGTACATCGCTGATAACTCGAAAAGATGCTAAACTGATATTATTAAAGCCCTAACCAATTTATCTCATGAAAGGGTAAAATCGTGGTCATATTTTATAACATAAGCCATAGTGGGTACTCTTGATACTCCAGGGCATGCATATTACTTTTAGGTGCTGGGTCAGCTTGCTTTCCCGAGATGGTCAGTCTTCACATAGGTCAAATCCCATATGACGATTTAGGGGTCAAATATCTCGATTTGACCCCTACGATTTGCAACCTGTTGCGATTTTGGGAATTAAGGTCAAGACATTATTTGTCTAAAGCAGGGAGTATAAATCAAAAGGATACTATTGCGAGTTAGGACAGAAAATATTAATACACAGAGATATTTATAAACATTAATAAAGGCATGATATCTCAAGGTCTACGGCCTATGTATAGACAAATCAGCGGGTTTCGTTTATGCCTATGCGATGTGTCCAACAGTTTCAAGCATATGATATTATCTATCTCATCACAATGGGACCATATCATATTCTTACTTGGCTATACACAGTATAAGGCCATTTTCACTAACATAGAATTTCAATATATGGGCATCCTTATTAACGTGAAGAAGATTCTTTGGTGACATCTTGCTACCCAGCCCCCACAATCTATTTATAACCCAATATCTATGTAAGATGAATTTTATTTGATCCAATATCCGGTAGCCGTGCGCCAGTATTGAATTCTTTTGTATGGATATTCTGGTTATTTTGGTATGATGTGTACAGGTAACGGTGGGCTACATTGTAAAACAACAATACTCAACACAGTTATTTAGGCTCCATAAGGGCAGAGCGCCACTATAGGATATCACTGGCAGCAGCACAACCAACGACACTTAATTCATCCTTTGTTCTTTACAGCAATACTAGGAGTTTTTTTTTTTAAATAATAGCAAAAAAATGTATAAGAATCGAACAGAGTATCCACAGTGCCGCAAGCAATGCTGCTCTCTGTACATGTATCATCCTAGTGGAGTTCTAGCTTAATGGGCTGAAATCAGTCTTTATTAGAATATTTTTATTGAGTCGCTCACAACACAGACATAAAGTTATGATGTGGTCTGCCCGATCATTTCCACAGCGAATCCTTTAAGAATGTATCATTAATATTGTAGTATGTTATCATCTGTAGTTACAATACATTAGAAAATATTTTAAAATCAATGTTGAAAATGAATGTGAACATACCTTATTATTCCAGTGTTATATCAACGCTCTGACTACAAAATGAAACAACCATCAAATGTTAGGAGTGAGTGTGGGTGAATGGAACCCAGATATGAAATCTACTCTAGTGTTAACAGTTATATTAGTTCAAGGCCAAAATAAATAAAGATGTGTTTCCAGTTACATGACTTGAATAGGTATTGTAGGTAGGTCGGAATTTGTTTTCTAATTTCTTTTTTACATTTATATAGGAAATGTTAGGGCACATATCAATGGATGTATCAAATTCTTTGATTTCATTGTAAAATAATGATGGGAAAATGACAACTGTGAGAGAGGGGAAGAACATGATAAGGATACAGGAAAAATCCTCAAAAAGTAGTGAAAATTTTCTTTAAAATATAAAAAAAAATGAGACAAAATTCTTCAAAATAAAAAAAAAGTTGTTTTTTTTTAATCCTGTTTTGCTAGGGTCGGCCGGGTTACTGGAAACAAACCTTTTTTTATTTGGCCCAATTTGTGAATTTGAAATGTGATATTAGTGCCCATCATGGGTGATGTATTCTATTTTATTACACATTTACTGAATGTGTCTTGGTATTACTGTGCGGTAATGATAGATGGTATTTTCCATTTGAGGTTAATGATCTCCATGTATACATGTATAGCTTTTTATAAAAAGAAAATAATAAACATATGGATAGCACATGTGCTTAAGTATCAGTGTCCTTTTATAAAATGATTTGTGTATTAAGGTCTTTCCTCCCAACTGGAATTTCGCTAGCCTTGGCTTTGGCCCATTGATTCTTTAGCGATTATTTCCCTGGCTTATCTAATGGGGTGTAAGCTACCATAGTTATAATGTAGATTGAGTTAAATCAGGGTTGCGTCAGTTGCGCTCTACAAGGGCAGAAATGGGGCTGACCGACATCAACTTAAAGGCCGTGTACACATATCAGTCAGTGGTCTGAGTCTTTTCTCTCTAGCCCCTCAAAATTCGTTTTAGCTCAAATCCTTTGCATTAATCATTAACATTTGAGGAAAATCATTTAAAAATTGCTCCTGCTTGTATGTGTAAAAATGGTTCAGCAAATCACACGTCAAGGGCCCAATTATCTCAACGTGGCGGGATAACAATCGATTTCCCTCTGTTTGGATTCGTTCGCTAAGCATTATAACTACATGTGTATTTGAAAAGAAGGATGGGTATTATCAAATGATATATACTTTTGCGCAGTCATATGTGCAATAATGTATATTCTTTTTTTTTTCTAGTGGATATGACATATGCTTGGTAATAAGCTTTATTTATGCTCTAAACGTTGTGAGTAGGAGATTTCTGGAACTTTTATCATCGTCCCAGTCATGCCACATAACCACATTACCATGACAGGGTGGGGTGGGATTACGCGTTCCCAGAACTGGTATTAGGGCTAGGGTAGTTCTGTGCCAACATGCACCGCTACCTGCCAACTCCCATTGGCACTCTTTTCACCTTGGCACCTAACGGCCTGCAGGGGGTGGAAATGAGGAGAGAGTAATTCAGAGTTTACTTAGTTCGTCCACCCTACCCTGTATGTGTACCAGTGATTGTGTGATGGTTTGGACATCAGTAAAGATTCCTGATTTTACCTATTGCTGCCATGAATGGAAATCATTTACAATGACTCCCAATCACTCATCTGGTATGCAATCAGTAATATACATCGTAGAATCTTGATATTCTTTTATGAGAAAATTATGTAGGCTGTTTCTCATAAAACCTTCATACTTGGTGACATTGTTGAACATTAGGCCTAGGTAAATGAAAATGTTCACTACACTAAAGGAAAATTAAATACACTCATACAATTGTACATGGATCGAGGACAAAACATTCAAGGGGCAGAATAATCCCACTTGCAGTGACCAGTCTGAACTTTTGAAAAGGCACCGGGGAGTACTCCAATATCAGTTGACATATCGGTTGAAATCATTTCACGTTGGCAATGCTCCGTACTATACTAATAGATATTAAAGGTGGGTCATTTGCCAGTGCTAATCTGACAGCATGGTTGCATATAATATATATTATAGGGGCTGATATCTTAATTAGAAAATATTAGCTACCAGATGATGTCTGGGGATCAGATGATGTCTGGTGATATGTGCTGCATATAGGTGACCTGTGATATCTCTAATGATTATTACACCCATAGTCCACTAGGCCTCTGTCGCATAAATCTATATAGGAAATGTATGGCCCAATCGCGCGACAGAGACCAAGTGGACTATCGACATTAGAGACCGTTTATGACAGGGGCGCGTTTCTCGTGGTGCCTTCCTTAGAGAGAACCCAGAGGGATTCCTTAACTTTTTTCTTTTTTTCGATAGGCCATTCATAGGCGTTTTTTCCCTTGTCTATGTTGTGATAGACATGGACCCTAAAATAAAGAAATAATTCTTCTATATATATATATATATATATATATATATATATATATATATATATATATATATTTATATATATATATATACATTTGTATGAAAAGAAAATTATTTGTGAAAAAAGCTGGCTTAGGGAAAATGGCTACGAAATGTCACCACCATAAGTCTGCATGAGAAATGCATTCCTGGCCAACGGTCAGTGGCTGATCCATGATTTCAAAACAGTATATAGGGGACCTACAGCATTATAAGAAAACCCTGTCACTGCTGACTCTTTTGATAATTCTATACGGCACTAGCATATTGCTAGTACTGAGAGAATCAGCTAGGTGGCTAATGTGGTCGGGGCTAGATCAACAATTGGCCTCTTTGCATAGTTTACTTTGATACTCCCTTCCTCATTAACTACTTGTACCGTAATCTCCCGCGTAGAAGGCGCAGCTCGCGTAGAAGGCGCCCCCCCCAACTCAGAGAAGGCCTTTTCACGTAGAAGGCGCACGTACCTCTTCTGGATCGATTTCTGCAAAAACCCGCGTATAAGGCGCCCCTCGAACTCACAGGGGGGCTGTTTCGCGTAGAAGGCGCCCCCCCTCCCCACCCCCCCCCCCCACCTCCCCACCCCCTATCCCCTATTGTACACCGACCGGGCTACCGCGCTGCTGGCTATATGAGTTCAAGCTGTCATCGGCACACGTTCGGTGTATTTCCCGCCGAGCAAATCTACAGCGACCGGGCTGTCTCGATCTGATTCGCGTATAAGACGCGCCTTATATGCGGGAGATTACGGTAGCTATTTTCTGAAATTTATTTCTCTGTATAGCAAATACTGCCAACTTTAACTAGATAAGCTTAGTTTAAACCTACTAGTTCAAATACATTAGAAATAAAGCTTTAAGATTCCAATAAAAGGTCACATATCACCCACATTAATTACACCCAGGCCATTGTCTCCCTATCAAGCTAATCCACTCCCCTCACACCTGAAACAATAGGGATGTACTTAAGGTGATTAAGATAGGGGCAGGGTGCAGCTTGTCACCCTTATCAGTGTTATCAATCACCATTGTTTAGAGGTGTGAACAGTGGCTGATAAAAAGTTTACCCAGAATGCATTGCTGTGGAGTGGGGGCCTACCCATGATGCAAAGCAAGATGGCGGCCTCCATGACCTGGTATGATAGTGCCCTTATGGCCTAGATATCAAAAACAACGAAAGGGGTGTGCAGACGTCGGGCAGTGGGCGCCGGTTGATCCCCTTGAATCCACAGATGCGACATACTTTTTTTTTGCAATTTCCATTTTCTTATATTGAAATGAAAACGCCATTAAAGTTATTCAGATAATAGAAAAGAACAATTCAACAACCGCAACTCATGATTCCGTGTTGGAGAAGCTCTCTCAAGAGTGGAAATCAAATCCCTATTCCAGGAACACTGTAAGTCAGACCCTCCCCCCCCCCCGACTTCTGGTGTAGTACTAGCAGAGTTAACGCTTGGATGGACAGCAATGACAGGGGAGGGGTGAAGGGGACTGGCTGCTGCTGGAAGGGGGTGTGCACCAATGTGCTGGAGTAGCTACAAATAGAACACACTTACCCGTACCCTGAATACATCGGTATTAAGCCTATTGGACCGCTATTGGTATTGATTCTCGTGAATCAATGTCGAAGTATTACTGCTTCTGTGGGTTTACATCACAAAATGAGCAATTATCTCTGTTTTCTTAATGAAAAGACCATCCAACTCACTCAAATGAAATAAAAAGAATTAAAAAAAAGAAGAAAGGATGAATTAAGCAACTGCAGTTTAAATCAGTGCAATAGCTCAGACTTGCGATGTCAACGAATGCAGAGAGACAGAGAGAGAGAGAGACAGAGACAGAGATAGAGAGACAGAGAGACAGATACAGATAAAGAGACAGACAGAGACAGACAGATCTTCCAGAAAATCCACCCACTGTCTTAGCAATGGTAGGCCTATCGTTTTGTGTATTGTAGTTGTTACTGTATACTATATTGACCTTGTCCGAGGAGATCTCTCCTTTGTAGATAAATATTGAAGGCCAATGACATAATTGAACAACAATAACGACGAATCTCATTTAAGGTGGCAACTCCTATCCCTGATACATAGTAATGTACGCCTATGTATATCGAAGAAGGAAATGCATAATACCGAGGTAGTAGGGTAGGGTGGGGTAAGACGCCCTTAATTTACAAATGTGTCATTTATAAGAAATTCATGGCTGCTTCCAGAATACTTTTTTTATTAATCAAAATTAATCAAAGGATGGAATGATATTATCTTCATTCGCAAAAGCTTGTCAGCTCTGCCCCATAGATTGTTACAGTAAATCATGTATGAAAAAAAGTGGATGCTGGGGTAAAAGGCCCACAGCTGGGGTAAAAGGCCCACAACCTTTGGGATAAAAGGCCCACATGCACAATAAAGAGGATCATAATTGGAATAAAAGCTCCATTTATATTCTTGTCATTAAAAAAGAAGCTAAAGTTAATATTCTTGTACTACTGCTGAGATTTGGACATCCTAAATCACCTAAAGTAGCATTTTCGATAATTCATATCGAAGTCCAAGGGTCGATAGGGTAGGATAAGCTAAAATACCCTAATAGCACGTAACTGAGCTAGTTCTAAGAGAATAATCCCTAAATAATGCATATTTTTCACACCAATCAAGAGATGGAATAATGTATCATACTTGTGAAATAGGTTGTCAGCCTAGCATTATGGAATATTCCAATAGAATGCTTGACAAAAAGTGGGGCATTTTGCCCCGTAGGTTGAAAGGCTGGGGTAAAAGGCCCAAAGGGATGGGGCAAAAGGCCCATGGATCTGATGATAAGATAAGGTTCATCTCAAAAGCCCATGTAGGTATTGGAACAAAGTGTAAGGTAAAAAAAAAAGTATCTTTATGACCTACCCTTCACCCGTTTATCTAATAATACCTCACCTAATACTTTTAACCCATTTAACTTGCTACCCAAAAATCCATGCATATTTCAGGACCCTTTTATTTCTAATTATCTCAAATTGAGCATGATGACCTTAACAGTTATAAAATTTTGAAACATCCCACTGGCATAAAAACGTTTTTAACGTTGAAAACGTTTTGTTAAGTTCCTAAGTTTGCCAAACTTT
Source organism: Acholoe squamosa (assembly GCA_949317995.1). Classification (NCBI taxonomy): domain Eukaryota; kingdom Metazoa; phylum Annelida; class Polychaeta; order Phyllodocida; family Polynoidae; genus Acholoe; species Acholoe squamosa. The sequence continues at coordinate 71,189,548 of OX439035.1, read as the reverse complement.
TTTAAACATGAAAAACATGTACATAGAGAACGTTTTTAAACGTTTTTTGAACATAATGAAATGTTTTAATAAAGGTTTTTTTTAACCCAAACCTGATAAAAAAATATGCAAATGTGGAAAAACGTTTTTGTTAAGTGGCCACTTCTAGGCTTCTGCAGTGCTCATACTATGCTTGCTTTCATGTCACCTGGCGAAAAGTATTTGAACTGCCATCACTTATCGTTTTAGTGGGTGTTGTTTTTCACTTCCGTGTGTGATAAACAGTAACTATGCAATCGTAGATTACAGTATCTCCTATTTCAGGGAACTTCTCACTGTAGCCACGTCCTCGGGACCACGTATACATACACGGTGTCTATATTGTGACGTCACAGCGTCCAAAGGAGTGTCGCTCGGGAGTGTCGCGGGAGATGCCCTCTCTCTCTATATATATGGTGTGGCAATCCGGATGCAACCATTCATTTACTTCTACTCTACTACTAGAGTAGAACGCTGCTCTAACGCAAGGTCTTACTGCATTATAGAGATTCTTTATAAATAATAGCAGAGTGTATATGTGATTGTGCAACGTCTGCGAGTGCAGGTAAGTTCATATTCCAAATGTCTCGAACTGATCATGTTTGTCCCATGTTTTAATTTGTTTTAAAATAGCTCTTTATCCTAGTTATGAATATATGATCATGGACCTGTGCATATTGTTGGTCCACAACATGGGGGAGGGGCCCGGGGGGAGGGCCGGGGGGGGGCACTTCATATGCAAAGGTATAGGCCTACACGTGTGTGTGGCTGGCAAGGGTACTTTTGAGCAAAATCCTTTTGGGCAAAAAAAAACAAAAAAAAAACCTATAAGCAAGGGGCACTTTTTGACCAAAATCCCTCTAACCAATAATCATATTTCCCCAAATTGGGGTAGGCCTACTTTCTCACAACACTTTTCTCAAGAAAATCCCTCTAAGCAAGGGTAAGGGATGTCAGAGGCGCACACCCATGTCTGAAAAAAGAAATTGAGTGCCCCCCCCCCCCCCCCACACACACACGGGGATCTAATAGCTATTGCATCCTACTAAACCACTCATCTAGTCTCTGAGCAGTCTCTCACTTAAATTACAGAATAATCAGGCCTAGGTTTTGTAGCGTAAGGACATTTCCGAGGGGACATATCACAGGGGCGTCACCATGGCAACGGACGCACCAACACAGCATGTATTGACCTTGGACGAAATGGCGCGCATTTTGATGCACAAGGAGCAGACGACAGTTGGCGAGTTTGAGGAGGTGGAATTCTCACGTTCCCGCCAATACGACTACACAAACGCAGCCCACCTATTTCTATTTGCCAGAAACGATGAAACTCTGTGGGAGGTTAATAAGAAACACGCTGCGATTATGGTAAATGCTCTTTTTTTTTGCCATCAAAACAAGTTACATGTATATCGGCCTAGGCTCCTCTAGGCCTAGTTAAAGGGAGTGTTTCCAGATTATGGAATTTAAATCAGTCATATAACTCATTCCAACTGATACTACAAAGTTTCCACCAGATATTAAGTCATGTGTTGACACTTTGCCGTTCTAATATACTTATCATTTACCATTACCTGGATCATGATAGATATTAGAGATCGTTGTCACTTATTCTTATAGATGCAGATGCGTTTTGATGGTCAATTAGGGTTTGCTGGTGGTTTGTTAGATAGCCCCGAGGAGGCGCCACATGCAGGCCTTAACAGAGAACTGCAAGAAGAATTGGGATTGGATGTTGATGTGTACAATGTCCAGCAGGGGGATCACCTAGTCTCTCACGTTAACCACACCTGCAAGCTGGTCGCTCACTTTTATACCAAGGAGGTATTTAAAGTTTAAAGATAATGATACTAAAATAGACGAGCTATTGAAATGTTGCAATAACAACTTAGGAGTTGTCATTAATCAAAAGCGCTTTACTCAATAACTAGGATAGCATATCAATTTTGTACGGCTCCAAATATACTGCGCTGTCACAAATTGGCACGATTTATGTGCCTCCAACATTTAAAGTAGACACGCATGGCTTATTCAAAAACTGCTAATTGTAACTGAATTTTGTTACCTTCAAAAGTAAGTAGAAGTTGTAAAGTCATATTCGTTTAGTTCTTAGCTAATCTATCAGAGTATATGCTTAATAAATACTTAAGCACATAACATATTGTAAAACCGTACTACTGCATACCTGTATACGCAAGGATAGTCCCCCTCACAAGATAGGCAAAAGTCCCAGGGGCACCTTATACCATAATACTCGTCCCCGTGTGTAAGGCACATCTTATACGCAAGGATGGACCTCTCTTGCGCCATATATAATTGTCTTCTCTAAATATTTTTTTTCCAAGGCTCCCCTAGCTCCCATTCAATGGAGTTGAGGAGGTTGTAAGAAGCTAATTGGTTTTTGAATTTTGAAAATCCATTGATGAGAACAGACTTTATGTCATTTTTCATTAATCTATCATTCCCACAAAGTCAGGGTGCACTTTATAGTCGCCTTATATGCGGGGTGTGCCTTATAATGGGTGTGGACCACTAAATTTGACATGGTGACATGGCAATTTCTTAAAATTGACATGTGACATGAGAGGTTCTTAGAGGTGACATAGGACATGGGGATTTAAGTGACATGTGACATAACCATTTCTTAAAATTGACATGTGACATGGGGGACCCCCCATCCAGAGCCCCCTTATACGCGGCGTAATACCGTTGGTTATATCAAGTTAGCCCTGGGTGCGTCATATGAGCAGGCAATGTCTAATGTGTGGGGTATTATTGGAACCCTACTATACATATCTCCCTCTGCTTACAGGTGAAAATGGACGAGTTTCTGGAAATTGAGAAAGGAACACAAAAAGCACAGGACTGGGGAGGAGAGGTAAGGTGTTATTCATATCAGGTTAACTGTTTAGGTAAAGGTGGAATAGAATGTTACTTCAGTGTGTCCATTTACCGCTGGATATTAAATGGGACAGGGTGAAGCAATATAGTGTGTTTATAAAGTCTTACTGGGGTTTACAGTATAATGGCTGCTTAGGAAGGAGGAAGGCGGGAACCAAGAGTAGCTATATGAGTAACTACATCTTAGTACAGGCCTGAATCAATGTTTCTGAACATTTTGATTGAATCCATGGGTTTCAATTCAATGAACATTAGACAATGTGAAATATGATTGTTCTCGCTATGTGGTACACGTTTTAAGTAGAATGATTCGGACAGACTTCTGAACCTACTTCCTCTGATACAATGGGAAAAATCCAACACTTTCCTAATGTTACGGACCCTGGACCATCTGTGATCTATATCACACGTTCACTCCCTATGGTGCAACTTAGAAGGTACATGTATAAGTGATAGCTGCATGGCTGCTGTAACCATGGCAAGCACTCAGTAAGGGAGTGGTCATTTATTATCAACAGGGGGGGGTGGTGGGTTTGAGGGGGGGGCGTAAAAAATTCTGACCCCTCTGGAGGGGGGGGCTAAAAAAATTTTGACCCCTCTTGAGGGGGGGGCTAAAAAAATTTACCCTCTTTTTAGCAAAAAAGCCCGCGCGCTACTATAGATCAAAGAGGGGGCGCGAAAACTCTCCGCGCCTCCGGCGCGGGGGGGGCGCAAATTTTTTTTACTGCCGTCGAGGGGGGGCGTAAAAATTTTCGCGCGTCCACGCGAAAACCCACCACCCCCCCCTGTTGATAAATAATGACCACTCCCTAATGTCACTGTAATTTCCTTGTCTTTTATAGATCAAACGCATAATCGAATACTGCTCCCAAGATTGTGTCAAAATAAGCAATTGAACGTCCCCATCCTTGAGATATTGCATAATATAAATCCTCTATAAACCCCTTCCACCCCATAAAGCAGGATTTGCACGGAAATCCCATAGAGTAACAGATATTCATTCTTTCCATGTGTTTTTTGCAGTGTCTTGGCACAATAAGAGTACCCTTGTATCGCCTTCCTCATAAGAAAACAGGAGCACCTACATTGCGTGGACTTCCAACATTCTTTAGCAACCAATTTTCTGGAAATGCTCGCTTTCAGTTAGCTCAAGCGCTCTATATTCTGAAACTCCTACCGCACAAGGAACTGTCTGATTCGATATGCATGTATGCAGATAGTCAAGGAATTCCTTTACCGAAAAAGTGACGAGCATCATTTTTGGTTGTGCTAAATGACTTCACTAAGGTTTCACCTACTCAGGATACTACAGTCAGAGCTCCACTTTGCAAGACTATCAAAACGCCACGTTCTTTTAATTCCGTTGTTCTATTTATTTTCGCTGCAATTCTGCATTGAGGAGGCAAGCAGAAAGGCTGATCCGATGTGCTATGTTTAAAAAAACTGAACAAATGATTTAAATGAACGGAGCTTTTCGCAGATGTCAAGTGTCGTGTAGTGCAGCTCACCATTCACTTGTGATAACTCTTAATTTCTAGGCCTACATCTAATTCATGATCATCATGTGAACTATTTATGTCATGATCCCAGAAAATAAAAATGTCATGTGCACCAATACCTCTGCTATCTGGTTTTGTGTGACTTAAACTTTGAGAAATATATGTAAACGAAATTATGAATAATGCAGAGATCCCACTGATCCTAGTCTATTTGAAATTTATGTGTCAACATGCTGTCCCAAATCCTGTTTTCCCGGGTTTTGGCTGGCCAGTGAGTGCGATCTCTGAAATTGGCAGTTTTGAAATGATACAAGTCTTACAACTATGGTCGGATTCTAAAAAATTACAACAATAAACATTCGCTCACTACTTTTATTAAGCATCAAACAAAGTAAAGCATATTTCTACATCAAGGCAACATAATATTGAAGTTAGAAAAAGGCATAATGAACACAGCATTATAGATATTTCCACAACCCTATATATGTTTTCAAGTCTCATGTTTGTATTATCTGTTACATAATATGTCACATGGCACAAATAGTATGCTTATAGCACTACAATAAATCATTCATTACGGGTTGTTCTGTCTGATAAATTACACCACAAAGATTTGGACTCTCTGAGATATGAGAATCAAAATTCAGAAATTGATGGGTAGACCACACATTTGGAGGAAAATTAAGTCATGGTCCCATTTCATCAATTGATTAGCATTCACTAAAATGATCAGAAATTGGGTGTTGATTGAAGGATTTTCAAAATTCAAAAATCGATGTGATCTAAAACACCCACCAGTGGTAATCCTGAGTGGCCTTAACACTCTCAAAAGGAAAAAAAAAAAAAGAATAACAAGACAAATATGCCAAAAGGCATTTGTATAATACCACTGATCTACTAGAAAGTGCCATATCAAATTTGCACCAAATGTGAAATAGCGCTACATATTCGTTATACTTATGGGATATGAAACATCTAAATAATCTGGCTAAATATATGCAGTACATTGTGATTTGCTTAGTTTTAGAATCTAAAACAATTTAGATAAGTATTGTGAGTGAGGATTGTCATGTGAACAAATCACAGTGGCGGAAATGGCAAAAACCTTTAGTCTAGAAAAGAAATGTAAGTAACATTCAACTTCAAGTGGAATGACCATATTTCTTTATTATCAAGACCATGCATATGTCATTTCCCTGGAATAAATGAAGATATGTAACACCTATATATCTTGTTGCATATATAAGGTTCAACATTGACGGTCTACAAAGCTTCAAGCCTTATTTTCGTTTAAATTTGCTTAGTTTATTCAAGTAATTTCAATATTTTGCCTCATGACATCGTCCTAAGCTACTGTTGCTTTTTATATCAATAAATTTCACGCAAGTTGGCAACACTGTTTTACAGCTTTGTACAATAATATTGGCATATTGGATGTGATATGATTGAGAATAAGAGGTGTCGTCCCTATCTTGTTGAATGCCTTTGAAGGGAGTGCATTTGCTACATGTTTTAAGGGCATTCAATATATATTCTCATTGCATACCCTTTCACCTATTCAGCACTACCCTTAGCGAAATCTATCAGTAAATTATACGAATATATATTTGCCTGCAGGTATGGACTCTTCTAGATGCAGTCTTATACTGATTTGTAGGTTACCTTTCAGGATTACCGAAAGACAGCTAATACACAAACTATCCGTCTAGGTTTGCTTTATTACACTATATGTTCACTACTGATTACTCTCAAAAGTATTAACATGATAAACAATTCAGGAAATATAACCGGACCTTATCTTCAAAGAATTCAATAAAAGAAAATGTCATTTTCAACAATTGATTCAAATAGCCAGATAAATTTACCTGGTTTGGCACTAAAAATAGAAAAATATCTGGACATATAATTGGTGTATATAAAAGTCTTAACATATTATTGATCATAACTGTAGGAAAGTCATAAATAGCTAATGGGTAATGTGTATGCCATAGTTAATGTATTACAATTTGCTGTATAATCATAGACTGTAAATGTATAAGATTTCAACCAGAAGAGACTAGCAATCAGAGCAATAAAATAACTTAGCTATAATGGATGGATACTTGGTTTTGCGTAGTATCAACATCTACAATATTTCTTGTACAAGAAAGCATTTATGCAGACAGCTTACATTGCTTCTTCTAAAACTAAAATGTATGAAAATGAAATAACCTGGCCAACCTGAAAGCCAATCATATCCATTAAGTATACTTTTGGACGACACTGCACATCACAGCTTTTGCTGATAGGTACTAAAGCAAAACAAATCTATTTACATAATATTTCAGTTCATCTCTCAGCTGGTTCACAGTCATTACAAACACACTGAGTTATACAAAATTTTTCCTCATGTCTTCTGACAACCACATATGTCAACAGTGGATCACCCTACCAGTGTCTTGCATCAACTACATAGCTATACATTTATAATTGATAATAAGTGTTCTCCAACTTCATATCTTTCTGTTGAAGTATTTGTAATTCAAAGATAAAGCTGTCTTGTTTTATACAAAGGATAGAATTCGAGTTTAATATCATTATAGTACCTCGCGTATCAACTATGAATTATACAAATTTCATCTTAATTAACATCTGTTATGATAAAAAAAAAAACTCTAGTTATTTCATGATCATCCTGTGCACTATTTATGTCTTGATCTCAGAGAATATCGGAATAAAAATATCTTGTGCATCCAAACTTCTGCTATCTGGTTTTGTGCGACTTAACCTTTGGCAAATTTATGTTAATGAAATTATGAATAATGCAGAGATGCTACTTATTTGAGTCTACCAGGAATTCCTGGATTCTATTTGAAATGTGTGTATCAAATTGTCAATGTGTTGGGAAAAGCTGACCAAAATCCTCTGTTTTCCTGTTATTTGGCTGGCTGTGATTTATATGCAATTCTTAGGCTTACCGCACCTTATAGAATCTGCTAAACAATAATGTTGCGCCTTATAGGGCTAAATTGCATTGAATTAGAACTAAAATGCCCAAAATCAAGCCCTATGCAGATTAGACCTTGATAGAATTTCCTTAACTCAGGGTGTGCCTTACTTCGGTACCATAACTTTAACAAGATACAATATCGAATTGTTTCCAACACATTCCTTAAGTTCTTGCGTTGAAGACACCAATAGAATTGCCATCTTCTGTAGGAGATGCATTATTTGCTCACCTCCAATGATGGATATAGTAGATTTCAGCTGCACCCATAAAAAAATAATAGTTGACAAAACTTAGATAACAAGTTCACTTTACCTGTGCAAGCACAGCTTAAAGAATATACCTTTTCTTCACCGTGAACATCTCTGAATTATGAACATTATTGTTATCATTAAACACTCACACTACATGCTTTAAATGCAGTTTGTATATACATTGAGACAGGAACCTTATGCACATTTCCTCCCAGTTCGCACCTCCCTACTCATGGCTTTGATGGATGGGCTTTTAAATATATTTAATGTTAACAAGCATATATGAATTACTAGGCCTCAATTAGGTGTTGATTGGTATGTCTGTGAGGTTCGACCATAAAGGTTTCATCTTAGGCATGTAACATGCCTATGATCTTTTACTAGTAGAACAATACAAAGAGGCAGTACCTAGCAGAATGGCAGTAATTTTGCCATTAGTCAAAAAAGTAAAATACTGTTATCCTATTAATTATAACCTTATGTGTATATTGTTATTCCAACTTTATTCCTCCCCTTTATATATTATCCTATTAATTATAACCTTATGTGTATATGTTATTCCAACTTTATTCCTCCCCTTTATATATATATATATATATATATATATATATATATATATATATATATATATATATATATATATATATATATATATATATAATAATAAGTCTTTATCTTTAAAAATTCCAGCCATTCTATATAGTTAAACACTTGTCGGCTCCTCACATTAATCCACTCTACTTGTCCCTGCGTATCCATTTGTTTCTTCAAATAGGCATATAGCTAAAATCCATTCCTGCTTTAACTCTTTCACCTAGGAGATCTCATCATAGTAATGTAAACATCAAGTCTGAAAGATATCTTATATCATTCAATATCCATCAATTACCAGAATCCTTTGTAATGGCCCTTCATCCTATAGAATAACACATGAGCAACTCTGACCTCAGCTTATTATTTCACAATATTTCTAGCTGAGTTTTTTTTTTAAAGTGGAGGTTCAACAGTTGTCGTAGCCCATAGGGGAATCTATTAAAGGCTTTTTGCTCTTTACAAAACTTCTAAATAGAGGGGGTGCCTTATAGGCAGGGTACAATTACGGTACATTAGATTAGTATAAACCTACTTAAAACAGCTTTTCTTTCAACTGTGTCTTAGTTTTGTGGGATGACCTTATACGCAAATTACTACCAGGGCAGGGAATAAATGCTACAAGAAGTATTACCTATGTAGTACCTTAATAGCCACTGATGACTCCATTTGCTATCAGATAGGCTAATATGGCTAATCGTTTCTTTAAGATCCTTAAAATCATTTCACTTCTATAGTTTTGGCCTTTTTCACTGATTCATAAACCCACTAAAATACAGTCATATCTCCAAAATAAACCATTAATGGCATCAGGTATATGTATTAGATCAACTGTTTGGATAATAATACTGCTCTATGAATTTTTAACTGGCCTGTTTATTGCCATATGATCTACATAATTCTTAGTGGTTGGCTTCTTCGTAATCATTGATCAACCCACAATGATTTCATGCCTTGCAACCTGTGCTCTGTGCATAAACGCTTACAGAGAGATTGCATGCATGTTGCAAATGTAACTGGTGACATGCATCTCATTTGTATATTTATTTCAATAGTTTTTTTGTTTTTTTTTTTAACCAAACAGCTGCTGAATCCCTAAAGCACTGTAAAAAGATGTGATGTGTTATTCAAGATCTTATTTCCCATGGACCTGTGGTTATTGTGTTATTGACTTTAGTCAATAACACATTCATATATATGGAAACTGCCGCATAGAACCACATTAGATTAAAGAGGGTTTCTGACAGACATAGGAACATAGAGGGAAATCTGGTCTATAGTGTATTTCTGAACAATTGCCACCACAGCTAGGCCATGGTTGAATAATCTCTCTTTGACCTTATATGCATTTAGTAAATAATATGCTGAACCAGGTATGACAAAATGGCTTGGACAGCTGGCTTTTGCACCTAAGAGATAGAGCATAGTCAGCTGTTCATTGGGGCTTGAAGGTGGAAGGTGGATTACTGACGCCTCATTGTTGGTGCACACAAACCATTAACCCTTTAGGGGCTGTATAGAACTTAAACATTTTTTTTTTCATTGAACTTATAAGCCAATAACAAGTAGGCCTGTGGTCTAGACTTAACCTTCATTTATGCTTCATGCCTTCCTAGACTTGTCTTCAAACATTGAGCATTACGATCCAACCGCTGATGGAGTTGTCACAAATAATAATCCTTCATTAGAAGTCATGGTCATCTGAAAATTGAAATCAACAATTAGAATTGAAATGTTATGTTGGACTTTATCAACATATTACCATCTTTTGTCACAGGAATTTCCAACATTGTCCTTTTATTCCCGACGCAAATCTCAAAACGAATATCTTTTACAATAGATAATATTCCATGTCAACTTTTATGTTGTCCTTTGCCTAAAATACGGACAGATTTATAACATTACTACCAAAAAAAGATGTATGCCCTTGCTCTTAACAAAAAGGAATGAAAAGGAAGTAAAATGAATAGTCTCATAGCTAGCTGCAGAAAAGATATATTGTTTACTTTTATCTGAGGTCATAAGATGGATAATCTGATGACATACTTTAAATTAGCAACTGCATGTCAATTCAGTTGTGTGACAAGCCTCATTAACCTAAATAATTACCCACCTAGTCCACCAGAGGGACCTTTGTCTCCTCCATTGGGGTAATAACTTGGCTGGGGTTTCCTTGGTAGCTTGGAGGTGGAGTTGGTGCCACCTTGTAGATGAGGTCAATCTGGCCATTGCTGTGTGTGATGAATGGACACACCTCCTGGTTGGAGACAACTGGCGATCGATTCTTCATTTCCTTCACAGCTAGTTCCCTTGCAGCTAGTTTCAATGCATCATCCCAGTGTTCAGGGATCTGGTGTGGCTTTAGGAGAGGTGTTGTCAATTTTCGCCACCTCTGTAATATCACAGCAGTTTAGTGTGGACATTAGTTAGTTGATATTGGTTGTTTAATGCTATGTCGACAGATAAAGTCATATCTTAGTAGGCATTAGTTTAACAGATGTATATGTGCCTGTGCTTATGTAGAGACACCAGACAGACAGAGGTGACAGAATAGAGGACTGACCTTTATAGATTTATGACAGGTTTAGGATGGGCCAGGGAAGCCCATGGACATTGATTCATTGTATCAGTAATAGGCAGTATGTCAAAAACCAGTTGATATCCAGTTCCTTACCTGTTTAAGAGTCCCTGGGGTGATCATCATCTGGATGACTGAATAGCCAGGTATGCAGATCATGGACGCAAACGCCATTGATATGCCCACACCCTGTGCCCAATCCGGGTACTCATAGGTTCGGTTGTAGGTCAGCGGCTTGAACTGGACCCACATGAAAGTGAGGAGGCCCTGAAGATAGAATATGTATGCATTAACAAATGTTCGGATATCATGCATGCAAGTCGAAACAACTAATTTGAGCTTGTGCCCCTACACCATGTCTGCTGATAAAAACTAATGGAAAATCTTTTCCTTTAGATCATTACACTACCCTTACTCTGGAGCAACACTGCTAAGAATCAATGTATGTCTATATCGATCACGATTGATGTGACAATCTAATTAGATGAAATAAATGTTCAGTGTACAGATACATAGTTAATATTTGACCGAATAGTGCTTTTTGTTGAGTGAGTGAGCGAGTAATAGATGTTTAACGCCATTTCGACAGCAAAGGTCATATTCATGGCAAGAACTAAATTACACAATTTCACAGAGGAATGTGTCAGTGCCCGCGCATATGTGCACCACACACATCCTGAGGAGATAGGAAAGAGGAGAAATAGACCCTTTTAAGTGGGCTAGGGAGGCCCGGCTTTTTGTTGATCACATATACTTACCAGAGTGATCAGTGGAGTGATGACAGTCCAGCATAGCCAGAGCCATGGGCCAACACGATAACCAATCATCTGCTCAAGGTTGTCATAGAATCGGGTGCCACCTTTGATAAAGGGAGTGTTTTATGATTTTGATTTTATAACTTACTTTGAATGGATAAACTTATATATTCTTACCGTATACTGGTTATAACTATAGATTATAAACCATGATAAAAGACAAAGCCACGGCTGTTTTTGATTGATTAAGAAAATATTTTGTTTTAAGTTTAGCAATGTACTATAGAGAACAGGCCAGACCTGAATATAATTAAAGTAATGCATTTTGATTATTCCTACTCCTTAAAATGCAATATAAGCAAGCTATTGGCCTCAGATTCATGTTCTCTTAATTCTTTTGGTGTATCAAACATGGGATTGAATCAATGATCATTTATGTCAAGTGACAAATGGTCAATTTTTAGTTCACTCTGCGAAAGGTGTCTTTATTCAAGACTTAATTCATAACAGAACAAGAAGTGCATAACCTATGGAAATGTGTTTAAATCTATGTACAAAAAGAATTCATTAGGTATTACGGCACATTTATAGAAGCTATAAAATGGGTATTGAATATATTCTTACCATAAATCCATGCGACAACTATGCACTCAAAGAAGCACACCCACAGGAGGGCCATGCCACTGGCACAATAGTAGTCAAACAGTTGGAAAACATACATGCCTCCCTGCAAAAAGATTCCAAATGCTTTCACGCATGTAAGCAACTGACATACAATATGCATTGATGTCTGTGAATAAAATGGGTTTTGGTGTTATAGAAAATCATTTAAGCTAGAATGTAATTAGATGGATTTGCATGTAGTTAAACGTAATTGTAGACAACCTTTATTTTAGAGAGCTCTTAAGGTTTGAATCCTTCTAAGTGGAAGTCCCCTAAGAATGACTTGTCAGTTTATTTACCTTGGTGACCATTGTAAGTCCTAGTAGGAATGAGAGACATGAGTAGATGGCAACAAATGTCTCTTTGTACCACTTCTTCCGTAAAATGGGGAACATGTCAGACACAACTGTGATGAAGGCTTCCATTCCCACAAACTGTAGATAAAATGAATGATGTAATCTTATTTTTTTGTGGCTAATCTACTAGATCTCGTGACAAAAAGGCTCATCGACATAACCTGAAGCATCTATCATATAACATCGGTATATGCTCATCAAAGCCATATAAACTCATGCCTCATGCTCAAAGGTTTTAAAAGTGTAATGGGGGGCTCTACTTCAAAATCCCCATTCTCTTCACTTTTCCTCTTCGTTGTTTTATCCCTTGACCCTAATATACATAGTATCAAAAAGACACATGGCAAGACTACCCTAGGGTTTGGTAGTAATGCATAAAGGCTATGAGCATTTATTTGTAGATGTGCTTTTGAGTTAGGCTTATAGGTTGGTTATGTTTATATTGTCTATACAGTGTGAATCCACGACATATCAGTCCACCATGAAGGACTGTCCTCTGTGGTCAAATATTTCTTATTTCAGCAAAACAGATCTAAATATGTATTGTATATTACTGTATCTAATTCTGAAAATTAGTTAATGTAACCATTAAAAAAAAAGAACATTGTCTCAGAAATGGATGTTAAGAAAAAGACTGCGTGTCTTTCTATTTAAGATATCACTTGCTACATGTAGATGACTATCTCCTGCAATAAATCCGTTTTGCCTGGTGCCTGGTAAGTAGAAATACAGGTTTATCTCACAACCTATGGCCGTTAGCAGAAGAGGAAAAATCTGTTTTCTCCATTGACACTGCAGGTCATTTTGAGTTTAAGAGCTTTAATCTTTCTTGAAAATGCCATGGGATGTAACAAACACCATGCTAATTTATAACACAACTTTTCTCAAAAAGTAATCCTCACATAATATATATTAATGGACTCAGAATAGCTGTAGTGTATCAGCCTGAAGCCAAGGTCGTAGTTTATTCTACTATGATACCAAAGTTTAAAGCTGTTTGATTTCTAAAGAAAAAGCAGAAGCAAATTTCAACTGGAGATCCGATATCTACACAAGAATCTTAATTACCTGACTGTCCAGTCCTAGAAGAACAATCATGAAGAAGAAGAGAAAAGCCCATAGCGGAGCTACGGGCATCATTGTCACTGCCTTTGGGTAGGCAATGAAGGCCAGTCCAGGTCCTGGTAAATAATTGAAAACAATGAATCAGTGATCACACTATTTAGATTTTCTTTTTAAAATTTCATTTCAAGGTTGCATCACGGTGGGGACAGTCCCTTCTATCCGTCTCCTAAAAAATAGACTATTTGCAACTGTACAGTGAAGCTGGTGCAATGGATAGTTGGTACAATACCATGCGCCATATGAAACACAATTGAAAACACCTGCCATTTGAGAGGACAAGAAAATTTGGCGACGTGCATTGGCACAGAGGGCTCAGGGTGACTTTTCCCGCGATTTTTGAAAGGCGTCCAAAGCGTCTCACTTTTAGATGCTGTTTTCGAAACAAATAGAAAAAAAGAGAAAAGTCCAGCCCGGAGGTAAACCTATGGAGAAGTGGATTGGCGAAAAAGAAAAAGTCAGGACTATTTTTATTTATAAAAAAAATCACTATAAATTAGCAACTACATATTTAAATGTGGTATTTGCATACATAGGAGGACAAATATGTAAACTATCAAACATAGCAATTTTATTGACGTGTCACTATTATTACTTACAGAAAATTTAAACTGCAAAATGTACCCCCGGTAATATGAATGACTTTTATCATACACCACCTACCCGGCGGTATAGACTCAGGGTGGTCCCTGAGCCAATTATACCCAGTTTCAGGATTGAGGATTCTATTTAGAATGGATTTAACTCTAATGCTATAATATGCCATGCTAATTAATAGCAAGTATACTCCATAGTGGAGAAATGGTGACAAAACATATAATTACCAGACTCGGCCACATCCGCAACGCTGACTCCCTGTTCGTTTGCCATGAAACCAAGGACAGAGAAGATGACAAAGCCTGAGTAGATAGATGTGAAACTGTTCACACCAGCGATGATGATGCAGTCGCGAACACAGTCGTTGTTGAACTTGTTGTAACTACCCAATGCAGTCATCGCACCCAAGGCAATGGCATAGGAGAAGAATATCTGAGTTCCTGCGTCAATCCAAACCTTCAAATGGGAGTACAAGGTACTGTTTAGTGGTAAAAAAAAACAGTGATTAGAAATCTAAGAATGAAAACCTGTCACTTATATAAATTTATAACGTAGATGATTTCTTCTTCATCTTCATGTCCTCTCATTTTCATGGTACATTTTTCTTGATAGGTGTATCTATTGACATCAATTCTACAGAAAGAATGTTCCCGTACAAAACAAACTTTAATATGATGGGCATTTCTAGCACATGTGGCTGAGAGATCTTTTTCATTCATCTATTATATTAGCATAATCTTTTTGTCTATATTTAGTTTGCTTTTGCCCACATTGGTAATTTGGTTAACAATCTTACAAGTTACAAGTTTCCAAGAACCCTAATGCAGTCTGCCTGGAGGCAGCACTTCAACCAGTACAAATTGTGCAAGGCAATCTCTGAATAGTTAATGCAATGAATTTCAACCTTCTTTAAGACGACATGGATTTCCACCAAACTGGTTGGAGCTGCTCTTACTGACCAGGCCTCACAAAGGTTCATTGGTCAGCCATGACTTTGCTCCTCCAGTGGAAGACGTGTTAGGTTGTCATAGTGGCACTCTGGACGCCAGATGGCATACTGCCATGAAGTCCAAACTGGAGAGCGTTATCTGAAACGCCTCCACATTTTTATTTCAAGTGCCCTTTAGTAACTATCACTTCAACTCTCCAATAAGAGGATTATGAGAAATAGTCTAAGAAAAAAGCGTATGCTGTATCATAATTGATACTATTGCATTTTGCGGAGTAAATGACATAAGAAACGCATAGTATATTATGAATACAGAAAGGATATGCAGGTAGAAGTTGATTGATATGAACATATATGGAGAAGGGGCTACATAGAGCAGGCCCCCTACCAGCTTTCCAAAAAAAAAGTACAGGTATTTTAAAGGAGCCTTCTGGGCGAGAATAAAGGAATTTTAAAGGAATCCTTGCATGAATAAAGGAATTGAAATACAATATTTCGTGATACGAGAGTGTGTAATATTGATTGCAGGATATTGTATGTATCACTATTGCCTAGATTCAGCTTTGAGGAGTGAGGGTAGCGGTAGGATTCTAGGCTCTTCTTACCAGTCACCAATTTGCCTGTGGTGCCAGGAAGTTTTCCCCTGTGGTATTAGAAAGTTTTTGCCAGATTTGACCCTGCTTTTGAAAAATTCTAAGAATGGGCTTATAGCCCAGAGTTTGCAGTAAATTTTCTGCTACCAGGCCATATCAGTTGACTCTTGAATACGTATGGGACTGTACATTTTTTGTGGGAATAATGGTATGGGGCATGGTAGTATATCCTGATAGAAAATTTTGAAAAGCATGATGCCAAAGGTTCATTCTGGTGCCTTTTAACCCTTTAAGGGCTGCTGATGCATTGGTACATCATGCCCATTGGTCATCATGATGCCGACCCTAAGGCTGATACAGTCCAGGAGGGTCAGCATAATGTTGCAAATGAAGTGCTGCTGAGCAGTCTCACCAGCACTTCTGGTGACGAGATTAGCGGCCCTTAAAGTTTTGAGGATAGCTGTTCAACCCCCCTCCCCTCCCATATAAGTGCCATAATTTCCCATGACTTCCACACAGACCAGAGGCTTACTCCAGCTTATAGGAGCCTTCCAAACTCATGAGGCGGCTCATAAAGAAAGGATCCAGTAATAGAGAACTGTAGGCCTACTGAATTACCAATTTTTAAAGCCACAAAGCTTATAACTTTATCTCAGAGATAGGGTACAGATTATACAGCGGGTGTGACTTATAACAATTTCATGCAGGGGTGTGGGAAGCAGTTTCAGAGTGGGTGGGACCAGGGGGGTTTTCTGCAATTTTTGACCTCCCTTTGCTAGACCTTTTAAATTTGACCTGTTGAGGAGTTGGCCAAAAGTGGGGGGGGGGGGGACATGTCCCCCTTGTCCCCCCTGCTTTCCACGCCCATGTCATGGATAAGTCAAATCAGGGGTGGACATGTTGTGACATATGGGATCAAGGCTTGAAAGCCCAAGAGCAAAGTACCATAAATTTCTTTCTAAAAGTCACACCTTGAGTCACTCCTACCCCCACCAACACCCCACCCCATGAAATTCTAACATGTATATTATTAAACTAAGCTCCTTATGGCCGCAGCATTCCTATAAATTTCTATATTCATAGAGGTGTTATCTTAGGGTGGGGGTTATAGGCATAGGTTTCCCAGAATATCAAGAAATGTAAACTATTGACAGTTTTTGCAAGACACAAATAGTTCAAACTTCAGATTAATCATACCTGCAAACTCCAGATGCTAAAAACACTGAGCCCATAAATCTGAACGCTTTTTCTTTTAAAAGGGAGCTAGAATAATGTGAATCTAGTGGGGTCTGGGGGTATCCCCCATGGGCTTGAGGAATTTTGTAAATCCAGAGGCCAAATGTATGCATTCTGTTGATTTTTGAGGACGTCTGACACCCTCTGTTTAGAATTTTACTAAGACCCCTGCATATAAATGTTAAAATGAGATCTCATTGGATCTGGATGAATCACAAGATTGACCCTGGTGGATGTTAAAAAAAAACTGAGGAGTACTGCAGGTATGATTAATATAGAGCAGTATTGAGGTGGCCTTGATGCATCAAATTTATTCTTGCATGGTAAAGGCCCAAAAAGATATTCAGTATTCTATATCAAGGTCTTTAGTACTGGCAACAGCAGCAAAAAGATATTGTCACAGTTATACCTGCCACACAATTATAGCAACAATGTGACGAGTGCCCAGCCTTGCTATGATGACTGCCATTCAGAGATGTATGAATTTTTACAATATTTTTATTCTGTTCTATGGGATGGTTCACTTAAATCACAAAAGTTGTCTTGAAAATTGGAAAATTTCAATGTATAACTGGGAATTTGGCCGTTTTAAAGGATATAAAGCAATTTTTCACCAAAATAAAGGATTTTTTAAAGAAATACTGTCATTTTAAAGGGATAAAGGAATCGGTAGGAGGCCTGATAATGGTAGAGCCAAAGAAAACCAACTTGAGTGACAAAGAGAAGCAGTAGACCCTGAGAAAAAACAGGGCAAGAGAAGGTGTTGAGATGTGAAGAAATATGATGAGTGTACACCTTTTATTTTCTTACAAATTTGACCCCAAGCTAAGTGTTAGTCTATAAGTGGCCTTGCCCACTGCTGGTGGTGGGATGGTCTTTTTTCCTCCTTTTACCTCTGGCAGAGGGAGCGATGCCTGACCAGAAGTGTTGCACGTAAAATAACACTAAATTTGGCCAATGATTTTATTACTCTTGTCTAAAGTAAACATTTAATTGAGTTTAAAGTATTTGCTTCCGTGATTATCTGAATTAGAAAAAAGGGTAGATGTAAGCATTGAACAATGAACTTGAGCAGATCAAAGAAAAAGCCATTCAATTAAACTCCCCTCAAAAGAGCATGACGTAATATCCAGAGAAGGTTGAGTATAAATGAAGGTGATAATCCCACTAATTGAGGTCAGCAAGTTGGCTGCCCTTTTGTAGGAGAAGAGGAAGAGTTTCGTCAGACAAAGAAGACTACATGCTAAAGTTCAATTTTGCAGGGCAAATAGATTTGGATTTTAAAGCACCTTTGATGGAAAATACAAGCAGAATATAACATGCACCATTTCATTCACAAATAAATACAGGACCCCAAATGTCTGAAATAAATTTTGTGGATCTTCCTTCAATGCCATATTCGACTCACCTTCTTGACACAGCATCATACAATACTAGATGTACATAGAAGAATGGCATTTGCACACTGTTCACTCATCAATATAAAATCCTGCTGCATTATATCAGGAAGGAGCAGATGAAAACAAATTTACACACATGGCTTTCTTCACTAACCTGGGCTTCGAGGAGGCGACTGAAGTCTGGTCGTAGGTAGAAGAGTAGACCTTCGGTCGATCCAGGCAATGTGACTCCACGCACCAGCAGCACGGTGAGCACCAAATATGGAAAGGTCGCTGTGAAGTAGACCACCTGCATGGATGGGGCAGCGGACAACGGTTAGCAGCAGCAGTCAGCAAGAGAAGAGGGATTACCGCCAAGGTCATCTCCAAAGGCCATCTTCATCCTCAAACAAATGAGGCAGGCAGCAGCAGCGGTGGTAGGTAAGGGCTGGCGGTGGCAGTGGAAGGGCACTGGCCATTACCGACTGGTACTGATATACCGGCCAGCCGCCCATTACCTGATGGGGGGTACTCCTCTACCCCAAAGACCAAACCCAACCAGCACACACCGTGGTGGCACAGCCGCGGGATCTGAGGGAGCGGAGTGAAAACATAGGACGACATAAGACCCCAGGGTGGCAGGCCTCCCTCCCCTTGCAACTAAAATTACCACCCATACATGTAAATCTACAATATCTTTCTTTTTTAGCAATATGTGTCTTCAGAACTACACATATGATGAGATAAGAGATTTATGAACTGTGGCATGTGAAAAACATGCCACATGACATGAAAGTGTCCTATGTAATTGTATATTCCCTCTTGCATAATACAACATGTATATAAATTCAAAGCTTTTTTTTCAATGTATGTGAAGTAGTTGTTATTGGTTGTTTGGAAATGGAAGTTTTTCATAATATTTGTAGGTGTGGCAGCTTTTAAATAGGTGCTACATGTATATGTATATGTAGTATACCAAAGATATAACAATGTAATCAAACGGTTTGACCGATTTGATACCATACCATGTATTAACATAATCTGATACTAAGTGAATATCATATTTATCATGAGAATGTATTTTCTGAAACAGTGCTGAAAAAATTAAGGATGAAGAAACAACAGAATTTAGCATGCAGTTCCATACGTTCATGGAGTTTAGCATTTTAATTTAGCAGAGACTTGTTATTTTGAGAGAAGAGCCGGTGATGCATGAGATAGAAATTTATTAGTTAGGGTTACTCTCCAGAAAATAGATAAATAGCATGCATGTGTCTGTATATTCAATAGTGGAAAGTATTCATTTAACTACCCACCATTTGGAAATTCCCCGTTAATACAGCATGGGACAGTCAACTTCAATCTATTCTGATTGAATATACACCTCCTTTCCTATTCTGTTCCCTCCAGGATGAAATGTTCCCATATCTTATGAAAGGTAGCTAATCTGTGCCTTGGTTTATATTTTGGAGGGGTGGGTTGAAGGGACAGGTCTTGGGGTAAATGCAGGGGGTTCCCATCATCCACACAGTGAAGATCAAGTGATTAAAACAGTTGTAGCACAAAATGTACAGTGTCCTTCCACTCAGTGTCAGTTACATAATACTTTCATGGGACATAACTCTTTTCTTTTTGTCATGGTTTATATACTGTGAAATTATGAGAAATATAAAACATGCAAAATTGCTAAAGTGCAACAAGCTCAGTTGGAAACATGATTTTTTTCTTGTCATATTCGATGTAATCAGCACATAGAGATGTGCTCTAATGGCTTTATCTTTCTTTTGGCCACCTATTCCGAGTAGAAATGATCCAGAATTTTTCATAATTTGGGTGAAATCATATGATTCTTTTATCCACAGCTTGCTTATTATGTCAAATACGGTGATATATGCATGTATCTGCAACAATACCTTGCGTACAAGGCACAGTCTCAAGGTGAGACTAGGTGTATTTTATAAGTAGAGTGGCGTAATGTGAGAGACACTATGGCAGTTCATTCTTTATAGAAAAGTATCCTCTAAACATATGAAAAATACATGTTTGGAATTGAAATTGCTAGAATCTGAAGCAGGCTTCACTGCAGTACAGTGATACCCAAATAACATTGGAGATATTAGTTATAGTTAGAGACTTATAGCTAATGGTTTCTCTTTTCAGTCTGGGATTATTTTCAATATCTTTTCTTTCCAACTAAGCTTGTTTGAGTCTGTGTTTCTACAGCAATGAGGTAAGTTTTTTATCATAAGAGATCGAAATTAATCAAATCATTTAGAGATTCACAATTAATCATTTTGAAGCAAAGGTCAATTCAATTATATGAATCTTCCTGAATTGAGTGTGTGATATAACTGTCCCTTGACAAAGTCTGTGACCTTTCAGTGAATGGAAGTTCGAGGGAAAAATATAATAACCTTATCAATAACTTTTCTTTTTTTCCACACTTACTAGTCCCCTTTCTTTAGAGAAAAGGAATGTTCTTTTGCATTCGGGAAGTAACCGTTTTAGTTAGCAAATGGAATTACAGTTCTTTCTTCTTTTTTGGCGGTTTGATTATTATAGTATGTGTGCGGATTCCTACCGAGTGGATTCAAATTTTCTAAAAGGAGATATTCCCCCAGGGCAATCAGCTGTCTTAAAGTTGGGAGATATGCAAAATGTCAATTTTCTGGAAATAAATTCTTGATGTGCATTTCGAAATATGATATATATGTACAGCTATGAAATGAGACCAGTACTGCCATATTGCATGCATTAAAAACTGGAAATATCGATGCATAGCTTTATTCATAGTCAGTCTGAATAGAACTATTTTCTATCAATTCTGTTCTCTAGAATTGTGTGTTTCACCAATAGTGCTTATTCCATATCTTTGCATTCATTTTAGATCTTCCTGCCAGTTTAAAACTCTGGAATCTAGCTTAAAGCTTGCATAAAATCCAGGATTTATAGATCTAGGTGCAGCTTCCATGATCACACTGAACTCGGACTGCAGGTTATAGGCAAGGTTTTGACACTATAAGTTAGTATTGAACTCGCAATTTCCAAGCCCCATGTGTGGCTTAGAGTATTATCACAAAGGTGTGGTTTATACGCGAGATTTCTATGTTAACTTGCAAATGAAGGTCTTGGAATAAATCATATATTTGTGCAGTCATCTCTATATCAATTTCATAAGTGTTTAGCTTATGTCCCAACTTTAAAACATTTTCCTTCTTCATATAGCAATATTTCCAGAGCTGTTGTAGACTTTCTATCCTCAAACAGCATATTGTCCACCCATAACTGTCTGGCAAATCCGATTTACCTAAAACGCTCCCAATTCAAAACATCGAGACGTAAAAAGTACCTACAGGTATGTATTTGCATTTTTTCTTCAATCAGCTTCTCATGGTTTTTCAAAAAGTAATTATGGTTTCATTACTGAGTCTGATATTTCATAAGGGCCACAAGGCCGATATGAAAAGATCACTCGGTGATATCGTCTAAGAGTCAGTTTTGGGTGGACATAAGCCCAGTCAATGGGGCACTTTGATGAAGTACTTTTTATCAAATGCAGCAGGCAATGGTGACTGAATCAGGAAGCATTTAATATAAAGCAGCTACACGATTTGTAAGGAATGTTAGATGACAATGGGAAGAAAGGGATCCTACACTAAACACCTAGCACGCATGCCTCATCTAAAGAACATTGTAGTATATTTAAGACTTCTATCAATCTACAGGCAATTATAGAGGAAGCGTTTCAAACCCCTGGACTGTAAAAATATGTTTACAGTCGATGGCTCATTTTACCTTAAGAATGTCGCAATGGGAAAATGTATAAGGTTTCCCACACGGTGTGTGTATATGAAGTATACTGAGATGTGGAGTACGTTGCCTCTTCAACTAATAAAACATAACTAATATAACACCATTGAACTTACTACGATTTTAGATGAATCTAATGATTGCGAAATTTGAGAATTCATCTTTAAAGATAACTTCCTGAAACTGTTTATATAATCTGATTGCTCTTTTTGAATATTCATCCCCTTAAAAAAAAGAATCATAAGGAAATCAATAAATGATGGAAATAAATATTAATGTAACACCTAGGCAATCGCAAAAAAAGCCTTCATATTTGCTATATTGGTAACCCAGTTATCATGAATGAGAAACTACTCTATCACCCCTACAATAGTGAGCACACAAAATGAAATGTGAAAATGCTATGTATTAAAGCAATATGATGTTCCATTCTCTTTGTTTGTGTGGACAACAAGGGGATGGAACTTCGGTGTTGGATGTACTAAACGGTATGTGAGAGAAAGCTTTAACTTACAAGGTCAAAGAAAGGTTAAACAATCATGTAACACTACTGACATCTGAGATTTGGCTGACACCCACCTTTCCTGTCCACTTGACTCCTTTCCAGATGCAGAAGTAGCATAGCACCCAGACCAGGAGTAGAGCCACCGCCAGTTCCCATATTATGCCCTCTGGTTCATCGATTCCATCAGATATCTGCAGCACCCGCCTCCTGAAGAATCATTGAATTTTATTGATATCAATAATGACAGGATTCACAAATAATCTGCAGAGGATTTATTACCAATTCATGATAGTATATATGCCCTAGACTAAAGTATGACTTATGTCTAACTTCCTTCAAAATTCAAACTGCTGCAGACTAAAGATTAACTGATGTCTTCTTTCAAATGTCTTTCTAGCAAAAAGGCATGACTAATATGTCTTATCACTGTCCAACCATGCAAGGCATGACACTTACTCCCAAAATTCCACGACTGGATCAACTGGGGTGAAGTTTCTCTGTACGTCACTAAGGTTACTGCTTCCTTGGTAACCAGTCAGTCCTGTACCATTAGCAACGGCTGTTGCTAGGCTGGTAACATTGGTGACCACATCATTCCCAAACGATGTGGCGCATCTGTCAAGTATATTTAAACATCTATTAGTGTGTATGAATCGGGTTTTTTTTATGGGTGAAAAGGGATGTATTAGTATCTGTATCTTTCAATGCATCTGTATGTGTTTCTTTTCACATTTATTGCAACATATCAAAAAGTAAATATCAAAATATATGCTAACTATAATGGAACTAAAGTTGAATTCAGAATGGTCCCAGACAGATAAAGGTGACAGGCATGTGTCTGCATGAAAAGAGTAAACGATTATAAAACAGTATTCTAAATCATCATCTCCTTCTTCAATCCTTTTATACTTTACTTCCTAATCAAACCAATTCCCTTGACAATTAAAGATGGTTGAAGTGATCAAATCCTGCTTAGTTTCTAATTTCAGGTAGTAATAATTACTTGAGGCAGTAAAAGCTAAGATAAAACTGCAAGGCTAGGATTTAAAGGTCAAAGGGTAGCCCTAAATAAAGAGCACTTGTCCATAGCATAACCTCACAACCACCCACACACGTGAACCAAACCAATTTGAGACCGAATAAAAGGTTTATTAATTATCAGCCCTCGGCCGGAGATCAGATATTTAAGTCGTGGGAGAAGATGAAAAGATCTGTGGTAATGGAATCGAGTGGTGCATTTTGCACAGTTATGTATTCTTTGTTTACCGTGGAGGGTTTAACTCTAAAACATTTCCATACCTTTCACATTGAGAGCAATCGCAAAGGTAGTTTTACTACCAGTAGTAAAAATATCGGGGACATAACTCTGTTGCCAGAGCACAGTGCTGGTGTATCGATATGACAAAATAAAACATTCAGTGCAAACGATACCCCTAGAACTTAGCACCATCTGACTCCCTCGTAGTTGAGGTCTACGGTTAATTCATAACAGCACACTGATGCAAAACCCTCATCGACAAATGTCTTTGCTTCTTTCACCTTGCTTCACATAAAAGGGGTTAATAAAGAAGAAATTTGCGAAGGATAAATCAAATTCAAAGCGAGGATTGGAGATAAATAGGGAAAGCTGTACCGTGTATATGCATACCATCAGTTTATTTGATAACTAGAGGAAAGCGCCATAATCGCTCCTAACTCGGAAGAGGCAGGAGTATGACATCAGCAATGCCATTCACAATCAGGAACTAGCTCCAATCAGATGTATAGCCCTATACTTTCTGGTTTACACCAGAACACATCTGCTTGGAGAGGCAGTTATTGCCCATACTGAGAGTTAACACAGTGGTTTACTCTCACAAAAGGGCGGGGGGAAAGTTTCCAAATGGAATGTATAAACTTCACCATTGCAGCCAAAATGGATGGGAGGTACCTTTTCACCATGTCTCTGATAACAGCATATCTGGCCCCTGACACGACCCCTCCATAGTCAGACAGGTCATTTTCACAATCTTTGTGTAATGGTTGGGCATATCAAAGGTATTCCTATTGTAGTTAATTAGGTATGATTAATGATCATACTTTATCTGAATCTGGCAAGTCAGGGCCAGCTTACCCTAGATGGCAAGGAGGTTATCGGGGTACAAATTGTACAGATCGGGAAGCATGTAAAGGGCAAAGGTGGAGTTGACCTTGAGATCAGACAGACAAGTTGTATGTATCAATGTTCACGGAGGTGGAATATTGGTTGTGAAATAAAGCATACGCAGCAAATGCGAACCATTGCTAAACGATTAGATTTAGTTAATATGAGCAGAGGTGTTAGTTGGGTGTTCCCTGTTGGTCCAAACTCTGAAAATTTTAGGCCCCATTGACATCACACAAGTGGCAGGAAGGCTTTCACCTCAGAAAGTGCATGGGAGTCTAAATTTCAGGGGTCTCTGAACCTCTGAAAATAGAAAAAAACTCTAAGGGGCTGAAATCACAGTATGAAACAACGTGCACCAAGCAATTTGGCGTGGGCTGGAGCTGGAATAATAACTACATTTTACTGACCTGAAGGTGTTCCAGGAGTTGTTGCAGTGTGACCATGGCAGGACGGAGCTGAAGGTCATCCCCAGGTAGAACACATCCCACGCCAAGATGATGATGTAGTAGATGTTCAGTAAGAATGTTATCACCGTTGTCGCTACCCCGATTCCTAGGCACATGACACAGAAATAGGACTCATTATAATATGCTGTGAAAGTACTGTAGAAATGCTGTTGTTACCATCCATTCCTGAGGCACAAGACCCAGAACTTTTTGATTTTCTAAAAATAAAATATTAAAAAAATAACTAGAATGGTTTCTTAAACCTTAATATCCATGGAACCAACTCCATTTACTCCAATTGCCCATAACTTAGCAGATACATGTATTTGAAAGAATCTTGAGATTTATACCCAATTTCCTACTTTTGGGGTGCATGCTATAATTCCATGTATACTGTAAAAGGCCCTTGGCGGGATACATAGCACCCCCTCTCTGGACTACTATGTAAAATAGATTGACTTTTAATCATCCTAGATATGTTTGTTTTTTTTGGTCATGGGTGGAACACATTTGAGTTGGATTTGAAAAATGAGAAAAATCGGACTATGTCACTTTAATTTAATGATACACAAAAACGTTTTCACTTTTGTCGCAACTCCAATTCTAGGACACAAGTCAAAATGAAAACAGCAAAATTTTAATCATGCTCTCTGCAATTGATTCCAACATGGAAATCAGCTGACTTAAATTGACCGAAGGTTAATCATTATATTCCTCCAACGAGTTGCTCCCAGAGAAGCGTTTACAAGATTCATACAATGTATTGTAGAATGAACATTCAGAACACGCAGTTTATGTCACAATTACAGTCAACAGATAACCGAGTGATGGTCCTCTTCTTTATCGTTTGTTTGCCACTTGAAGTTAATAGAAGTGTTATGATACGGTTGTCAAGCATATCACTGCAGATAAAATTGTGTTATTGATGATTTCTATAGAATATCACATCTTTAATCAATGTTTATAATAGTCTGCTTCGTCCTTGTTTCTATCACCAAAACCTATCAAGTGTGTTGTCCTTTCTGAAGAACTTCTCTTATAAAAGAAAAATACTCTAGAGTATAGGCAAACAGTGGCGAACAGGACTGTTGATAGAAAGAGACCAACACAGGGTCTGCGGCCTTTGGACATAAATCTGAAGAGGCATTAACAGGATATCGATTTGTATTGACCGATCTCCCTCTTGGAGGCCTGTTATGGCTACAGCGCCTTGCCTTTGTCAAAATCCATATTCTTATCTGTAAGTAATGCTGTCCCGAAATTCAATATCAGGTTAGAATACCCTAACAGATGCAAATGTATAAATTCCTTCTCAGCCAGAAGCTAACAAACATGATTATTTTAACCTGAACAACGACTTTTGGTGACAACATATAAGAATCGATCCCACCTAAAGTAATATGACCTAAAGAAATGAATAGGCTGGATAAATATGTGCCCCCTATTCAGTTTATACAATGTATTTTTTTAAAAATTTGTTTCCCTTTCCTACCTAACATCTATTATCTATAGTGCCCCCTTTTCAGTTTATACCATGTATTATTTTTTTTAATGCGTGTGCCTTTCCTACCTAACATGGCTAACATCTATTATCTATAGTGGCCCCTATTCAGCTTATACCATGTATTAATTTTTCTTCAAATTTGTTTCCCTTTCATACCTAACATCTATTATCTATAGAAAATGTGTATGCCTATTACAACGAGACATGGAAACGGAAAGTCGTGGTGGTAGGCTGGACTGTTATCGACTATTTACCCTCAAGCTCACATGTCGAGAGGCCCAGATTAACTCTCCCCTGGACCCGAGAATAGCAAAGTGCACTGAATGGCTTTGCAGGTCAGCTGGCCAGAGAAAGCAATGGGGGTAATTTGGAATCACATATACCTGAGAGAGGCTGGGTATATTTGGCACACTGCAAGTGCACCCGGCCGGTATTGCTGAACCAATAGGATCCAGGAACCCCTCCGAGGTCCAAATTGAGAGGCTAGCAATTAGTGTGGAAGCATCAGCTAGTTGGACAAGAGCCTGGTGAGCTACAACTGAGCAAGAACCTTTGGTGCCATAAGATGAAGTCATGTTCGTTGAAAATATTATCACCTCTCTCTGTCTGTCTGTCTCTCTACATATACATAAACTATCAATTATTCACCTAAAGAGAGGAGCATTTTGTTTAAATAAATGGGTTCTACTTAATACGTATAGGGGATAGGGCATCAACAGAAATCAATGATCTGCCGATATTTCTTACTATTATGGGTGGGTTTTTGGTAGAGTGTACCACTGTTGGTTGCCATGCCGTTTGAGCTCCGTACAACTACAACATTACAACCTCTGCACCAAGATCTTAGAGGTTTTGACTGAATATATTTCCCGATATAATACAAACTGTTTAAGGACACTGAAATGTCCATCTGACAGAATCTTCTTTTATGAAAAGCCCTAAACTAAGAGAAAAGTGTAAGAATTACCACTGTTGAAAGAAACATCTCACAGGCGTGCAGAACTATAGGTTTACGAACACGCCCAGGCCCTAAGACCGGCAAGAAATCTGCGGCCCTCTGGTCAATACTTGAAAGGGCATCAGCGCTGTGCGTGGGCGGACCGCGTGGGCGGATGGAGTATTCTGGTAGGGCACCTCTGGTAGTCTTAAAGTGGGGATATTAATTGTCTGTTACATATTCGTATGGCACTTTTCTTCCCCTTGGTATGAAACCATAATACAAATCCAGCATGGATAACAATTATTTCTTTCCCTCATTTTCTAATTTCCTTAGAATATTTTTCAATGTATTTTTCATTCGATTTGGCATCACATGGACTACAACGAATACTTTCGACACATTACAATGTTCATGTTTGTTCATTGCCAAGTGACAGTGTAGTTTTCGCCGTAGTCAGCGATCTGTATTTTTGCAATTAATGTGCGTGTATGGCAACTTTTAATCTGCATGAACTCTACCAAAGACGGCGTTGGTAGGCAGTGCTGTGTTGCTGCGTAGGTGTTGATGAAGATGAGTGAGGTCGGGCAGGCTGCACACAGCTCATTTACCTTATATGTACAACCACCGCACTTCCCTCTCTCCTCTCAATCTCCCTGGTGCCTCCTCCATTCTGAATATATCCCTTTCCTTTTACCTCCTTCCGGCTGTTGCATATAGCCGATATGCATTTTCGCTTTTACCTAGCGGATCTATGGCATTTTTCTTGAGCAGAGGCCGGGTGCGTGGAATTTGGAGCCCCTCCCATCCCATTTACCTACCCCCCCCCCTTCTTGTTCACCACGCCAGAACCTGTTACATTCCATAGAATAGCAGTGAACTTCTCCCCTCCGGTAGTTTCTCTTTCTGTAGCCTCCCACCCATTCAATCACTTATTTTAATCACTTTTTTTTTGGCCA
Organism: Acholoe squamosa; assembly: GCA_949317995.1. Lineage (NCBI taxonomy): Eukaryota > Metazoa > Annelida > Polychaeta > Phyllodocida > Polynoidae > Acholoe > Acholoe squamosa. Next base: position 71,160,761 of record OX439035.1, on the reverse strand, counting down.
GAAGCAGTCTGCACGGTGTAGCAGCTTTGGTATACTAGCAATGTTAATGTAACTCCCACCAACGGGATTGGCATTAGATAATGTTCATTTATAATGTGCATTATTCCCCAGGGGAGATAGACAGATAGACAGATAGGCAAGAGAAAAGAATGGCTCTAGACCCCTAAAATCGACATGGCGACATGAGCATTTTTTGGCCTAGTGACATGTGACATGGCCAATTCCTTAAAATCGACACAGTGACATGGCAATTTCTTAAAATCGACATGGTGACATGGCAATTTCTTAAAATCGACATGGGGACATGGCAATTTCTTAAAATCGACATGGGACATGGGGACCCCCCATCAAGGGCCCCAAAAGAGAGAGAGAGAGAGAGAGAGAGAGAGAGAGAGAGAGGAGGGAGAGAGAGAGAGAGAGACAGAGACAGAGAGAAAAGAGGGAAGGGGAGACTTCACTGCAGTACAGTTGGTAGGGGATGCAGGTATAATGTAAAAAAAAACTCACTAATTAAGACATTAATCAATTACATATAAGTTCTACATGGAAGGAGAACAAGCAAGCGAAGCAAGCCTTTAAAACATAAAACTGTAATAATGTAGTCTTGAGGACTGTAACGACCGAGGAGAGTTCTTCTTTCAAGTACATTGAAGCATCATGCCCTGATTGGCATGATGCACTCTTTCTCAGCAACAATCAGGAATATGGATCTAAAAGTTGTGTTGTGTATTTGTCCAAGTCTTTACTTTCTCTGGGTTCCTTAACAGTAACAATGTTTGGATTCATTATTTATTTCCACTTCAATAAATTATTTAAGGTAGTTAACGATCGAGAAAGAAACGGGCAGCTGCCGTAGTTGGTCTAAAACACACCATTTACACTTGCTATAGTTGTTTTCATTATGTCCCTGTAGGTGGCGCTGCTTTCACTTGCTGCATTTTCTTCAGAGGGAAACCATCCCAGATTATTGATTCAGTGCTTCATGCCAGGCAAAGCATGATGCACAAATGAATCAATGCATATTTCTCGACTGTTTATTTACAGATTTGTATGTAATATATCAATTTCAAGGTTTTCAACCATGCTGATTCTATTTTTTACACTTTAACATCCATATTCTTGACGGTTGCTGAGACAGTGCATCATGCAAGCTAAGGCATGATGCACAAACGAATCAATGACTATTTCTCAGCTGTTTATCAACAGATTTCAAAATGTAATATATCAATTACAATGTTTTCCACCGTGCCGATTCGATTTTTTTAAACTTTTAGATCTATATTCCTGATGTACTTTAGAGTTTACCAACCCTGCAATCCCAGATGGTGTTAGCTCAGGCTATGTGTGTTAAATTCTTTTCTCCCCATCAATACACTCATCCTACTCCTTTGGTTCTTTCATTCGATTTTTATTCAGCTGAAAATCATGTAGCTCTAGAATTTCCCATTCATGTTTAAGATTTACTTTCGCCATTCGTCCTCCGTACAAGGTGACCTTCCATGAGCAATATGAAAGTCACCTTGACCAAGGGTACCATGGGATGAGAGGCTTAGTTCAAAGACAAAGGGGTGTCCTCTTTGAACAAGCTGTATATGACAGTAATAGGATACTACCTGTGCATTACGTGTACTGATCTAGTGGAACGCAACCTTTCCAATGACAGTACCAACGTGTCTACTGTAATTTGGTCACGCTTTGGAACAGCTACTAACCTAATACCTGTAAAACTGCTTCTGTGAAAGGATTTGGCTCCACATCTGAGCAAGTACATGTAGTTGCATTGAAGGATGAATGCTTTATAGAAGGTTGTTATAAATCACTATTTTCACAGGCAAAAGTAATGAAAGGGACCTTACCTTTGAAGAGCGGGCATATCTTCCATACGCCGAGCCCTCCCTGGCTCATGAACTGGCCGAGGGATACTTCAAGGAAGAAGACGGGCACGCCACCGCACACCAAGCACAGGAAATATGGGATGAGGAATGCACCTGAAATAGACAAAATTAACACATCCCGTTAGTCAGGTATAGGTAAGTATCCTTAGAAAACATATGGTACAAATAGCTTAATAAGGTTGTATTGTAAAGAAGGCATTTCATGGAGTTTGGGGGAGTTTAAAGCCCAGTAAAGTTGCACAAACAAAAGCATTGCAATCGATGACACATAGATGAAACAGTTAATTCTTAAAGCATATAAATGCCTCTGAGATCAGGGTTCTGTCGTCCTAATACACCCCTACCGTGATAAATCCTGACAGAAGTCACGGTGACGCCACTGGGACTGTCGGGTAAATCTCTTGTAATTCCTTATTCCATTCCAGATGTTTACAACCATATGACCCACATGAAACTATGTTGTGGAATTAGGCAGTACTAGCTACTAGCGGGACTGGAGCTGGTTCTGGCGACATGCACTGATAAGATGGGACTAGCTTGTCCCTAGAAGTGGGTGTTACCAGGGACAAGGTACCCATGGTAACCATCATGGTATATCTTATCAATGGTATTTACTCAAACCAGTGAAATTCAAAATGGTGGACCCACTGAGTATGCGTCTAGACTCCTATAGATTAGTGGTTCGCCTGCACAGTAGGAGGTTATACAAGATATCCTGCTTGGGACATTTGATAGCCCTGTAGTGAGCTTAATGTACATATTCAGTCTAGGAAAGCTGGGGTGTATGTCACAAATAATCCTGTTGCCTCAAGTCAATATCATGGCTTTCGGACCATTACTAGGGTAATAGAATGAGAAAAACAATGGCTAGCCAACTGGGTGGTCTATCTACCACCTGAAATCAATCAAAGACGAGTATCTTGTTCAAATAATCTTATTTGATTTAAAGAAGTGCTTCGTGAGAGTCCGTTTCAATTACCCATTATTAACACTCACGAAGCCACTTGCCCTCCCTCATTTCTTTCTCTTTCCTAATCCTCTGTACCTCAAAATTGCGAAAGATTTGATGAGAAGTATAAAAGAACGCTAACATCTTGGAAACAAAGTGTGACAGGTATGATTTCAAATACAGACAGGGAATAACAAAGCTATTTTGCACACGGACCTTCCCCTTTTTTGTAGATAAGCACACCTTGTTTTAGGCATTTATGCTGAGTATGGATGGCCCCACCTCCAGTTAACCATAACATCTTTTTGATTAACAATTCTGTTATATTTACAGTCCTAATCATAAAGCCAAAAGGTCAGCGTTGAACATCCGTTAAGTCTAGCTACTTTGGTGTGATAATGAGGTAGCCAGTAATTGAGGCGTGTCAATGCTTTTATCCATTTTCCATACTTGTGTGAGATTTAAGCCCGTTTCTGGCCCCCAACCATGCTGGACCTACGTCAAAGGCCAATTAAATATTAAGGGGTGTTGGTGTTGGTCATTTTCAGCCTTGATAGAAGGCTTAGAATCAGATTTTGACATACTGGGTGATTTTGAGAAAAGATATTTCTCTACTACATGTATATCAGTTTCAACGGAAAATAGGAAGGTATGCATATTATCTTAAAACAAGAATCATCTAATAGCGAAGTGGCCTTTTGTAAACAAAAGGTGAGCTCTTGGCAGGAATACATTAAGTTTTACTCACACTCTTTCATTTTTCCACACTCTATTCACACACTTTCAATGCACTTTCGGTGCTCCTTTTAGGAACTTTTGACACACTTCAGGGATAGACTAAAGTCTATGTTGAATACAGGTGACAACTGGTCAGGGATGGAATTTAGATTGTACATGTACTCATGTTTCAATCAGTTGATGACTGGTCATGGATGGACTATAGTTTGTACTTATGTTGCATTCAGATGACAACTGGTCAGAAAACTCATAGGAATACAGAAATGGCAGACCCCTCATTGGAAATATACGAATCCCCAGATTCAGCTAATTGATGCTTATATATCCCAAGTTTTATTTTGAAATGTCAAAAACGAGAAATAATAAGTCCTCATATTTTGAGTGTATTGACAATCCTGTCTAATACATGCAGTAGTGTTAAAGTGTATCTAGCCTATTGAATGGCACATTGTTTTTGCCTATGAGTGTGCCATTGACCGGTCAAAATCCCCAAAGTGGTCAGGAATAGGCTAGAGTTGAGGATGAACTATGATCTATAGTCATGTTGCATCCAGTTGACAATTGATTAGGGAGGGACTACAGTTTGTTGTCAAGATATATACAGGTGGAAACTGGTCAAAGACTATAGTTTGTGGTCATGTTGCAATAAGGTGAGACATGGGCAAGCATGGACTATAATTTGTATGAATTCATGTTACATTCAGGTGACAACTGCTCAGGGATGGACTGTAGTTGATGCATCATCATGCATGCATGAATGTATCAATGCATGTATGCATTCACGAAACTTGAAATCTGTCCAAATCTATCCAGAATTCATGTGTCATATTTAAAGATGCACTGATTCGTGCATGATGCATGATGCACGAACATTGCATGTTGCATCGATGCAGCAATGCACAAAACATCATTGCATGTATGCATTCATGAAACAAGAAATCACTATCAAAATCTACCAAGAACTTATGTGTCACATAAACTATGCATGAGTGAGACAGTCGCCAATCAGACTATACGAAAAACTTGACTTTTGGTGTATTCTTTGCCAGTATTCCAGAATAACTTATATATATATATATATATATATATATATATATATAGCTATCACTAGATAAAACTTTGGAGAAATCCATTGGAACATTTGTAAATCTTGCCGGGTCTTTATTTTATTTTTTTTTTTTATAAAATGAATATATCTGCTGCTTTGATTATTCTTTGATTACCATCTTCTTTTTGATTGTGATAAAAATGGTTGGGGTTTGCTAGGAAGGGCTTACTTCGCTTAGCCTAAACTGGACTCCCAGTCATGCATGATGATACGCAAAACACATTGTCCTGCATCCCCCCCCCCTCCCAAACATACATACACAAGTATAAAAAGTGGATGTGCACTGAAAGGAACTCTGTAACAGATATTGATAAAGTACATGTTGTATATCTGCAGGGGCGTAGGGAAAAGGGGGGGGGGCAGGGGGGCCGCCCCCACCCCAATCATAAAGGAGGTGGGGCCAGAGTATGTCTGCCCCCCCCCCCAAAGATTTGCCAATAATTCATTATAAATTGAACAAGAAGCTAAAACTTTGCACCTCAAATTAGATTGATAAAATAATGGGATAGGGAGAATAGGGGCTTGAACCTCAAATCAGATTATTGCGCTATAACTGACAATTCAAGGTGGTTCAGGTGGGGCTCCTGCTGCCCCCCCCCCCCCCCCCCCAATGAAGATTTGCTACTATGCCTCTGATATCTATCTGGTTGTTTGGTCCAATGCCCTACCCTAAACGTTGACCTAATACTGCGTGTCTGTTAACTGATATAATATTGACATAACTCTCCAGTTCCGGCCTTGTCGACATCATTATTGCCTGAGGCTCCAGTCTGCCAATTCTGGAAATTGTATAAATATTCCCCTTCCACTCCATTATAGTCTGGTATCGCAATTGATACACTTCTGTTTGGGTCATTTGTATCTATTTTCCTTTGAAGCTTTTTTGTATTAATGGGTCAGGATATTCGCGCGGTTGATTGGACAGGATATCGAATCAGGCAATTGTCTACATGTCTTGGATAATAATATGGCCTAGAATCGATGATAGAAGTCGGGTACACTATCATCTCGGTTTTCCCCCATAGCATTACTATGGGCCATACCGATGCCTCTCTCTGAATATATCTAGACGCGTAAAATTGCACCCTTTTTACGCATCCTGTACAGGTTATCATTATGGTAGTTAAGCACACATTTCTGTGTAGACTGATTGTGTGGTTATTTCCACTAATTATCATGATTGTTGCAGTGAAATGTGACTTATGAAGCTTCCCGATCTGCTTCATTACAGCCCTAGGCTATGATGATGATACCCATTCCTATATCTACATGTAGAATTATACAGTACCAAAAGGATGTCAGAGGCAGACAATGGATACATTACATGTAATAATGCCACTTGAGACATGTCACGTCCGACACAGGGCGTATTCCAGTATAGCAACCTAGTAGAGTTTTAAAAAGGTATTTGGATCAAAGTGGAAAGTCTGTATTCATTCCGACCCAGAACTCCAGTGATGTTTGGGTGTATTCGGCAAAACACGTGTTAATAAAGCCACAACAAAATCCATTTGAAGATAAGTTTAATTTTAGTGTGACAACACTACATGTATACTATTAATAAATGTTGGAACAGGGCAGCTTCCACTGAATGTATTTGTATTGTATTTATTCATTTGTATTTGGCGAATGTGTCTTGACCACAAAAATAGAAATGGCGACATGAGCATGTTAAAATTGACAATGGTTCTAGCAAAAAGGGATTATATCCAGTTGTCTCAAATTGTCAAAGAACACTGGCAGTTCTACAAGAGGTATTGTGTTAATTTGCGACACAGATCGGGGGTAGACCACGGTAGCCACTAAATTGTGGAACGCTGGCTACCCGGACCGACAGTCCACTGACTCAGTATGTCCCAATGAATACTTGAGGTCGAATCCCACTTGGCGAATAATGCCTCAAATATCTCTGCGATTTTGTCGGTTGTGTTTTATAGCCTCCCTGGTGTCCTAAATCGCAAGGAGAATAAAGGGAAAGATGTAATATCAAACTCCCACTGCAGACTGTGCTAAATGCTTTATGTCCTTGCGATTTTAGGATTGGAAACATGTCAGGCAGAGATATACCCATTAACCAGGACAACATATCACAAATTTTACAATAAGCTTTACAATAAAACACAACAGTGCCCTTGTGTTCTATGTACCCTATTGTAGTTATATATCTTGTGAATGTGGAGTAGAACCCAAAATAGTAAGAGTTTCAAAATTGCAGAGATATTTGAGGCATTTTTTCGCCATGTGGGATTCAACCTTTGACGACGGCCAAAATGATCCATCTCACAAGAAATATGGGGAAAAAATCGCAGACCCAGAGCCCAACCTACAGGCCATTGGGGACGTATATCTGCTCCTCTAGGTTGAATCCCACATGGCGATTTAGGGCTCAAATATCTCTGCGATTTTGTCCCTTGCATTCTTGGGGCCTTCCTGAACCCTTATATCGCAATGATAACTGCTTGATTGGTCTTGATTTACTGTGGGATTCGGTATAAGGTGAACAATCCTTGCGATGTAGGAGCCCGGGAAGGCCCCATGTATGCAAGGGACAAAATCGCAGAGATATTTGAGCCCTAAAACGCCATGTGGGATTCGACCTTCTACGCATTCAATTGCATGCTTTCGACAATTGAACCACATGCTTCAACACATTGAACATATATCAAACAGATGCGGATGTGGTTTTGGTAAGTATCTTTATCCCCTATCAAGATGTGATTTTATCTTGATCTCAGCAATAGGTATTTTCTAACGACGGGTGCTGGGTGGACTTTGTTCCCGGATTTCCACAAAGCTCACCACACCCTCATAGCCCTATTTCACCATTCTATGATTTGTGCGAGTACTAGCCTTTCCACTGAAAAAGCTTTTTGCTCCCAATCCGCGTGTGAACTACCATCCATGGTCCCATGTCCAAATCCGGAGCAGTGGCACATTAACAAAGACAGAGTCCTTTTCAAAGGAAGGCAAACATTCTAGAAAGAAATATTTGTATCCTACACTTGCCAAGATCAATCAACATGCCTCTTGCTGAGTGGCAACTGGGGTCTGTATAGTTTAGGCAAAAAAAAAAAAGCCAAAAGCGACCAACCTCAGATCTTTTTTTTTCATTTTTTTCCATTTTTTTCTTCATTTTTTTTAAGGTTTTCATGTGAAAACTTTTATTTGTAAGATATACACGTATTTCCCCATCATTTTCTTATATTTCATACAGGAAACGATCCTTTGTTATAATAACCATCGAAAATCTGGCAAAGTATGACTATATGAGGCCTTAGATGCAAAAAAAAAAAAAAAAATAAATAAATAAAAAAATTAAAAAATCCGACCTACCTGCCTCAACTTTTTGAACCATGTTACCGGAAACACAGCTCTTTTTTTGGCCTTATCAGCGATAAACATAGAACCCTGCTTTTAATATTATAGGACAATCCACTTTATGCTCCCTAGATCATAGAAAGTCGTTTCATTAAGCAGAATGGGTATTGCTATATGTATCCACCCCTCGCCCCCTGTTGTTAAAAATGTCGACTCCCTTAAGTCATATCATTTTGAGACATTTCTTTTGATATTTCTTTATTCATCCTGCTGATCATAACTAAGGCTAATAGCTTCAGCAATACAAAACACCATCCAACCATTTTGGGTGACTTTTCAGCTGCCTGCAAGTCATCTCAAGAAGTTGCAATTCATTGAAATGTAAAAACAAGATTTACAAAATAAAAGTAAAATAATGCATGAATACAGCTCTGGCAAGCCTACTCATTAGTGCTCCAGTCTCAGGCTGCAGTTACATTGTGTCGACCCCTGGGGAGAACTTATATCATGATACATGTACAACGTGGTCCCCTTTGCCAGGCCTGCATTCAATGAATCAGGAATTAACATGTTCAGGGATGAAAGTGAGTGACCACAAAAATCCCTGAAATCCCCTAAAAGGACCCCCAAAGTATAGGGTTTGAATAGGAATGTATAGGACTTTAAAACCTTAAAATCCCTGAAATCAGGGAAAACCCTGAAGACTTCCATCTCTGCATGTTATTGAGATAAATGTTTTATCATGTGTGTGCTTCATTAGACCCCCCCCCCACTCCCTGCCCATTTATGTTGAAATACTTTCTCAGTGGACCTCTGCAAATCACAATTAGGATAGCCCATTTCACCTTCAAGTATCCATTTTCCTTTAGTTGTATGGGGAAAAGATCTCATGCTGTTAGTGGCCTACATAATTAAGCCTAGATACTCTATAGCATTTTGGAGGGGGCACTCAAACTATATTTAGTTTAATTTCATGTCACTAAGCTCAATGTGACTTTTGTCACATGTCGAATTTAAGAAATGCCCTAGTGTGGCCATATCCCATGTCATGTTTTAAAAAGCCAATGTCCCCATGCCGAATTTAAGAGATTGCCGTGTCACTCTGTCGAATTGTGGGGTCTAGGGCCATCAGAATAGTAATTGCCCTGAACGTCATAATGTAGAGTAATTCTGAGCCATCCACATAGCTAGATACGTCCACCCCAATTATTGACCATCAAAATCAGTTTGGCACTTTATCAACATTGCACACAGGTTAAATCAATGTTGATCAAACATATCACAGATCACAGTTGATTTCAGCACCAATAAGTGAGAGTGAGTGAGTAATAGATGTTTAATGCCATTTCGACAGCTAAGGTCATATTCATGGCGAGAACTACATTACACAATTTCACAATCTCCAATCCAGCTCCCAAACGCTCACTGCTGTTGTATCTAATCCCCGCCCCCCCCCCCGCTAGTCTCCTTGGGTGAGCATCAATCATTCACAGTGTGGTACACCCCGAGTAGATTATCTGATTTACTCCCCGAATCTCCAATTTGCCATTATATACACTGAAGCCTATATACAGACCGAGTTTGTCAATGTGTAAAATGTTGCCAACACTATAACCCTAGCTCTTATTGTATGGATATATTATTTGTTTCATATTTGTGCCTTTGCTTCTATATAAAGGCTGAATGAATAAAAAATGATCCCCCAATTTTCATCCTGATTCTTGTTACAATATTCTGTCTAATAGAAAGTCCTGTTCCACTTCCGGTAGCAACTGGCAGGGTGCCATTAGTAGGGCATGGATATTAATCTCTGGAATCCCCCGCTTTATACTATAATGCTATAATACTACCTGGGAGGTAAATGATACTCCGAACTATTAGACTCAGGCACTATTCTGCTCCAGCTTTGTTCTGCAAAAGACCAATGTGAGCTTGGCAATAGTCCATGCATGGCTTTGTCTTTGGCAATGACCTTTGGACTATACACAGGTTCATTGAATCATTGGCTGTCAGAGTATACAGCGGAGTTGTCTGTATTGGCCTTAAAGGTACAGGTATATTTACACTGGCTTAAATCTCTGATTATGTGATAATGGTTATGGTATATTGTCAGAAAATAGTATTCATCTCCTGTTGTCATGAAGTAAACTGGAGGGGACTGCAGCCAGTCTAATGTATATTGTTCATTATTACACGACCTCTGTGATTTTGGGTGCTTTTTCTGGATATTCCCATTCTGATACCTGTCGATATTGCAGGTCTTAGGAGTGCTGATATCCATGGATATCGGCACTCTTAGGAGCACACACACCGACTTTGTGCGATGATTGTATTTGCATTTGGCAAACATTGAAATTGTGTGAATTGATTAAGCATAGGCATATCGAGATGAAATCAGAATTGATGGCTATACCAAACAGGTAAAATCATTGTTGAGACCAAAATAAGTGTTTCAAACTAAACCATCCTCTACTCCAGTAGAGGACTAATGATCATGCATATTTTATCTGCCCTTTTCTCGTAAATTATACCAATGAAATGAACTCTCATTGATAACTGCCTTTGATTACTATGGATGTACCGGACCGAATCCAAGGATATCAGAAGTGATAAGCCTGCATGAGCATGCAGGTGGGCTCTGCTGAGTCTATACCTATACCGAATAGAATATACTGCCTATACCAGATACCACCATGGTTTCTATGGTTACATCCCAACACCTGAGACAACAGTCTAAAGTAGACATTCCTATCCAGCCAGAGTATTTATACACATCAAATTAAGTCCTGAGTGACCAGGGCTCCTGTTACGTTCGCCTCTACATCAGATTCTTTTAATCTTTACAACATATATATTCAGAGACCGACATAGACCTGAGAAAAGTCCACACGCCATGGAACTTTGTTCAAACAGAGGGACGCGATGAAAATCGCTGCCAATTAGAAAAAAAGCTTTGAATTTTGTTCTTGTGTGTGCCTGCCCCCCCCCCCTTCAGTATGAAAAAGAGAAACACTTTGGAATGATGGTTGCCTGTCCTTCGAAGCAGAACACTGGATGCTACGGAAGTGAGAAAATGTCAAATTATGTTGGCAAAATCGCTGATTTATTTTCTAATATTAGGATGAGATAATAGCATATCACATATGCTAAGATGCCAGTCACTGGTTGTAAAAAAAAACGAACAGGAAAAACTGCCGATTTCGGACACCTTTTCACGGTAAATAGAGAAATTTGTAGGAAAACCAGAGATTTCTGGTAAACCATTGGAATGTCATTGGTTTTGTATTGATGTTTGCTATAGGGAGTCCAAAACTTTTCTGATTAGGATTTTAACACATTTTTCTAGTTATTTAGTTTTCAATTTAACCCTTCTAGATGACACTAATCCGAGAAGATGACGACCGAACTGCTCACTGTGATGTCACTCTTGCTCCCAAGAATTCACATATTCACCATTGGAACCCTTTCAATTGCTACGTTTTTTTGAGAAGAGCCTTGACTATGAAAGGCATCACATGCACAGGTTTTTGCTTCTCATATTTATAAGGACACTGATATCAAACAAAATCATGAGTGTTTCATATCGGTAGCCGCTCTTCTTCCTTCTACTTGCACCACATAATTCTATATTTGCACTTCGATTGATTAGTAGAACTAGAGGAATGCGCCGTGGTCGCACCTAACTCGGAAGAGGAGGAGTTGGGGGGGGGGGGTGACATCAGCATACAGGCAGGAACTAGCTCCAAGCAGATATTAAGTAGTGTGACTTAGTTGTAATGTAGTCCTTATACCACAACACATCTGCTTGGAGAGCCAGTTATTGCCAATGATGGTTAACACATGATTCAAAAGGGTGGGAAAAAAAGGTTTCCAAATGGGATGTTTCCAAATGGGATCTAAACCAAATTCTAGACAGTATTATATACCTCAATGATCTATACATTCCAGGCTACATGTACAGCACAAAAGGTTTATCAATATACACGGGGAATACCCTTTTATTTGGTAAAGAATGTGGAATTTTGCCCAATTTTGAGGGGTCTTAAAAGGCTTAATCCATGGTGGCTCCTATAACTCTTCCGAGTTAACTATAATATCCGTTGTTTGTGTAGGCTCTAATGATCCAGTCTAGAGCTCCAAATAACAAATGCATTATGTCACACAGCTCATGACATAAGGAGTACACTGAAATCTAAGCTTGTGGAAAAGTAATGAATTATAGATGATTTCAGGCCATCATTCGTTATATATGGACTAATTAAAGTTGTTATTTTCATTGCACCTATGAAAATAGGGTTTAACTACAATGGAAATCTGACTGATGGAAGGTAATTCTATATGCTAGTCACCTGATTATCCAAATGATGAAAGGGTATCAGTCCACGTCAAACTGATAATAGTAAAGGCATCAGTACTGATTACTTTCTGCAACCTTTGGTTTTCAGTGCATGCAGTACATTCTGTAGTACTTATGTACTCAGTCTCTTAACACCTACACCATTAACACCTACACCAGACACCTGCAAATACCAACTTTGGCTTATGATGTCATGCCAAATGACGCTTCTACTGTCTAATAGAGCAATGAAGAAATCGCTTGTCGGTCAGCAGCTTATTCCTCATCAAAGGTCACCTGTGATTCGGGTAATAATGGTTATTCCGTCAGAAGGCGAGCCTAACCAGCTATGACCTATGGCCAGCAGGTTGTGTGGTTAATTGCTATTGAGGTCAGCCTAATTGTCAAAAACAAAGACAAGCCAATTGCTGACCATCAATCTACACTTCCGGTTAACCCCCACCTGCTACCAACTTCCGGTTGATCTTGGGGTTGTAGGTATGATCATTCAAGAGCCATTATCTATTGTGTTCTCCCTTTACTACTTCATTATCTTTGAAACTGAAATTTAACATTTTTTTCTTCTTATGTTGCAACCTTTGGTGAAACATACATCTGTAGCTGTACACAGAGGGCTACACACATTTCATATATTGATTTGCTGACTTAGCAGTATTGGTAGCTCCCAAGCTACCGGCCCCACAGGCTCGCCCTCTCCAGCCCGACAGAGTACGGGCTGGCTTCAGACCTTCATCTGGGTAGATCGTCGCCCAGGCGGCGAAGCTCACTCCCCAATCATATTCCTAATTCTGGTAGTGACCCAGGCTCAGGATGGAGAATGAATACACATACCAGTTCAATCAGATCCTTATCTAGATCAAAGGGGGCAATAAAACAATTAACTGGAATACACATCCAGTGAAATGTAGAGGTGACCCCAGGCTATTGATACTCCTGAGTATCAATAGACGCTGGCCGAGGCTGCCGGCCCCAGTGTTAGGTACCCCCACCCCCACGTGCCTACGAGGATATGATGTCATTTTACCCTGACTGTATATGCCACATAAGCTTCAAGAGCATAGTGTGAGGGCATGAGTCAAAGGTTACCTGAGATCGAAGGAAATAATTATCTAATCACATGGCCTGCCGGTGGTATTTACAATCAATAACCTACCGCTGACTCTCTCATTTAACTGATGACAGCCAAATAGATTTGGGTTCCATCGGTATCATGGATAAAGCAATCACCCTTTAGCTTGATTCCCCCTTCCTTTAATAGCAGTGAGCTTGAAATTTGAAAAAAAAAAAAACAGTTTCAATATACGTATAGATTCACGGCCATCAATATTCTCTATAAAAAAGACTATACGGGACTAGCACATTGCTAGTACTGAGAAAATCAACTAGGTGGCTCATGTAGTCGGGGGCTAGATCAGAGGTTGGCCTCTTTGTACAGTATACTTTGGTGGGCTCTTCCTATTTGGCTATCTGTAGATATATATCAAAATTTGTACCTATAGACAGCAAATAGCTTAAACTTTAACAAGAAAAGCTCCATATGGCATCTGTAGTTTAAATAAAAGAGAAATCAAACTTTAAAAGTTTTTTAAGAGGGCACAAAAGTAAAGACTAAGCTTTTGTCTCCCTATCAGGCTAATCCCCTCCCTTCACACCTAAAACAATGGGGAGGTACTTAGAGTGATTAAGATAGGGGGCAGGGTTCAGCTTATCTCCCTCATCAGGCTTATCTATGGCCATTGTTCTCTGTTGATGAGAGTGCAGATAAGAGATTACCCAGAATTCTCTGACAAAATCCAAGATGGCGTCGGGGGCTAAGAACAAATATGGCGACCCCCATAAAGAGATAACCATGTGCCCTATATCTAGCAGGTCAATTTACAAAATCATACGACTAACCATGCTAAAGTCGTAGCTGTAACTGTATTAGTGGTCCTGCCCTGCTATGACTGGTCTATCAAAGTCTATGTAATTGATTAGAATGAGGGTAACTGCCCAGGTAGAGTGAGTGAGTAATAGATGTTTAACGCCATTTCGACAGCTAAGGTCATATTCATGGCGAGAACTACATTACACAATTTCACAGGGGAATGTGTCAGTGCCCACGCATATGTGTACCACACACATCCCGAGGGGATAGGAAAGAAGAGAAATAGACCCTTTTAAGTGGGCTAGGGAAGCCCGAACTGCCCAGGTAGCCCGGCCAGGTAGCAAGGATACATCGGGCCAATGTCGGCTTATATTGGGCCAATTTCGGCTCCTATTGGACCAAGCATGGTCCAATGCTCCTTTGCTGATTGGGTGTATAGCACAGGCTTATGTCATTACATAACATCGCCTGAAATGTTTTTCATTACGAGAGAGCAAATTCACGCAGATATTATCCTCCGGACCCCTTTCCTGACACTTCATGACCTGAACATATTAAAACCTTCATGATAAATGGACAGCTCTCATTTTGGCTCCGAAGAAACGGGATCGAGTTACTACTACCTATGATGTTTGATCATCCTTATCACACCAATTGATTAAGTCTGGCGCATAGTAAAGATCAGATGATTCGTCAAGACAATTGATGTGAAAATCGTCATTATTCGTTATTCTTTTATATCGTTCTTTGTTGTATGGAGCCCTCTCCATGAGTCATATGAGTGCATCAGTGGGGACACCTATGAGCGTAATTCGAATTACAAATGTAGATCCTGTCAACAGCAGAGTTTGGCCCATATTTTTTATTGAATTGCATGATAACCTTAGGGATTTGAAGCCTGTAAATTGGACTGGCTATGAGATTGATGTCAGAGAAGATATGTATCCACCTATATTTGTCGTACATGTAACAGTTAATGCATGAATCAGCTTTGTTGAAATGGAGGTTGTCCAAATAAAGGGATAAAATTGTCACATGATGAAATGGAGAAAGATGATACCAACACCATCACTAAATGTACTACAAAATTTAAAAAAAAAATGATGAAATAACTGAAAGCTTTCACAACGTTTTAAGTGTGATATGTGATAAATGTATATCATACTTTGTATTGTGATGCCTAAATAAAGTTGAAGGACTTCCAGTTTACTCACAAAATGGTCGACCTCTTGTTTGATTTGAAGCAACAGAAATAAGGATAAAACAGTTATTGGGAAATCACAATTGTTTCATGATGAAGGATATTGGTTGCCAAGAAGACTTCATTTCTACTCTCCCAGGATGTAGACCCCAAAAACATCTCTATATCTGCTGTAAGACATAGGAAACTTCTCTGCTCAGACCACCAATAATGTCAGTTACCTGGGTTCTCCACACATAGGAAGCACACAGGCGGGCAGCCAGCATGCTTTTGCATACCGCCCATGTGCTGTAGCTGGAAATGGGCTGCCTGGGTGCTTCCAGCTCTCTGTGAGCTTTCAGTGCTATTTTGAATTTTGTAAATCAGTCCATTAGAACAAAAGTTTTCCAAAATCTCAAGCAATGTTCAATAAAACCCCTAGAATGCACCACTTTGCATCTAAATTTTCAAAAAATTTCTTGGCTTTACTATTTACTTCGCTAGTGACAATGTGTTTTGTTCGCAATGCTGCGCTGCACTTGGCTGGGCACTTGTCCGATGATAAATGACCTTTGTGCTTTTTCATCCTGTCGAGAACCCTGGTTACAACAACTAGCATGGACTTTTGGTCTTTGTAAAAAGCTATTCAGGAGTAAGGCCAACCTCTTCTTCCAAGGTCATATAGCTAACAGTTTCAACTGCAGCAATAATTTTCAACAGATTAGGATCTTTTCCTCTGCTATGTTTATATCTTAATTGAGTTCTAATGAATGATTTTAATCAACAAAATCAACAATCAACCATAGCTTCTGGAGATATTGTATTCCTGACTCTGTCAGAATTACGCTCATACTCTATCTGTAAGTGAGAATTAGGCACATACATGATCATATGTGTCTTGTTTTCCTTCCCTGATGATGGATGGCCTCGATTTATAGTGGCAGGGGATTTACTATGAATAGTAGGCACCATTCTCACACCTTTAAAAGAGGAATATGCCATTTTAAAGCTAAAACATTAGCATTGAACTGATACAGTTGTCAAGAATTATGTACATACCTGTCATGAATTACGCACGTACCATGACTTGAGTGCAAACTGAATTACGCTCATACTTCAGAAACTTCTTCACCTTCTCAGATAAAATCCTTAGCATTTGGCACCTTAAATGATGGACCCATTGAAAGGTCTAACCTTTATGCATATGTGGATGTAATGGCAACTCATATAATGCCTTCTAAGTATGTTAATTCAGACCCCTTCCCTTAGTATAGCAATTCAAATCTACCTACGTAATTCGAATTACGCTCATAGGTGTCCCCACTGTGTGCATGGAGCTAGGTAGAGTAATCATGTTTAACTCTGCATGCAAAACGCACATTTATTTTTATTTTACAACTTACATCATTATGGTCTCTTTCAACATTAAGTATTCACCGCCCAACTATATCTTGCCTACGTATGTTTCTGTATGCTTTCCTAGATACAAGCACGCCTGGCTAAAATCACGCTATACGTTCAGACTGGTTTAGATGTGAGCTTTAATCACATATGCAAATGGCTGTAGTGAACTGGCCAGTCAATGTGTCAAAGGCATGCAGTCAATATTGACAAAGCAATGTGTGAGTTACCGGTGTATATAAGAGCTGAAGCAGGCTGGGAGCATAAATAATGGGTATATATTTGATGTGGTACATCACAAACTTTGAGGCAGTAGACGATTGGAATGTTTGATCTGGTTTAACAACAGCGGCAAAAACTAAGATGAATAAGGTCATATGAGAGGACCGTGTATCCCTTTCATGACTCTGAACACGTAGGCAAAATCAGGGGCGGATCCATGAATTGTAGATGGGGGAGATGTCATTATTAGGTAGGTCGGGGCATCGAATGCCGCAAACACAGTGCAGCGAAATTGATAGGGGGTGGGGCATAGGGGATGGGGGCAACTCCCGCCCCACCCCAAGACAATTTTGAAATCTAGACATCAAATGGTACATTCTGGTGCATTTCTAGACCCTGGTTGAGAGGCAATTTCAGTCTCATCAAAAGATTCTCTGTAACATTAAATAGGCCATCCTGCAAGTAATGTTGATGGTTTATCCAGGGTATAACATAGTTGCTCCAAGCTGCATACAATGGTGGACACTATGCTCCCAGGGCATAGATAATATTAGTGATGCTTTGATGGATACATTGGTCATATAGATACTAGTAGAGAATATGCCCTGAGTGCATCACCAGTGCCACCAGAAACCTCCAAGAAGGTAGGGAAGCTCAGCCCTGACTTGACCAATTCAAGTTTCTATACCTGATGTCATAAACTTGAACCAGATAATTCCCACAGAGAGAGTTATTAGCAATCACAATACTTCTCCTTCAAGCTACAGCTAACATCAGAGGGTATGAAAGAGATAATTCATATAGATTAGATACACTTTGCATGAGGTAAAATGGATCGATGTAAGTTTTGCCCTCGTTGCACCTCCCCCTCCACCCTGGGCCCGCCTCCAGACACTAAAGTACGCTGAAGGAAAATATCCCAACATGCCCTCCCCCCCCCCCGCACTGGGTTTGCTCCACACTATTCAGACTTAGCTGGTTTGAATATCAGCCAATAAAATGACACCAACTGTTCAGTGCGGTCCTCTCGGGGGCCAACCGGTACCCATCTGATAGGTCTGTTCAGTAGAACTCGCTGGTAACAAGCTCCAGCAATGGCTGCGCCCATGGTACAACCTGCTACCTCGGAATAAATCATTCAGCACATCAGACGCCTTTATATAGCTTACCATAAAAGGGTCCCCCCCCCGGGGCCCCCTAGAGACATGTCCAGTGCCATCGAACGCCTGAAGGAAGGTAACTCTCGAATGCCCCCCCCCCTTCCCCCAGGCCCCTTCCATTATACATAAAATTTAAAATAAAGTGTGCGCTGCTCTACGACTCTTGATTTAGATAATGCAACAGCAGATATTGAGAGTCCAACCTACCTAGACCCCTTCCAAAGTGTAGCTTTACTTTGGTTCTAGCCATCCTTCTGGCAACCCCCCCCCCCCACCATAGATCCGCCATGTGGCCAAAGGTAGAGGCTGAATCTGGTAATAAATCCCCCACTGATGGTGCTGTCCCCAACAGGCTGCAAATTGCTACTTTTATATAATCTGATATCAGATGACGTACCAATTTAACATAGAAAGGCCAGAAAGGCGAATTTGGGAGAGAAAATTGCTGTTTTTTTTCTTTTTCTATGAAAAGGATAATGATAAAACTTGGACGCAGACAGATCCGATGAGTTAGAACCTAGCTAGATCTGAACTACGGCTCTGCCATTTGCCAATCACTCTGGGTAGGGTGCCAATAGAGCTGTTACATACACACCAGTGTGTATATAAGAGGTCTTGTTGGCACACTATAGGTAGGGTGCATATTACAGCTCTCCCGAATACGCTGAAATAGACCTGATATTTTGAAGGGTGAATTGCAGATGTCATAGCTGTGGATTTCCATTGATATTCACCTTGCACCACCCATATTTTCACTGAACAAAGACTTAAAGTTAAACAGATCAGCATGCTGGCCTCAACAGTGCATGAAGTAAATGTGTGACGGTGAAGTGGCACAAACTGATGTATAAAGATAGTCCATGTGTTGGGATTCCCTACAGCTCATCGGTATGTAATATGTTCTGCTTCCTCTGTGTGTCTGCTACACATATCAGTTAATGCCCCCCCCCCTCTCTGTCTGTCTGTCTGTCTCTGTCTCTTTCTCTCTCAAAGGGATGAAATTATCTACTCTTTCAAAAACAGCATAGGAATGGGGGGACTATATGGGACCTCTGCCCTTTGGCAGGTGTCCACATGAATTCTCGAATGTAAAATACATGTGCACATGGACATGACACAGTGGTTCCGTGCTTTTGATGTTATCCCCACCCTAGTTTCTGAAAGAACCCTGTCTAGTTTAGTATTTCTATTTGTCCAGCAAAAACACCCGTTAGTTGGGCAAACAGTCCAAAGGTCATCCACCAGCTGTCCGCATCCAGGGGAATACTTCTGGTGGCGCCTCTGAGGTGGAAGCAGAGGGGAGGTGGATGGACGGTGGTAGGGTTTGTGGCAGCTAGTCTCCTATGGGTATGGGCTCAACCATTATAAACTGCAATACATGTATACCTGTTCTACATGTATATATGTGTATCAGTGGCTGAACCATTACAGACTGCTACACAATAGGTAGAATTATCACACATTATATATCCCCGAAAACATTCCATGACACATAACTGGCAATCAACTGTGTCGGAGTGGACTGTGGGTACTAGTAGCATAATGAGGAATACTTTTTCCTCATGATAATTATTATATCGATCAGCCGGTTATTTTTGCGTTTAATACATCCGCCCCATCGCAAATCATGGGCCCGGCCATAGTGCCCTCTTCATGACCCACCACGTGGCAAGGTCATCCAAGGTCTTCAATTCTAGGAGCACCAGATACTGACTGAGGTAGTCCCCCACCCAACAATCTTTCAAGCGATGGTATTTGGCATCTCCTCTACTCTAGCTTCCACTGCCCGACACGTGCAACCAGTGCTTTGTCAATAGCACCATTAACTGCCAATAGCACCATTAGAATATAAATCCACAGAGGTTTTTTATGCCACCGCCGCTGTTGTTTCGTGGAGAATTTATTCCCCCATGATACAATGTAGCCATTTACAAGTATAAAATGTAAAAGAGGCATAACAAATAATTTCTTTTTTCTTTTGTCATTTATAGTTCACTGAGATCCTACTTTGGAGACATTTACCGCCACTCAATTTTTCACGGACTGACTACTTCCTACTTTGTGCCTTTAACTACGGACCTGAAAGACCGTTTCAGGTCCGTGCTTTAACGTTTCCGCTTCCGTGTGTCATTTGGCAGCAGGTACTAGGCTATATATTTGATCTGAGTGCTCTCCCCGGGAGTCGGGACGGTACAGCACTCAAATTTTTTTGCTCAATTTGTTGCATTGGCGGATCCAGGATTTTGAAAAGAAGAGTACGCGGCACAAAAAATCAGGGCTGCAACCACTATTTTTTTTTTTTTTTTTAGTCAATTCTTGACACAGAAAAAAGGAACGCACCCCTGTGAACCCCGTCTAAATCCATCACTGGCATCTGCCATATAGGGATATATACCATGAAGGATAGGCAGCCTGAAGGATATGTAACCTCAAGGATATATAGCATGAGTGATCAGTAGATGTATGCTTGAGGTAGACTGTTGGATTTGTTCTTTAGAGGATAGGTTGACTAAGAGATCATAATAAAGGTTGGATGTGAGCTATCCCAGCTGATCAATCTATGATAGGTAGGAGAGCTATAAAGTGAACTTGAGGGATAGGTATTGAAGAGGATGGGTAGCAAGGAGGATAGGTAATAAACAGTTTAAGAGATAGGCACAGAGGGCACCTTGTAAGGTGAGCATATTCAAAAGATACATTGGTGCTAGGTAATATCACAGATGTGCCAGTCAAATATGAGGGATGTGAAGCGTTGGGGGTTAGTCACCATGAGGGATAGGTACCCGGACCAGAAGGCAGTATCTACTTCTCCTATCAGTGGCTACTGATAATATGCTGATCAACAACTGCATATTGCAGTAGGTACTGCTGAAATACTTCCGAAACAGCTGACTCCACACTGCATTTTCAGTCTAGACTCAGTAGTGTACTGACTATCAACTGAATATGCACTGCATTTCAGGCTAGAATCAGTAGTCTACTGACTTTCAACTGAAAGTTAATAGATTCCAGAAATTATACACTCTGTGCAGCAGCATAGATGCAGTAGTCTACTGATCGTCTACTGGTATGACTCTGTCCATTCACGGATTATTTACCTGATGCTTCTAAGACAGTCCATAGTGTGAATGTCAGTATGGTTGTGAACAGCAATCAAAAGATTCAGTAATGGATTAATGAAACTATCCAGTGTTTGTGGAGACAAGCATACTTCACCCCTTTGCATATGAATATCTTATTCAGTGCCAGTAATGGATACACATCGATGTTGGGGTGTATGAAAGTGAGGAATTACTCACTGACTTTATATAGGGTACAAATATACTGGATCATCAAGTATTCTTTTGGTCCCCATTATGACATTTTTTTTTTACATAGTATCCATGTATCATTGATAATTACAAAGTGCTTGTCTCATCACCTTAACATCAGTAAACCGAAAGGCATTATACTATAGCAGCACTCTATAGATATGTCTACTCTTACCCTTTCGCTATGGTAAGAGTTACCCAATACTACTGAACCAATACTGCCTAGGCCCCTCCTACATGATTTGTATGCACTACTAGGAAGTAGTAACCGCTCCACATAGCTGATGGGGCGGTGGCTCAGGGGGCTAATGCGTTGGTAGAGTAATCAGAAGATCCCAAGTTCAAATCCAGCAAGGACCACCTAGAGAGGCATTGGTAGTGCCAGTACTAGAACAGCGGCTGCTTCTTTTATGCTTCTACCTGCCCCCAGCAGTAGTTTTCAGTATGATCTACTGCTCAACTACTGCTATAGCAGCAGCCATGCAGTAGTGCTGATTGAACACTGCCCCAACCCCATATATGGTCATGCAGCATTAAATAAGTAGATACTGTTTAAATGCTGCCATCTCATTTACATAATTGGGACAACTGATTCAATACTGCTTGCATGCTGCTAATACTACTGTTCTACTACTGTACCACTGCTGCAAGTTTTGTGGTGCTGAGCAGTAGAATGACAGTAGATGCTGATACAATACTGTTTCTGATGCTGCTTTCACACTGAATCACTACTGTCACACCACACTGTTTCCCAGCTGCTTTAGTGCTGCATTTCTACTGCATTTTGGTCCGGGTAAAGTGAATGATAGGCAGATTGAGGATAGGTAGACTAATGGTAAGAATGGTAAGAATGTACAGAGAAAATTAGGTACGAAGGTGAGGGGTAAACTTTAATCCTTTAAGCCATTTGAGGGAAAACCTAATTAAACTCTAGATGTTTCAAGGGATAGGTAGTATGAGTGATAGGCAGACTAAGGGATAGGCGGTATGTGGGAGAGGCAGAGCCATACACAGGCAGAGTACTTGTCAGGTTGGGATAGGCAAACATTGGGATATGTAGATTGAGGTATTGACTTTGATTAGCATGTTGCATCTATAAAAAGTCCCAATCATTTTCAATATAACTTCTTTACATTTTTAAAATATTCTCATCATCAAACCTCATTTTTAGGTACCTTTGGCCAAATTTTGAGAATCAAGACCACAAATTTTGGTATAGGTGGCCCCTTGTTTCCATTTGATATCACTCTGATAAAGATTCCTGAAATCTCCATAAACCCCCTTATCTTACATAGGACTCAGTACTGAACACAAAAGGTAGCCTACTTTTAAGGGGGGGGGGTAGAGGGGGTGGCTTGCACTATAGGACTCTATGGAGTAACATATCCTAGGGAACCTATACTATTCTTGCATACATGACGAGGGAGGAAAAACTTTTACCCAAAGACAAATAAAAAAGAAACACTACAAAGAACCACAGAAGTCAGAAATTGGCCTGGCCTCGAGGGTACCTTATCTCCATTGCCTCGCACGTGGTTGGAAATGTATTGATTGGTCTGGAAGTCCTCCCGGTACACCGAAGTCCTCTGCACGACCAGAATGGTCATACACCCTTTCAGTCACGTAGGCCCTAAAGTATTTGAACGTATCATAAAACCAGTCCCCGGAACCATATCTAGCCTACCATGTCCACATGTGCCGGTTCTGTTTTAACAGTATACAATGCAGACCTATTTTTATTATTGGTTGCTATTTTGAGAATATACAAGGGCAGAGAAAATAAGACTTGACATTCAAGTATGTGCCTCATCTGTTCAGGAAATTTATTGTGCCTTCTATTAAAGGCAAACCTTCCCTCATTTTCCAAAAGTCCCTCATTGACTTGAATAAAAGGTTTTTATTACATAAAGGACAAAAAAGACAGTCAATATCTCTTCACTTTTCTACCAGTATGTATAACTATAACTATCTGGATGAAATACATAATGTATATAAGTGAGGACTTGTCTAACATTTGCATTAATTTGAATGTTTCCTTAAACACACCGTTTGAAAAATCAACAATAGACCACATTATGTACACAATGCCAGTCCTTCAAGCACTGCTGGCACAAAGCTGGAACAGTCCCAAGTTGCAATAATATTGCTAAACTGTTGAGTGAATAAGGCCCGGGGGATATACATGGGAGGTAGTACCATGCACACCCACAAACCCAAAACGTGTATGGATACCAGACCTTTTAGGAGCGGTCCTCGGCGTTTGCATTGATCGCGTCTCAGGCTACATTATTCATTCCCTCATTCCATATTGAGTCATACCTACTAATATAGACGTGGGCGGAAGATGAGGACGTGCCTCGAAGTGTGCCAATATATGCATTATTTCCGATTAGGCCTCGCGGAAAAAGGCAGGCTCGGAAATAAAAAGTTGCTTCAAGTCAATGATAATGAGTTCCTTTTGAATTTTGCATTGGGGGAAAATTTGGAGAGAAATTGAACTTCCATGTCACACGCTTTAAAATACTACCACGATGTGAAAAGAATTTCTGCGTGAAAATGGTAATTACAGAAAATAGCACAAAGCACCCTCTTCCATCCAACCTATCGCTCCTCTAAATATACATGATTAAAATCTGTCAAATACACCCCGAATAAAGTTCAAAAGTAATTACGTCAAATCATTTAGGTTGAATCCTACAAATATCTCTGCGACTTTGAATCTGTTGCGTTTGTGGGACCTTCACCAAATTCGCAAGGGTTACAAGTACAACAATGTGTATAGAACACAAGAATTTACTTTTGCGTTTTTAGGCCAGAAAATATATAATTCACATAGATATGAATATCACCAAAGGCAAATTATCCCAAACAATAGATGAGAAAATGCAACAGTGTCCTTGTGTTCTATATACCAGTTCTATACAACCTACTGTAGTCATAACCCTTGCAAGTTTATGGTAGGTCCTACAAACGCAATAGATTCGAAATCGCAGAGATATTTCGAGCATTTTTCGCCATGTGGGATTCGACATTTTGAGAGCGCTAGACACATAATACAATATTCCAAAGGTCACTGCACATTTAATGTGACTGCACTGTAGGCGCCGCACTGTATCAACTGACAGCACTGCGTTCGGGGTGGTAACATATATCATGACGAGTTTGGGTGAGAGAGGGAGGGTAGAAGGGAGGGAGGGGCTTTGTATAAACCTAACACACATAGTTGGTATGACACAACATCAATGTAGTAAACAGAGCCTACTGGGGTATGGCGAATGTAACCTATACTGGTAAGGGAGTGTTCATTTTTAAACAGCGGTGGGGGGGGGGGCTGGTGGGTTTGAGGGGGGGGTCACAATTTTTTCAACCCCTCTGATGGGGGGGGGGTCAAAATAATTTCACCTGTTTTCAGCGGGCCTCCCTAGCCCACTTAAAAGGGTCTATTTCTCCTCTTTTCTATCCCCTCAGGATGTGTGTGGTGCACATATGCGCGGGCACTGACACATTCCTCTATGAAATTGTGTAATGTAGTTCTCGCCATGAATATGACCTCAGCTGTCGAAATGGCGTTAAACATCTATTACTCACTCACTCACCTGTTTTCAGTGAAAAACCCTGCGAGTTACTATAGGGCATGTTCGCGCGTTATTTTTTGGCCCTTACGTGGGGAGGGGGCAAAATATTTTTACCCCCTCGAGAGGAGGGGGGTCGAAATTTTTTTTTGCGTGTCTGTGCACAAATCCACCAACCCCCCCCCCCCTGTTGTTAAAAAGTGATTGCTCCCTAAGCTTAAAGCGTCAGGGCCCTCAGACAGACCTACATTTAGCGCCACAGTTTGTACTTGTATTAAAAATTATTATCGAACTAAACTGTGGTCTGGAATAATATGTGCCAGTGTGACCTTATTAAATGTACCGAAATAGAATAGTATTGAAACTCTACTGTCATAAACATCGAGGTCCCGGGGTCTAGGTCCTTGAGAGAGGAAAACAGGAGTGGCAAAGGGTGTTAAATTTGAGGATTTGGTAGTACCTGAACGCCCCCATGATCCGATGCAAACATACAAGACTCAACATGACAAAACCATCAGAAGGTCTGTGGTCAAACCCCACTTTGAACAGGACTGGCCATTCCGTTGGCTGGCGGACTCCATAGGTGAACTGGTGAACATTTGGTACATGGTAATGATCTAAGTAGTGTATGATAAGCTTGGTTTATATTTTTAAAACATACATTAGAGGAACATGCAGTTGGTCTCAAGTTTGTGGATTTAATACTGGGACTAAAAGCATATTGACTGCTTCTGATAGCTATTGGTTGAATCCCACATGGCGAATAATGCCTCAAATATCTCTGCGGTTTTGTCAGCTGTGTTTTATGGGCTTCCTGGTGCCCTAAATCGCAAGGAGTGCTAGTGACATTGTGTAATATAGGGCAGCAATGTGCATTGCACATAACTCGAAAAGAAATAAGATTCAAATTTTTTGGCAGATGTTATGTACCATAAATTCTTTGATTTGAGGTTCATATCATATTTGAATCAAATCAAAATTGTAGTTTATTACAACATCAATAATGCAGGTAATGCTGCTTGAATGAGAGAATTTAAGGTAATTGCAGTTAGTTAGACTCTCTGCTGTCCCAAAGCTCTGGCCCCTTTATACTTGATAGTCTTTTCCATTACATTGTTTCTCCAGAATTAAAATCAATAGCCTTGAGCAAGTCTAGCTTGTGGTCTGACATCAGCACTCCCATTCACAGACAGAAACCAACTCCAAGCAGGTGTTAAGTAGTGTTATAGTCCTATACTTTCACAAGACATCAAAACTGCGCTATTTGCACGACATTGCCAAAAAAGGCGGGAAAGTTGATACATGGATCAACATCATATACCTTCACCATTGGAGGTAAAAAGTGTCTTATGGCTGCCAACCAACTGACTCTGTAGAATATAGACAATTACTCAAAATTTACAATAGTTGGTACTGAAATAGCTTTTCCTGCAAGACCCCTACATCTCCTCCTTTAATGACACTACAAATTCAATAAGTAATTCTGCCTCTTATATATAAAATTTCCATCTTTTTTTAAACTTATTCGCACCACCGAAATGACTGAAAATGAGAGGACCCTAGTCGTCTCCTATAACTCTTTTCGAGTTAAATATCAAAGTTCCAATACAGACTCTGCTAAGGTTTTATATCCTTGCGATTTTAGGATATCAGACATGTTAGACACAGATATACCCATTAACCAGGGCAATCAATATATTGCATACGCTTTACAATAAAACATAACAGTGTCCTTGTGTTTTATGTACCCTACTGTAGTTATCTCCCTTGCAAATTTGGGGTGGATCCCAAAATCGCAACAGATTCAAAATTGCAGAGATATTTGAGGCATTTTTTGCCAAGTGGAATTCGACCTTTTGCCTTTGTGTGGGGTCAATGGAGAACTATGGAAGATCCCACAACTTTTAGAATCACAATAGTAGAGTGATCGGGGTTATAAAGCTAGTTTTCATCCTTTTTGGGACTGTAAGAAATAATTATGTATAATAATGTGCCCGCTAGATTAGTCAAAGGAAAAACAATGCAGATATTCAAAGCAATCAACAAAGACCCTTTCTATGCTCCAGATTCATTATACCCCAGGTATAGGCCTGTGCATAGAATATCAAAAAGGAAGACAAGGCGCCGAAGACAAACTGCATCAACGTCTCCGAAAGACTTGAAACATGATTGCTGTTTAGATAAAACATAGAATACTGAGTTAGGAGTAATCATGACTTGTGTACATCTAAAGGCCAAATCCCACAACGCGAAAATGACCATAGAATCCTTGTGATTTATGCATGCAGTAGTGTTCCTTAGCCGATATTGGAGGGTAATATCGTCTAAGGAGGGCCTTAGCCGATATTGGAGGGTAATATCGTCTAAGGAGGGCCTATAACGGCTGAGGAGCCTTGCCAAAGTCTTATAGAGTAGAACATATCAAATATTTTTGATATTTTCTTCAGAAAAGGTTAGAAATCTGTGAATTTGTCTGAGGTCATGATTTACCAGCAAAGAGTTGTATTTCACAATGCTTTACTGCCCAATAACAGCAATTGAATCAAAATCACAGAGATCCAGCGGTCAAAAGCAGCAATAGAATCAAAATCACAGAGATGTACTGCCCAATATTGGCTAGCAGTGGGACTTAAGAGTAGGGAGTAGTGGGGTGAGAACCCTTGTGATTTAGGAAATTGACAAGAGTCCATGACTGCCTATGTCCAGAATCACAGACATGTCAGACCCATTTTTTACGTAGTCGGATTTGCACTTAATGACTGTACTGATGAATTGCACGGATCTGTTAAGAATTTTGTTCTTTTATTAATCAGTCTTCACCGAACAATAGTCATCTGCGCCGGGGGCCGGATCCAAGGGTGTGTGTGGGGGGGGGGGTGGGGATGGGGGGCTAAGGGACAAGCCCCTCCCTCTAGGCCCCCTGCATGAAAATGGGCCTGGCTATTATGACTCCTGAAAAAGAAATGTGGCCTGAGACCCTGGCTGTGCCACCCCCCTCCTGTCGGTGGGGGAGGGGGGCACAACAAGGATGCCGAACCACATTTCCCACAGTTAAGTTAGGACTCATTTATGAAAGGCCCATTTTCTGGGGATTTTGGGGGAGGGAACGTGCAACCCAGAACTCCCTGGATCCGCCACTATAGAAAGACAGTGGGTGTATTGAATCAGCTGAACAGGTTATCATGGAGTACCGTAGTTAATTGGGCCTAATTTGCGCAATCACATAGGTTAGCCATGTGGATGCTTGGCACAGCAGACTGAGCTTTTTACATCCGACATAAGATTTCGACCGTAGTCACATTTGATACTAAAATGAAACATTGTATCAAGAGAAATCCCATCAATGTTTTTTTTAATCCAATCTCTCTTGAATCTTATGGAACTTCTGATGCAATTCTGAATCGATGCTACCAGGCTGCAATGGCAGATTAAGATGAGGGGGGGGGGGGGCAAAGGGAAACGTGCCACTCCTTCTTTATGCCAGTACTTAACTTAAGAGTTTACTGAAATAATTAACTCAAAAATAGGGGGTGTGCCGCCTCCTTTTTGGCCTCACCCCCTCCTTGATCCGCCACTGACCAGCATCTTTAACCATGCATGCATACAAGCTACGAGAGGAAAACAGCACATGTGACTTATAAGTTAGCTCCATGACTCCATTTTGAAAATTGAACATAACTTTTGGAGAAATCTTTAAATAGGTTAAACCCCCTATCCCTTCGGCACTGTGACCTACTTCTTGACTGGCATGCTCACGTGTTAAAAATGTTCATGTTGGAGGCTAGATGGTGCCAGGGAGATGGAAAGACCGCGTCCATCACTTTGGTTCCCTAATGCTCAGACGCTGGCTCCTTCTTTGGGTGTTTCATTCACATATTATAATGACTATGACCTTACTCGGACACCGCCATTTCGGGCGTGAATCATGAATGAAGACTGCTGCTGGAGATTCACTCCATCGTCTCTGTGTCTACTATAGTCTACTATACATCCAATCCCCGAATCCAATCAGTCCCGGGTACTGACTCACAGCACAGACTGAGCAGTTAGCTGTTTGCCTGTGAGAGGGGCAAACTTCTACTCTGGATCATGTTGTGTAATAGGGGGTTAGGGGTTTGGTTGTTTTTAGATTTGGAATGTGAGAGAGTAGGGGAGAGTAGACACATGCCTTAGCCTGATACATAATCTAAGTATTAGTATGAAAAGCAATCATGACACAGTGCAAATAGAAAATGAATTAACCTACCTCCACCATTTTTGTAGCACAGGTAGGGGAAGCGCCAGACATTGCCGAGGCCTACGGCAAAGCCTATGCATGACAGAATAAAATCTATCTTGTTGGACCATTGATCGCGTTCCGGTGGACCAGCATTAGCAAAGTCTAGATTTTGGCCATCCTCTTTCTTAGACAACGAGCCATTTTCCGCGTCAGAGGGTCCCGCCGAGTCCCCATGTTGTCCTTCATCATGCGTCTGCATTCGAGCCATGGACGGCAGCACTGCAAAACCAAAATTAGCCATATCTTAATTATTTTTTAAACGTACCTTAAATTCAGATTGGGAAGGCCTACAAGAAAAGCTGCCTTACGTGATGAGGTGACATCCAACTAGTAGTCAACACTGTGACTGTTGACAACCGGCACGGGTATGAAGAATAGCAGAAGTATCTTCTGACGCCCCTATACGTCGTAGCTTTGACTATGAATGGTGTGATGACGGAATGAGACGTGGGAACGTCACCGCCCCACTGCTGCCTAATTTTACGGATTCTGCTGGCTTATCTACAGAGGCATGGGCTTGCAGAGAGAATGGGCACGCTGACTAGACGGTGGTGTGTCGGCTACTACCAGTTTGAAGGAGATACAGGCGGGCAGGCGACAGTATTAACATATTCCAATGACTCAATGGCGTGGTGCGGTGCGCGTCACTGGGGTGCTGACTGGGGCTCCCTTCACAGTGGGCAGCAGCAGCTGAGTGAGCGAGGATTGAGAGGGCGTTCGGAAAACTGCTGCACTCAGAGCATGAGGTGAGCGCGGGGGTGAGCGCTGGAGTGCTACCATGGAAGGCTGGTGCGACATGTTGCATGGGAGGCAGGGTGCGACTATAGTAGGGCCCCAGACAGGTAAAATCGACAAAGGGACAAAGCCACTTCTTAAAATCGACAAGGGACATGGGGTTGGGTGACAAGAGACAAGACCCATTTCTTAAAATCGACAAGGGACACAGGAACCCCCTGTCTAGGGCCCTACTAGTTACGGCATACCTCTCAGTGGGACAGGCTGAGAGTTAGGGCCTACGCCCAGAAGACTATGAGAAGTGTCAAATATCTACTGGTAATACACAGCCTGAATGGTTGGTAATTATCAGTGTCTCTAGACCAATCATGATGGGCTGTGAGTGGCTGTTGAAATGAACATGGCGGGCAGTCTAAGTGTCTAGACCAATCAGGGTAGGGTGGGGTAATATGCCCTTAATTTACAACTGTGTCATTTCTAAGGAATCTATTGCTACTTACGGAGTCTCTTATACATTAATCAAAGGATGGAATAACATGTTCTTCATGTGCAAAAGCTTGTCAGCCCATGCCTTATAGAATGTTACGATAAAGCATGTGTGAAAAAAAGTGGGCCCTTTACCCCATCATCTGGGGTAAATACCGTAAAAGGCCCACATCCTTTGGGGTAAATGGGCCATATGCACATAAAAGAGCATCATAATTGGAATAAATGCTCAATTCAAATTCTTATCATAAGAAAAGATACTAAAGATAATCTTCATAAGCTACAACTAATATTTGGATGTTGTAAATAACCTAAAGTAACGCTTTAGATATTTCATATTGAAGTTCAAGGAATGACAGGGTAGGATAAGGTGAAATACCCTAATAACATGTAAATGAGCTAGTTCTAAGAAAATAATTCCCAATTGATGCATATTTTCCACAATAATCAAGGGATGGAACAAGGTATAATAATTGTGGAATAGGTTGTCAGCCTACACTCTAAAAAATGTGTTTTAACTAAAACATATTTTACCAAAACACTTTTTGGTAAAACACATTTTCATCATCTAAACACTTTTCCTAAAACACTTTACACTTTTCCTGCAAAAGTGTTTAGGTTTATAAAAGTGTTTTAATACTTGGTTCCAATTCAACTCACCAGGTGGCAGGGGCCACCTATGATGGTAGTATTGTAACATTCATATGGACACAGATGTCTGAATTTAAGTATAAATGATAATAATACACAGCTTCTTGATAGAACGTAACATTGACACTTTATTTTAGAATGGATTTGTAAAAGAAATATATAAAAATTACCTTCTCAATACCTTGATTCCAATGTAACCCATGATAAACACCCATTTTGTAACATTCAGGATTAATACATACATCCCAGTCCTAAACTCTCTGACTAACTATGTGCATCAATGTGTTTGAACTCATCTTGACTGTAGGCCAAGCCTGATTAGCACAGATTCTGAGAATCAATGTTGATAACCGGATGATCAACATTCATCAACTTGCTATCAACATAACTTCAATATTCTCTACCTGCAGAGAGACAGCAATATGCAGTAGGAAGGACTTACCAATCCTAAAACTGGGACAATGGGTTTATAAGGAAAACGAAATAATAGCAAGGGCATAAATTTGCCTGAAGCTCATTTTAAACACTCTCTTGACCTAAACACTTTATTCTCAGAATCACTTAAACACTTTTTTATCTAAAACACATTTTAATCAAAACACTTGAATTTTTAAACACTTTTTGAAAAGTGTTTTGTGTTTTGCCCAAAAAAGTGTTTAACAAAGTGTTACAAGAAAGTGTTTTAAATACAGGTAAAAGTGTTTAAAAACAAAACACATTTTTTAGAGTGTAGCCTCATGGAAAATTCCATTTCAACATTTGACAAAAAGCAGGGCATTTTACCCCGGATGTCTAAAGGCTGGGGTAAAAGGCCCACACCGATGGGCCAAAAGGCCCATGAATCCGATGCTAAGATAATGTTTACATAAAAAGCCCATGTAGCTGTTGGAATAAAAGGGAAGGTGAATAAAATGTATCTTTATGGCCTACTCTTAACTCCTTTACCTTATAGCACCTCAGCACCTTAGCTAATACTTTTAACCCCTTTAACTTGCTATCCAACAAATCATGCACATTTCAGGACCCTTTTTTTCTTAAATTGAACATGATGATCTTAACAGTTATAAAATATTGAATGTCTGATAAGTCGACTATTTCTCTTCCAATCACAATGAAAACCTACAAAAGAGGTCTCCTTGAGGTAATCTTTACTTCCAAGTGTTAAATCAGTGTATACAACCACTACCTTAGACATGAGGGCTAAAGGGCCTTTTACCCCAAAGGGCATCTTACCCCTTCCTACCCTATGTGAAACACTCCACTGAGTGGTATCTTCCTCTGCATGGAGCCTCCACAAAACTTGCCCAATGTGTTAAAATGAGACCTTATTTGCAAAATCTAAAAACATACAGAGGTCAGGTGTATATTCAAGATGTTCTATGTAAAATTTAATGCCAATAGGCCTACATGTTGTATTAAGCTCAGGGGAGCTAGAATGAAACCAGAGCTTTTCTGACACGTATAGTCTATTATTATACCCACAACGTTAGTGTCCGTGGGTATTGTAGGCTATACTATAGGTGCGACATGTTGCATGAGTTGAGTTGAAAAAGATTTTATTTGCAACAAATTGTTCACACGACTGTACGCTTTTCAATTGTAACAAAAACAAACAATTAACTAACCAGTCTATTATAATAGTATAGTCATCATAATTACATATTGATAAATCAGAGGCAACACTTTACAGATTGCATCATGAGAATACAGGACAATACAAGACAACACATGTGGTAGGCAGTAGTGGATGATTGATCGACGTTTCATAGTGAATCGGCGCTAATATAAATACTATCTACGATAAAGCATAATTATCATGTTACAATTTTATAAGTTTATATACTTGCATGTAAGGAGCACTGCTAAATAAATAATAACAACTTTCAAAGTTCAAGGAATCAGGAGAAATCATAGTTGTTCTAACTACTGATCTTTTACTTGAAAAGCTCCTGAGGCTGACTTCTGTACATCTACCTCCAACTTATTCCACAGTGTTTGTCCCCTATATAGTGGACTATTTCTGTACAATTGGCAAGTAGGTCTATGCACCTTTAATCTAACTTTTTCCGCATTTCTGAGTACTCTGGGGGCTGGAACAGTGTTATCAACTTTCAAAGAATATTTGTACATCAAAATTAACACATTCTTTCTGATAACATTTGGCAACTACAGAGCACATTGAGGTCAGGTATGATTAGCCTAGGGTTCCTGATACCAACACATGTCCTCAGACAGTGATTTTGAAGTGTTTGAAGATTGCCTACTGCAGTCTCACCAGACCCATCTATAACAAAATCATCATAATCGAACACAGGTAATGAGTAACTCAGGTACTACTTCAATCACATTATTGTCCATTTATACTTCACAGTTGGTCAAATTGGGGATACTCTGTTCAGAGTAGCACCAAAGGAAGTCACGGGCCTGGTGCGAGTTGTCAATTAATTTTTTGCCAGTCTATCTTTGTAGGTTGCCGATTGCCATTTGCCAATTGCAAATTTGCCAATTGTAATCACCTAGCTTAGGGAGTGGTCATTATTTATCAAAATTTTGGATGCCGAGCGATTTGGACGGGGTAGTGGTCTAGGTGCTGACTGGGGCTCCCTTCACAGTCGATGGCAGCAGCTGAGTGAGCGAGGATCGAGAGGATGTTTGGAAAGTTGCACTCAGAGCATGAGCCTGAGGTGAGCGCGGGGACTGGAAGGCTGGTTATTTATTCCCGCTTAGCGGATTCCTCAGTGGGCTGACCCCTGCTGAAGCTGATACCTTGCGAGATAAGGACTGATAACAACGAGCTGATGGGTACCTGAAAAGTCAGCACTGAATGAAAGGAATTTTCTCATTGGTCAATGTTATATTCCGCTAGGTTCCTATAGCCGGTGCGACATGTTGCATGGAAGGCAGGGGCCCGGCGTGACTTGCCAATTGTCACTTGTGGGTTGATTTTTTTGCCAGTCTATTTTTGTAGGTTGCCATTTGCCAAATGTAATCACCTAGCTTAGGGAGTGGTGTACAGTGGTCATTATTTATCAACGGGGGGGGGGGGTGGGTGGGTTTGCGTCTGTTAGGTGATGTCAGGGGAGGGACAATGCTTTCCCTGTTTAAATATTCCCCAGCAATGGGGCCCCAACTATCATAGCTTATAGCCTAATTTAAAATCAATCAATCAATCTATCTATAAGACTACCCCTCCATCTATCTAGCTATCTGTCGATGACTTTTTCTTCTACGAAATAAAATCCCTTTCTGATAGAAATCAATATACTGAGTGATTGGTATACCCTCGATCTCAAGTGGGTATATTATGATATTACCCCAAGGTGAACAATATCATTACCCATTAAAAGTTAATGGACAAAAAGTAGAGTCTGCCATAAAGGTATACCAAATGTAGAAATTTCTATTTATTTGTAAACACAGGCAAACTGTGTAATGCAGGGGTCGACGGTACAACCTTTTATCTCGTTATGCAATACCTCATACACCCTTTACACCCCTTTACACAGTAGGTCTTCATTCCTCCAGGTTCACCAGTATGTAAAGGTGAGAGTGTTTATCTACCGGGCGCTTGTGCAGCCATTTCTGGCCCATGAGAAGTTATGTTTACTCAAGGCTAGCGGGTATATTCT
Organism: Acholoe squamosa; assembly: GCA_949317995.1. Taxonomy (NCBI): domain Eukaryota; kingdom Metazoa; phylum Annelida; class Polychaeta; order Phyllodocida; family Polynoidae; genus Acholoe; species Acholoe squamosa. Next base: position 71,125,903 of record OX439035.1, on the reverse strand, counting down.
CACTTTTCCTGAGATTCTCTTTCTAGATTGACTCTAGATTGATTAAATCATCTGACCTAATGTTCTATACTTGAGTCACAATTCCAAAACATATGTTTTAATAATTAAAAAAAAAAAGTTAAAACAACATACTTGTGACGTTTAAAAATGCGAATGTTTCTGAAACGGTTTCTTTCCTAATGTTTCAAGACCGTTTGAAAAACGTTTCTTGGGTGTCAGTAAAAAATCTTTTCCCAAACGTTTCTTTTTACCCGAACCTTTTCTATAAACGTGCCCAAATGTAATGTTTTAATGATGTTAAAACATAATACCTTGGTTCTCTGTGGTTCGTTCATATCATGATCACCCATACAATTTTAGATCATGTTTTTGACTTGATTAGAGGTATCAGGGACCTTGGCTAGTCATTATGATGACCTTGGGTGGCCAAATGTTATTTGTCATGTGACCTGCACTGGTAAAAGGGACCTTATTCCCCCTGAAATGAGGTCCCTTTTCGCAGATCCGGTCACATGTACTTTATTTCTAGATTAATTTTCAATTGATATCATAGTGGTTCCCTGCCCCCATCATCACATTACCAAACAGTTAGGTGATGTTACCTATTTTTTTATGATAGAAACAATATGGTATAGGCCTATATCATATGCACTTATGGCCAATCCTATCTATAACTAAATAGCTATATATAGGAAGGGAGGGTATAAATAGGACGGAACAGCCTGTGAACCCACAGGGGGTCTCATATATATGGTGGGGGTAAAGAGCTCTGGTCAAATATTTCAATCTATCCTGAATATCTATGTCTTTAGTGTATATTAATTTCTCTAAGATGCATAGCATGTGTGGGATTACCTTATTGGCAGATACAGCTAAAATCAACTACTTTTGATAAATAAAACACTCAGAAAATGGGTTTCTTATTTTCCCCAACTGTCAACCTTTTAAAATCTGGCTGTTCCATAAATATATACCCATCCCCTGTTGTCTGGTCAGTGGTCATTTTATGGAGCAGCTCCAGCCACCACCCCCAACCCTAATGACTCCAGACAGACCAAACTTCAAACAGGGCCCCCTGCAGGGCAATAAGAATTAGCATCTCTGTGTGGATGTGGCATAAGACCTGCTGGGAGGGCACAGCAGGACTCCAGGTCGTAGGTACACTAACGAAAATTTCCCCTTTAAGGTCAGTATTGTACAATTGCACAGTAGACTACACCTAGCTAAATGATTAATGACTTTAGTTATCGGGCGGTCACAGGGACGTTATATAGCCAAGCAATTAAGCCTCATGAATATAAGGATTATGTACTCAAGATGCCATAGCATTTATCTTACTATAAATCCTTCTCCCCGGGAGAGTTACCAGCTCCCTCTTGGAAGCCGCCCACCATAGCAGTATTTGGTGATGTCCTGGTGGTAAATGTCGTACATGTCGTATACTATGTCAGTTACTTGCCAACGAGTATAGGCCCATTCATAGAGATTATACCATGGTTATCACGTTCTTGAATGAATTTACGATGCCTGGAGCGGATAATGACGTTCGAATAGTACGCGCTAAGTGAACGGATGTTGACACTTGAGACGAGACGACGTGACAGCAAGTTGACAGCGAAGAATTTAATTCAATAATAAAAAAACTATACGATTATAAGCTTAATGCGTATGGAGGATGAATGTAGATATTATAATCTATCATTTACCTTAAATTCGCCATGATTTAAAGTGTATTTTCAACAGGATTGAAGAAATAAAAATTGAATCGAGCAACAATTTCCCCGTCATGTTGACTGCGTAGCGCACGGATTATTTACCGCGGCGAGACACAAGTTGTGATGTTGGCATATGCTCTATGGGTATTCTGGCTGTCGCGCACAGTCCTTACCAGCGTTTCTACTATGAAAATGCCTGTAGGACACACGCCGAGGTATCACTTTGCATCCAACCGGCTTTGTCGTCTCGCCAAGAAACCAAGATGGCGGAGGAGATTGAACAAGACGTATCGCTTGGATTTTTATTTCTTCATTTTATAAGGTATTTACTTAAGAAAATGGAGGAAACCATGGTATAAACGTCATACATAACAAATAGAGGTTCACTCTTTGATTCTAGGGGGTTAGATAAGAATGCACTCGGCCTACGGCCTCGTGCTTCTTATCTCCCCCTAGAATCAACTCGTGAACCTCTATTTGTTATTTATGCCTTTATTAGTACATTGTCTTTAATTCTGTGGTGACATTATAGTACCTGACTTTAGGTGCAAAAATCCAAATAGTTTCATTTAAGTTCGTCAAATTAGCTATAGTTAATCCTACTTGGTACATTTGAACAATGAATGACTAACAATCTAACCTTCTTGTTAGTTACATTGACTACCCACGGCAATTTCTCTCTTTAGGCACCATTTTAAACAGCTAGGGCATCTGCTGGAAGTTTTAGGCAAGCTAACCTTAGTTAACCTAGATATATAACTAAGGAATGGTGTTGCCTCTTCAAACCACATGGCAGCCTGGCTTGCTGCAGGATATTTCTGGTGGGTGTGTCTATGGATGTCAAAATGATGGAGATTTGGATGTTATGTTTACTCAAGGCTAGCGGGTATATTCTAACTTTTCCTGAGATTCTCTTTCTAGATTGACTCTAGATTGATTAAATCATCTGACCTAATTCCTAAATGTTCTATATTTGAGTCACAATTCCAAAACATATAAAAATAGTGAGATTTTAAATTACAATACAATATTTGAGGCCTTGACGATTCAAATTTATTATTGGGTAGGCCTAAGGCAAAATATAGGTCAGGTAGCCAGGAACCATCACATTTGGTACTGTGACAAATTATTATGACCTAAGCTGGTGTTCCATGATCTTGTTGGACCAGCCACAGGTAGGGCAAGCAGAAAAATGCAAACTCTTATAATTCCGTCAAGGATTTTTAACTCAAAAAGAGTTATAGGAGACAACTATGGGTCCCCTCATTTCAGTCATTTTGGTGGTGCGAATAAGTTTAAAAAAAGATGGAAATTTTATATATAAGAGGCAGAATTACTTAATGAATTTGTAGTGCCATTAAAGGAGGAGATGTAGGGGTCTTGCAGGAAAAGGTATTTCAGTACCAACTATTGTAAATTTTGAGTAATTGTCTATATTCAACAGAGTCAGTTGGTTGGTGGCCATAAGACACTTTTTGCCTGCAATGGTGAAGGTATATGTTGTTGATCCATGTATCAACTTTCCCGCCTTTTTTGCAGTGTGGTGCGAATAGAGCAGTTTTGGCGAGAGTTATGCGAATAGTGGCTTGGTGGTGCCAATAACCTGGGTGACTGAGTGCTGATGTCAGACCACAAGCTAGAATTGCTCAAGGCTATTGATTTATTTCTTTTCGAGTTATGAGCAATGCACATTGCTGCTGTATATTCTGTGTTATTGTCGCCCAATACTTTCAAACAGTAGCTAATCTTTTGCAAATTAAGGTTAGAGTATCTCAAATTGTCTTATTCCATAGCATATAGTCACAGGTAGCATTGCCATGAAGTTTTAACATGGCGTGGATCATTTGTTTTTTCACCATGATATGTGACCCATCAAGGGAGAACACCCCTCCGTGGGGGATTTTTAATTCCCCATTTGGCCACCAGGGGCATTGGAGGGCAAGATAACTCTAAAATCATTATAAAAATACATTTAGGTAACTTTTGATGCAGAATTCAATGGTTTCATTTAAAATGCACCATTTTTGGTAGAAATGGCCCATATTTGGATGGTAAAATGAACATTTTTCATGAAAAATCAACCTATATGCCTGTTCCTGTTTGCCATGGCAACCATTCCAATAATTGAATTTTGGCAGATTTTTATGTCAGTTTTGGGGGATACACACCAGAAACCCAAAACTGAAAACAGAAATGGAAGATTCCTTCTAGATCAAAATCTATGATAAAAAACATTATATTATTATAAATTTTTTATGAAAAAGGCTGATTTATTGTGTTTTTAGACATTATTATAGTTTATAATGTATTTAGAGCTTAATCATCGATTTCAGATATGAATAATGACCTATGTTCAAGGAGGGCTTCTGACATAACTACTAGGAATATTTAACCCAATGATGTCTCATTTTAAAGATCTTGAGATGAACTTTGATAATGAATTTCCCTGCAGAAGGGTGTTTTTGCTTGACTGGTCACATATATATATATATATATATCAAATAATTGTATTTGTCTCAACTACATGTAGGTAGGATGATAGAAACACATATTCTGTAGTAATTCAGATGTACATATACATAAATCCAACTTTGTTGCACCGATCTAGCTCATGAAGTCATCATGGCCTCCTCTCCTAGCCATGCAAACTCAAAAGGTGAAATCCCTGCCAGTCTCATGGACATGACCACAAGACTTCTTGAGGACATCCTCATGGAGCGGAGCCACGCCACGTCAGGGAAGTCCTATTGAATTCCGGCAATATGCCTATAGTTCATGTGTTCAAGGTATGATGAACATTGCGATGGCAAGGGCTTCCATATGGGTCTAGACCCCTAAAATCGACAGTGTGACATGGCTTTTTCTTAAAATCGACAAAGGGCATGAAGCTTCAAGGGACAAGGACATGGGTCAAAAAAGATAGTGACAGGGGACATGGACTTTTCTTAAAATCGACATGTGACATGGAGCTTAGTGACAAGGACAGAGGAAAATACAAATTTAGTGACATTTCACATGGGCTTTTCTTAAAATCGACAAGGGACATTGGGACCCCCCATCTAGACCCCCTTCCATGGTAAATCCCTTGATGAAAGATGCCACATCCTCCCCGGATCATAGGATGCCCACTATGACGAAGCACACCCCAAACCAGCTCTGCCCCTCCTCTCAAATGCTCCCGCTGACAAAGCCTCGCTCCACACCTGCGCAAGCCCGTTGACTCTATCATTGGCACTCTATAGGAACCTAGCGGGATATAATATTGACCAATGAGAAAATTCCTTTCATTCAGTGCCGACTTTTGAGGGTGCATTATGTAACACCTGGTACCCATCAGCTCGCTGTTATCAGTCCTTATCTCGCAAGGTATCAGCTTCAGCAGGGGTCAGCCCACTAAGGAATCCGCTAAGCGGGAATAGGACTCAGTATGGAGGCCTAGTGGAGCCGCCATATTGGATTTCGCTGGTTGAGGTAAAACCCACTGATAACACATACCATGATGGGTACCTTGTCCCTGGTTAACACCCACTTCCAGGGACATGCTGGTCCCATCTTATCAGTTCTTATCAGTAGGTGTCGCCAGAACCAGCTCCAGACCAGCTAGTGGCCAATACTCATACTCCTACCCACTCACCCTCATCGATGATGGGTTCCCCAAAGGCTTTGAAGGATTAGTGTACTGTATCGCACTTTCTTTTGGAAAGCTATTCCCTCACCTTCATTACTCTTTTAAACTGCATGCTAACTAACCTCCTCATCAAGAACTATACTTCGCCATCCGAACTTTTTCACACCAATCTGCAAGTTGATTCTAGCTTCTCTCTCCCTATATTTATTTTAACGGGTCCTGCTTTTACTCCATGGAACCTCTCAGCCTTGGTGTGTCTTCGGGCACCAGATGAGGTTTAAATTCGGACTGACCGTCCTTTGGTCTGGCTACCATAATAGCTGTGTATACGGTGCACCTTGACTTTATGGATCTGCTAGAAAACTTTTGTTCTATTCAATGGATTTACAACATTCCAAAATAGATAGCTAAGATGTATCTTTTTTAGAATTTTGTATAGAAACGTATGGTCGAATATGTACATTCTTTGATTTACGATAGAAATATGAGAAATGAGAAAAATATGAAAAGGATATTCTAATCTAAGCTTTTTAGATGATCGTAATAAAAAAAAGTTAGAAAAACGAATGCAACACTATGAAAAAAAAAATCTCCAAAATTCTAAAAACACAAAAATAAAAAAACACACAAAGTGTAGGGCCGGCCTTGTTTTACTAGGGTCGGTCGGGCGACTGGTAACAAACCTTTTTTCCAGGCCTAATTGATCATGTTAGGTTTCTATACCGAGGTAGCGGATCGTCCAATGGGTGCGGCCATTGCTGAAACTTATTGCCAAAGTAAATTAAACTATGGTAGAGTACATGTATTTAGTCAAAATAACCAAGAAATCCTGCTCCAAAACCTAGCGTATAAGCCGCACCCTAATTTTTTTTTTAAAGCTGTAGGCTTAAACTGAGGACTTTTGCAGATCCCGAATTTAAATGCTGCACGTTGAAGTAGACCCCTGAGATGCTCAATTACTTGTGAATAAACCAGCAGCCAAAATCAGACAAGCCAAAGCAAGTTGGACACTTTGAACATAAGGACAGTAGTATTTGCCTGAAATAAACTCGGGCGCATAGGCACCCATGATTCAAAATATACATATCTGTGCTGAGTCAACTTATGTTCTCTATGTTAATGCATTGTTGATATCACATCGTCTCAAGTTTGATAGTTATCAGCTGATTCAACATATTACCACTATGAAATCGACTGCTGAAAAGGGACCCAAAAGGTTGCATCATTTGTAAACATTCGCCTATGATAGCATCGTCCTATGATAGCATCGTCCAATTTAGGCAATCAGGGGTACGTATCGACAGAGTGATAGGCAATATAATCATGTTACTAATGCTAATCGATTCATAAAAATATTCATATTTGAACAACAATCTCTTCAATAATAATTTCATAGATTACATTGTAGCACATATCTAATCTGCTCCCTGTACGTGCATTTAATTCAACTCGTATAGCCACCGACAGAGGATATGTGAATGCCCAAGAGATACAAATTAGAAATATAACAAGCACAATCATATAAACTCTTATTCTAAAAAAACATGCAGTGAAACAACTTGTCTCCACTGCGCAGTTTCGGCATTCATGAGGCCAAATAAAAAAAGGTTTGTTTCCAGTCACCCACCGACCTTAGGCAAACAGAGCCTACCCTACTTTTTTTTTCTTAATTTTGATAATTTTAGGGATTTTTAAGCTATACTTTTATATAATTTTTCTTCCATTCTTCATGAAAATCATCTATGGGTCTACAATTATTAGCTGAAATAAGCATAGGCCTATCTTTTACAGATTTTTTCACATTTCACTTTTGTCCTACTTTTACCATAAATCTGAATCTAAAACCATGAATCTGATGACATAGATCTGCACAATACATTTCTATACAAACTCAAAAAAATTAAGAAAAGATCCGACCTACCGACCCTAGGTCTTGGAGGCATGTTACTGGAAACACATGCTATTTTTTTGGCCTGATCAGCTTAGTTCATGTTACACGATAAGTAGGGTATTGTATTGAGCTGTGAATGTCTCTGCTATACGATACAAGTCGCCCAGTAGTAAATAAATTTGGCCAAGCATTAACACCAAAGAATAGGTCTATGTGATAAATGTATACGTTCTCTCGTTAATCTCATCATTTCTGTATTAAATCACAGGCCGAGGGTGAAGTGACCTCTTAGTTTTGGCACTGCATGGGCTATAGACGCTCGGTGGCACCTGTATGAAGTACCAATAGGAGGATTATGACGATAGGAGGATTATACACTGAAACCTAAGAAGGTCCTCAATTCACATAATTAAAAGACTCTACGCCGTACTAATCTAAGTAACCCGCGTAAATTATGCAAGTTAAAACTTGCCTAAGTAGGCCTAACTATACGGGCATGCTACCACCCACGTAGCAAGGATACATTGGGCCAATGTGGGCTTATATTTGGACCCATTGCCAATACATTGGGACCTTTGACCTTTAATTTGACCTTGTTCCGACCAAGATAGGAAGATACGCACCCCAAAACCGGAATCAGCACTACCAGTTTACCCAGATCCAACTGTCATATCTTGTGCTGCTCTCACCACCAATAGATTCCTTAAAAAATGAGATTTCAACCTGCTGGCTCCCCAACTAACCAGTGGCTTGCCTACTCACAAGGCTGATGCAAACGCGAAGTTTTCGGGTGGTCAAGTCATATTTTCATAAAATGTGACACAATCTGCGAAAATGGGGCTTAGTGCAGGGGGTTCTAAGACCCCTTATCCCAGTATGTGTCACAAATTATGCATGATATGAAAGGGTGGGGGATAAAGTAAACACGTATATCCACATAGAAATTAAATAGTCTAATTCTCAGTGTCCAGACTGTGGCCATGAGTATCGTGCCTAAACATGGGTCCTCAAAATTTTTAGGACGTCACACCGTCACTTTTTAGGAAGGATGGCGCGTCACTCCGTCACTTTTTATGTATATGCCAATGTACTGGAAACTTTTGATAGTGTCGCCGTCCGTCACTTTTTAAAACCCCTGCTTCACAACCGTCACTTTTTAAAACCCCTGCGTCACAGCGTCACGATCGTCACTTTTTACCCATGTATAGGCACAGTATCGCTTAGCTTTTTGCTCAATTGCACTGCAGAGCTATTATGCATGGATTAAGGGGGTTTTTCGCCAACAAGCCAGAAGTTTTCTCCAAAAAGCTAAGCTAGCTAGAACACTGCATTTGTAAGGGAAAGTACCAGGGTATAGGATATATCTCCTCTAATAGCGGAAGAGATCAGTGCAACCATTTCCATGGGCAAGAAACGCAACCCAGCTTACAATGGGCAACACAGAGAAAATAAAGGGAGTCAAAAGGAGAGTCCAGGCTTGCCTTCAGATTGACTCCCCTTTCTGATGAAAGGGAGTCAACTGACTCTCTTAATGGAGTCCAGGTTTTGCCTTCAAATTGACTCCCCTTTTCTCCAAAAGAGAGTCCAGGCCACCTTTGACTCCCTTCCAAAAGGGAGTCTGGCCAATCATTGACTCCCTTTTGAGAAGGTATACTTATCTTAAATAACAGTTATATCTAGACCAAAGCCTCTAGATATCAAGTGTAATGCCAGTCAAACTTCATCTTGTACACTTCTGCTTTGCATGACGAAAGACATAGCAGGGATACTGAACTTCCCTCAAGGTACATAAGTTGACATGACAAAGCAGTTCACTCATTTTGGCTTTAGCTTTCTGATATTGGTACAAAATGGGTGTCTAAGGCTTTTTAATGTTATTAAATTGCCGATATATCAAGTAGTTTGTATTATTCTAATGTATCTTATTCGGAGGGTATGTATTGATCCTATAATAATTAAATTTTTTTCAATGTAAATTCCATTGTCTTAATTCCAATCAAAACAAAGATTAGTGCATCGAGATAAATCCTCTTTGGAGATAGTGCCTCCACCTAGTGGAAATCACTTGCTTGACTCCCTCTGGCTTACCCTGACTCCCTTTGTGAGTCCAGCTCACCAATGACTCCCTTATTCACCTCTGACTCTCTCAGACGTTGTCAAAAGGGAGTCAGGATCTTGTGACTCTGAATAAAAAAGGGAGTCAGATAACCTGAGTAGGGAGTCAGGGAAGCATTGACTCCCTTTTTATACCCCAGACTCTGTTTGTGACTCCGTTTATTCTCTCTGTGTTAAGTTGAACCTTCGCAACTGGGATGTAGGAGACGCCTTTTCCAGGTTTGGCCATGAGTGGTCGACTTTGACCTCTGAATTCCACTGGTTAGATGACTTTTTTTTTCTCAATTATATTCAACAGATAGCCCTGCCCTTCCTCTTGCCAATAGTTATGAAAGAATTCTTCAAAATTAGATGTACTTTAGAAAAAAAAGGGCAAGCCACATGTGTCCTTTTCACTTAAAAAACGTACTGCCATTAAGCATTAATTAGCTCATATGGGAAGGTATATCTACTAAAGTAGTTTGATATCTACTGTACGCTGTGTGCACCTACGGCTTTCCTTATGGGTACACAGAAAGAAGAACACTGATCGCTTTGATGCATACTGCACAGGTCACAATTTGTCTCCCACATGACATGTATGAAGGCATGTCGAATGAGGTTGACACTCTCATATTTGGTTTGTCAACGCCACTTGACATGAGTAATGAAGACACGTCACATATTTCTGATCCATTCACCTGAGTGCTAGGTAATACTGTGAGGCAATTATGCAAGGGACAAGAACAGTCAATAGCTATGTACCAATGGTTCAATCTAGGCAGGCCTATGATAGAAGGCAGGGGATATCATAGTCCAACAGGCCTGCAACACTAAAGCACTTTTTCCTATCTACAGAACTTCTACTTGACTGAGGACCTCTATGCATAATGCAGTCCATAAGACAAGGGCATGGAGGTGCATGGCAATGCCATCTGTCTCCATGTAATGAAGATACTGAGATTATAGACTGTGGGTTAGCATACAGTCTTTTGGTATTTTCACTGACCCACACCTAAGGTGTCTAACCTCTCTAGTTAACTCGAAAAACGAGTTATAAGAGCCAGGTAAAAAAATGATTTTCAGTGCCTCTGGTTGGAGGCAGATAGTGGACAGGAAGTGGAAATAAATGTCTGATGCAAATAGCCTAAGGTGGTGCAAATACATGCAAATGAGGGCCCACATTGAGGCAGGTGGTGTGAACAGGAGGAAGAGGAGGGATAGTGGTGCAGATGACATCAGCATACAGGCAGGAACTAGCTCCAAGCAGATATCAATTAGTGTAACCTGGTTAAAATGTAGTTCTAATACCACAACACATCTGCTTGGAGAACCAGTAAATGTCCACGGTGGTTATAACAGCAACACAAAAGGACAAGAAAAAGGTTTCCAAATGGAATGCATATACTTTAACATTGTAGCAATGAAGCGTCACCTTGCAATGATGGTAGGCATGCCTTAACTTTCTCACTGATACCAGCTTATCTAAGGGTTTTAATACAATAATATATATATATATATATATATATATATATATATATATATATATATATATATATAGTTTCAATTTTCATGATATTTTTGCAGCCCACTTAGAGTCTTAATTCAAGGTGGCTCCTATAACTCTTCTTTCTCTCAAGCAAAAAAAAATTGGCTTTTCCAGTTACCTGCAATGCACATTGCTATCCTATATTTGAAGTATTCAGGATGGTGGGTGTCTATTTTGATATTCAATAACAAATGCAAATTTAACAATGAAATAGAATTCACTACCATTCATTGACAGTATTTAGAGACCTTAGTGATCTATTCTTCATGAAAAAAAAATATCACAGATACATAAAATGTCTTAAGTGTTGGTAGAACTTCTTGGTAGTGATTAATTCCGGTACCAAAATGGTTGTTTGCCCCCATCTAGTGGAATATCCTAGAACAATTATATATGTCAAACCATCACATGTCAAGTGCCTTCGACATGGCCGTGACCCTAGTCAACTCACAGATGACGTGGCATTTTTAGGCATGTCAAATCATATGAGGATTAATGTGTGTTACAGTTGTCATGGTGACATATGTGCACATGTCCCAATGATGTGTGCTCTCTGTGTCAAATCAAGTTGACATGGGTATACATGTCACTTTGTCAGGAAGATTTTTTTCAGTGAATCAAGGCAGTGTTTATAATGGACCAGCTAGACATCGGGTCTCAGTGACTTAACAACTCAACATAACGTGAAAAACGTTCACCGTAACATAAAAAACTATTTCATGTTACAAGCCCTGTGCCATCTGTGATTCGTATCCCAATCTTCTCTCTACAAATCCAACGCTTTTCTGCAAAACATTTCTGACCCCCAAAACCACAACAGATTCAAAATCGCAGAGATATTTCAGCCATTTTTCGCCACATGGGATTCGACCTTGTGCCTAGATGTAGCCTGTCTAAAGTTCAAGTAGAATAGTTCATAATTTACTAATTTGGGATTATCAAGTTATTTTAAAATTGAACTGCCAGCTATGCCTGCCTGCCTGCTACCTGTGAGTGGTTGACTGCACACCTGGTGACCTAGTTGACCCAGGGTGACTGGAGGTACTTAATACCCGAATCAAGTCTAACAGACTGATTCTAACCCAAGTAGAATAGTTCATAATTTAATAATTTCAATTTTGGGATTACCACGTTATTTTAAAATACCAGTAAATCATGATTTGAGTCATGTACACCATGAGTTTATCAATAAGGCCCCCTTAGGATTACAGGGTCTTCATTTTGACAAATTTAGTGTCGTAATTTTGAGGACCTACCAGATATATACATGTGGTGGTCATGATACATGATGAAATCATTCCTGTTTATACATGTACACCCAAAGAAGGACATCCAATTGGTTGGCTAGTCCCTATAACTATGTTTTCTAAGTTGCAAGTGGAGCAAAAGGGTATCACCAACCTCTCATGTCAAATGTCAAATGTCCCCTTCTCTCGATTCCATTTTGTAGGTTATTACTTTCTCACACCGCTAATCCATGTCCAAATTGAAACTCTACCATAAGGAATCAACTAATAAAGAGCGCATATAGGCCTAAACGTTAATGGGTAGCTCTATAGATCTCTAGGCCAAAACCAGCTATATCACAATTCCTTTATCCCGAAATGCTACCTCTAATATTCAGTCTTTAGATCACCGATAACCCCCCTGCCAATAGGTTCCACGGCATGAACTTAGTCTGTTGAATTTACTTTGGCCTTATATCAGATTTGCCTACCTTTAGCATTAGCCAGGGTACTTCACCAGGTCGGTGGTCTCGTGTCTTAATTGAGAGGTGTAGTGGACTACAGTGCTCCTGTGTGTTGGTGAATGACGCCTCCTATTGGTAGCTCTATTCAACACTAACTGGTGCCTGTAAACCGGTGCCCACCACAAGCCGCAGCTTTAATTTGATATGTGGCACGCACCTCGCGACATTTATATAGATATGGCTAGATGGCGCAGCAGGGACCCCCAATATTAGTAGCTGGTCTTCAAACAAAGGTCGCGAGTATCAGGAGGAAGTGACTTCCTCTAGCCTATTATTGTCTACGTTTTAAGGCATCATTGGAGATGATAGAGACCTTTTTTGGACATCGTCCAAATGGCCATAGTTTTGAATGTACAATTAATCCCTCAGTGTACAGTGAAACTTGGTTAAAACAAATATCACACAAAACGTGCTATTAATTTGAGAAGTGGCATTTGTTAAAACCACGTTCCAACGTTTCTGGGTCCCACGTTTCAATGATGATCTAATATAGATAAGAAACAATTGTTAAATAGAAGGTAGATAGATTTGATACCATTCTGTGGGTGATGCATAAACAGTCAAGATGTAAGAGTTTGTCATATCAGAAGAATTAACCATCTGCAGGATGGACTGATGCAAGTGTAATGTATTAGACCATATCTGGAATTCATTGAAACTCTCCTGGGGGGAGGGGGCGTGCTGGAGTGGCAACTGGGGAGCATCCTTACTACGTTAAATCACCTACATGTATATTACCAAGAATGATTTCGAATTAGTGACATGCTGTGCTGGAAATGTGCGGATAGCTGTAGTCAAAGACCGCCAACAGGTGGGGACCGCACACACAAAAAAATATTCTGAATATCTTAGGCCTTTCGCCTAACATTTGTTGGACTTGCTAACCCAAGTTGGGAGTTTGCACGTCCCCAAACCACCGAAGTTTTCTTGGGAGTTTACGCCTAACCCTTAGGAAAAATGCCCGACTTGCCTGATTTCTCCTAACTTGCCTTAGACTTTTCCACTATCTACATAGACTTTCAAGCAACATAGCAATTCTCTTCATTTTGAAATGGTAAGTGTAAATACCACATAGGTTAAGACATCCAGAACAGAGCCTCTCCATTTGAGAAGCAAGTTCAATACCTCACATCATTTTCTTTGCAACCCGTGAACTTAGTTGCTCTGGGTTTATCATAATGTCAAAGATGTGGATATACGAGTAAATTCAATTTCCACAGAAAAGGTGTTTCCATTATTTTTCATTGCTCCTTCAATAACAAATATATATTTATTAAGTGTATTCTGTTAAATCACATGCCAGGTTGAATTGTAGAGGCATTATTATGACGATAGTCATTGAAAGCACCATTATTCTGACATTCATAGGCTTTTCCATGATATGCACTTACCATAAAAATCCTCATGCAAACCACACTGCCACCTGGTGTGAAAAAAATCTACTAATCCTTAGACAAAACTGCTACCCCTTAGACAAAACTACTACCCCTTAGACATGGCTAAGTCAAGTCAGCTTGCCTTAATAGGTTAGTTAATACTACTAACACATTAGTAAGATGTTACTAACATGTTGGGTATTTTGCCTAATGGGTGATTTTGTCTAAGTTAGATTAGTATTTACTAACTTGGATTATTTTCTGTGCAGACGGGGTTCGGGGTGGGGGGGCGGTGGAGCGGGGTATGCTGAAAGGGATCGTAGAAGAGCAGGGTAGTACGGAGCCCTGGAAAGGACATCTGTTTTCTATCTATTTCTTTTAGAGTTTGTTTCCGCACGTTCTATTTTCGTTTCTGCAAGTTTAACTTCCCTTTCCGCAACTTTTTATTTTCATTTCCGCAAGTTATATTTCGTTTCAGCAAGTAAACATTACATTTCCGCAACTTTATGTTTTGTTCACATTCACAATTGATTGACTATGCACAAAGAAAAACTGTTAAGTTGTGGAGACAAAAGTTTAAGTTGCGAAAACGAAAATTAAAGTTGCAGAAACGAAAATAAAAGTTGCGGAAACTAAAATAAAAGTTGTGGAAACGAACTTCAGATAAAAATATAAGTAGAAAACGGATGTCCTCTCTAGGGCTCCGTAGTACGGACACCGATCTTGGAGTTACATTTGCAGTAAGATGCTTTTAGAGGAGCGTGCACTAGATTATTTAGAGATATTCACAGAGGTGTATCACGCGTAGGCCTAAGAAACGTTGATCACCTTGCAGGAGAAGATATTAAATCATAACCATGTTAGACGGATATTAATCTTATGAGGTGTGCATTACTATGTCTATAGGCAAAAGTGACTTTGGTAAAATAGATTACACTTTGTTATATCCTGTCTATAACATGTATTATATTGATGTCTATGCAATATAATGTAATGGGCTCCCTCCCGAAATATCAGTCTCCAGGGGGTCAAACTTACCACCAGCGAACCATCTAACGTTGTTCATGTCCATGAGGTGCGCGACTTTATCCAGGACAAAAAACTGGCACAGCTCCAGGAGAAGAAATATATGTAATACCTGATAGGTCAAATCCCACTGCCTGAAAATGGTCAGAGAATTCTTGTGATATAGGAATGCAGGGTTATTTACTGATATTTGAGCGATGAGGGCCTATATATATTGGCTAAAAAGAGGCCTTGCAAAATTCTTGTGAATGGGATAGGGCCAAGAAAGATAAAAGGTGTGTTTCCAGTAACATAGCTCAATGAGTTAGGGTCGGTAGGTCGGATTTTTTTTTTAAATTTTTTTTTACATTTATATAGGAAATGTTAGGGCACATATCACAATGGATGTATAAAATTCTTTGATTTCATTGTAAAATAATGATGGGAAAATGACAACTGTGAGTGAGGGGAAGAACACGAAAAGGGCACAGGAAAAATCCTCAAAAAGTAATGAAAAGTTTCTTTAAAATATGAAAATAATGAGACAAAATTCTACAAACTCACAAAAAAAGTTTTTTGCCCCTGTTTTGCTAGGGTCGTTCGGGTTACTGGAAACAACCTTTTTTTTTATTTGTCCTAGACACAAGCCTAAAAACATTTAGATATCTTCTGCTTGAAACACTGGATATCACTGCTGATTTACATTACCACAAACATATGGATGTTGAAGGGATGCCATTGCTACTGTCTTTTACACTTTCTTCAGAAAAGAGTCACCAAAATAACGATGGTAAGTATCAAACTCCCTCCAACTACAGCCTTGGTTGTCACAAATAACTCTCCATGCCAGCTGTAGTGCACTGCAAAAATGGTGTTTAGATCCTAAACACAATTCTAAACATATTCTTGCAACGTTTTTGTAATCACATTAGTTTCCTAAACATGTTTAGCCAAACAATGTGCTTAGCTCAGGTATTTAGAAATGTAGGTGTTTAGGTTTAAAATTTGTGTTTAGATACCTATGAAATTTTGTGTTTAGATGTTTATGAATTTTTGTGTTTAGATGTCTATGTGATTTGTTAGGGTTAGGATTTGCAGACATGTATGCATTGAAAAAATTAAGAAATATCTTTTGTTTGCTTTCTCATTTACTGGGGGGGCATAAGCAGGTATTTAATAAATGTCAAAGTCTCCAAAGATGTCAGCCACAGCTACATGTATACACATACATGTATGTTCACACTATGAGAGACTTCAGAAAGTACAGCAGCTTGGCAGCAGGGACATTGCTTTATCCATTCCAAAATAACATGAAATAGGTGTAAGTCATGGAGCATATTGACTATTTAATGACAATGATGCTGGTGTAAGGAGAATCTAGTCAATTTTCTATTGCTGTTTCTATTCTCATGACATTCAATAAAAAGAAACAACAATAAACATGGGATTTGGGGACATTTGTCACAACAATTGATTATAATTGTGTACAGATAGTCCATTCAAAGGTAGTGCTGCTACCTGGTGTGGAGTCGACACCCAAGCATCTAAACATATTGATGTTTAAATCTAAACACCTATTATTCAGCTGTTTAAACTCTAAACATCTAAACATGTTTAGCAGAAATGTTTATGTAGTTAGAATAAAAGTGTTTATTTCCTAAATGTGTAATTGATGAGACACCTAACTGACCTATATGTTTAGATTTTAAACATGTTTAGACCTAAACATGTTTAAAATCTAAACACCATTTTTGCAGTGTGGGATTTGGAGAAGGCAAGAGCGGGACGAGAACCCTTATAATTTTGGGATATTGTCAACAGCTTAGTGGTGCCGATATCCAAAGTCACAGACATTTCCAACCATTTTTTCGCGTAGTGGGATTTGACCTGATGGGCGCACTAACTTAAAATGTTGATATAACTGTTGCTATCAAAAACATGACGCAGGGTTGGATTCAGTTGAATATTAAAAAACCCAGTTCACTAATAATATTCTGCACGATGTACAGTTAAGTAAATATGATATAAAGGGTTTATAATATAGCTTGTGAAATAGATTATAGGAGTTTCTTCTTGGTGCATTGAATTTGTTCTTGAGTGAACTAGTAGGGAATTCATCGCATTAAATTCCAACCCAGACATATAATAGGTGGAATTATTTCATTCATTAGCACTTAAACATGCTTATATATGACTGTAGTACCATCATAAGCATTTGCCACTTATTATATAATAGAATTATAACACACAAAGAAATTTGTGCAAGACCTAACATATCGTGCTCACGGTCGAATCCCACATGGCGAAACAGGCTTCAAATGTCTCTGCGATTTTGAATCTCTTGCGATTTTGAAATATATCACAATTTTGCAAGAGATACAACCACAGCAGGGAGAGTACATAGTGAACAGAGATATAAGCATAGTAATATTCCCTGTGCATTTGGGATAGACCCCAAACTCGCAACATATTCAAAATCGTATGGATATTTGAAGCATATTTTGCCATGTGGGATTCGACCTACAGGAACTGCATGGTCAGAATCAAGATGCAATTTGAGAACCACTCTGTGCAACTACCGGTAGTTAGCAAAGAAATGGTAAGGGTCAGTGAATTCTCACTATGAATTCTCACTATTTATCTACAGTGGATATCGATATGTTGGAGATATTTACACTGAAATAAAATGAGTATTCTATTTTGAGGCCTAATATTCTACTTGGGACGATTCATTATGCGAAGGCAATTTTACATCTTGTTAAAGATTTGTATCTATTACCCGGCCTAAAAAATGGTTTAACTGAAGTAAGCCATCAGGCTCCATTTTCTTTTAGGTTTCTGGTAAAACATGGTCCAAAAAGTTGAGGTATGTAGGTCAGATTTTTTTTTCTTTCTTTCTTTTTCTTTCTAATTGCTTAATTTCTGCCGATATATTATATTGAATTGTTTCACTTAAAATTTAGCAACGTTTTCTCTACCATGCCAGGAGGCCGTTTCACATGAGCCACCTACATGATCCTCCTAGCACTAGCAATGTGCTAGTCCCGTATACATATATGGTACCCTAGCAAATACCAGAGAATTCTGCGTTAGCAGAGCTATACATGCACTGTAAAACATTTTTCCTGCTAAACACCTGTTTTTGCTAAACACTTTCATTAGAATAAACACCTATCAGCATTTACACACTTTTTTCTAAGCACTTAAACACTTTTCAAGAAAAAGTGTGGAGCTATCTATAATGTGTTTAGAATTTAAACACATTGACATCAAGTGTTTAGACTTTGAACATATTGGAAAACAAGTGTTTAGAAACTGAACACATTGGAAAACAAGTGTTTATTCATCTAAACACTTTTTTCTAAACACTTCCTCTTTGGTTCCAATCTAACTCACTACCCAGGTAGCAAAACATGTGTGGCCCCAGTGTGGCTTACAGCAGGTGCCCAGTGTGGACCAAAAAGGGTTGCCCGATGGGCACCCAATGGGTTTCGTCCTCAGCAAAGTGTCTGGGCCACACTGGGCTAGCCA
Source organism: Acholoe squamosa (assembly GCA_949317995.1). NCBI lineage: Eukaryota > Metazoa > Annelida > Polychaeta > Phyllodocida > Polynoidae > Acholoe > Acholoe squamosa. The sequence continues at coordinate 71,107,364 of OX439035.1, read as the reverse complement.
ATTTGGGCGCAGATCAGTTTTAAAGTGGGGTCATGAATTTGGGCTCAGGTTGAGTTCAACAACTGATGTGGCCCAAACCAGGCTGCCCGACTCGACCATATTTTTTTAATGCAAATTCAAAAGAATTAAATTAGGCCTAGTCAATTATTAAACATGACTCCCCCCTTATCAAGTATACCAATACCCAGTGGTACTCATCTATTCTATTACACTAGTGATTGCATTAAAAGAATACATATATCAGTTTGCACTCAATTAGAGCTTTTAAGCTCATAGTGTCTGTAGGAAGCATGTTTGATCCTTATATCACATTCATTGCAATAAGAATGGTGTAGTTATCTTATAACTACTAGGATGACCTTGATTTGCACATATTTTAAAGGGAATATCTAAGGATATTCAAACTATGATAAAGTCTTAACATTGTTACTCAATGTCTAATTTAGTAGTATACATCAGTTGTTCTATAGGGCACATGGCTATCCCTTTATGGAGGTCGCCATAGTTGTTCCTAGCCCACGACACCATTTTGGATTTTATCATAGAATCCTGGGTAACTCTTATCTCCACCCTCATCCACCATAGAACAATGGTCACTGATAAAGCTGATAAGCTGCACCCTGCCCCTATCTTGACCACCTTAAGTACCTCCCCATTGTTTCAGGTGTGAGGGGAGTGGATAAGCTTGATAGGGAGACAATGGCCTGAGTGTATTCAATCTTGGTGACATGTGAAATCATATATCAATATCAAAGTTTTATTTCTCCTTTATTTTAAGTATAAGATTTATACTAAGCTTGTCCAGTTAAAGTTGAAGGTATTTTCTATACATAGGTATAAATTTTAGGAAATAGCTACAAGTAGTAAATGAAGAAGAGACCATCAAAGTAAGCTATACAAAGAGGCCAAATATTGATTTAGCCCCCAACTACATGAGCCACCTATCTGATTCTGTCAGTACTAGCAATGTGCTAGTGCCATATATTTTAGAGAATCAATTATGTATGTGTAATATGTGTATGTGAGATAGCTGGGCCATCTGGTGTCAAATCCCAAAAGCAAAAGGTGAGTTTGCCCTATCTAAACCCACTCTCAGCCCAAATTGGGTAATTTTCCTTGAAATTGATCTTCACCCATTTTGGGTAGCCCATTTTCAGCCCAACCTGTGCCCAATGTGGTTGCCCATTTCAAAACTGATCTGTGTCTAAATTGGGGTACCCAATGTGGCCCACACATTCAGCTGAGGACAAAAACTACTGGGAGCCCAATGGGCTCAAGTCGGTCTGCCCGCTTGGGGCTACCTACTGTGGCCCAGACTGAAATCCCAGCATCTGGCCAAACTGAGCCCATGTACTGAATTCTTCCCACTTTGGCCCCAACTGGGCTTGCTACATGGGTAGGTGGCAGGGGTTGCTCATAATGGTACAACTGTAACATTCTAATAGATACAAATGTCTGAATTGAGTATAGATCATGATAATACACAACAGCTTGATAGGACCTAGCATTGACACTTCATCTAAGAATGAATTTGTAAAAGAATTGTTTACAAATTTACTGTCCCATTGTCTTAATTTCAATGTGACCCATGGTAAACACCCATGTTGTGGTGATAGGGATTAATACATACAGCCTGGTCCAGATAACTCTATCCATACGAACCTGCCTACTCAGAAAATGGGTCCTGTCTGACATTCCCCGCGGAGTGTCGGACTTCAAAAAACTTTGAACTTTGTCCATCAAAGTGCTTGGACTCGTTTTGACTTAGGCTCAGGACTTGTGGGCACAGGACATTGAATGAATGATGATGACTGGATGATCAACATCAATAAACTATAGCTATCAACATTGATCCAACAATCTGGACCTGCTGAGAGAGATTCCTTAGTTCTAAACACATTTCTGATATAAACACTTTACAGATCTAAACATACCTATCTAAACAGTCATTTTCCTGAACACCTTAGTGCCTACACACTCTATAATTACTAAACATATTGACATATGAACACTAACTGTGACAAACACTTAAAATGTCTAAAGACCTGCCAATCCTAAACCCTTTAGTGAAAGTGTTTAAAAAGTTGTTGCAAGAAAGTGTTTTAAAATGTTTTTAGGATCTAAACTCATTTTTTACAGTGTATATGATACAAACCATACTGCCCCCGCCATTGAATACCAGTGTAGGCTGTATATATATATATATATATATATATATATATATATATATATATATATATATATATATATATATGCATGTATGATGTGTAATGAAGATAAACTCCCCAGGGGCCATAAAACACAAGGGTTACTGCAGATTAGACCTTCAAGGTCGAATCCCACATGGCGAAAAATGCCGAAATTTCTCTGCTATTTTGAATCTGTTGCGTTTGTGGGACCTACCCCAAATTCGTAAGGGTTATATTAAACTACACAATGACACTTGCTGCATTTTCTTATGTATTCTTTGGGATGTTTTGCCTTTGTTAATGTTAATATCTCTATAAATTATATATTTGCTGGCCTAAAATGGCAAGAGAGTGCTTGTGTTCTATGGTCCCTGGTGCACTTATGACCCTTGCAAATTTGGGTAGATACAACAAACGCAACAGATTCAAATTGCAAAGATATTTGAAGCATTTTTCACCATGTTGGATTCAACCTTAAGTGAAGAGTAAAGACGACTATAGTAAGTGCTGCCACCTGTATGTTATGTTAACGTCATCTTAAATTGCATAGCAATTGTATCACCATGCAGTGATGCCTCCTGGTGCACCTTTATTCCATTAGACTCCTCGACCATGTCCCCCACCCCTATCATTGAAAATGGGCGGCCTATACCGAGGTAGCGGATTAACCAATGGGCGCGGCCATTGCTGGAGCTTATTACCAGTGAGTTCTTCCGATAAGAGCTATCAGATGGGTACCCACTGCCCCCTGAGTGGACCTCAGGGAATAGGGCTCAGTCTTGAGGTCCAGTGGGTCCACCATTGCTTTATCTGGGACCTGGCGAGATAAGCACTGATAACAGCCTGCTTGGGTACCAGGTGTTACATAATGTACCCAAAAAAATCTGCAGTGACTGGAGGGAGTCATCTCATTGGTTGATAATGTATCCCTGGTCAGCCCTATAGGTGGTGTGACTTCAGTGGCTGATAATTAAACCAACTAAGTCAGTATACTGACCTAGCGGAATACATTATTGACCAATGAGGTATTTCCCTTCATTCATTTTTAGTGTTCATTACATAAAAGATGGTACTCATCATGCCGGTTGTTATCAGTGCTTATTTCTCCAGTTCCATGACAACCGTTCTGAAACAAAATCAGTAAAATTCGGAGTACCACAGGGCTCAATTTTGGGTCCTCTGCTTTTTGTTCTTTACATAAATGACTTACCAAATATCCTACTGAATAGTAAATATGTCATGTATGCAGATGATGTGATAATTTATGTTGGTGCAAAAACCCAAGATGATGCTATAAAATTGATACAAGGTGACCTGGACCTTGTGAATAACTGGTGCAATGAAAATTACATGACTGTGAATGACAGAAAATCCATGAGCATGCACTTTGGCTCAGCCCATAAACTAAAAAACCTGGCTGCACCAGTCCTTAAGTTTGGTGACACTAACCTGCCATCTTGCACATCATATACCTATCTAGGAGTTGAAATGTACTGTATATTGAGTGTAGGACCCCATATAACCAAAGTTAAAAAAAATCACTAGGTAACAAACTATATAAACTCTCAAAGCTGCGGAATTCCATGACACAGGAAGTGAGTCTAACTATCTACAAAACTATGATATGTCCAGCCATAGACTACTGTAGCTTCTATACTGGTAGCGGTCAAATTAATGAGCTTAACAAATTACAGCGCATGCAAAACTCTGCTTTGAGAACGTGTCTAAAACGAAGAATCAGACAAGTAAGCGTAGATGTTCTGCATACTGAGTGTAAAACAGATAAGTTGGACCCCCGCAGAAAACTACAGTTGATAAAAAATAATGTTGAAAAAAGCCCATAATGGAGAGGCTACAATTATACAAAATATTAGGACCAGGGGGGATAAAAAGATGAAATTTGCTAAAAGGTGTGCGAGAACAACTTTCTACCAGAAATCCCCCTATTATAGGGGGGTTGAATTATGGGACACATTATCAGCTGAAATACAATCTCTACCTACAATGCGGCGGTTCAACACTGTTGTACATAAATTGATCATATAATTTATATTATATTCTTAGCATATCATTGCAATTATAATATGTACACACTATACTGATTATTTTGTAATATGGATAATACATTATATACCAATCATGATAATAGATGATACAGTTCTTAATCACCCTGAGTATATATCATGCCACCTGCCTGAACTTTATATGAATAATACTACATCAGCATGTTTACTAAACCTACAGCTGTTACAAAACTAATTCGTACAAAAAACTATTTCCTACCAACTGACTCAGCCTTTAGATGTAACCGTGACTGGCTGCGGAAAACCGTTCCATCGGAACGAGTCTGCAGAATAAATAATCAATCAATCAATCAATGGTCGCCCCTGCTAAGGAACCTACGACTTCGGCATAGGGAAACCCCTTAAACACTGCAGCTCCCCCAATCTTGACTACCCCTGTAGGCTGTAGATGCTATTAGGGTAGGTTGTCTACGACTAAACCAATAGACCTTCTGACGCATTTCATTCCAAATATTAGATGATATCTAAATCAAAGTGTATGTGCATTGGGATCTATTTAGAATTGATGTTATGTGACAGTGTTCTGATGATAAGAAATTGGCTTGTTTATAAAGAAAGTCTTCTCAGGGTCAGTTTGCGGGGCTAAGAAACCTGGAGTGGTTGACTCAGTGGTAAATTTACCTACGTTTCTATGGGATAAGAACAACCAGACACACATTCTAAAGTTGAGACTCAATGGTAGCTATATATCTATGGGCCAAGTCATTTATTGGCAGCTGGGAGGGGGGGGGGGGAGTCTGACCCCTCCAACCCCCCAACAATTATGATTAAAAAGAATTGATTGTGCAAAATGATCCCCCTGCCCCCCCCCCGAAAAAAAAATGATAATAAAAATGGTAATGCATGGGAATGCAGCATCATGTGGAGTGCTTGCTTGAATCGCCCATGTAGGGCTTATTACTGAGGCCTAGTGCGTCTGCCATTGCTTTATCTGGGAGCTGGTGAGATAAGGACTGATAACAACCAGCATGGTGGGTACCAGCTGTTACATAATGTACCCAAAAAAAATCTGCAGTGAATGGAGGGAGGCATCTCATTGGTTGATATTGTATCCCGGGTCAGCCCAATAGGGTTGACCCGGGATGGATTATTAACCGATCAGATAATTCCCTGCATTCATTGCAGATTTTTTTGGGTACATTATGTAACACCTGGTACCCATAATGCTGGTTCTTATCAGTGCTTATCTCACCAGGTCCCAGTTCAAGCAATGGTCGACACACTAGGCCTCCATACTAAGCCCTATTCAGTTTTGACCCATCCAGTGTGAAGGCAGTTTTTTTGGCCCCCACCAAGGAGCTATTTAAAAAGAAAAATGCCCCCCGGGCCCCCATATCTAACAAGCCACCAACCACCCCTATCCCACCTGGCCAATAAATGACTTGGCCCTACTCAACCAAAAATATGAGTGGCGGATTTAAATGGGCATAACGGCGCACATCCCCACAACACTTTTAATATATCATTTTCTAATACACATGTATGACTTTCATAAAAATCCTTGTCCTTTGCAGCATACCATAATTGTTCTGATCTTGACCCCTGAGTTCCACCTTTACCCATTTATAAGTGATGAACACCCCACCAATATGAATTATATAACACCAATTCTTTATTTTATTTTGTTGTCATTTTTTTCCTCATTCATAGTGACCTTCATTATACATTTGTGGAGATTACCGCTCGGTTCGAACATCATCAACATGGGTATGAGAAAGGTGGGCGAAGAGTGTCGTCCATCGTGGGAGAAGAGTGTCGTCCATCGTGTGAGGCATTAGGAGAAATAAGACCCGCACACATGTTCCTGAACACAGCGGCGCGTTGGTCACTTGATGACATGAAATTCACACATTCAGCTCAATGGTAGTGGCCCGGGGTAGTGGGCTATTGGCACGAGCAGAACAAATCTGGGCGGGTGGGTACCGCTGGTGTAGGGGGGGGGGGGGGTATTGTCACACCCCGAAGGTGTTGTCAGGTGAGGCGAGGCAGTCGCGGTGTTGAACGACATTGATTGCTCATGACCTGACGGATGATTCCACCCCTGCGGCACGCACTGATCACTGCCTGTATGAGCCGGGTGCCTGACCGCATGGTTCTCACACCTCACCACTGCCACAATCACCCCAGTTCACCTACATAAAGAGAAGTCCTTACACACTCCTCGTCACAACTTGCACTCACAACCATACAGTCATATGTTCTGGTATTCACCTGTAACTGAGGACTACACTTCCACATTGATTTCTGTCATAGACGATTGTCTACACTACGGTCTATAGGCTACTATGGCGTCTCCACATGCAGAGAATACATCTACCCCTCAGCAATGCTCTGCATTAGGTCTGGACTTCCCTTGGATGACCTCTTCTCCTGGTGCACACCTGACTGATGGAATTCTTAGTACCCCATCTTCAATGTGTGGATCTACAGCTTTCCCCGTCGGCTATACTCCCAGTCCATTTGGTAAGCCTTGGTATCACGATTTAGCCAGAGAGGACCTTCTGCCTGCCACAGGACCACTCATGGACCTCCTCCAGGGCAGGACCGGGGAGTCATGTGGGAGCAGGGAGAGCCTTGGTGAGTTCCTGGATTGGTCAGTCGCCTCTACATCTCTGAGGCCACAGTCCAGAGCGTCCTCCCCCATTCCCGGGATGGTTCCACTTTCTATGTACCCAGGTGCGGCGGACTCAGGGGTCATCCAGCCACAGGGTATTTACTTAGTGGATGACACCGCATCAAATTTCCAAGTGGACTCTTCCTCCAGGTTGTCCATTGCCTCCAGTGGATACCACAGCAGTCTGTCACCCGCAGCGAGCGACTCAGTCGATTCACCACCCCCTGTTGCCAATGCTGATGAAGGCTTTGGCGATGTGGGGTCTCCAACCAGCAGCGATTGTCTGCAGCAGGATGTGCCAGACTTGGATCCTCTCAGAGTTAAAATGGAGGGCGTGAAGAGCCCAAAAGCTCACCCTCATATTGGTCAGGATAATGTCGACGTGGGACATACCGTGAACAATGACAACCACATCGCCATAGATAAAGGTCCTGGGGAACATGGACACATGGACATGATTGGTAAAACTTGCAGTCCAGTTGGAGCTGCACACAAACTACTCGCTGCTCCTCTAATCAAAAAGGAGTCTGAGAAACCCACACCAAAGGCAGCCAAATCAACTCCTGCTCCAAAGAAGGTAGATACTTCAGCCAAGCCCGCGGTGACATACATTGAGCTAGTTGCTCGGGCACTGCTCACAGCTAAAAACCACAAGCTCATCCTGGCTGACATCTATGCCTATATCCTACAGAATTATCCATACTACGAGACAGCACCAAAGACTTGGCGCAATGCAGTTCGTCATAATCTCTGTGTCAATGACTGTTTCCAAAAGGCGGAGAGGTCGAACAGTGGGCGGGGCTTCTTCTGGGCTATCCATCCAGCTTGTGTACAGATGTTCAAGCAGGGTGATTTCAGACGTACACAGGCCAGGAGACTTGCACAGCAAATGGACATTACCAAAAGGGCCTCTTCAACTGTAAGTCAAGCAACCAGGGGAGCGACTGCTACACCAAACCAACATCACCTGAGCCACTCACAGCAGCAGTATCAGCTTGGCACGACACAGATGGCTTCAGGTCCTGTTGCCCCTCAAGGATTAAAGATGGCACCAGGGATGACTATCCATCAGCAGCAGCAGCAACCATCACATATGTATCAGGTAGCACCCTACTCTAGCTATGTACCTAGCGCCTACGGCAGGAGCCAGGGCCCAATGATATCAGGTAACAACTATCAATACTACCACTTCTACAATGGGCCCACATCCTCCACACCCACGACAACCCCTCAAGGATATTATACCATGCCAATGTACAAGTGAGTGACAGGACAATTAAGATAGACTGCACCCATTTACATGTCAACTTGTGCTTATAGCCCGAAGGTGTTTAGTAAAAACTTGTCGATTATAAATTATCTTGTAAATAGCCTATCTATATTGATGCCTAGATCCCGATGCTTAAACAGACCATCGTCATTTTACGAACAATTCTACCTCAATTTATCTTTTTATTGCTTTACATGGTCATTTGGAGTAAAGCTGATGTGTATTTTATGATTGTATATAGCATGTATGCATACGACTCTGAGAGGGTTTTTTAATAATTCCTCTTGTAATATATGTTATTATGGAATGACATGTGGACTCCACTGACGGCCTTTCTATGTACAGTGTAAATTTTATGTATAGAATAAATATATTTACTATATAAACTTTTGTTTTCGTGTTTTAAACCCAATGAATATGTGGGTTAGATTGAACTTCCACGATTGTCATTTCATCCATACGAATACATGTGGTAGGATATACATTGTAGTAACAGTGGTACATTATAAAAAGTATAGGACAAGTCGAAACTCACGTATACAAGCCACGACCCTAAATTTGGAAAAAGCAGTAAGCGACAACTAAGAATTACTACATGTAATTTAATTTTGCTTTATACCAACCTAGCGGGATTACCGTAATCTCCCACGTAGAAGACGCATTGCGCGTATAAGACGCACCCCAAACTCAGCACATGCATGTTCGCGTATAAGACGCACATTTTAATGCTGATATTTGTAAGATTAGTACTGTTCTATAGTAAAAATTACCCCTCGTATAAGATGCACCCTGAACTTCAGAAAATCCTATAAGACTCCCCAGCATTTTGTTTGGCGTAGAGGACGCGTCTTATACGCGGGAGTTTACGGTAATTCTTAGCCAGCTCTTTACTGCGGGCCTCTCGGGGGGGGGGGGGCAGGTGGTACCCATCTCATAACTATTATCAGTGAATACCGCTGGTTATCAACTTCAGTAATGGCTAATGGCTGCACCAATTGGACAATTCGCTATCTCGGTATAGGCACGGTTTCTTGGGTCTTTTATTAAGGATGCTTTTTAGGCGTTTTTTTTAAGGGAAATGGGTATAATTTGGACCAAAAATGGACATTTTAAGTGCATTTTTCTGTACTAATTCCTTCTTCACTTCATCTTATTTTCTATTTTGGAAAGGTTCCAGGGTTGGGGGGGGGGCAGGCTGAGGAAGAAAGCTGTAGTTTAAAACTGGAGGAAAGGGTTGCTAACATGGGCTTGTGCACACTTTTTTAACCACGAATACTGTACTTGGAATTTTGTGATTTTTTTTCAACTGCCTGAGATAGGCCAACTTGTTTGCTTTCCAATCCAACCAATGCAGAAATCAAATGTCTAAAATTGAATATTTTAGGGCATTTTCTCCCAAACAGTTCCTGATTTGAATGTATCTAACTCCAGACTGTTCCATGGCCATGGTCAGCACATCATAGGCTGACTTTCTGTCACTGGTGATGACAGTCAGCCTATCTAAAGCGCTGACTGTGATTAATAGTTTCCTCCACTTTTAAACTACAGGTTTTCTGAACTGTCACGTAGGAACAGAGATGAGAGTTCAGCTGTTTCACCCGGTATTATATAAATTGAGAGTAGGCCTTGGGGACGAGCAATTTATTAATAGTTTATTAGACCTATAAAGGGTAGTGAAGCTCGCTAGTGTGGCGGGAACAATTGTGATTCAGAATATTTCCACTAGGTGTCGCCTGGTGATAGACGCCGTCGTGTTATGACGTCAGAGACGTCGTACGAAGGTCAAGGCCGGCGTATCTTGCCGGCTTCCCTCACGCTGCCAGCAGCAAACGTCGACCATGGCTGAATACCACCGCCCAAACGCCAAGACTGTCCAGGACCTCAAGGACATAGCGAACAAAATAAGGATTCACAGCATAGAATCTACAGATGCTAGTGCATCTGGGTGAGTTGTCATTTACTTCAACTGGCGTCGTCATCAGCTCTATCAGCCGTGATTTTATGAGACAGTCACCACTATTTGAGGGCAGCAGGGGTGTTGGGACACTGACTGGGCCGGTCGCCGTCTGTTCAATGCTCTGCGGGTAATGTAGGAAAGGTATGGTACAGGTGTCCAGTGTGAGTAAGGCGTGTACCCCTATGGCTATGCTCGCCAGCAGGTCGTGGCTGGTTGACAATGACATGCATTTTGACCTTACAATCTGACTGCAAACCATACCAAAATTAAAAATACTGTATTTTCCTATGAAGTATTAATATGACAGTGTCAGTTAGTTATATTTGTTTGTGGATTCTGATGAATGGTAGAGATTCTACCTTATAATAAATTAGTTTTAGCAGTGTAAGTCGTAGTATTAAAAATCCATATAGGCTTTATAGGTCTAATTAGACTAATACTAATACTATATGGACTTAGCTGGTTTGACTATCAGCCAGTGAAATGACACCAACTCTTCACTGCGGTCCTCTCGGGGGCGAACTGGTACCCATCTGATAGGTCTTATTAGTAGAACTCGCTGGTAACAAGCTTCAGCAATGGCTGCGCCCATGGGACAACCTGCTACCTCGGAATAGACTGTTCACCAGTTGCAAATACTGTGCCTTATCTCGTGCGTCATGGTTTCACGCAGCCCACAGTCAGGTTCCCGGTCAGGTTCCATGTACTTTTCCATCTTTGTGATGTTTACTTCAGACTCATCTAGCTCCATCATGTCCATGGACATTCAAAACTCAAAATTCTAAATATAGTCATCCTACATCCAAATATATGCAGATATAGATTGAGAAATGTATGGGTACTTTCTCAGTGACCCTAGAATCAAACACTACAAAGAGGGAAAGTCTCCTTGGAACCTGACTGAGAGCTGCGTGAATCCACAAGATAAGGCAGATATTTGGCAACCGGTGGAGACTATTGATAGTCGCACGTATCAATGACATGGTCATGATGGATCAATGAGAATCCGCTATGCAGCTACCATTAGAACGCTTAGCTTTTGAATTCAGGAGGCCCGAACCCACGTGCAAAAGTTGGCAGGGATAGCCCTGGAATCCAGGCTGGATTCAGTTGGTCTTATCGGTTAGTCCCTGGTGGTAGTGGTAGGCCACAGATTGCCATATACTTTTGATTTACATCCCGGGATTTACATGTACTCAAACTTCAAGTTTCATGTCATGGATTAAAGTTTTCCAGCATCAGTGATGCCTAAAAGTTTTCATTGACGCAGGCCAAATAGGCTGGCCTATAAGGCTATATTTTAACTTAATAGGACTCTATATAACTCTTAATAGTTAACAAGGGTACCCGGTATAAGAATTGATTTGAGGCCAATGGCAATGGCAATACACTGTGATGGCCATTGCAGTCCTCCTAGCTCAGTCTTGTTATGTATCTGTTGTATGCTAGAAGTGAGAATGTATGGTTAGGCATTAGAAAAAAGTTTACCTACCTACCCTAAAAATTGATTTTTTGGCACTCATCGAGACGTGGAAGTTTTTTTTTTTATGATCCCGCACGTCAAATTCACGTTGTGTAGCCTAGGTAAAAAAAAAAATTAAAGCCAGCCTTAAAAGAACCCTCCCCCTTAAAATAATCACTACCGTAATCTCCCGCCTATAAGACGTGTCTTCTATGCCAAACAAAAGCCAAATGGGCCATTTAGACATTGCCAAAAGAGGGGGTGCGTCTGATAGGAGGGGTCAAATTACATTAGAGTAGTGCTAAACTGGTCCAAATCCTGACCCAGGTGCGTCTTATAGCTCTCCTTTCAACTCAGGGTGCGTCTTATACGTGAGATGCGTCTTATACGAGGGAGATTACGGTAACTGCCTACCTTATTACCTGAACATAACCTTTTTTTTTTAGGCCTTATGTTTTGTATATTCCTGTAATCCTGTTATAATTTTTGAATTGAGCAAAGTAATAAGGTATAAAGGTCATATTTAAAGCTAGAAGGCGCAGGAAGAGAGTAAATTAAACAGTGAAGATCAAGATGTAACCCAGTGGTAAAGGTTCACGAGAATTGGTCTGAGGGAGGGTTATCTCACGAGATGGAGCCGAGTGAGATAACCCTTACTCTTTCAAATTTCATTCATTTGGCACAAAATAATGATTTAATCATAGTTATTTGCCCTTTAAGACTGGAGCAACTGCCTTTGAAATACGGGATAGTGTTATTGAATCGGGGTGTGCAATACAGGGTTCCTTGGTGAAACCTACGGAGCCTAAGTATTCTCCTATTCCTAATCAACTTGGCGTGGTAGTTGATCGGGTAAAACTGAAATCCTGCACCGTAATCCAGTATAAATACCCACGAACATGTCTTAAAAGTTGAAGCTAGACTAAGAAAGAGTAGCATTTACATTGCATATTTTGTCGCCTTAGTGCAAAAAGGTTTTAACAGCATCAGGGACAGCAGGGGTAAAAGCATAGACATGAATCAGTATATACTACAGACTACAATGTAATATCATACTTCTCTCTCTTCACAGGCTATTGGTCAGGGCTTCTGCCAAGTTGCAAGAGGAAAATGACAAATCTTCCATATTATACTCTACTTGCCACTTTTTCTTTTTTAATGGTATGGCCACAATTGCCTAGTCACAGGATGTGCAATTTTTTTCAAATAATTGGATAGGACTAATTATAAACAGTATCATTGACACAGCTGACATGCACTGAATCCCGAGACCATCTAATCATATCAAGTGTGGGGCTTGGGTTTTACAGTAAAATGGATACATTGAACAGCAGTAGAACGAACCAAAATGAAAACAAACTTTGATACATTCGAATGGAATCCAGTCACTCATGGACGATGAATGCACCTCTCTAGTATAGCATAGAGGCTAAGTTACCAAAGGGTGGATGTCATTAGAACTTCAAGTTCCAAAGATCCAAAAGGAATGGTAATGAGTCTTAACCAATTCTTATGGATGTAGGGGGGGTTACGGCCTCATGTTCATCTAAAACCCCGATAGATTACCACCTGAATCAAGAAATGATATCCAACCCCCATTATCAAAATTTTAAAAAAATCTTCCATTTACTCTGCTTGCCACTTTTTCTTCTTTAGAAAAGAAAAAGAAAATGGTATGGCCCCAATTGCCTAGTAAGAGAATGTCAAATAATTGGACCACTCCTCGAAACAGAAACCACTTTCAGTGTACTAGGCAGTTCTCCACGCCAGCGTTGTAACATTGTGCATGTTAACCTCATACGCAACCTTTGTAGCACATCTTCATTGAGTGTGGTCTGATGTATGAGTGACTATGGGGGTCACAACGAACACGAGTAGCTGACTAGGCCACCTACCTTTACTTATATCATATGCCAACTAGAATACCTGAGTCATCTTTAGCTGAAGTGTCACCTAAATGTACTTCAAGAAGTTTTTAGGTGGGAAGGCTAAAAGAGTGGTGTGAACAAGGGGGCAGGGGGTTTCAGAGATCCCACTTTTCCTGCTTTTGAGGAATTCCTGGATTTTCTTTCTCGTCCAACTTTTCATTGAAATCAGGGAAATTTCTGACGGTAACATGAACCATTGACTAGAGGCTGTATGGGGAAACAGAAGCAACTTCAGTATGTATTCTGAATGAACCTGGATGCCGTTAATCATAAAAATGGAGTTCTAGATCTGTTCCATGAAGTGTCATGGTCAAATTGTTGAGCTTCAAGTTCGCCTTCTGGAATTTCCCCAATACCGAGGTGTGAATTTTACACGATGCTATAGAAAAAAAAGGATATTGAAAAGAAGAATATCTAAATTTCATGGAGGTGCCTTAGTAATGCTAAATTATGAAAGGTAGTAGATGCATAAGAGGTATGCATATACCAGTATGCATGCATTCATATCCATACTGGTAGCAGCAACTTGCACAGGTATGCTCCTCCGATATGGGGGCACTACATTAATTGATGGAGGTTCACTGTTGCACTCATTTCATACCTCTTACTCATCTGCCCAAATAGAGAGCGCCGCTTGTCTTTCTCTTCTCTTTTCTCCTCTCAATTTTCACCCAGCAAAGTCATACATAAACTGTGGACTAGTGAATACTACTCGTGAGATGAGTAGACTATCTATTTTTGTTTGTGGCTCCTCTGCTATGGACTATTCCTGCTCACTATTCTAATGTAATAACAACAGTGTGTGTACTTATCAGTGAAGGAATTTTCAGAACATATCTCATACTTTTGATTTTATTAACAGATAAGACATTTCATCATTTGGAGCTCTATGGCAGATTAGCATTAGATCATTTTAAGATTCAGAAATGCATCTCTGTAGCCTTTGTTTTAGAATTGTTCGTTCTGAAACTACTATATATATGCAGTACAGGTTTCATCTCAGTGGGTTATGGTACAATTGGATCATATTTCTGTATTTGAACAAGGTATTCACTGTTAAAGATCTCTATGGAGAAATCAGTGCTAAAGTGTGTGTTGCCATATGTGCATTTTTGTAAATCAGAGGAGGTCGAAGTGTAAGAGCACCTTGTGGAACCGCTACATTCTTTTCTGTGTAAACTTTTTTAGTTTACATTGAAATAATGCTTTCTCAGAATATGTATTTGCTATTGGTGATGAAACATTAATTTAATTACTCCTTTCATTATATAAACGATTTTGTGGAACACTGTAAACATGAATGTACACAGGTACTTACACTATGCTCCCCCTCTACAGAGAGGTGGAGTGATCTGGCTGGTTTGCTGACCAGTGGCCTGTGACGAGGTACAGACTATTACAAGGTTATTGGCAGTTGGGTGTGTGTGTAATGACACACCTGTTGCCTATGGCATTTAAAATGGAATAAGACAGGTCCCTGTGACAGCTGAGTGAGGTGCATGCAGAATGGACAGTCTACAGGCTATTACCATAAACTCCCGCGTATAAGACGCGTCCTCTACGCCAAACAAAATGCTGGGGAGTCTTATAGCTTTCTCTCAAGTTGGGGATGCGTCTTATACGAGGGGTAAATTTTCTATAGAAATGTACTAATCTTACAAATATCAGCATTAAAATGTGCGTCTTATACGCGAAAATGCATGTGCTAAGTTTGGGGTGCGTCTTCTACGCGCAGTGCGTCTTCTACGCGGGAGTTTACAGTAGTACTTAACTGCAGTGGGTAGTTCGGGTTGAATTTGTGCTATATACTACCAAAAGCCCAGATGATAGTATGCCCTATCTGTCAGTCTCACCAACTGAAAGTAAATACAAGATTACAAGTCGCTGCGCCATGTCTCACAGGACTATTCTCTACTATTGTATTAAAATCTACAACACTATGGTTTTATTATAATAGACTTCCAGTATGGATCAGATGGAATTATGAAGACGTCTGTAGACAAAAAGACATCTGTAGAAATCAGTCATAAAATACAACGGTTAAGTCTTTGTTGGGTGCATCAACCAAGGAACATGGTAACCTCTATAAGTTTATCGCTGATTATATGTGCATATATGTGCCCATACAGGAGCACAAGAGAATAGTGACAAGTGGCCTACTACTGACGGCCATCACTCCAAACCTGTGTAAATATTGGCGGCCTGGGGTCAGGTCCGGGCTTCAGGTACTAGTTCTGTTAAAGGTATGGTGGACGGGAGGGTGTTAGTTGGGAGAGGACAGGTATGGGGAGGGTGTATTTTTGAGAAGTGGGGCCCAGGTGAAAGGAGTGAACCAAGGGAGGGAACTGGCATTGGCACTCCACTCCTTGACAGTAACATTAACAATCACAGGGCACTGTGAGGATATCAGAAGCGTAGACAGCAAGTGGGTACACACTCACAAACTGATAACAGCGAGCTGATGGGCACCAGGTGTTACGTAATGCACCCAGAAAAGTCTGCACTGAATGAAAGGAACATTCTAATTGGTCAATATTGTCTCCCGCTAGGTTGAAATAGGGGTCAGGTTGGATAGATTCGTCAGCAAGGCAGAGCGTCAGACCCTCTGAGGAGTAGGTTTAAGTCAAGATGTGCCTTATACGTGAGGAAAAAATGGAAGATGTGGCATACCTCATGGAATGCACCCCCCCCCCCTTGGATCCCCAACCCCCGACTCTTTCTAGGAGTGAAGAGACACTGAATTAGTTTATAAAGGTGATGGGTGAAACACTGAATATGCCAGTCATAGTGAATCAGCTCATCTTTGTTGTATTAGCTTATCTTAGTGCCACAGGTCAGTGCTCTGTTGATGAACACTAGATTCCACAGTGCATTCCTTTGTTGACTTTATATCCTAGCCCTTGAGGGGCTGACAATGTGGGAGTGCATGGGTTGGGCATGGTGTAATTATACATGAATCCAGATCTAAAGATTAACTCGTCAGAGCTACATGCGTATATCATTATATGAAAGGGGATATGAAAGATAGCAGATATCTAGGCCCTAACTTTGTCTTATAATAATGCTGTTGTCTGGTTACAAGAGAGGCCGGCTTCTGAGGGAGTTTTTGCTTGGTATGATTTTGTACTGATGTTTTCCCCACAATTCTTCTTCAGACATCCAACATCATGTGCGTCTTGTGCAGAAATCCTCTCTGTACTTTTCTTCAACGAGATGAAGTACTCGGTAAAGGAGCCTCGCAGCCCGGCTAGTGATCGCTTCATCATGTCCAAGGTGAGTAACAGTACCGGTAAATAGAAAAATATAAAATATAGAAAAATATAAAATTCAAAGAGTTCTTTAAAAACTCAGGATATCAGGAAGAGAGTTCACAAAGATTTTATCATTCAACCAATAAAATGCAGGTTTTCTTATCGGATATATCAAAGCAAATACTACTAGTCCGTCTCCTTAACAGTATTCCTACGCATTCATTTCCTGCATATCTCACACATGTGTAAGGCGCACCCTGACTTAATTTAGAATGATGTGGGTTGTATTCTAGTCACAATTTACTATTTTTGATCTCATCAATCACATTCTAGATGTCTTAGGCATGAAATAAACCCAGATTTAACTATTGCCAGATGGATTGATGTAGTTGAAACTCATGATGGTAAAGCATCTTCTAAATAAATCACACTTCAGACAATTGATCATTGTTGAAAACAATGTAACTGTTTTTTGTTTTTTTTCTTTTACACTGTAAGGAAGTGTATAGGCTTCATATTGGTGAAATAAAATCATCATCTGGATGTGGGATCATGAAAATGTAACTGGAGCAGATGGTTTTAGTAAATTCAAAGTATAATTAAATCTGTTATACTATCAGCTAATTTAAAGTTTACACTTTCTCTCTAAGTACACACATCCCCTTTCATAATCAAACCAGTATAACACTAAAAGCAGCCTTTGAAATTATGGTAAAAGGGATGTGCTAAATGTGGAGTAAATTCAATAATTTGTTCCAAATGCCCCCATTATCAGAGTTCTGCTATGGACAAACTAAACCATAAACATTGAACTTTCCTTAACTTTTTAAATGCATATGTATATACAATCTTATTTTTAAACAATAATGAGATTCTGGATGTGGGATCTAAAATGATCGTGACCCTTTAAGAAATATAAAGGGCACCTGTCGATTGAATATATGACATTAATTATCATAATCTATTTTAATCAAATGGCCTGGAAGCTTGTGACGACCTTATGAATTTAGTGGCCAATTAAGCATACACTCAATTTCAATTTTAAGAATTCTTTATTGTGCCATAACGGTGGAACATTAGTGTACCGGCCCTCCCTAGCCCACTTAAAGGGGTCTATTTCTCCTCTTTCCCATCCCCTCAGGATGTGTGTGGTGCAGATATGCGCGGGCACTGACACATTCCTCTGTGTAATTGTGTAATGTCGTTCTCGCCATGAATATGACCACAGCTGTCGAAATGGCGTTAAACATCTATTACTCACTCACATTAGTGTACAGTGCAATATGATGATAATAAATCCTGTAGCAATGACCCTTGACAGTATGCATGATTATTATATGGTACAATAAAAGGGCTGCCGATTGGCGCAAGTGCCAGTTTAATTGGGCCACCCTTGAGACGCAGCTTATTGATATCGAAAGCCTGTGATCAAAGTTTATGTGGGGGATTGTTATCAGTGCAAATATATGCAAAGCCTATAAGGGAGTGATAATTTTTTAACAACAGGGGGGAGCTGGTGGGTTTGAGGGGGGCAGAGTTTTTTCAACCCCTTGACTCGGGGGGGGGGTCAGAATTTTTCAACACCTCTGATGGGGGGGTCAAAATAATTTCACCTGTTTTCAGTGGAAAACCCAGCGCGTTACTAAAGGCTAAAAGGCGATGTTCGCTCGTGATTTTTGTCCCTTGTGGGGGGGGGGGGGTTGAAAAAATTTTACCCCCTCGAGAGGGGGGGGGCGAAATTTTTTTCGCACGTCCGCGCGCCAACCCACCAGCGCTCCCAACCCCCCCTCCCCTTTTTAAAAAATGATCACTCCCTAAGGTAGGCACCCAATGGCCACGTCATCGAAACATGAACCATCAACCTGGGTACATCATGAGAACATACTACAGGTTCCTAAACTCCAACCATGAACAATATAGTCTTAAGATTAGTGAAGTATCCTAACCGTGGATACGTAAGTATGACGACTTAGCCAGATTTTAGCCAACTCTACTTTATTTGGTCTCAAGCTGACTAAGGAGACATATGATCCTTTGTGACTTTCTAGTGGTGAGGGGCTGGGGGACAAAGACATGTACAGGAGTATTAAGTAGTTAATCAGGGTTGGGAACTTGGCCCATTTAGGATTTGCATACTTGAATTTATCAATAGTAGGGGTGTTTCTTCTATCCGTGGAAATAGCATTACATACAGCAACACAGTGGCACTCCATGCTGCTACCGGTGTGTTTATAGCTCAGTGTTTTCCGGCCCACCTTGAGATCAAATTTGGGAAGTTAAATTCTTGGTGGTATACAGACTTAGCAGGTTTAGTTATTAGCCAATGAGAGAACCCCAATCTATTCACTGCGGTCCTTCGGGGGCCAACTGGTACCCATCTGATATGTCTTATCATTAGAACTCGCTGGTAACAAGCTCTAGCAAGGGCGGCGCCCATGTGACAACCTGCTAACTCAGAATACAAGTTTAACTTACCCGTTAGACTATTACGGCACCGCGTATGATGTTCTATGGTACCTTACATTGAAGGCGTACTCAGACTCTGAGATAATCTATTGTACACTGTATTATCAATCAAAATTCTTTTTTCACCACTTATTCTTAGGGCCATGCCTGTCCGGCACTGTATGCAGCTTGGGCTGAAGCAGGTCTTTTCCCAACCAGTGATCTCCTTAAACTGCGCAAGATTGACAGTGACCTTGAGGGTCATCCTACACCGGTGAGTCCTTCAGATTGTATATAACATGTCGTGAATCTATGAAATAGATTTTGTTCAAATGGATCTTGTTAAAACAGAAAATTTGCAAGTGAATATTTTGGCACTCAGTTAGTTTGTAGATAGATAGATACCCATGGCCTGTTCAAGATGTAAGACCGTCTGTTATTTTGTCTTTATTCAGAGACTGAACTTCATCGATGTAGCCACTGGTTCGCTTGGTCAGGGCCTGAGCTGTGCGGCTGGTATGGCCTGGGTGGGCAAGAACGTAGACAAGGCAGAGTGAGTATCATACAACTTCTTTTATGCAATGGGGCACGGTTTCTTGCCTGAAACACTTCAAATCTTTTGTTATTCTCCTTTTGACATCAAGATCATGTTATATGAACAATAACCCATATGGTTTTAAACAATCGACAATCCGAGTACGATGTATCATTCTAAAAACAATATGTATGTATGATGTGAGTAATCAGTATAACCGGATCTGTCAATACAGTTACCGTGTGTACTGCCTCATTGGTGATGGGGAGAGTGCCGAGGGATCCATCTGGGAGGCACTTTCCTTCTCCAGCCACTACAAACTTGACAACCTTGTGGCCATCTTTGATGTAAACCGACTGGGACAGAGTGAGCCCACTGCCTTCCAGCACGACCTGGACACATACAAGAACAGACTTGAGGCCTTCGGGTAAGTGATATTCAATCTCTGTTTATCACCAGCAAGATTTCCCAATACCAGAGATGCCACTTTTCCTAACTTTTTAGGAATTCCGAATTTTCGGCTTTCATTCCTATAGGTATTTCCTATTGTAAATTGAGAAAATTAGGAGGATTTCCGATTTTTTGGGGATCAGTGAGTGGCATCCCTGCAATACACATACTCTATTTATTGTATCTCTGATTTTCTCACATTTAAAGAAGTATACCATATTGGCCTGTGTAAGCGCCGGGTCTTGAATCAGCGCCGGTCTTAAATAAGCACTGGGAGTAGAGCCTACTTGAAATCAATGAGCGCCCGAGTGCTTATACAGGCCATTTCTGTATGGTGCACCCTGAGTTGGATAAACCTATAAAGCGCATAGGGGCGTTGACTTTTCTAATTTTGATACAGCTCTGAAGACTACTTTCTCTGCCTCTGAGGCAAAACCTAGGTCCTGGACTGTCCTATGAGATGCTGTAAGCCCCAGTTTTAAGTATTAACTGCAGCTTATACGTGAGGTGCTAGGGTTGATCTGATTCATTTTCCAACTCTAATATAATGACCATGTCATTTGAAAGTGGTATAAGAAACAATTAGCGGCCAAAATATAAAGAAATATACCATATTGCATTCTCAGGTGGAACACGCTGGTCGTGGATGGCCATGATGTAGAGGCTCTGTCTAAAGCTTTCCACAGCGCGACCATGGTCAGTGGCAAGCCCACTGCCGTTGTCTGCAAGACCTTCAAGGGACAGGGTTATCCAGGTTTGTACATGTTTCTGAATAGCTTTCCCATTTTAATTTACCATAAGGGGCAATTGGGGAAAAAAAGAGTTAAAATATGGCTCCCTAATTTGCCTAAACTATGAAATGTTAATTTTGTTCAGATGATTAAAATCGTGGATTTCTTTGCAGATATCGAAAATAAGGAAGGTTGGCATGGCAAGCCCCTCGGCAAGAACTCTGCTGCTGTGCTTGAACACCTCCGTGGTCAGATTGTCAGCCAAAACGGTCATGGTCTGTGTCCCTCATCACCGGCCAAGGACATTGCTGCTACAGATATCTCTAACATGAAGCTGTCTGAGGCACCCAACTACAAGAAGGGTGATAAGGTATGTTAACTATAAAATATGATTAATATCACTTTGTGTTCTTTAGATAGTTCTTATTGTTGAAACTGATACCTACATGAGTGAAATTTCATTTTGACACTAAAACTAAGTTTTCATAAAATTCACGATAAATGATTATAAAGTAATAAATTCTCATGAATTCACCATTCTCACCTATTCCGAATTAGCAGGTTGTCACATGGGCGCGGCCATTGCTGGAGCTTATTATCAGCGAGTTCTACTGATAACACCTGTCAGATGGGTACCAGTTGGCCCCCGAAGGACCGCAGTGAATAGATTGGGGTCCTCTCATTGGCTAATAATTAAACCTGCTAAGTCCGTATACTTTATGCCTATAGGTTGCTCCCCGCTTCGCATATGGTGTGGCCCTCGCCAAGCTTGGAAAGGCCAACCCACGTGTTGTTGCCATGGATGGTGACACCAAGAACTCCACATTTGCTGACAAGTTTAAGGTAAGATTACACAGTAAAATAATGAATCTAGAGATACTTCCTCAATTTTAAGATTTCAGATTTTTCAGCCACGTCTTGTCTCAGATAGCTAGCCATGATATTCATTATATACTTAGATATAGGCGGAGAATGGAATCTGACGTTTATTCAGGGATGTAAGTTTTCAGAGTTTGCCATGCTTCTAAATTGACCAAAATTTCCTACCTTGCATCAACATTTTGTAGTATTTCCGAGTGAATTCAGAATTTCTATGTGTATATTCAGAATTTTTTTACAAAGCTTCATTTACATCCCTGGTTTATTTATCCCTACGTTTTGATATGTGATATTTTAAAACTTGCCTTTTAGACCATTGACGATTATAGTTAGGTGGGTGTAATTTTGCACGTCCTCTGCTTAAAAACCATGTTGCTTTTCCAGGCTGTGTGCCCAGAACGCTATGTGGAATGCTTCATTGCTGAACAGAACCTAGTGGGTGTTGCCATAGGAGCTGCTTGCAGAGACCGCACAGTTGCCTTTGTCAGTACATTCGCTGCCTTCTTGTCCCGCGCTTATGACCAGATCCGTATGGGCGCAGTGTCACAAACTAATGTGAACTTCAGTGGTTCTCACTGTGGTGTCTCTATCGGTAAGTGATTGGTAGACCTACTTATAACTATTTTGATCAGGATATTTAAGGTTAAAAGATATATGTATTGAAAAATACATAGACATGTATACACTTGTCAGAATTAGCGAATGACCATTTCAACTTCTCTCTTTTCATTTGCAGGTGCTGATGGTCCATCCCAGATGGCCCTGGAGGATTTGGGTATGTTCCGTGCCATACCTGGAGCTACCGTCTTCTACCCGTCAGACGCAGTCTCTACTGAACGTGCTGTGGAAATCATGGCTAACACCAAGGGTGTTTGTTTCCTGCGTTCTTCACGCCCCAACATGCCAGTCCTCTATAATAATGATGAAGAATTCGTCTCTGGCAAAGCCAAGGTGAATCTAAGTTGAGCTGTATGTTAACTTGTCCTTTATAGCTTGTTTAAATAGCTTATTATATGAACAAGCTGTAAGATAACGTCATGATATAATAGCGTGATTGGTTTAAGTTCAGAATTAGACCAATATAAGACATATCCACTATGATGAAAATAACAGAAAGCATCAATTTTAAAACTTGCTATCCCTCAGGTTGTGCGCCAGAGTGACGCTGATCAGCTAACAGTTGTTGGTGCGGGAATTACACTTCATGAAGCCATGAAGGCTGCTGAACAGCTGAGTGGTGAGGGCATCAACCTGCGTGTTGTCGACCCCTTCACCATCAAGCCCATGGATGCTGACACTCTAGTTCATTGTGCTAAGGCCACTGGTGGAAAGATCCTCACTGTAGAGGATCACTACCTGGAGGGTATGTATTGTGCTTTCAACTGGAGTAATATCTTTATGGCTTCCATTGACGGATGTTTTTAATCATCAAGGCATCCTGTAGATAAATGTCTTTCTGCTTCAAAGAAAAATCATGTCAAATGATGATGTTTTTTTACCCAAAAAGTGTACTACTATTCAGGGCTTTTTCCCTTTTGCACTGGTGATATGAAAACTGCTTTCTGTTCCCTGTAGGTGGTATCGGCGAGGCAGTTTGTTCCGCAGTAAGTGAGTATGATAACATCAAGGTCATGAAGATTGCTGTCAACTCTGTCCCCCGCAGTGGGACACCTGAAGAACTCCTGTCCATGTACAAGATTGACGCTGCAGGCATTGTCGAGGCTGCAAAGGCTTTCCTTAAAGCTTAAACAGTAACCATCACTGAGATTGTCCCTCTGCAATATTGAATTGTATCAAATGTATACCACACTGAAAATGGCTTATAACCTCTCTGGATATGAGAGAAACTGGTTCACAAAAGCATCTTTAGCTGGAATGTCTGTTGTAAGATACTTTGTTCTCTGCATAAGAGATTTGACCGAACAAATTGCAACCTATGCTGTAATGTATATGCAAAATAGTAGGGATCATGTCTTCAATATTGAACAGGTGTTCACAAAACTCTTGTTACAGACGTGTATGAGGTATTACCGTAAATTCGGCAGTGGAATAAACATAACTTTGCACATGAGAATGTCATTGGTTTGTTGACAAGTATAACTGAATTGGCTATATAAGAGAAATCAAAGCCAACATGGGACCAGTATTTTTATTTACTGCACATAATAAGTACTGTGAAGACTTGTGAGATGAAACTGTTTTGTCTTTAACCCTGAAAACTACATTCGTTCTGAGAATGCGGGAGGTATTGTTGTACCTTAGGCTGGTAGGGTACTGTCATTATGTTTAGGATTACCGACATGTTAAGGTAGATCCAATAGTGTTCCTGTTCAAAATCTTCTGAGAGGGTAGCATTAATGATGTCTTGTATTAAGAATAAAGATGTCAGAAAACAAAGTTGACATTTTTGTGTTTTCTTGCTTTCTAAAGAATTCTTAGATTGAGCTTAGTCATATTAAAAGATGGGTTAGGAGCTACCGTAAATTCTCTCATAAGCTGCGGCTCATACCAGAGCCCAAATAAAGCTGAGGTTTATAGAAGCAGTCCTTAAAAAAAAGGGTGCGGATTATAGGAGGTTATATGGCAGTACTAAACCTACCATTTTCAAGCACCATATATATATATAATGCTCATGAGCCTATAAATGCATGTACCAAGTTTCAAATCCTTAAGATAATTATAAATGTATGGAAATGAGAGATGATCAGATTAATTGTGGGGACCCGTCAGTATTCCACATACACCAGCCCAGATGGTGTTACGCAATGTTATAGTCCCATAGGCCTGGTCTGGCTGTAGCGCTGTTATGCCACCAGTGGCAATGGTTAGGACTATTTCTGAATTCACGAAATTAGCCTTTCTATGGAAAACAGCAATCATAATATGGGTAATCTGCTTAAAGTCGCTCCAATTCCCCTCTGCCTGATCCCATTTTTGGGAGTCATCTGTCTATACCGTAATCTCCGGCGTATAAGGCGCGTCTTATACGAGAGGTTTTAGTTCTTCTTGGATCCTCAAGGGGGAGTGTAAGATATCGAAATGAAGGTCTTGATCTCCCATATAACCTCATCAGCTGAATATGGGGTCCAGCGGGGTCTGGGGGGTCCATGCTACACACAAGTTTTTGAATTTTCAAAATCCATTCAGTAGAACAAAAGTAGAGATTTGACCAGAAAAATAAAAACTCTAGGTGCGCCTTATAGGACTCAGTATTGAGGCCTAGTGAAGCCGCCATTTTGAATTTTGATGGTTGAGGTAAAAATCACTGATAAGACATACCATGATGGGTACCTTGTCCCTGGTTAACACCCACTTCCAGGGACATGCTGGTCCCATCTTATCAGTGTGTCACCAGAACCAGCTCCAGACCAACTAGTGGCCAATAGGTGGGGTGCGCCTTATACGTGGGAGATTACGGTATTCACTGTGGTCCCTATACATGGGTGCTCAAAGTTTTCAGGATGTCACACCCTCACTTTTTTGGAAGGATGGAGCGTAACTTACATGTCAATGGACGGCAACAATTCCAAAGGTTCCCAGTACGTCATTTTCTGAAACCCCTGCGTCAAGACCGTCAATTTTTAAAACCCCTCTGTCACAAGTGTCACGAGCGTCACTTTTTACCCATGTATAGGAACACTGTGGGCCCCTCTGGGGGCAGGTAGTACCCATCTGATACCTGTTATCAATGAGTGAGTGAGTAATAGATGTTTAACGTCATTTTGACAGCTATGGTCGTATTCATGGCGAGAACTATATTACACAATTTCACAGAGGAATATGTCGGTGCCCGTGCACCATTATTGCTAAACTCCGGACTGACAATAACTGTACACTTGACAGCCTGTCAAGAAGAGAATTGACAGGTTTCTTTCCTCTATATCTTCTTGACAGGCTGTCAAGTGTACAGTTACAGCTGGCGGGGATTGAGGAAATATGCAAAATTCTGAAGGGGTTAGATAGGGATTTGAACTCCAGACCTCTTGTGTACAAGGCAGAGATGTAACACATGCGCCACAGAGGCAGTTGGGGTAGGGAATTTGGAAGGTGCCATATAATCTAGATGTACCTGTTCTAGCCATTTCCCTTAAGAAAAATGTTCAATCATCCAAAAGATTAGAAATATGGCTGGGACCATATGTCAGAACTACACTCACTGCAAAGATATGCATATAAACTAAGTGCTGAGGAAGTTATAAGAAAATGTTATTACTTTTGGATAGGAATCTGTGGATTTATGTGACATATTGCTGTATAATCCTATATAATAGTATAAGTTCTGTATCTCAGAAATATGCCTGGGACCCCCACATTTTTGTTGCATATATGAATCATTTTGGGATTCTGGTGATAATATGGCGAAAATTTAATTACTTTTATTCTATCCCCGCAGCCACCTTAAAATCGAATGGAGTGTACACAAGTGTTGTTATCAAAATATGTAATGAGTTATAGGGAATTAAAGAGGGCGACAATTTGGTCACTATTGTTTGTGGATTTATAATAGTACAGAGGAACCCCGCATCTTCGCATTATTTCCTGGATTACTAAGTGTCTGCGGGTATCCCAGTACAATGCATGAAAGTTTGTTATAAAGTATATTTTATAAAGAGAGAAATTCTGGATGCGCTATGTAACCGGGAACACGAAAAGAATGTCACTATAGTCCTTAGACCTGATGAAACCTAGAGTGGGCGCAGCATGTTATGGTGGCAAAAGATCAAACCACCGGTAGTCTGGGGGTATATAAGGTATATAAGGTGCGACATCAGGTTACCTGTACTGCCACATATTATTTGGAACGTCCATGCTATCAACAGCAGTCTTTTTGACAGTTGCGGATCTATGTTGGGGATTCTGCATCTGTTCATTATCTTCTTGTTTGGATTTGGGAATGGTGAGTTTATGATACTGAATCTCGGAGAGCGGTGTTACTTGTCCTAGTAAAGCTACTTGTCTTTGTAAAGCTTGCCATCTTTTCCAGTCAACTGATTGACACATCGGTCGGAGAGGCCTTGTCCTTGATGAGCAGCAAGGAGCCGCTTTGAGGTGTGAGTCTTCCTATGCTTTGAGAGACTGGATGGTTTGCAAGAACTGTGAGAGTGGACCCTTGGGGTCCCAGAAAAGATTGACATAATGCAGTTGGAGTATGTCAAGGTGGGAAGAATTTGGCGAGTGTCCGCGAGAGATGAGGAGTTCTGTATAGAATAAGAATAGGGATGTTATGATTGGATATTGCCAGCCAAGGAGAAAACCAAAGTAAAATCCTTGGGAACACTCGCTATAGCGCGTATTGTTAGAAGAGGATGGTGCATTCAAACTCTACCTGAAAAGTTGAGAATTGTGGTGAATGAATACTACCAGAAATATGTGGTTGGGAAATTGCGATTTGTAGATACTATTAGCCAATGGTGCTTTATGTGTCAACCTCCAGCCAAGGCGATACGAAAGTGTCGAGTGTGCCGACGATGTCGAATGGCCATTCAAGTTCACCAATTACAGAGCGAGCGAAAGCTAAGAATAGAGAATAGTATCTTTATGCCAAGATACTAGTCCGTAGTTCTTGTGTTGCGGGCATTAACCTCCATGGCGTGTGTCTCGATTTCCGGAGCGTGTTGAGTACTCATGAGTTCTTTTCTGCATGATCAATAGATTTTTATAAAATTATTTTTACTATACTAACAACTTGCCTATATCGGTGATATATTTTTCCAAAGATAAATATCCTCTAACAAAGGAATATAACCATTCCTAGATAGTTTAAATTCTTCTTCTTTAATATGAAAGTGAGCTAGTGGATTGGTGCACCAAGAAGATTTATTAATATGTAAAGTTGGAGTATTGGAAATTCTGTCCAAAATATACAGGATGATTAAATGTAATTTTCTTTTCTGTATTATTCTTGAGGGTAACACTCAAAGTGTGTTTGTGAAAATCTTTTCGAATACCAGTCTAATGTGGCACGAAATGAACAAGGATGCCTAAAGGTGTTTCATGAGAATTGTATGTCAGTGTGAATGCCAGTATTGTGAATGTAGGGAAGAGTTAAAAGGAATATATATATATAAATATATATATATGTGTGTGTGTGTGTGTGTGTGTATTAGAGTGATGATAGCCAGTATAGTTCCACGGTGATTTAGATAGCTTGCACATAGGTGACACGGAGAGCTGTCACTATCCAATGAAGGATCTAAGAGAATCAAGAGGATAGATCATACAGTCTTCATAACCTTCAGCCATATACTCTCTGATGGTAGTATTGGTTGATGACTTGGAATGGATTGTAGTCAACGACAGTACAGTACCAGTAAACAATTGCAGTAATCTTCTATCGGTACGGTGATTCCGATGTCCTGGAGTACCAGTTCTTTCTATCTTCTTTCTGAGCCATATATAATCCATAGACACTTACCTAAGCAGTGAATTGAAAACTGCCAACATGCTGCTCATAATAGTAGAGCAGCAAGTCCTTGAAAAGAGCCATATTTTAGGAGTTTAATTCGTAAGATTACTGATAGCTATAAGTTGTTTTTTTTTATGTTTTCCAATGTCTCTGGGTATGGAAAAGTGGTGTTTGACCAATGAAAGCTTGTGCAGTCACTGAGAAATCTGCAATTCCATACAACCATCTCTTGAAATTTTAGCCTCGTTTTTAAGAGCTAAAATACACATTGATCACCCTGTTCTGGCACTAATATTCATATTACAAAAATTCTAATGGTTCCTACCCCCCCCTAAATTGGACCCAACTATCGCATTGGAGCCAACCATTTGTTGCTAGGACAAGCAGTTACCTAGCAACAGCTGATTTCAGCTAGCAACGGACCCTTTCCGAGACGAAGAAAGACCATTCCTAGGAATGACTTACAGAATGGAGATCATGGATACTGTTTCTCATTTTGCTATTCAGAAGCTCCATGCAATTGTAAAAAAAAAACAATATTGTACCAAAATAAAGTGTGCTAATCAGAAAATATAGAAAAAAAATATAGACCTAGCCTATAGCAAGTATGATGAAAACATGCGACTTCAGCATTATCTTCTATTGGCAAAATATTCTTTACTGGACAATTGTAGTGTGTCTTATATCCTGAAAATGATGAAATGAGAATACATCTGAGGTTTTACTCTACTTGTGGGGCATTGGTTCCTTAGCAACAAATTTACATAGCAACTTATACAGAGGAGCTTGTTCATAGACAAATATATATTATTGTGAAGAGAGTTAACCATCATTGGACTCAATTTATTCAGAACTGATTAGATCTTGTTAGAAATATCCCTGGAGTAATAGGAAATGTGTCAGATAGTTGTTCAATACTCAAAGAGTTGGCAGTTGCTTAAACCTTGCTAGTTTTTGTTTAGCAAGTGGTGAAACTCTACTCAGATATGAAAACATGATTATGGAACCCATCGATTTATAAAGAAAATAAATCTGAAGTTGTGTCTACTCTCTCCCAGTGCTGCCAAAGGCTTATTGCTAGACCTGTTTACATCTTAGCAATTAAATATTTGCTAAGGGGCCATTCAAATATTATGTAACACCGTAGGGGGAAGGGGGGGCTCATGAAGTTTGTTACACTTTGTTACAGGGGGAAAGGGGGTCTGCCCAAGTGTTACATAAAAAAATTGAGGAATACATCACATGGCGAAATTTGACAATTTACAAATATTTAAATGTGATTTTAGAGATCTTCCTCTAACTCTTGTTAAATTGAGAGGGATCAAATAAATTTAGGAATATTGATTAGAAGCCCCATATATTGTTACAAGGGGGGAGGGGGGTCAAAAGGTGGCCAAAATTGTGTTACATAATATTTGAACAGCCCTCAAGCAGCATTATGTTATTTATAATATTATGTAGATTTTGATCAGAATTAAATATAATGTGTGATGATTATTCTGTCACAGACCTTCTCTAGGAGTTCTACTAAGAAAACTATAGCTTAATCTAGCAGCATCCGATAACTGTGATTGCATGGATCTTGCAATTGCTATCATCATTCTGTCAATGGTGAATTAGCTGCTTTATAAGATCCCTTCTGTTGGCAGAAGTGGACTTTTCCAGAACCTTACTGGTAGGACTCAGATATAAGGCCACAAGTACCAGCCATATGATCCAACAAACAGAAAGTGCCTAGCAAACTAACCAAAAGACCCCACCTGTGACCAATCTCCTTGCTGGAAGGTCATGTTACAAGACATTACCTAGGACATTTTTTTAGGCCATAGATATGTTCTTAACTCTTTCCAGCCAGCTCTATCATTGTTAAAAGTCCCTAAAATACAGCAGATTGAGGTCCCAGGTGAAAATATATTGATACATGGTGTAAGGGTGACCTCGGGAATAGAACCAATGTTTGTGAAATGTATACAAAAATGACTGATTTGTAATCTGTATGTAATTTCCTTTCATATGATACCATGATACCTGGCATTACTTAAAGAAAATAATTATTGACGGGGCCCAGAATAATACTATAAGTGACTATAAAATTAATGCTCTCCTCATAGTGCATTAATGCACTAGCCGTATTTGACCTGGTAGTGCATTAATGCACTAGCCAGCTGGAAAGACTTAAAAAGACATAGACCATCTGTCTGTCACCAGTGATCATTATCTAGATGATGGAAAACATCCATATAACAATTAACATTCTATCCAGATATATGTTCAAATTGAAGTAATGGAGGTGTAGGGGCCGGCATCGTTGTATATATATTAGTGCCGTTCATCCGAGAGACGTGTTCGTGTGGTGCTTGTTCCTTCTATGCCAGCTAGGTGTCGCTTTGCGATACCCCGTTGGTACAAGAGGGGGCAGCACCATGCCTCGCGTCCAGCTTCTACTAAGAAGCCGGACGAGTGGCAGAAGGGGACTGGACGTGGTCCAGTCAAGACGCTCAGTATAATCTATTGAAACATTAAATAAAGTCCTACCCGAGAGGTAGGGGTATCCGGGGCTTTGCCCAACCCGAACTACTCGTGTTGTGTTGGTATCTCTAGTGATAAGCGAGCCAACGAGCCACCCAACATATAAGTCGATACGAACCATTACACTGGTGCCGTGACCAGTTGGTTCGGGGGTGGAGCGCGGCCACATTGGCCGAAAGCCTCGGGAAACCCGAAGCGGATCCCCCCAGCCCTGGGCTAGAGGGATTCGAAGAGGATGACTTTACATCCCAGCATCTGTTGTTAGACTGGAAGCCCGGTCAACAACAAATGTACAATTCAGAGGGTGTCCGGACTGTTTTCTCGACACCCGGTCTGATGGACGGTGCCACCACTGATGGAAGTGGCATCGTAAGATTGTATCCGGGTACACCTCAAACGGCGGCACTGGATACAGGATTGTTTAGGGGGGTATTAAGACCCCCAACTTTGGACTTGAGCGATTGGTCCCAAGTTATAACTAGCAGACGCCAGCTGGGTCCTATTGTACCAGCAGGCTCGGCTAGTAGCTTGGGTACCCCAATGGCACAAAGCCCTATGCAGCGTACCGCGACCCCCCCGGGAGCGGTACCAGAGGGGGCAAATGGAGTAGCCCCATTAATGACATCGTCGGACCATGATAGTGACGATGGTAAAGCTATAAAGGACCCATTGGTCCCGAAAGCAAACCCGAAGACTAAGCCTCGGGATGCCGAACCGAGAAACTCGAAAAAGCATTTCCTAGGCCTATCTTTGGACGAAGGCTTGTCTGACTCCATGTTCAACCCTGGAGGCAGTCGCAAGTCGATATACGGACGTCGGATGGGCCCCGGGTATAAAACTACCTCGGCCTATTTGAAAGCCAAAGAGCAGGTAGAGTTATAGGCTAAGAGGCAACATGAACAATTCATGGCAGCCCAATTGAAAATAGAAGAGGAAACTAAATCTCGGATCGGCAAATTACGATCCGTTGAACAGGAGGCGATTCTAAAAGAATCCGACCTAAAATATCGTCTAACTTCCGTAGCCCATCGATTGGAGCGAAAGGAGAAAGACGAACGTGAAAAAGAGAAAAGATTGGCTGAGTTGGAACTCGAAGAAACCAATAAACTCAGAGCAATCGAAAAGGCTAGAGCTGAGGAGGTTGCTAAGGCCCGGGATGTAAACAAACTACAATCCGAGTTGCATGCCATGGAGGAGAAGTTAAAGAAACTTCAACTCCGAAAGGCAGAGACAGAGGCCAAGTTGGTCTCGGAACAATCCGAGATCAGGAGAGAGACCAATGAGTATCAGCGGTCTCAGAAGGAGAAAGGTGAAAAGTACCGTCTACTGAAGGATACTTTTAAGCGAGAGGCATTGGCCGCTCAAGAGGAGCGAAACCGAGCTGTTGCGGAGAATGAGAAGATTCGATCCGAGATCTTATCAGAAAACGCACAGCTAAGGGAGGAACAGCGAAATCTGACTACGGATGTAGCTACCCTCACAATAAATAAGTCTGCTATGGAGAGTTATTTACATGAGCAAGAGCAGGCGAATGCTCCTCCTGCGAGTAAGGACGCAAACCCGAACTCGACGTTTGTTAAACAGGGTGACCCAGTCTCCTGTTCTACACCTAAGCATCCGCAATACAATCCTTTTGTCAATGACAATGCGACGCGGAATGTAGATCAAGGGGGAGTCTATATCAGAACCCAGGATAAGCACGGCCGAACTAGTAGAGTCCGGATAAGTGAAGTCCCCATAGTCCACAACTTAGACCCGGACTATGCACCCCGGGATGCTTCCGACAGTAGCGCGGAGACTAGTGGTTTCCACATACATGTGGATCAGACTGAAAGTGTTGGGTTGGGAGCTGGTAATGACAGCAGCCAACAAACTCCATCAAACGATGGTAGTCAACCAACGGGGAACCAGCCATCCGATGGCGGCCACCAAGGTGCACAAGGGGGGGGGCGGTGCTACGGGTACTACAGGTAGCAATAGTACCTCGGGTACTGGCCCTAACCAGGGTGGTGGGGGCTATACGAATCACAGTGGTTCACAGTGGACGTATACCCAGCCGCCACCACCACCGCCACCGGGCAACACAAGCTTCGGTGGAATAGGGGGTAATCGAACCTTGAACGAAACCAAGGCGATTGAGTGGAGCAAACAGCAATGCACCAGATTGATGTATGCTCATAATTCCACCCGAAGGGTAGCCGTGATTCCTAAAGAATATGACGGTACTCGACCATGGAAAGAGTGGTTTGAAGATTTCATCGATGTGATGAATTGTAATGGTTGGACCCCATACGAGGCCAAGCCGCATCTAGTGAGATGCTTGAAAGGCGGGCCGGGTCGCATGGCTGTAGAGCAATGGCGGACCTGGTACGGTCTCGT
Source organism: Acholoe squamosa (assembly GCA_949317995.1). Taxonomy (NCBI): domain Eukaryota; kingdom Metazoa; phylum Annelida; class Polychaeta; order Phyllodocida; family Polynoidae; genus Acholoe; species Acholoe squamosa. The sequence goes on along the minus strand of OX439035.1, from coordinate 71,074,255 downwards.
AGGGAGTTTCGAGCAGTTAGTGGAATCTGCTAGTGGACTGTTATGTAACATGGTCAAGGAGGATCCGATGGTCCGCTTTAAAAAACGCACGCAGAAGCCTAATGAAGCTTTCAGAGCATACGGTATGGAACTCCATGCCCTGCTAAGCAAGGCCAGACCCGGTACTGAAAACCAGGACTGGTATATGGACGATTTGATTACACAATTCGTTAAGGGTTTGAGAGACCGAGACGAGCAGATTGCTGCGAGAGATGCCTGGAAAGAAGGCATAACATTGCACGGCATATTTAATGGCATAGATATGGCCGTGAAGAAGCGAACGATGTTAGCTGGGGACATACCGAATGCCAGCGGCTCGACTCCCCTAGCATCAGTAGTCCAGCAGTCTGAGGTAAATGGTACCTCGGACGACTTTGAACTGATTGAAATCGAACAGGAGGACGGCACCTTCTGTTCGATGCAGGTAAGGAAAAATGCTTCAGGTAGGAAGTATATTCCGAGGAAGGCGTTTAATAAGCCAAGGGATTCTAGTCCCTCATCCGAGGTCAAGAGTGACCCGAAAGTTGGTGAGAAGGCAGCCAAGCCTCTTGTAAGCACTGATAAAGCGAAGGGTCAGTCTCCGGACATGACCAAACTTATGGAGGATATGTGTAAGAAAATTACAGATGCCCTCCAAGCCAGTCGGCAAAGACCCAGAGTGGATCGCCGAACGGTTAAGTGTTTCAGGTGCCAGCGCATGGGACACTACTCCTCCGAATGTACCGCTGCTAAGCCGGTAATGGCTGCCTTCTATGAAGCCGAGGACAACGGCGAAGGAAGGGAGAACGCTACGGATTCCACTGAGGTGGAAAACTAGTGGGGGTTGTATCCACGGCATTGGGTATAACCCCGGGGAGGAACGAATGCCAAAATGCTACCGGGGGTGACCCGGTGGAAGATTTCGAATCAAATTCACCTGGAGGCCGGGTGGCTGTGGGTGCGCACCCCTGCACCTTGGCCGGGGCCAGGGTCCCCAGTGCTTATGTGTACGGGAGTGAACATATGGAGGCGAGTGGCCGCACTGGGGGAGAGGAAGGATGGATCAAAGAGTTGATTCGAGTGTGTTGCCTCATGTCATTAAGGCCCATGTCAATTTCAATTCTAAGAAATGGCCATGTCACCATGTCGAAATTTATTGGTCCATACCCATAAACAAGCCAGTTTCCCATGTATAATCAGAATAGGACCCAGTTTCTCATCAGAATAGGACCCAGTTTCCCATCAGAATAGGCACATGCAGTGAGCCTGCAGTGAGGTGCCACCATCTAGTGAGTATTGAAAGAACTAAGTCCCACCCAGGCGCTATCTGCATGTTACCTATTGCAAAGGCAGTCAACTAAAATGAACATGTCACATGTCAATTTCAAAAATGGTCATGGCACTTGTCACTTAAATCTCCATGTCCCATGTCACCTCTGAGAGCCTATCATGTCCCATGTCAAATTTAAGAAAGCACTTATGTCATGTCACTAATTGTTTTGCCTCATGTCACTAAGGACCATGTCACATGTCAATTCTAAGAAATGGCCATGTCACCATGTCGAATTTATTGGTCCATACCCATAAACAAGCCAGTTTCCCATGTATAATCAGAATAGGACCCAGTTTCCCATCAGAATAGGACCCAGTTTCCCATCAGAATAGGCACATGAAGTGAGCCTGTAGTGAGGACAGTGAGGTGCCACCATCTAGTGAGTATTGAAAGAACTATGTCCCACCAAGGCCTTATCTGCATGCTAACTATTGCAAAAACAGTCAACTAAAATGAACACATTGGATCAGAGAGAGAAATCCCCATGTCACATGTCAATTTAAAAAAAATTAATGTCCCATCTCAGAGCCTATCATGTCCCATGTCAAATTTAAGAAAGCATGTATGTCATGTCACTAATTGTTTTGCCTCATGTCACTAAGGCCCATGTCAATTTCAATTTTAAGAAATGACCATGTCACCATGTCGAAATTTATTGGTCCATACCCATAAACAAGCCAGTTTCCCATGTATAATCAGAATAGGACCCAGTTTCCCATCAGAATAGGACCCAGTTTCCCATGAGAATAGGCACATGCAGTGAGCCTGCAGTGAGGTGGCACCATCTAGTCAGTATTGAAAGAACTATGTCCCACCAAGGCCTTATCTGCATGCTAACTATTGCAAAAACAGTCAACTAAAATGAACACATTGGATCAGAGAGAGAAATCCCCATGTCACATGTCAATTTTAAAAATGTCCCATCTAAGAGCCTATCATGTCCCATGTCAAATTTAAGAAAGCACTTATGTCATGTCACTAATTGTTTTGCCTCATGTCACTAAGGACCATGTCACATGTCAATTCTAAGAAATGGCCATGTCACCATGTCGAATTTATTGGTCCATACCCATAAACAAGCCATTTCCCATGTATAATCAGAATAGGACCCAGTTTCCCATCAGAATAGGCACATGCAGTGAGCCTGCAGTGAGGTGGCACCATCTAGTCAGTATTGAAAGAACTATGTCCCACCAAGGCCTTATCTGCATGCTAACTATTGCAAAAACAGTCAACTAAAATGAACACATTGGATCAGAGAGAGAAATCCCCAAGTCACATGTCAATTTTAAAAATGGTCATGGCACTTGTCACTTAAATCTCCATGTCCCATGTCACTTCTGAGAGTCTATCATGTCCCATGTCAAATTTAAGAAAGCATGTATGTCATGTCACTAATTGTTTTGCCCCATGTCACTAAGGCCCATGTCAATTTCAATTTTAAGAAATGACCATGTCACCATGTCGAAATTTATTGGTCCATACCCATAAACAAGCCAGTTTCCCATGTATAATCAGAATAGGACCCAGTTTCCCATCAGAATAGGACCCAGTTTCCCATGAGAATAGGCACATGCAGTGAGCCTGCAGTGAGGTGGCACCATCTAGTTAGTATTGAAAGAACTATGTCCCACCAAGGCCTTATCTGCATGCTAACTATTGCAAAAACAGTCAACTAAAATGAACACATTGGATCAGAGAGAGAAATCCCCATGTCACATGTCAATTTTAAAAATGTCCCATCTAAGAGCCTATCATGTCCCATGTCAAATTTAAGAAAGCATGTATGTCATGTCACTAATTCTTTTGCCCCATGTCACTAAGGCCCATGTCAATTTCAATTTTAAGAAATGACCATGTCACCATGTCGAAATTTATTGGTCCATACCCATAAACAAGCCAGTTTCCCATGTATAATCAGAATAGGACCCAGTTTCCCATCAGAATAGGCACATGCAGTGAGCCTGCAGTGAGGTGGCACCATCTAGTCAGTATTGAAAGAACTATGTCCCACCAAGGCCTTATCTGCATGCTAACTATTGTAAAAACAGTCAACTAAAATGAACACATTGGATCAGAGAGAGAAATCCCCATGTCACATGTCAATTTTAAAAAAATTAATGTCCCATCTCAGAGCCTATCATGTCCCATGTCAAATTTAAGAAAGCATGTATGTCATGTCACTAATTGTTTTGCCCCATGTCACTAAGGCCCATGTCAATTTCAATTTTAAGAAATGACCATGTCACCGTGTCGAAATTTATTGGTCCATACCCATAAACAAGCCAGTTTCCCATGTATAATCAGAATAGGACCCAGTTTCCCATGAGAATAGGCACATGCAGTGAGCCTGCAGTGAGGTGGCACCATCTAGTCAGTATTGAAAGAACTAAGTCCCACCCAGGCCCTATCTGCATGTTACCTATTGCAAAGGCAGTCAACTAAAATGAACATGTCACATGTCAATTTCAAAAATGGTCATGGCACTTGTCACTTAAATCTCCATGTCCCATGTCACCTCTGAGAGCCTATCATGTCCCATGTCAAATTTAAGAAAGCACTTATGTCATGTCACTAATTGTTTTGCCTCATGTCACTAAGGACCATGTCACATGTCAATTCTAAGAAATGGCCATGTCACCATGTCGAATTTATTGGTCCATACCCATAAACAAGCCAGTTTCCCATGTATAATCAGAATAGGACCCAGTTTCCCATCAGAATAGGACCCAGTTTCCCATCAGAATAGGCACATGAAGTGAGCCTGTAGTGAGGACAGTGAGGTGCCACCATCTAGTGAGTATTGAAAGAACTATGTCCCACCAAGGCCTTATCTGCATGCTAACTATTGCAAAAACAGTCAACTAAAATGAACACATTGGATCAGAGAGAGAAATCTTCATGTCACATGTCAATTTTAAAAATGTCCCATCTAAGAGCCTATCATGTCCCATGTCAAATTTAAGAAAGCATGTATGTCATGTCACTAATTGTTTTGCCCCATGTCATTAAGGCCCATGTCAATTTCAATTTTAAGAAATGACCATGTCACCATGTCGAAATTTATTGGTCCATACCCATAAACAAGCCAGTTTCCCATGTATAATCAGAATAGGACCCAGTTTCCCATCAGAATAGGCACATGCAGTGAGCCTGCAGTGAGGTGGCACCATCTAGTCAGTATTGAAAGAACTAAGTCCCACCCAGGCCCTATCTGCATGTTACCTATTGCAAAGGCAGTCAACTAAAATGAACATGTCACATGTCAATTTCAAAAATGATCATGGCACTTGTCACTTAAATCTCCATGTCCCATGTCACCTCTGAGAGTCTATCATGTCCCATGTCAAATTTAAGAAAGCACTTATGTCATGTCACTAATTGTTTTGCCTCATGTCACTAAGGACCATGTCACATGTCAATTCTAAGAAATGGCCATGTCACCATGTCGAATTTATTGGTCCATACCCATAAACAAGCCATTTCCCATGTATAATCAGAATAGGACCCAGTTTCCCATGAGAATAGGCACATGCAGTGAGCCTGCAGTGAGGTGGCACCATCTAGTCAGTATTGAAAGAACTATGTCCCACCAAGGCCTTATCTGCATGCTAACTATTGCAAAAACAGTCAACTAAAATGAACACATTGGATCAGAGAGAGAAATCCCCATGTCACATGTCAATTTTAAAAATGTCCCATCTAAGAGCCTATCATGTCCCATGTCAAATTTAAGAAAGCATGTATGTCATGTCACTAATTGTTTTGCCCCATGTCACTAAGGCCCATGTCAATTTCAATTTTAAGAAATGACCATGTCACCATGTCGAAATTTATTGGTCCATACCCATAAACAAGCCAGTTTCCCATGTATAATCAGAATAGGACCCAGTTTCCCATCAGAATAGGCACATGCAGTGAGCCTGCAGTGAGGTGGCACCATCTAGTCAGTATTGAAAGAACTAAGTCCCACCCAGGCCCTATCTGCATGTTACCTATTGCAAAGGCAGTCAACTAAAATGAACATGTCACATGTCAATTTCAAAAATGGTCATGGCACTTGTCACTTAAATCTCCATGTCCCATGTCACCTCTGAGAGCCTATCATGTCCCATGTCAAATTTAAGAAAGCACTTATGTCATGTCACTAATTGTTTTGCCTCATGTCACTAAGGACCATGTCACATGTCAATTCTAAGAAATGGCCATGTCACCATGTCGAATTTATTGGTCCATACCCATAAACAAGCCAGTTTCCCATGTATAATCAGAATAGGACCCAGTTTCCCATGAGAATAGGCACATGCAGTGAGCCTGCAGTGAGGTGGCACCATCTAGTCAGTATTGAAAGAACTATGTCCCACCAAGGCCTTATCTGCATGCTAACTATTGCAAAAACAGTCAACTAAAATGAACACATTGGATCAGAGAGAGAAATCCCCATGTCACATGTCAATTTTAAAAATGTCCCATCTAAGAGCCTATCATGTCCCATGTCAAATTTAAGAAAGCATGTATGTCATGTCACTAATTGTTTTGCCCCATGTCACTAAGGCCCATGTCAATTTCAATTTTAAGAAATGACCATGTCACCATGTCGAAATTTATTGGTCCATACCCATAAACAAGCCAGTTTCCCATGTATAATCAGAATAGGACCCAGTTTCCCATCAGAATAGGACCCAGTTTGCCATGAGAATAGGCACATGCAGTGAGCCTGCAGTGAGGTGGCACCATCTAGTCAGTATTGAAAGAATTAAGTCCCACCCAGGCCCTATCTGCATGTTACCTATTGCAAAGGCAGTCAACTAAAATGAACATGTCACATGTCAATTTCAAAAATGGTCATGGCACTTGTCACTTAAATCTCCATGTCCCATGTCACCTCTGAGAGCCTATCATGTCCCATGTCAAATTTAAGAAAGCACTTATGTCATGTCACTAATTGTTTTGCCTCATGTCACTAAGGACCATGTCACATGTCAATTCTAAGAAATGGCCATGTCACCATGTCGAATTTATTGGTCCATACCCATAAACAAGCCAGTTTCCCATGTATAATCAGAATAGGACCCAGTTTCCCATCAGAATAGGACCCAGTTTCCCATCAGAATAGGCACATGAAGTGAGCCTGTAGTGAGGACAGTGAGGTGCCACCATCTAGTGAGTATTGAAAGAACTATGTCCCACCAAGGCCTTATCTGCATGCTAACTATTGCAAAAACAGTCAACTAAAATGAACACATTGGATCAGAGAGAGAAATCCCCATGTCACATGTCAATTTTAAAAATGTCCCATCTAAGAGCCTATCATGTCCCATGTCAAATTCAAGAAAGCATGTATGTCATGTCACTAATTGTTTTGCCCCATGTCATTAAGGCCCATGTCAATTTCAATTTTAAGAAATGACCATGTCACCATGTCGAAATTTATTGGTCCATACCCATAAACAAGCCAGTTTCCCATGTATAATCAGAATAGGACCCAGTTTCCCATCAGAATAGGCACATGCAGTGAGCCTGCAGTGAGGTGGCACCATCTAGTCAGTATTGAAAGAACTAAGTCCCACCCAGGCCCTATCTGCATGTTACCTATTGCAAAGGCAGTCAACTAAAATGAACATGTCACATGTCAATTTCAAAAATGATCATGGCACTTGTCACTTAAATCTCCATGTCCCATGTCACCTCTGAGAGTCTATCATGTCCCATGTCAAATTTAAGAAAGCACTTATGTCATGTCACTAATTGTTTTGCCTCATGTCACTAAGGACCATGTCACATGTCAATTCTAAGAAATGGCCATGTCACCATGTCGAATTTATTGGTCCATACCCATAAACAAGCCATTTCCCATGTATAATCAGAATAGGACCCAGTTTCCCATGAGAATAGGCACATGCAGTGAGCCTGCAGTGAGGTGGCACCATCTAGTCAGTATTGAAAGAACTATGTCCCACCAAGGCCTTATCTGCATGCTAACTATTGCAAAAACAGTCAACTAAAATGAACACATTGGATCAGAGAGAGAAATCCCCATGTCACATGTCAATTTTAAAAATGTCCCATCTAAGAGCCTATCATGTCCCATGTCAAATTTAAGAAAGCATGTATGTCATGTCACTAATTGTTTTGCCCCATGTCACTAAGGCCCATGTCAATTTCAATTTTAAGAAATGACCATGTCACCATGTCGAAATTTATTGGTCCATACCCATAAACAAGCCAGTTTCCCATGTATAATCAGAATAGGACCCAGTTTCCCATCAGAATAGGACCCAGTTTCCCATGAGAATAGGCACATGCAGTGAGCCTGCAGTGAGGTGGCACCATCTAGTTAGTATTGAAAGAACTATGTCCCACCAAGGCCTTATCTGCATGCTAACTATTGCAAAAACAGTCAACTAAAATGAACACATTGGATCAGAGAGAGAAATCCCCATGTCACATGTCAATTTTAAAAATGTCCCATCTAAGAGCCTATCATGTCCCATGTCAAATTTAAGAAAGCATGTATGTCATGTCACTAATTGTTTTGCCCCATGTCACTAAGGCCCATGTCAATTTCAATTTTAAGAAATGACCATGTCACCATGTCGAAATTTATTGGTCCATACCCATAAACAAGCCAGTTTCCCATGTATAATCAGAATAGGACCCAGTTTCCCATCAGAATAGGCACATGCAGTGAGCCTGCAGTGAGGTGGCACCATCTAGTCAGTATTGAAAGAACTATGTCCCACCAAGGCCTTATCTGCATGCTAACTATTGCAAAAACAGTCAACTAAAATGAACACATTGGATCAGAGAGAGAAATCCCCATGTCACATGTCAATTTAAAAAAAATTAATGTCCCATCTCAGAGCCTATCATGTCCCATGTCAAATTTAAGAAAGCATGTATGTCATGTCACTAATTGTTTTGCCCCATGTCACTAAGGCCCATGTCAATTTCAATTTTAAGAAATGACCATGTCACCGTGTCGAAATTTATTGGTCCATACCCATAAACAAGCCAGTTTCCCATGTATAATCAGAATAGGACCCAGTTTCCCATGAGAATAGGCACATGCAGTGAGCCTGCAGTGAGGTGGCACCATCTAGTCAGTATTGAAAGAACTATGTCCCACCAAGGCCTTATCTGCATGCTAACTATTGCAAAAACAGTCAACTAAAATGAACACATTGGATCAGAGAGAGAAATCCCCATGTCACATGTCAATTTTAAAAATGTCCCATCTAAGAGCCTATCATGTCCCATGTCAAATTTAAGAAAGCACTTATGTCATGTCACTAATTGTTTTGTCTCATGTCACTAAGGACCATGTCACATGTCAATTCTAAGAAATGGCCATGTCACCATGTCGAATTTATTGGTCCATACCCATAAACAAGCCATTTCCCATGTATAATCAGAATAGGACCCAGTTTCCCATCAGAATAGGCACATGCAGTGAGCCTGCAGTGAGGTGGCACCATCTAGTCAGTGTTGAAAGAACTATGTCCCACCAAGGCCTTATCTGCATGCTAACTATTGCAAAAACAGTCAACTAAAATGAACACATTGGATCAGAGAGAGAAATCCCCATGTCACATGTCAATTTTAAAAATGTCCCATCTAAGAGCCTATCATGTCCCATGTCAAATTTAAGAAAGCATGTATGTCATGTCACTAATTGTTTTGCCCCATGTCACTAAGGCCCATGTCAATTTCAATTTTAAGAAATGACCATGTCACCATGTCAAAATTTATTGGTCCATACCCATAAACAAGCCAGTTTCCCATGTATAATCAGAATAGGACCCAGTTTCCCATCAGAATAGGACCCAGTTTGCCATGAGAATAGGCACATGCAGTGAGCCTGCAGTGAGGTGGCACCATCTAGTCAGTATTGAAAGAACTAAGTCCCACCCAGGCCCTATCTGCATGTTACCTATTGCAAAGGCAGTCAACTAAAATGAACATGTCACATGTCAATTTCAAAAATGGTCATGGCACTTGTCACTTAAATCTCCATGTCCCATGTCACCTCTGAGAGCCTATCATGTCCCATGTCAAATTTAAGAAAGCACTTATGTCATGTCACTAATTGTTTTGCCTCATGTCACTAAGGACCATGTCACATGTCAATTCTAAGAAATGGCCATGTCACCATGTCGAATTTATTGGTCCATACCCATAAACAAGCCAGTTTCCCATGTATAATCAGAATAGGACCCAGTTTCCCATCAGAATAGGACCCAGTTTCCCATCAGAATAGGCACATGAAGTGAGCCTGTAGTGAGGACAGTGAGGTGCCACCATCTAGTGAGTATTGAAAGAACTATGTCCCACCAAGGCCTTATCTGCATGCTAACTATTGCAAAAACAGTCAACTAAAATGAACACATTGGATCAGAGAGAGAAATCTTCATGTCACATGTCAATTTTAAAAATGTCCCATCTAAGAGCCTATCATGTCCCATGTCAAATTTAAGAAAGCATGTATGTCATGTCACTAATTATTTTGCCCCATGTCACTAAGGTCCATGTCAATTTCAATTTTAAGAAATGACCATGTCACCATGTCGAAATTTATTGGTCCATACCCATAAACAAGGCAGTTTCCCATGTATAATCAGAATAGGACCCAGTTTCCCATCAGAATAGGCACATGCAGTGAGCCTGCAGTGAGGTGCCACCATCTAGTGAGTATTGAAAGAACTAAGTCCCACCCAGGCGCTATCTGCATGTTACCTATTGCAAAGGCAGTCAACTAAAATGAACATGTCACATGTCAATTTCAAAATGGTCATGGCACTTGTCACTTAAATCTCCATGTCCCATGTCACCTCTGAGAGCCAATCATGTCCCATGTCAAATTTAAGAAATCACTTATGTCATGTCACTAATTGTTTTGCCTCATGTCACTAAGGACCATGTGACATGTCAATTCTAAGAAATGGCCATGTCACCATGTCGAATTTATTGGTCCATACCCGTAAACAAGCCAGTTTCCCATGTATAATCAGAATAGGACCCAGTTTCCCATGAGAATAGGCACATGCAGTGAGCCTGCAGTGAGGTGGCACCATCTAGTCAGTATTGAAAGAACTAAGTCCCACCCAGGCCCTATCTGCATGTTATCTATTGCAAAAGCAGTCAACTAAAATGAACATGTCACATGTCAATTTCAAAAATGGTCATGGCACTTGTCACTTAAATCTCCATGTCCCATGTCACCTCTGAGAGCCTATCATGTCCCATGTCAAATTTAAGAAAGCACTTATGTCATGTCACTAATTGTTTTGCCTCATGTCACTAAGGCCCATGTCAATTTCAATTTTAAGAAATGACCATGTCACCATGTCGAAATTTATTGGTCCATACCCATAAACAAGCCAGTTTCCCATGTATAATCAGAATAGGACCCAGTTTCCCATCAGAATAGGACCCAGTTTCCCATGAGAATAGGCACATGCAGTGAGCCTGCAGTGAGGTGGCACCATCTAGTTAGTATTGAAAGAACTATGTCCCACCAAGGCCTTATCTGCATGCTAACTATTGCAAAAACAGTCAACTAAAATGAACACATTGGATCAGAGAGAGAAATCCCCATGTCACATGTCAATTTTAAAAATGTCCCATCTAAGAGCCTATCATGTCCCATGTCAAATTTAAGAAAGCATGTATGTCATGTCACTAATTGTTTTGCCCCATGTCACTAAGGCCCATGTCAATTTCAATTTTAAGAAATGACCATGTCACCGTGTCGAAATTTATTGGTCCATACCTATAAACAAGCCAGTTTCCCATGTATAATCAGAATAGGACCCAGTTTCCCATGAGAATAGGCACATGCAGTGAGCCTGCAGTGAGGTGGCACCATCTAGTCAGTATTGAAAGAACTATGTCCCACCAAGGCCTTATCTGCATGCTAACTATTGCAAAAACAGTCAACTAAAATGAACACATTGGATCAGAGAGAGAAATCCCCATGTCACATGTCAATTTTAAAAATGTCCCATCTAAGAGCCTATCATGTCCCATGTCAAATTTAAGAAAGCATGTATGTCATGTCACTAATTGTTTTGCCCCATGTCACTAAGGCCCATGTCAATTTCAATTTTAAGAAATGACCATGTCACCATGTCGAAATTTATTGGTCCATACCCATAAACAAGCCAGTTTCCCATGTATAATCAGAATAGGACCCAGTTTCCCATCAGAATAGGACCCAGTTTCCCATGAGAATAGGCACATGCAGTGAGCCTGCAGTGAGGTGGCACCATCTAGTTAGTATTGAAAGAACTATGTCCCACCAAGGCCTTATCTGCATGCTAACTATTGCAAAAACAGTCAACTAAAATGAACACATTGGATCAGAGAGAGAAATCCCCATGTCACATGTCAATTTTAAAAATGTCCCATCTAAGAGCCTATCATGTCCCATGTCAAATTTAAGAAAGCATGTATGTCATGTCACTAATTGTTTTGCCCCATGTCACTAAGGCCCATGTCAATTTCAATTTTAAGAAATGACCATGTCACCATGTCGAAATTTATTGGTCCATACCCATTAACAAGCCAGTTTCCCATGTATAATCAGAATAGGACCCAGTTTCCCATCAGAATAGGCACATGCAGTGAGCCTGCAGTGAGGTGGCACCATCTAGTCAGTATTGAAAGAACTATGTCCCACCAAGGCCTTATCTGCATGCTAACTATTGCAAAAACAGTCAACTAAAATGAACACATTGGATCAGAGAGAGAAATCCCCATGTCACATGTCAATTTTAAAAAAATTAATGTCCCATCTCAGAGCCTATCATGTCCCATGTCAAATTTAAGAAAGCATGTATGTCATGTCACTAATTGTTTTGCCCCATGTCACTAAGGCCCATGTCAATTTCAATTTTAAGAAATGACCATGTCACCGTGTCGAAATTTATTGGTCCATACCCATAAACAAGCCAGTTTCCCATGTATAATCAGAATAGGACCCAGTTTCCCATGAGAATAGGCACATGCAGTGAGCCTGCAGTGAGGTGGCACCATCTAGTCAGTATTGAAAGAACTATGTCCCACCAAGGCCTTATCTGCATGCTAACTATTGCAAAAACAGTCAACTAAAATGAACACATTGGATCAGAGAGAGAAATCCCCATGTCACATGTCAATTTTAAAAATGTCCCATCTAAGAGCCTATCATGTCCCATGTCAAATTTAAGAAAGCACTTATGTCATGTCACTAATTGTTTTGTCTCATGTCACTAAGGACCATGTCACATGTCAATTCTAAGAAATGGCCATGTCACCATGTCGAATTTATTGGTCCATACCCATAAACAAGCCATTTCCCATGTATAATCAGAATAGGACCCAGTTTCCCATCAGAATAGGCACATGCAGTGAGCCTGCAGTGAGGTGGCACCATCTAGTCAGTGTTGAAAGAACTATGTCCCACCAAGGCCTTATCTGCATGCTAACTATTGCAAAAACAGTCAACTAAAATGAACACATTGGATCAGAGAGAGAAATCCCCATGTCACATGTCAATTTTAAAAATGTCCCATCTAAGAGCCTATCATGTCCCATGTCAAATTTAAGAAAGCATGTATGTCATGTCACTAATTGTTTTGCCCCATGTCACTAAGGCCCATGTCAATTTCAATTTTAAGAAATGACCATGTCACCATGTCAAAATTTATTGGTCCATACCCATAAACAAGCCAGTTTCCCATGTATAATCAGAATAGGACCCAGTTTCCCATCAGAATAGGACCCAGTTTGCCATGAGAATAGGCACATGCAGTGAGCCTGCAGTGAGGTGGCACCATCTAGTCAGTATTGAAAGAACTAAGTCCCACCCAGGCCCTATCTGCATGTTACCTATTGCAAAGGCAGTCAACTAAAATGAACATGTCACATGTCAATTTCAAAAATGGTCATGGCACTTGTCACTTAAATCTCCATGTCCCATGTCACCTCTGAGAGCCTATCATGTCCCATGTCAAATTTAAGAAAGCACTTATGTCATGTCACTAATTGTTTTGCCTCATGTCACTAAGGACCATGTCACATGTCAATTCTAAGAAATGGCCATGTCACCATGTCGAATTTATTGGTCCATACCCATAAACAAGCCAGTTTCCCATGTATAATCAGAATAGGACCCAGTTTCCCATCAGAATAGGACCCAGTTTCCCATCAGAATAGGCACATGAAGTGAGCCTGTAGTGAGGACAGTGAGGTGCCACCATCTAGTGAGTATTGAAAGAACTATGTCCCACCAAGGCCTTATCTGCATGCTAACTATTGCAAAAACAGTCAACTAAAATGAACACATTGGATCAGAGAGAGAAATCTTCATGTCACATGTCAATTTTAAAAATGTCCCATCTAAGAGCCTATCATGTCCCATGTCAAATTTAAGAAAGCATGTATGTCATGTCACTAATTATTTTGCCCCATGTCACTAAGGTCCATGTCAATTTCAATTTTAAGAAATGACCATGTCACCATGTCGAAATTTATTGGTCCATACCCATAAACAAGGCAGTTTCCCATGTATAATCAGAATAGGACCCAGTTTCCCATCAGAATAGGCACATGCAGTGAGCCTGCAGTGAGGTGCCACCATCTAGTGAGTATTGAAAGAACTAAGTCCCACCCAGGCGCTATCTGCATGTTACCTATTGCAAAGGCAGTCAACTAAAATGAACATGTCACATGTCAATTTCAAAATGGTCATGGCACTTGTCACTTAAATCTCCATGTCCCATGTCACCTCTGAGAGCCAATCATGTCCCATGTCAAATTTAAGAAATCACTTATGTCATGTCACTAATTGTTTTGCCTCATGTCACTAAGGACCATGTGACATGTCAATTCTAAGAAATGGCCATGTCACCATGTCGAATTTATTGGTCCATACCCGTAAACAAGCCAGTTTCCCATGTATAATCAGAATAGGACCCAGTTTCCCATCAGAATAGGCACATGCAGTGAGCCTGCAGTGAGGTGGCACCATCTAGTCAGTATTGAAAGAACTAAGTCCCACCCAGGCCCTATCTGCATGTTATCTATTGCAAAAGCAGTCAACTAAAATGAACATGTCACATGTCAATTTCAAAAATGGTCATGGCACTTGTCACTTAAATCTCCATGTCCCATGTCACCTCTGAGAGCCTATCATGTCCCATGTCAAATTTAAGAAAGCACTTATGTCATGTCACTAATTGTTTTGCCTCATGTCACTAAGGCCCATGTCAATTTCAATTTTAAGAAATGACCATGTCACCATGTCGAAATTTATTGGTCCATACCCATAAACAAGCCAGTTTCCCATGTATAATCAGAATAGGACCCAGTTTCCCATCAGAATAGGACCCAGTTTCCCATGAGAATAGGCACATGCAGTGAGCCTGCAGTGAGGTGGCACCATCTAGTTAGTATTGAAAGAACTATGTCCCACCCAGGCCTTATCTGCATGCTAACTATTGCAAAAACAGTCAACTAAAATGAACACATTGGATCAGAGAGAGAAATCCCCATGTCACATGTCAATTTTAAAAATGTCCCATCTAAGAGCCTATCATGTCCCATGTCAAATTTAAGAAAGCATGTATGTCATGTCACTAATTGTTTTGCCCCATGTCACTAAGGCCCATGTCAATTTCAATTTTAAGAAATGACCATGTCACCGTGTCGAAATTTATTGGTCCATACCTATAAACAAGCCAGTTTCCCATGTATAATCAGAATAGGACCCAGTTTCCCATGAGAATAGGCACATGCAGTGAGCCTGCAGTGAGGTGGCACCATCTAGTCAGTATTGAAAGAACTATGTCCCACCAAGGCCTTATCTGCATGCTAACTATTGCAAAAACAGTCAACTAAAATGAACACATTGGATCAGAGAGAGAAATCCCCATGTCACATGTCAATTTTAAAAATGTCCCATCTAAGAGCCTATCATGTCCCATGTCAAATTTAAGAAAGCACTTATGTCATGTCACTAATTGTTTTGCCTCATGTCACTAAGGACCATGTCACATGTCAATTCTAAGAAATGGCCATGTCACCATGTCGAATTTATTGGTCCATACCCGTAAACAAGCCAGTTTCCCATGTATAATCAGAATAGGACCCAGTTTCCCATGAGAATAGGCACATGCAGTGAGCCTGCAGTGAGGTGGCACCATCTAGTCAGTATTGAAAGAACTATGTCCCACCAAGGCCTTATCTGCATGCTAACTATTGCAAAAACAGTCAACTAAAATGAACACATTGGATCAGAGAGAGAAATCCCCATGTCACATGTCAATTTTAAAAAAATTAATGTCCCATCTCAGAGCCTATCATGTCCCATGTCAAATTTAAGAAAGCATGTATGTCATGTCACTAATTGTTTTGCCCCATGTCACTAAGGCCCATGTCAATTTCAATTTTAAGAAATGACCATGTCACCGTGTCGAAATTTATTGGTCCATACCTATAAACAAGCCAGTTTCCCATGTATAATCAGAATAGGACCCAGTTTCCCATGAGAATAGGCACATGCAGTGAGCCTGCAGTGAGGTGGCACCATCTAGTCAGTATTGAAAGAACTATGTCCCACCAAGGCCTTATCTGCATGCTAACTATTGCAAAAACAGTCAACTAAAATGAACACATTGGATCAGAGAGAGAAATCCCCATGTCACATGTCAATTTTAAAAATGTCCCATCTAAGAGCCTATCATGTCCCATGTCAAATTTAAGAAAGCACTTATGTCATGTCACTAATTGTTTTGCCTCATGTCACTAAGGACCATGTCACATGTCAATTCTAAGAAATGGCCATGTCACCATGTCGAATTTATTGGTCCATACCCGTAAACAAGCCAGTTTCCCATGTATAATCAGAATAGGACCCAGTTTCCCATGAGAATAGGCACATGCAGTGAGCCTGCAGTGAGGTGGCACCATCTAGTCAGTATTGAAAGAACTATGTCCCACCAAGGCCTTATCTGCATGCTAACTATTGCAAAAACAGTCAACTAAAATGAACACATTGGATCAGAGAGAGAAATCCCCATGTCACATGTCAATTTTAAAAAAATTAATGTCCCATCTCAGAGCCTATCATGTCCCATGTCAAATTTAAGAAAGCATGTATGTCATGTCACTAATTGTTTTGCCCCATGTCACTAAGGCCCATGTCAATTTCAATTTTAAGAAATGACCATGTCACCGTGTCGAAATTTATTGGTCCATACCCATAAACAAGCCAGTTTCCCATGTATAATCAGAATAGGACCCAGTTTCCCATGAGAATAGGCACATGCAGTGAGCCTGCAGTGAGGTGGCACCATCTAGTCAGTATTGAAAGAACTATGTCCCACCAAGGCCTTATCTGCATGCTAACTATTGCAAAAACAGTCAACTAAAATGAACACATTGGATCAGAGAGAGAAATCCCCATGTCACATGTCAATTTTAAAAATGTCCCATCTAAGAGCCTATCATGTCCCATGTCAAATTTAAGAAAGCACTTATGTCATGTCACTAATTGTTTTGCCTCATGTCACTAAGGACCATGTCACATGTCAATTCTAAGAAATGGCCATGTCACCATGTCGAATTTATTGGTCCATACCCGTAAACAAGCCAGTTTCCCATGTATAATCAGAATAGGACCCAGTTTCCCATGAGAATAGGCACATGCAGTGAGCCTGCAGTGAGGTGGCACCATCTAGTCAGTATTGAAAGAACTATGTCCCACCAAGGCCTTATCTGCATGCTAACTATTGCAAAAACAGTCAACTAAAATGAACACATTGGATCAGAGAGAGAAATCCCCATGTCACATGTCAATTTTAAAAATGTCCCATCTAAGAGCCTATCATGTCCCATGTCAAATTTAAGAAAGCATGTATGTCATGTCACTAATTGTTTTGCCCCATGTCACTAAGGCCCATGTCAATTTCAATTTTAAGAAATGACCATGTCACCATGTCGAAATTTATTGGTCCATACCCATTAACAAGCCAGTTTCCCATGTATAATCAGAATAGGACCCAGTTTCCCATCAGAATAGGACCCAGTTTCCCATGAGAATAGGCACATGCAGTGAGCCTGCAGTGAGGTGGCACCATCTAGTCAGTATTGAAAGAACTATGTCCCACCAAGGCCTTATCTGCATGCTAACTATTGCAAAAACAGTCAACTAAAATGAACACATTGGATCAGAGAGAGAAATCCCCATGTCACATGTCAATTTTAAAAAAATTAATGTCCCATCTCAGAGCCTATCATGTCCCATGTCAAATTTAAGAAAGCATGTATGTCATGTCACTAATTGTTTTGCCCCATGTCACTAAGGCCCATGTCAATTTCAATTTTAAGAAATGACCATGTCACCGTGTCGAAATTTATTGGTCCATACCCATAAACAAGCCAGTTTCCCATGTATAATCAGAATAGGACCCAGTTTCCCATGAGAATAGGCACATGCAGTGAGCCTGCAGTGAGGTGGCACCATCTAGTCAGTATTGAAAGAACTATGTCCCACCAAGGCCTTATCTGCATGCTAACTATTGCAAAAACAGTCAACTAAAATGAACACATTGGATCAGAGAGAGAAATCCCCATGTCACATGTCAATTTTAAAAATGTCCCATCTAAGAGCCTATCATGTCCCATGTCAAATTTAAGAAAGCACTTATGTCATGTCACTAATTGTTTTGTCTCATGTCACTAAGGACCATGTCACATGTCAATTCTAAGAAATGGCCATGTCACCATGTCGAATTTATTGGTCCATACCCATAAACAAGCCATTTCCCATGTATAATCAGAATAGGACCCAGTTTCCCATCAGAATAGGCACATGCAGTGAGCCTGCAGTGAGGTGGCACCATCTAGTCAGTATTGAAAGAACTATGTCCCACCAAGGCCTTATCTGCATGCTAACTATTGCAAAAACAGTCAACTAAAATGAACACATTGGATCAGAGAGAGAAATCCCCATGTCACATGTCAATTTTAAAAATGTCCCATCTAAGAGCCTATCATGTCCCATGTCAAATTTAAGAAAGCATGTATGTCATGTCACTAATCGTTTTGCCCCATGTCACTAAGGCCCATGTCAATTTCAATTTTAAGAAATGACCATGTCACCATGTCGAAATTTATTGGTCCATACCCATAAACAAGCCAGTTTCCCATGTATAATCAGAATAGGACCCAGTTTCCCATCAGAATAGGACCCAGTTTGCCATGAGAATAGGCACATGCAGTGAGCCTGCAGTGAGGTGGCACCATCTAGTCAGTATTGAAAGAACTAAGTCCCACCCAGGCCCTATCTGCATGTTACCTATTGCAAAGGCAGTCAACTAAAATGAACATGTCACATGTCAATTTCAAAAATGGTCATGGCACTTGTCACTTAAATCTCCATGTCCCATGTCACCTCTGAGAGCCTATCATGTCCCATGTCAAATTTAAGAAAGCACTTATGTCATGTCACTAATTGTTTTGCCTCATGTCACTAAGGACCATGTCACATGTCAATTCTAAGAAATGGCCATGTCACCATGTCGAATTTATTGGTCCATACCCATAAACAAGCCAGTTTCCCATGTATAATCAGAATAGGACCCAGTTTCCCATCAGAATAGGACCCAGTTTCCCATCAGAATAGGCACATGAAGTGAGCCTGTAGTGAGGACAGTGAGGTGCCACCATCTAGTGAGTATTGAAAGAACTATGTCCCACCAAGGCCTTATCTGCATGCTAACTATTGCAAAAACAGTCAACTAAAATGAACACATTGGATCAGAGAGAGAAATCTTCATGTCACATGTCAATTTTAAAAATGTCCCATCTAAGAGCCTATCATGTCCCATGTCAAATTTAAGAAAGCATGTATGTCATGTCACTAATTATTTTGCCCCATGTCACTAAGGTCCATGTCAATTTCAATTTTAAGAAATGACCATGTCACCATGTCGAAATTTATTGGTCCATACCCATAAACAAGGCAGTTTCCCATGTATAATCAGAATAGGACCCAGTTTCCCATCAGAATAGGCACATGCAGTGAGCCTGCAGTGAGGTGCCACCATCTAGTGAGTATTGAAAGAACTAAGTCCCACCCAGGCCCTATCTGCATGTTACCTATTGCAAAGGCAGTCAACTAAAATGAACATGTCACATGTCAATTTCAAAAATGGTCATGGCACTTGTCACTTAAATCTCCATGTCCCATGTCACCTCTGAGAGCCTATCATGTCCCATGTCAAATTTAAGAAAGCACTTATGTCATGTCACTAATTGTTTTGCCTCATGTCACTAAGGACCATGTCACATGTCAATTCTAAGAAATGGCCATGTCACCATGTCGAATTTATTGGTCCATACCCATAAACAAGCCAGTTTCCCATGTATAATCAGAATAGGACCCAGTTTCCCATCAGAATAGGCACATGCAGTGAGCCTGCAGTGAGGTGGCACCATCTAGTCAGTATTGAAAGAACTATGTCCCACCAAGGCCTTATCTGCATGCTAACTATTGCAAAAACAGTCAACTAAAATGAACACATTGGATCAGAGAGAGAAATCCCCATGTCACATGTCAATTTAAAAAAAATTAATGTCCCATCTCAGAGCCTATCATGTCCCATGTCAAATTTAAGAAAGCATGTATGTCATGTCACTAATTGTTTTGCCCCATGTCACTAAGGCCCATGTCAATTTCAATTTTAAGAAATGACCATGTCACCGTGTCGAAATTTATTGGTCCATACCCATAAACAAGCCAGTTTCCCATGTATAATCAGAATAGGACCCAGTTTCCCATGAGAATAGGCACATGCAGTGAGCCTGCAGTGAGGTGGCACCATCTAGTCAGTATTGAAAGAACTATGTTTTTGCAATAGTTAGCATGCAGATAAGGCCTTGGTGGGACAGTCAACTAAAATGAACACATTGGATCAGAGAGAGAAATCCCCATGTCACATGTCAATTTTAAAAATGTCCCATCTAAGAGCCTATCATGTCCCATGTCAAATTTAAGAAAGCACTTATGTCATGTCACTAATTGTTTTGCCTCATGTCACTAAGGACCATGTCACATGTCAATTCTAAGAAATGGCCATGTCACCATGTCGAATTTATTGGTCCATACCCGTAAACAAGCCAGTTTCCCATGTATAATCAGAATAGGACCCAGTTTCCCATGAGAATAGGCACATGCAGTGAGCCTGCAGTGAGGTGGCACCATCTAGTCAGTATTGAAAGAACTATGTCCCACCAAGGCCTTATCTGCATGCTAACTATTGCAAAAACAGTCAACTAAAATGAACACATTGGATCAGAGAGAGAAATCCCCATGTCACATGTCAATTTTAAAAATGTCCCATCTAAGAGCCTATCATGTCCCATGTCAAATTCAAGAAAGCATGTATGTCATGTCACTAATTGTTTTGCCCCATGTCATTAAGGCCCATGTCAATTTCAATTTTAAGAAATGACCATGTCACCATGTCGAAATTTATTGGTCCATACCCATAAACAAGCCAGTTTCCCATGTATAATCAGAATAGGACCCAGTTTCCCATCAGAATAGGCACATGCAGTGAGCCTGCAGTGAGGTGGCACCATCTAGTCAGTATTGAAAGAACTAAGTCCCACCCAGGCCCTATCTGCATGTTACCTATTGCAAAGGCAGTCAACTAAAATGAACATGTCACATGTCAATTTCAAAAATGATCATGGCACTTGTCACTTAAATCTCCATGTCCCATGTCACCTCTGAGAGTCTATCATGTCCCATGTCAAATTTAAGAAAGCACTTATGTCATGTCACTAATTGTTTTGCCTCATGTCACTAAGGACCATGTCACATGTCAATTCTAAGAAATGGCCATGTCACCATGTCGAATTTATTGGTCCATACCCATAAACAAGCCATTTCCCATGTATAATCAGAATAGGACCCAGTTTCCCATGAGAATAGGCACATGCAGTGAGCCTGCAGTGAGGTGGCACCATCTAGTCAGTATTGAAAGAACTATGTCCCACCAAGGCCTTATCTGCATGCTAACTATTGCAAAAACAGTCAACTAAAATGAACACATTGGATCAGAGAGAGAAATCCCCATGTCACATGTCAATTTTAAAAATGTCCCATCTAAGAGCCTATCATGTCCCATGTCAAATTTAAGAAAGCATGTATGTCATGTCACTAAAATTCAATTTTAAGAAATGACCATGTCACCATATTGAAATTTATTGGTCCATACCCATAAACAAGCCAGTTTCCCATGTATAGTCAGAATAGGACCCAGTTTCCCATCAGAATAGGACCCAGTTTCCCATCAGAATAGGCACATGAAGTGAGCCTGTAGTGAGGACAGTGAGGTGCCACCATCTAGTCAGTATTGAAAGAACTAAGTCCCACCCAGGCGCTATCTGCATGTTTCCTATTGCAAAGGCAGTCAACTAAAATGAACATGTCACATGTCAATTTCAAAATGGTCATGGCACTTGTCACTTAAATCTCCATGTCCCATGTCACCTCTGAGAGCCAATCATGTCCCATGTCAAATTTAAGAAATCACTTATGTCATGTCACTAATTGTTTTGCCTCATGTCACTAAGGACCATGTGACATGTCAATTCTAAGAAATGGCCATGTCACCATGTCGAATTTATTGGTCCATACCCGTAAACAAGCCAGTTTCCCATGTATAATCAGAATAGGACCCAGTTTCCCATGAGAATAGGCACATGCAGTGAGCCTGCAGTGAGGTGGCACCATCTAGTCAGTATTGAAAGAACTATGTCCCACCAAGGCCTTATCTGCATGCTAACTATTGCAAAAACAGTCAACTAAAATGAACACATTGGATCAGAGAGAGAAATCCCCATGTCACATGTCAATTTTAAAAATGTCCCATCTAAGAGCCTATCATGTCCCATGTCAAATTTAAGAAAGCATGTATGTCATGTCACTAAAATTCAATTTTAAGAAATGACCATGTCACCATATTGAAATTTATTGGTCCATACCCATAAACAAGCCAGTTTCCCATGTATAGTCAGAATAGGACCCAGTTTCCCATCAGAATAGGACCCAGTTTCCCATCAGAATAGGCACATGAAGTGAGCCTGTAGTGAGGACAGTGAGGTGCCACCATCTAGTCAGTATTGAAAGAACTAAGTCCCACCCAGGCCCTATCTGCATGTTACCTATTGCAAAAGCAGTCAACTAAAATGAACATGTCACATGTCAATTTCAAAAATGGTCATGGCACTTGTCACTTAAATCTCCATGTCCCATGTCACCTCTGAGAGCCAATCATGTCCCATGTCAAATTTAAGAAATCACTTATGTCATGTCACTAATTGTTTTGCCTCATGTCACTAAGGACCATGTGACATGTCAATTCTAAGAAATGGCCATGTCACCATGTCGAATTTATTGGTCCATACCCGTAAACAAGCCAGTTTCCCATGTATAATCAGAATAGGACCCAGTTTCCCATGAGAATAGGCACATGCAGTGAGCCTGCAGTGAGGTGGCACCATCTAGTCAGTATTGAAAGAACTATGTCCCACCAAGGCCTTATCTGCATGCTAACTATTGCAAAAACAGTCAACTAAAATGAACACATTGGATCAGAGAGAGAAATCCCCATGTCACATGTCAATTTTAAAAATGTCCCATCTAAGAGCCTATCATGTCCCATGTCAAATTCAAGAAAGCATGTATGTCATGTCACTAATTGTTTTGCCCCATGTCATTAAGGCCCATGTCAATTTCAATTTTAAGAAATGACCATGTCACCGTGTCGAAATTTATTGGTCCATACCCATAAACAAGCCAGTTTCCCATGTATAATCAGAATAGGACCCAGTTTCCCATGAGAATAGGCACATGCAGTGAGCCTGCAGTGAGGTGGCACCATTTAGTCAGTATTGAAAGAACTATGTTTTTGCAATAGTTAGCATGCAGATAAGGCCTTGGTGGGACAGTCAACTAAAATGAACACATTGGATCAGAGAGAGAAATCCCCATGTCACATGTCAATTTTAAAAATGTCCCATCTAAGAGCCTATCATGTCCCATGTCAAATTTAAGAAAGCACTTATGTCATGTCACTAATTGTTTTGCCTCATGTCACTTAGGACCATGTCACATGTCAATTCTAAGAAATGGCCATGTCACCATGTCGAATTTATTGGTCCATACCCATAAACAAGCCATTTCCCATGTATAATCAGAAAAGGACCCAGTTTCCCATCAGAATAGGCACATGCAGTGAGCCTGCAGTGAGGTGGCACCATCTAGTCAGTATTGAAAGAACTATGTCCCACCAAGGCCTTACCTGCATGCTAACTATTGCAAAAACAGTCAACTAAAATGAACACATTGGATCAGAGAGAGAAATCCCCATGTCACATGTCAATTTTAAAAATGTCCCATCTCAGAGCCTATCATGTCCCATGTCAAATTTAAGAAAGCATGTATGTCATGTCACTAATTGTTTTGCCCCATGTCACTAAGGCCCATGTCAATTTCAATTTTAAGAAATGACCATGTCACCATGTCGAAATTTATTGGTCCATACCCATAAACAAGCCAGTTTCCCATGTATAATCAGAATAGGACCCAGTTTCCCATCAGAATAGGACCCAGTTTCCCATGAGAATAGGCACATGCAGTGAGCCTGCAGTGAGGTGGCACCATCTAGTCAGTATTGAAAGAACTATGTCCCACCAAGGCCTTATCTGCATGCTAACTATTGCAAAAACAGTCAACTAAAATGAACACATTGGATCAGAGAGAGAAATCCCCATGTCACATGTCAATTTTAAAAAAATTAATGTCCCATCTCAGAGCCTATCATGTCCCATGTCAAATTTAAGAAAGCATGTATGTCATGTCACTAATTGTTTTGCCCCATATCACTAAGGCCCATGTCAATTTCAATTTTAAGAAATGACCATGTCACCGTGTCGAAATTTATTGGTCCATACCCATAAACAAGCCAGTTTCCCATGTATAATCAGAATAGGACCCAGTTTCCCATGAGAATAGGCACATGCAGTGAGCCTGCAGTGAGGTGGCACCATCTAGTCAGTATTGAAAGAACTATGTCCCACCAAGGCCTTATCTGCATGCTAACTATTGCAAAAACAGTCAACTAAAATGAACACATTGGATCAGAGAGAGAAATCCCCATGTCACATGTCAATTTTAAAAATGTCCCATCTAAGAGCCTATCATGTCCCATGTCAAATTTAAGAAAGCACTTATGTCATGTCACTAATTGTTTTGCCTCATGTCACTAAGGACCATGTCACATGTCAATTCTAAGAAATGGCCATGTCACCATGTCGAATTTATTGGTCCATACCCATAAACAAGCCATTTCCCATGTATAATCAGAATAGGACCCAGTTTCCCATCAGAATAGGCACATGCAGTGAGCCTGCAGTGAGGTGGCACCATCTAGTCAGTATTGAAAGAACTATGTCCCACCAAGGCCTTATCTGCATGCTAACTATTGCAAAAACAGTCAACTAAAATGAACACATTGGATCAGAGAGAGAAATCCCCATGTCACATGTCAATTTTAAAAATGTCCCATCTAAGAGCCTATCATGTCCCATGTCAAATTTAAGAAAGCATGTATGTCATGTCACTAATCGTTTTGCCCCATGTCACTAAGGCCCATGTCAATTTCAATTTTAAGAAATGACCATGTCACCATGTCGAAATTTATTGGTCCATACCCATAAACAAGCCAGTTTCCCATGTATAATCAGAATAGGACCCAGTTTCCCATCAGAATAGGACCCAGTTTGCCATGAGAATAGGCACATGCAGTGAGCCTGCAGTGAGGTGGCACCATCTAGTCAGTATTGAAAGAACTAAGTCCCACCCAGGCCCTATCTGCATGTTACCTATTGCAAAGGCAGTCAACTAAAATGAACATGTCACATGTCAATTTCAAAAATGGTCATGGCACTTGTCACTTAAATCTCCATGTCCCATGTCACCTCTGAGAGCCTATCATGTCCCATGTCAAATTTAAGAAAGCACTTATGTCATGTCACTAATTGTTTTGCCTCATGTCACTAAGGACCATGTCACATGTCAATTCTAAGAAATGGCCATGTCACCATGTCGAATTTATTGGTCCATACCCATAAACAAGCCAGTTTCCCATGTATAATCAGAATAGGACCCAGTTTCCCATCAGAATAGGACCCAGTTTCCCATCAGAATAGGCACATGAAGTGAGCCTGTAGTGAGGACAGTGAGGTGCCACCATCTAGTGAGTATTGAAAGAACTATGTCCCACCAAGGCCTTATCTGCATGCTAACTATTGCAAAAACAGTCAACTAAAATGAACACATTGGATCAGAGAGAGAAATCCCCATGTCACATGTCAATTTTAAAAATGTCCCATCTAAGAGCCTATCATGTCCCATGTCAAATTTAAGAAAGCATGTATGTCATGTCACTAATTATTTTGCCCCATGTCACTAAGGTCCATGTCAATTTCAATTTTAAGAAATGACCATGTCACCATGTCGAAATTTATTGGTCCATACCCATAAACAAGGCAGTTTCCCATGTATAATCAGAATAGGACCCAGTTTCCCATCAGAATAGGCACATGCAGTGAGCCTGCAGTGAGGTGCCACCATCTAGTGAGTATTGAAAGAACTAAGTCCCACCCAGGCGCTATCTGCATGTTACCTATTGCAAAGGCAGTCAACTAAAATGAACATGTCACATGTCAATTTCAAAATGGTCATGGCACTTGTCACTTAAATCTCCATGTCCCATGTCACCTCTGAGAGCCAATCATGTCCCATGTCAAATTTAAGAAATCACTTATGTCATGTCACTAATTGTTTTGCCTCATGTCACTAAGGACCATGTGACATGTCAATTCTAAGAAATGGCCATGTCACCATGTCGAATTTATTGGTCCATACCCGTAAACAAGCCAGTTTCCCATGTATAATCAGAATAGGACCCAGTTTCCCATGAGAATAGGCACATGCAGTGAGCCTGCAGTGAGGTGGCACCATCTAGTCAGTATTGAAAGAACTATGTCCCACCAAGGCCTTATCTGCATGCTAACTATTGCAAAAACAGTCAACTAAAATGAACACATTGGATCAGAGAGAGAAATCCCCATGTCACATGTCAATTTTAAAAATGTCCCATCTAAGAGCCTATCATGTCCCATGTCAAATTTAAGAAAGCATGTATGTCATGTCACTAAAATTCAATTTTAAGAAATGACCATGTCACCATATTGAAATTTATTGGTCCATACCCATAAACAAGCCAGTTTCCCATGTATAGTCAGAATAGGACCCAGTTTCCCATCAGAATAGGACCCAGTTTCCCATCAGAATAGGCACATGAAGTGAGCCTGTAGTGAGGACAGTGAGGTGCCACCATCTAGTCAGTATTGAAAGAACTAAGTCCCACCCAGGCCCTATCTGCATGTTACCTATTGCAAAAGCAGTCAACTAAAATGAACATGTCACATGTCAATTTCAAAAATGGTCATGGCACTTGTCACTTAAATCTCCATGTCCCATGTCACCTCTGAGAGCCAATCATGTCCCATGTCAAATTTAAGAAATCACTTATGTCATGTCACTAATTGTTTTGCCTCATGTCACTAAGAACCATGTGACATGTCAATTCTAAGAAATGGCCATGTCACCATGTCGAATTTATTGGTCCATACCCGTAAACAAGCCAGTTTCCCATGTATAATCAGAATAGGACCCAGTTTCCCATGAGAATAGGCACATGCAGTGAGCCTGCAGTGAGGTGGCACCATCTAGTCAGTATTGAAAGAACTATGTCCCACCAAGGCCTTATCTGCATGCTAACTATTGCAAAAACAGTCAACTAAAATGAACACATTGGATCAGAGAGAGAAATCCCCATGTCACATGTCAATTTTAAAAATGTCCCATCTAAGAGCCTATCATGTCCCATGTCAAATTCAAGAAAGCATGTATGTCATGTCACTAATTGTTTTGCCCCATGTCATTAAGGCCCATGTCAATTTCAATTTTAAGAAATGACCATGTCACCGTGTCGAAATTTATTGGTCCATACCCATAAACAAGCCAGTTTCCCATGTATAATCAGAATAGGACCCAGTTTCCCATGAGAATAGGCACATGCAGTGAGCCTGCAGTGAGGTGGCACCATCTAGTCAGTATTGAAAGAACTATGTTTTTGCAATAGTTAGCATGCAGATAAGGCCTTGGTGGGACAGTCAACTAAAATGAACACATTGGATCAGAGAGAGAAATCCCCATGTCACATGTCAATTTTAAAAATGTCCCATCTAAGAGCCTATCATGTCCCATGTCAAATTTAAGAAAGCACTTATGTCATGTCACTAATTGTTTTGCCTCATGTCACTAAGGACCATGTCACATGTCAATTCTAAGAAATGGCCATGTCACCATGTCGAATTTATTGGTCCATACCCGTAAACAAGCCAGTTTCCCATGTATAATCAGAATAGGACCCAGTTTCCCATGAGAATAGGCACATGCAGTGAGCCTGCAGTGAGGTGGCACCATCTAGTCAGTATTGAAAGAACTATGTCCCACCAAGGCCTTATCTGCATGCTAACTATTGCAAAAACAGTCAACTAAAATGAACACATTGGATCAGAGAGAGAAATCCCCATGTCACATGTCAATTTTAAAAATGTCCCATCTAAGAGCCTATCATGTCCCATGTCAAATTTAAGAAAGCATGTATGTCATGTCACTAATTGTTTTGCCCCATGTCACTAAGGCCCATGTCAATTTCAATTTTAAGAAATGACCATGTCACCATGTCGAAATTTATTGGTCCATACCCATAAACAAGCCAGTTTCCCATGTATAATCAGAATAGGACCCAGTTTCCCATCAGAATAGGACCCAGTTTCCCATGAGAATAGGCACATGCAGTGAGCCTGCAGTGAGGTGGCACCATCTAGTCAGTATTGAAAGAACTATGTCCCACCAAGGCCTTATCTGCATGCTAACTATTGCAAAAACAGTCAACTAAAATGAACACATTGGATCAGAGAGAGAAATCCCCATGTCACATGTCAATTTTAAAAAAATTAATGTCCCATCTCAGAGCCTATCATGTCCCATGTCAAATTTAAGAAAGCATGTATGTCATGTCACTAATTGTTTTGCCCCATGTCACTAAGGCCCATGTCAATTTCAATTTTAAGAAATGACCATGTCACCGTGTCGAAATTTATTGGTCCATACCCATAAACAAGCCAGTTTCCCATGTATAATCAGAATAGGACCCAGTTTCCCATGAGAATAGGCACATGCAGTGAGCCTGCAGTGAGGTGGCACCATCTAGTCAGTATTGAAAGAACTATGTCCCACCAAGGCCTTATCTGCATGCTAACTATTGCAAAAACAGTCAACTAAAATGAACACATTGGATCAGAGAGAGAAATCCCCATGTCACATGTCAATTTTAAAAATGTCCCATCTAAGAGCCTATCATGTCCCATGTCAAATTTAAGAAAGCACTTATGTCATGTCACTAATTGTTTTGCCTCATGTCACTAAGGACCATGTCACATGTCAATTCTAAGAAATGGCCATGTCACCATGTCGAATTTATTGGTCCATACCCATAAACAAGCCATTTCCCATGTATAATCAGAATAGGACCCAGTTTCCCATCAGAATAGGCACATGCAGTGAGCCTGCAGTGAGGTGGCACCATCTAGTCAGTATTGAAAGAACTATGTCCCACCAAGGCCTTATCTGCATGCTAACTATTGCAAAAACAGTCAACTAAAATGAACACATTGGATCAGAGAGAGAAATCCCCATGTCACATGTCAATTTTAAAAATGTCCCATCTAAGAGCCTATCATGTCCCATGTCAAATTTAAGAAAGCATGTATGTCATGTCACTAATCGTTTTGCCCCATGTCACTAAGGCCCATGTCAATTTCAATTTTAAGAAATGACCATGTCACCATGTCGAAATTTATTGGTCCATACCCATAAACAAGCCAGTTTCCCATGTATAATCAGAATAGGACCCAGTTTCCCATCAGAATAGGACCCAAGTTGCCATGAGAATAGGCACATGCAGTGAGCCTGCAGTGAGGTGGCACCATCTAGTCAGTATTGAAAGAACTAAGTCCCACCCAGGCCCTATCTGCATGTTACCTATTGCAAAGGCAGTCAACTAAAATGAACATGTCACATGTCAATTTCAAAAATGGTCATGGCACTTGTCACTTAAATCTCCATGTCCCATGTCACCTCTGAGAGCCTATCATGTCCCATGTCAAATTTAAGAAAGCACTTATGTCATGTCACTAATTGTTTTGCCTCATGTCACTAAGGACCATGTCACATGTCAATTCTAAGAAATGGCCATGTCACCATGTCGAATTTATTGGTCCATACCCATAAACAAGCCAGTTTCCCATGTATAATCAGAATAGGACCCAGTTTCCCATCAGAATAGGACCCAGTTTCCCATCAGAATAGGCACATGAAGTGAGCCTGTAGTGAGGACAGTGAGGTGCCACCATCTAGTGAGTATTGAAAGAACTATGTCCCACCAAGGCCTTATCTGCATGCTAACTATTGCAAAAACAGTCAACTAAAATGAACACATTGGATTCAGAGAGAGAAATCTTCATGTCACATGTCAATTTTAAAAATGTCCCATCTAAGAGCCTATCATGTCCCATGTCAAATTTAAGAAAGCATGTATGTCATGTCACTAATTATTTTGCCCCATGTCACTAAGGTCCATGTCAATTTCAATTTTAAGAAATGACCATGTCACCATGTCGAAATTTATTGGTCCATACCCATAAACAAGGCAGTTTCCCATGTATAATCAGAATAGGACCCAGTTTCCCATCAGAATAGGCACATGCAGTGAGCCTGCAGTGAGGTGCCACCATCTAGTGAGTATTGAAAGAACTAAGTCACACCCAGGCGCTATCTGCATGTTACCTATTGCAAAGGCAGTCAACTAAAATGAACATGTCACATGTCAATTTCAAAATGGTCATGGCACTTGTCACTTAAATCTCCATGTCCCATGTCACCTCTGAGAGCCAATCATGTCCCATGTCAAATTTAAGAAATCACTTATGTCATGTCACTAATTGTTTTGCCTCATGTCACTAAGGACCATGTGACATGTCAATTCTAAGAAATGGCCATGTCACCATGTCGAATTTATTGGTCCATACCCGTAAACAAGCCAGTTTCCCATGTATAATCAGAATAGGACCCAGTTTCCCATGAGAATAGGCACATGCAGTGAGCCTGCAGTGAGGTGGCACCATCTAGTCAGTATTGAAAGAACTATGTCCCACCAAGGCCTTATCTGCATGCTAACTATTGCAAAAACAGTCAACTAAAATGAACACATTGGATCAGAGAGAGAAATCCCCATGTCACATGTCAATTTTAAAAATGTCCCATCTAAGAGCCTATCATGTCCCATGTCAAATTCAAGAAAGCATGTATGTCATGTCACTAATTGTTTTGCCCCATGTCATTAAGGCCCATGTCAATTTCAATTTTAAGAAATGACCATGTCACCATGTCGAAATTTATTGGTCCATACCCATAAACAAGCCAGTTTCCCATGTATAATCAGAATAGGACCCAGTTTCCCATGAGAATAGGCACATGCAGTGAGCCTGCAGTGAGGTGGCACCATCTAGTCAGTATTGAAAGAACTAAGTCCCACCCAGGCCCTATCTGCATGTTACCTATTGCAAAGGCAGTCAACTAAAATGAACATGTCACATGTCAATTTCAAAAATGGTCATGGCACTTGTCACTTAAATCTCCATGTCCCATGTCACCTCTGAGAGCCTATCATGTCCCATGTCAAATTTAAGAAAGCACTTATGTCATGTCACTAATTGTTTTGCCTCATGTCACTAAGGACCATGTCACATGTCAATTCTAAGAAATGGCCATGTCACCATGTCGAATTTATTGGTCCATACCCATAAACAAGCCAGTTTCCCATGTATAATCAGAATAGGACCCAGTTTCCCATCAGAATAGGACCCAGTTTCCCATCAGAATAGGCACATGAAGTGAGCCTGTAGTGAGGACAGTGAGGTGCCACCATCTCGTGAGTATTGAAAGAACTATGTCCCACCAAGGCCTTATCTGCATGCTAACTATTGCAAAAACAGTCAACTAAAATGAACACATTGGATTCAGAGAGAGAAATCTTCATGTCACATGTCAATTTTAAAAATGTCCCATCTAAGAGCCTATCATGTCCCATGTCAAATTTAAGAAAGCATGTATGTCATGTCACTAATTATTTTGCCCCATGTCACTAAGGTCCATGTCAATTTCAATTTTAAGAAATGACCATGTCACCATGTCGAAATTTATTGGTCCATACCCATAAACAAGGCAGTTTCCCATGTATAATCAGAATAGGACCCAGTTTCCCATCAGAATAGGCACATGCAGTGAGCCTGCAGTGAGGTGCCACCATCTAGTGAGTATTGAAAGAACTAAGTCCCACCCAGGCGCTATCTGCATGTTACCTATTGCAAAGGCAGTCAACTAAAATGAACATGTCACATGTCAATTTCAAAATGGTCATGGCACTTGTCACTTAAATCTCCATGTCCCATGTCACCTCTGAGAGCCAATCATGTCCCATGTCAAATTTAAGAAATCACTTATGTCATGTCACTAATTGTTTTGCCTCATGTCACTAAGGACCATGTGACATGTCAATTCTAAGAAATGGCCATGTCACCATGTCGAATTTATTGGTCCATACCCGTAAACAAGCCAGTTTCCCATGTATAATCAGAATAGGACCCAGTTTCCCATGAGAATAGGCACATGCAGTGAGCCTGCAGTGAGGTGGCACCATCTAGTCAGTATTGAAAGAACTATGTCCCACCAAGGCCTTATCTGCATGCTAACTATTGCAAAAACAGTCAACTAAAATGAACACATTGGATCAGAGAGAGAAATCCCCATGTCACATGTCAATTTTAAAAATGTCCCATCTAAGAGCCTATCATGTCCCATGTCAAATTCAAGAAAGCATGTATGTCATGTCACTAATTGTTTTGCCCCATGTCATTAAGGCCCATGTCAATTTCAATTTTAAGAAATGACCATGTCACCGTGTCGAAATTTATTGGTCCATACCCATAAACAAGCCAGTTTCCCATGTATAATCAGAATAGGACCCAGTTTCCCATGAGAATAGGCACATGCAGTGAGCCTGCAGTGAGGTGGCACCATCTAGTCAGTATTGAAAGAACTATGTTTTTGCAATAGTTAGCATGCAGATAAGGCCTTGGTGGGACAGTCAACTAAAATGAACACATTGGATCAGAGAGAGAAATCCCCATGTCACATGTCAATTTTAAAAATGTCCCATCTAAGAGCCTATCATGTCCCATGTCAAATTTAAGAAAGCACTTATGTCATGTCACTAATTGTTTTGCCTCATGTCACTAAGGACCATGTCACATGTCAATTCTAAGAAATGGCCATGTCACCATGTCGAATTTATTGGTCCATACCCGTAAACAAGCCAGTTTCCCATGTATAATCAGAATAGGACCCAGTTTCCCATGAGAATAGGCACATGCAGTGAGCCTGCAGTGAGGTGGCACCATCTAGTCAGTATTGAAAGAACTATGTCCCACCAAGGCCTTATCTGCATGCTAACTATTGCAAAAACAGTCAACTAAAATGAACACATTGGATCAGAGAGAGAAATCCCCATGTCACATGTCAATTTTAAAAATGTCCCATCTAAGAGCCTATCATGTCCCATGTCAAATTTAAGAAAGCATGTATGTCATGTCACTAATTGTTTTGCCCCATGTCACTAAGGCCCATGTCAATTTCAATTTTAAGAAATGACCATGTCACCATGTCGAAATTTATTGGTCCATACCCATAAACAAGCCAGTTTCCCATGTATAATCAGAATAGGACCCAGTTTCCCATGAGAATAGGCACATGCAGTGAGCCTGCAGTGAGGACAGTGAGGTGCCACCATCTAGTGAGTATTGAAAGAACTATGTCCCACCAAGGCCTTATCTGCATGCTAACTATTGCAAAAACAGTCAACTAAAATGAACACATTGGATCAGAGAGAGAAATCCCCATGTCACATGTCAATTTTAAAAATGTCCCATCTAAGAGCCTATCATGTCCCATGTCAAATTTAAGAAAGCATGTGTCATGTCACTAATTATTTTGCCCCATGTCACTAAGGCCCATGTCAATTTCAATTTTAAGAAATGACCATGTCACCATGTCGAAATTTATTGGTCCATACCCATAAACAAGCCAGTTTCCCATGTATAATCAGAATAGGACCCAGTTTCCCATCAGAATAGGACCCAGTTTCCCATCAGAAATGGCACATGAAGTGAGCCTGTAGTGAGGACAGTGAGGTGCCACCATCTAGTGAGTATTGAAAGAACTATGTCCCACCAAGGCCTTATCTGCATGCTAACTATTGCAAAAACAGTCAACTAAAATGAACACATTGGATCAGAGAGAGAAATCCCCATGTCACATGTCAATTTTAAAAATGTCCCATCTAAGAGCCTATCATGTCCCATGTCAAATTTAAGAAAGCATGTATGTCATGTCACTAATTATTTTGCCCCATGTCACTAAGGCCCATGTCAATTTCAATTTTAAGAAATGACCATGTCACCATGTCGAAATTTATTGGTCCATACCCATAAACAAGCCAGTTTCCCATGTATAATCAGAATAGGACCCAGTTTCCCATCAGAATAGGACCCAGTTTCCCATCAGAAATGGCACATGAAGTGAGCCTGTAGTGAGGACAGTGAGGTGCCACCATCTAGTGAGTATTGAAAGAACTATGTCCCACCAAGGCCTTATCTGCATGCTAACTATTGCAAAAACAGTCAACTAAAATGAACACATTGGATCAGAGAGAGAAATCCCCATGTCACATGTCAATTTTAAAAATGTCCCATCTAAGAGCCTATCATGTCCCATGTCAAATTTAAGAAAGCATGTATGTCATGTCACTAATTGTTTTGCCCCATGTCACTAAGGCCCATGTCAATTTCAATTTTAAGAAATGACCATGTCACCATGTCGAAATTTATTGGTCCATACCCATAAACAAGCCAGTTTCCCATGTATAATCAGAATAGGACCCAGTTTCCCATCAGAATAGGACCCAGTTTCCCATGAGAATAGGCACATGCAGTGAGCCTGCAGTGAGGTGGCACCATCTAGTCAGTATTGAAAGAACTATGTCCCACCAAGGCCTTATCTGCATGCTAACTATTGCAAAAACAGTCAACTAAAATGAACATGTCACATGTCAATTTCAAAAATGGTCATGGCACTTGTCACTTAAATCTCCATGTCCCATGTCACCTCTGAGAGCCTATCATGTCCCATGTCAAATTTAAAAAAAGCACTTATATCATGTCACTAATTGTTTTGCCTCATGTCACTAAGGACCATGTCACATGTCAATTCTAAGAAATGGCCATGTCACAGTGTCACATTTATTGGTCCATACCCATAAACAAGCCAGTTTCCCATTTATAATCAGAATAGGATCCAGTTTCCCATGAGAATAGGCACATGCAGAGAGCCTGCAGTGAGGTGGCACCATCTAGTCAGTATTGAAAGAACTAAGTCCCACCCAGGCCCTATCTGCATGTTACCTATTGCAAAGGCAGTCAACTAAAATGAACATGTCGCATGTCAATTTCAAAAATGGTCATGGCACTTGTCACTTAAATCTCCATGTCCCATGTCACCTCTGAGAGTCTATCATGTCCCATGTCAAATTTAAGAAAGCATGTATGTCATGTCACTAATTGTTTTGCCCCATGTCACTAAGGCCCATGTCAATTTCAATTTTAAGAAATGACCATGTCACCATGTCGAAATTTATTGGTCCATACCCATAAACAAGCCAGTTTCCCATGTATAATCAGAATAGGACCCAGTTTCCCATGAGAATAGGCACATGCAGTGAGCCTGCAGTGAGGACAGTGAGGTGCCACCATCTAGTGAGTATTGAAAGAACTATGTCCCACCAAGGCCTTATCTGCATGCTAACTATTGCAAAAACAGTCAACTAAAATGAACACATTGGATCAGAGAGAGAAATCCCCATGTCACATGTCAATTTTAAAAATGTCCCATCTAAGAGCCTATCATGTCCCATGTCAAATTTAAGAAAGCATGTGTCATGTCACTAATTATTTTGCCCCATGTCACTAAGGCCCATGTCAATTTCAATTTTAAGAAATGACCATGTCACCATGTCGAAATTTATTGGTCCATACCCATAAACAAGCCAGTTTCCCATGTATAATCAGAATAGGACCCAGTTTCCCATCAGAATAGGACCCAGTTTCCCATCAGAAATGGCACATGAAGTGAGCCTGTAGTGAGGACAGTGAGGTGCCACCATCTAGTGAGTATTGAAAGAACTATGTCCCACCAAGGCCTTATCTGCATGCTAACTATTGCAAAAACAGTCAACTAAAATGAACACATTGGATCAGAGAGAGAAATCCCCATGTCACATGTCAATTTTAAAAATGTCCCATCTAAGAGCCTATCATGTCCCATGTCAAATTTAAGAAAGCATGTATGTCATGTCACTAATTATTTTGCCCCATGTCACTAAGGCCCATGTCAATTTCAATTTTAAGAAATGACCATGTCACCATGTCGAAATTTATTGGTCCATACCCATAAACAAGCCAGTTTCCCATGTATAATCAGAATAGGACCCAGTTTCCCATCAGAATAGGACCCAGTTTCCCATCAGAAATGGCACATGAAGTGAGCCTGTAGTGAGGACAGTGAGGTGCCACCATCTAGTGAGTATTGAAAGAACTATGTCCCACCAAGGCCTTATCTGCATGCTAACTATTGCAAAAACAGTCAACTAAAATGAACACATTGGATCAGAGAGAGAAATCCCCATGTCACATGTCAATTTTAAAAATGTCCCATCTAAGAGCCTATCATGTCCCATGTCAAATTTAAGAAAGCATGTATGTCATGTCACTAATTGTTTTGCCCCATGTCAATTTCAATTTTAAGAAATGACCATGTCACCATGTCGAAATTTATTGGTCCATACCCATAAACAAGCCAGTTTCCCATGTATAATCAGAATAGGACCCAGTTTCCCATCAGAATAGGCACATGCAGTGAGCCTGCAGTGAGGTGCCACCATCTAGTGAGTATTGAAAGAACTATGTCCCACCAAGGCCTTATCTGCATGCTAACTATTGCAAAAACAGTCAACTAAAATGAACACATTGGATCAGAGAGAGAAATCCCCATGTCACATGTCAATTTTAAAAATGTCCCATCTAAGAGCCTATCATGTCCCATGTCAAATTTAAGAAAGCATGTATGTCATGTCACTAATTATTTTGCCCCATGTCACTAAGGCCCATGTCAATTTCAATTTTAAGAAATGACCATGTCACCATGTCGAAATTTATTGGTCCATACCCATAAACAAGCCAGTTTCCCATGTATAATCAGAATAGGACCCAGTTTCCCATCAGAATAGGACCCAGTTTCCCATCAGAAATGGCACATGAAGTGAGCCTGTAGTGAGGACAGTGAGGTGCCACCATCTAGTGAGTATTGAAAGAACTATGTCCCACCAAGGCCTTATCTGCATGCTAACTATTGCAAAAACAGTCAACTAAAATGAACACATTGGATCAGAGAGAGAAATCCCCATGTCACATGTCAATTTTAAAAATGTCCCATCTAAGAGCCTATCATGTCCCATGTCAAATTTAAGAAAGCATGTATGTCATGTCACTAATTGTTTTGCCCCATGTCAATTTCAATTTTAAGAAATGACCATGTCACCATGTCGAAATTTATTGGTCCATACCCATAAACAAGCCAGTTTCCCATGTATAATCAGAATAGGACCCAGTTTCCCATCAGAATAGGCACATGCAGTGAGCCTGCAGTGAGGTGCCACCATCTAGTCAGTATTGAAAGAACTATGTCCCACCAAGGCCTTATCTGCATGCTAACTATTGCAAAAACAGTCAACTAAAATGAACACATTGGATCAGAGAGAGAAATCCCCATGTCACATGTCAATTTTAAAAATGTCCCATCTAAGAGCCTATCATGTCCCATGTCAAATTTAAGAAAGCATGTATGTCATGTCACTAATTATTTTGCCCCATGTCACTAAGGCCCATGTCAATTTCAATTTTAAGAAATGACCATGTCACCATGTCGAAATTTATTGGTCCATACCCATAAACAAGCCAGTTTCCCATGTATAATCAGAATAGGACCCAGTTTCCCATCAGAATAGGACCCAGTTTCCCATCAGAAATGGCACATGAAGTGAGCCTGTAGTGAGGACAGTGAGGTGCCACCATCTAGTGAGTATTGAAAGAACTATGTCCCACCAAGGCCTTATCTGCATGCTAACTATTGCAAAAACAGTCAACTAAAATGAACACATTGGATCAGAGAGAGAAATCCCCATGTCACATGTCAATTTTAAAAATGTCCCATCTAAGAGCCTATCATGTCCCATGTCAAATTTAAGAAAGCATGTATGTCATGTCACTAATTGTTTTGCCCCATGTCACTAAGGCCCATGTCAATTTCAATTTTAAGAAATGACCATGTCACCATGTCGAAATTTATTGGTCCATACCCATAAACAAGCCAGTTTCCCATGTATAATCAGAATAGGACCCAGTTTCCCATCAGAATAGGACCCAGTTTCCCATGAGAATAGGCACATGCAGTGAGCCTGCAGTGAGGTGGCACCATCTAGTCAGTATTGAAAGAACTATGTCCCACCAAGGCCTTATCTGCATGCTAACTATTGCAAAAACAGTCAACTAAAATGAACATGTCACATGTCAATTTCAAAAATGGTCATGGCACTTGTCACTTAAATCTCCATGTCCCATGTCACCTCTGAGAGCCTATCATGTCCCATGTCAAATTTAAAAAAAGCACTTATATCATGTCACTAATTGTTTTGCCTCATGTCACTAAGGACCATGTCACATGTCAATTCTAAGAAATGGCCATGTCACAGTGTCACATTTATTGGTCCATACCCATAAACAAGCCAGTTTCCCATTTATAATCAGAATAGGATCCAGTTTCCCATGAGAATAGGCACATGCAGAGAGCCTGCAGTGAGGTGGCACCATCTAGTCAGTATTGAAAGAACTAAGTCCCACCCAGGCCCTATCTGCATGTTACCTATTGCAAAGGCAGTCAACTAAAATGAACATGTCGCATGTCAATTTCAAAAATGGTCATGGCACTTGTCACTTAAATCTCCATGTCCCATGTCACCTCTGAGAGTCTATCATGTCCCATGTCAAATTTAAGAAAGCATGTATGTCATGTCACTAATTGTTTTGCCCCATGTCACTAAGGCCCATGTCAATTTCAATTTTAAGAAATGACCATGTCACCATGTCGAAATTTATTGGTCCATACCCATAAACAAGCCAGTTTCCCATGTATAATCAGAATAGGACCCAGTTTCCCATGAGAATAGGCACATGCAGTGAGCCTGCAGTGAGGACAGTGAGGTGCCACCATCTAGTGAGTATTGAAAGAACTATGTCCCACCAAGGCCTTATCTGCATGCTAACTATTGCAAAAACAGTCAACTAAAATGAACACATTGGATCAGAGAGAGAAATCCCCATGTCACATGTCAATTTTAAAAATGTCCCATCTAAGAGCCTATCATGTCCCATGTCAAATTTAAGAAAGCATGTGTCATGTCACTAATTATTTTGCCCCATGTCACTAAGGCCCATGTCAATTTCAATTTTAAGAAATGACCATGTCACCATGTCGAAATTTATTGGTCCATACCCATAAACAAGCCAGTTTCCCATGTATAATCAGAATAGGACCCAGTTTCCCATCAGAATAGGACCCAGTTTCCCATCAGAAATGGCACATGAAGTGAGCCTGTAGTGAGGACAGTGAGGTGCCACCATCTAGTGAGTATTGAAAGAACTATGTCCCACCAAGGCCTTATCTGCATGCTAACTATTGCAAAAACAGTCAACTAAAATGAACACATTGGATCAGAGAGAGAAATCCCCATGTCACATGTCAATTTTAAAAATGTCCCATCTAAGAGCCTATCATGTCCCATGTCAAATTTAAGAAAGCATGTATGTCATGTCACTAATTATTTTGCCCCATGTCACTAAGGCCCATGTCAATTTCAATTTTAAGAAATGACCATGTCACCATGTCGAAATTTATTGGTCCATACCCATAAACAAGCCAGTTTCCCATGTATAATCAGAATAGGACCCAGTTTCCCATCAGAATAGGACCCAGTTTCCCATCAGAAATGGCACATGAAGTGAGCCTGTAGTGAGGACAGTGAGGTGCCACCATCTAGTGAGTATTGAAAGAACTATGTCCCACCAAGGCCTTATCTGCATGCTAACTATTGCAAAAACAGTCAACTAAAATGAACACATTGGATCAGAGAGAGAAATCCCCATGTCACATGTCAATTTTAAAAATGTCCCATCTAAGAGCCTATCATGTCCCATGTCAAATTTAAGAAAGCATGTATGTCATGTCACTAATTGTTTTGCCCCATGTCAATTTCAATTTTAAGAAATGACCATGTCACCATGTCGAAATTTATTGGTCCATACCCATAAACAAGCCAGTTTCCCATGTATAATCAGAATAGGACCCAGTTTCCCATCAGAATAGGCACATGCAGTGAGCCTGCAGTGAGGTGCCACCATCTAGTGAGTATTGAAAGAACTATGTCCCACCAAGGCCTTATCTGCATGCTAACTATTGCAAAAACAGTCAACTAAAATGAACACATTGGATCAGAGAGAGAAATCCCCATGTCACATGTCAATTTTAAAAATGTCCCATCTAAGAGCCTATCATGTCCCATGTCAAATTTAAGAAAGCATGTATGTCATGTCACTAATTATTTTGCCCCATGTCACTAAGGCCCATGTCAATTTCAATTTTAAGAAATGACCATGTCACCATGTCGAAATTTATTGGTCCATACCCATAAACAAGCCAGTTTCCCATGTATAATCAGAATAGGACCCAGTTTCCCATCAGAATAGGACCCAGTTTCCCATCAGAAATGGCACATGAAGTGAGCCTGTAGTGAGGACAGTGAGGTGCCACCATCTAGTGAGTATTGAAAGAACTATGTCCCACCAAGGCCTTATCTGCATGCTAACTATTGCAAAAACAGTCAACTAAAATGAACACATTGGATCAGAGAGAGAAATCCCCATGTCACATGTCAATTTTAAAAATGTCCCATCTAAGAGCCTATCATGTCCCATGTCAAATTTAAGAAAGCATGTATGTCATGTCACTAATTGTTTTGCCCCATGTCAATTTCAATTTTAAGAAATGACCATGTCACCATGTCGAAATTTATTGGTCCATACCCATAAACAAGCCAGTTTCCCATGTATAATCAGAATAGGACCCAGTTTCCCATCAGAATAGGCACATGCAGTGAGCCTGCAGTGAGGTGCCACCATCTAGTCAGTATTGAAAGAACTATGTCCCACCAAGGCCTTATCTGCATGCTAACTATTGCAAAAACAGTCAACTAAAATGAACACATTGGATCAGAGAGAGAAATCCCCATGTCACATGTCAATTTTAAAAATGTCCCATCTAAGAGCCTATCATGTCCCATGTCAAATTTAAGAAAGCATGTATGTCATGTCACTAATTATTTTGCCCCATGTCACTAAGGCCCATGTCAATTTCAATTTTAAGAAATGACCATGTCACCATGTCGAAATTTATTGGTCCATACCCATAAACAAGCCAGTTTCCCATGTATAATCAGAATAGGACCCAGTTTCCCATCAGAATAGGACCCAGTTTCCCATCAGAAATGGCACATGAAGTGAGCCTGTAGTGAGGACAGTGAGGTGCCACCATCTAGTGAGTATTGAAAGAACTATGTCCCACCAAGGCCTTATCTGCATGCTAACTATTGCAAAAACAGTCAACTAAAATGAACACATTGGATCAGAGAGAGAAATCCCCATGTCACATGTCAATTTTAAAAATGTCCCATCTAAGAGCCTATCATGTCCCATGTCAAATTTAAGAAAGCATGTATGTCATGTCACTAATTGTTTTGCCCCATGTCAATTTCAATTTTAAGAAATGACCATGTCACCATGTCGAAATTTATTGGTCCATACCCATAAACAAGCCAGTTTCCCATGTATAATCAGAATAGGACCCAGTTTCCCATCAGAATAGGCACATGCAGTGAGCCTGCAGTGAGGTGCCACCATCTAGTGAGTATTGAAAGAACTATGTCCCACCAAGGCCTTATCTGCATGCTAACTATTGCAAAAACAGTCAACTAAAATGAACACATTGGATCAGAGAGAGAAATCCCCATGTCACATGTCAATTTTAAAAATGTCCCATCTAAGAGCCTATCATGTCCCATGTCAAATTTAAGAAAGCATGTATGTCATGTCACTAATTATTTTGCCCCATGTCACTAAGGCCCATGTCAATTTCAATTTTAAGAAATGACCATGTCACCATGTCGAAATTTATTGGTCCATACCCATAAACAAGCCAGTTTCCCATGTATAATCAGAATAGGACCCAGTTTCCCATCAGAATAGGACCCAGTTTCCCATCAGAAATGGCACATGAAGTGAGCCTGTAGTGAGGACAGTGAGGTGCCACCATCTAGTGAGTATTGAAAGAACTATGTCCCACCAAGGCCTTATCTGCATGCTAACTATTGCAAAAACAGTCAACTAAAATGAACACATTGGATCAGAGAGAGAAATCCCCATGTCACATGTCAATTTTAAAAATGTCCCATCTAAGAGCCTATCATGTCCCATGTCAAATTTAAGAAAGCACTTATGTCATGTCACTAATTGTTTTGCCTCATGTCACTAAGGACCATGTCACATGTCAATTCTAAGAAATGGCCATGTCACCATGTCGAATTTATTGGTCCATACCCATAAACAAGCCATTTCCCATGTATAATCAGAAAAGGACCCAGTTTCCCATGAGAATAGGCACATGCAGTGAGCCTGCAGTGAGGTGGCACCATCTAGTCAGTATTGAAAGAACTATGTCCCACCAAGGCCTTATCTGCATGCTAACTATTGCAAAAACAGTCAACTAAAATGAACACATTGGATCAGAGAGAGAAATCCCCATGTCACATGTCAATTTTAAAAATGTCCCATCTAAGAGCCTATCATGTCCCATGTCAAATTTAAGAAAGCATGTATGTCATGTCACTAATTGTTTTGCCCCATGTCAATTTCAATTTTAAGAAATGACCATGTCACCATGTCGAAATTTATTGGTCCATACCCATAAACAAGCCAGTTTCCCATGTATAATCAGAATAGGACCCAGTTTCCCATCAGAATAGGCACATGCAGTGAGCCTGCAGTGAGGTGCCACCATCTAGTCAGTATTGAAAGAACTATGTCCCACCAAGGCCTTATCTGCATGCTAACTATTGCAAAAACAGTCAACTAAAATGAACACATTGGATCAGAGAGAGAAATCCCCATGTCACATGTCAATTTTAAAAATGTCCCATCTAAGAGCCTATCATGTCCCATGTCAAATTTAAGAAAGCATGTATGTCATGTCACTAATTGTTTTGCCCCATGTCAATTTCAATTTTAAGAAATGACCATGTCACCATGTCGAAATTTATTGGTCCATACCCATAAACAAGGCAGTTTCCCATGTATAATCAGAATAGGACCCAGTTTCCCATCAGAATAGGCACATGCAGTGAGCCTGCAGTGAGGTGCCACCATCTAGTCAGTATTGAAAGAACTATGTCCCACCAAGGCCTTATCTGCATGCTAACTATTGCAAAAACAGTCAACTAAAATGAACACATTGGATCAGAGAGAGAAATCCCCATGTCACATGTCAATTTTAAAAATGTCCCATCTAAGAGCCTATCATGTCCCATGTCAAATTTAAGAAAGCATGTATGTCATGTCACTAATTATTTTGCCCCATGTCACTAAGGCCCATGTCAATTTCAATTTTAAGAAATGACCATGTCACCATGTCGAAATTTATTGGTCCATACCCATAAACAAGCCAGTTTCCCATGTATAATCAGAATAGGACCCAGTTTCCCATCAGAATAGGACCCAGTTTCCCATCAGAAATGGCACATGAAGTGAGCCTGTAGTGAGGACAGTGAGGTGCCACCATCTAGTGAGTATTGAAAGAACTATGTCCCACCAAGGCCTTATCTGCATGCTAAC
This sequence comes from Acholoe squamosa, assembly GCA_949317995.1. Classification (NCBI taxonomy): domain Eukaryota; kingdom Metazoa; phylum Annelida; class Polychaeta; order Phyllodocida; family Polynoidae; genus Acholoe; species Acholoe squamosa. Next base: position 71,030,490 of record OX439035.1, on the reverse strand, counting down.
TATTGCAAAAACAGTCAACTAAAATGAACACATTGGATCAGAGAGAGAAATCCCCATGTCACATGTCAATTTTAAAAATGTCCCATCTAAGAGCCTATCATGTCCCATGTCAAATTTAAGAAAGCATGTATGTCATGTCACTAATTGTTTTGCCCCATGTCACTAAGGCCCATGTCAATTTCAATTTTAAGAAATGACCATGTCACCATGTCGAAATTTATTGGTCCATACCCATAAACAAGCCAGTTTCCCATGTATAATCAGAATAGGACCCAGTTTCCCATCAGAATAGGACCCAGTTTCCCATGAGAATAGGCACATGCAGTGAGCCTGCAGTGAGGTGGCACCATCTAGTCAGTATTGAAAGAACTATGTCCCACCAAGGCCTTATCTGCATGCTAACTATTGCAAAAACAGTCAACTAAAATGAACATGTCACATGTCAATTTCAAAAATGGTCATGGCACTTGTCACTTAAATCTCCATGTCCCATGTCACCTCTGAGAGCCTATCATGTCCCATGTCAAATTTAAAAAAAGCACTTATATCATGTCACTAATTGTTTTGCCTCATGTCACTAAGGACCATGTCACATGTCAATTCTAAGAAATGGCCATGTCACAGTGTCACATTTATTGGTCCATACCCATAAACAAGCCAGTTTCCCATTTATAATCAGAATAGGATCCAGTTTCCCATGAGAATAGGCACATGCAGAGAGCCTGCAGTGAGGTGGCACCATCTAGTCAGTATTGAAAGAACTAAGTCCCACCCAGGCCCTATATGCATGTTACCTATTGCAAAGGCAGTCAACTAAAATGAACATGTCGCATGTCAATTTCAAAAATGGTCATGGCACTTGTCACTTAAATCTCCATGTCCCATGTCACCTCTGAGAGTCTATCATGTCCCATGTCAAATTTAAGAAAGCATGTATGTCATGTCACTAATTGTTTTGCCCCATGTCACTAAGGCCCATGTCAATTTCAATTTTAAGAAATGACCATGTCACCATGTCGAAATTTATTGGTCCATACCCATAAACAAGCCAGTTTCCCATGTATAATCAGAATAGGACCCAGTTTCCCATGAGAATAGGCACATGCAGTGAGCCTGCAGTGAGGACAGTGAGGTGCCACCATCTAGTGAGTATTGAAAGAACTATGTCCCACCAAGGCCTTATCTGCATGCTAACTATTGCAAAAACAGTCAACTAAAATGAACACATTGGATCAGAGAGAGAAATCCCCATGTCACATGTCAATTTTAAAAATGTCCCATCTAAGAGCCTATCATGTCCCATGTCAAATTTAAGAAAGCATGTGTCATGTCACTAATTATTTTGCCCCATGTCACTAAGGCCCATGTCAATTTCAATTTTAAGAAATGACCATGTCACCATGTCGAAATTTATTGGTCCATACCCATAAACAAGCCAGTTTCCCATGTATAATCAGAATAGGACCCAGTTTCCCATCAGAATAGGACCCAGTTTCCCATCAGAAATGGCACATGAAGTGAGCCTGTAGTGAGGACAGTGAGGTGCCACCATCTAGTGAGTATTGAAAGAACTATGTCCCACCAAGGCCTTATCTGCATGCTAACTATTGCAAAAACAGTCAACTAAAATGAACACATTGGATCAGAGAGAGAAATCCCCATGTCACATGTCAATTTTAAAAATGTCCCATCTAAGAGCCTATCATGTCCCATGTCAAATTTAAGAAAGCATGTATGTCATGTCACTAATTATTTTGCCCCATGTCACTAAGGCCCATGTCAATTTCAATTTTAAGAAATGACCATGTCACCATGTCGAAATTTATTGGTCCATACCCATAAACAAGCCAGTTTCCCATGTATAATCAGAATAGGACCCAGTTTCCCATCAGAATAGGACCCAGTTTCCCATCAGAAATGGCACATGAAGTGAGCCTGTAGTGAGGACAGTGAGGTGCCACCATCTAGTGAGTATTGAAAGAACTATGTCCCACCAAGGCCTTATCTGCATGCTAACTATTGCAAAAACAGTCAACTAAAATGAACACATTGGATCAGAGAGAGAAATCCCCATGTCACATGTCAATTTTAAAAATGTCCCATCTAAGAGCCTATCATGTCCCATGTCAAATTTAAGAAAGCATGTATGTCATGTCACTAATTGTTTTGCCCCATGTCAATTTCAATTTTAAGAAATGACCATGTCACCATGTCGAAATTTATTGGTCCATACCCATAAACAAGCCAGTTTCCCATGTATAATCAGAATAGGACCCAGTTTCCCATCAGAATAGGCACATGCAGTGAGCCTGCAGTGAGGTGCCACCATCTAGTGAGTATTGAAAGAACTATGTCCCACCAAGGCCTTATCTGCATGCTAACTATTGCAAAAACAGTCAACTAAAATGAACACATTGGATCAGAGAGAGAAATCCCCATGTCACATGTCAATTTTAAAAATGTCCCATCTAAGAGCCTATCATGTCCCATGTCAAATTTAAGAAAGCATGTATGTCATGTCACTAATTATTTTGCCCCATGTCACTAAGGCCCATGTCAATTTCAATTTTAAGAAATGACCATGTCACCATGTCGAAATTTATTGGTCCATACCCATAAACAAGCCAGTTTCCCATGTATAATCAGAATAGGACCCAGTTTCCCATCAGAATAGGACCCAGTTTCCCATCAGAAATGGCACATGAAGTGAGCCTGTAGTGAGGACAGTGAGGTGCCACCATCTAGTGAGTATTGAAAGAACTATGTCCCACCAAGGCCTTATCTGCATGCTAACTATTGCAAAAACAGTCAACTAAAATGAACACATTGGATCAGAGAGAGAAATCCCCATGTCACATGTCAATTTTAAAAATGTCCCATCTAAGAGCCTATCATGTCCCATGTCAAATTTAAGAAAGCATGTATGTCATGTCACTAATTGTTTTGCCCCATGTCAATTTCAATTTTAAGAAATGACCATGTCACCATGTCGAAATTTATTGGTCCATACCCATAAACAAGCCAGTTTCCCATGTATAATCAGAATAGGACCCAGTTTCCCATCAGAATAGGCACATGCAGTGAGCCTGCAGTGAGGTGCCACCATCTAGTCAGTATTGAAAGAACTATGTCCCACCAAGGCCTTATCTGCATGCTAACTATTGCAAAAACAGTCAACTAAAATGAACACATTGGATCAGAGAGAGAAATCCCCATGTCACATGTCAATTTTAAAAATGTCCCATCTAAGAGCCTATCATGTCCCATGTCAAATTTAAGAAAGCATGTATGTCATGTCACTAATTATTTTGCCCCATGTCACTAAGGCCCATGTCAATTTCAATTTTAAGAAATGACCATGTCACCATGTCGAAATTTATTGGTCCATACCCATAAACAAGCCAGTTTCCCATGTATAATCAGAATAGGACCCAGTTTCCCATCAGAATAGGACCCAGTTTCCCATCAGAAATGGCACATGAAGTGAGCCTGTAGTGAGGACAGTGAGGTGCCACCATCTAGTGAGTATTGAAAGAACTATGTCCCACCAAGGCCTTATCTGCATGCTAACTATTGCAAAAACAGTCAACTAAAATGAACACATTGGATCAGAGAGAGAAATCCCCATGTCACATGTCAATTTTAAAAATGTCCCATCTAAGAGCCTATCATGTCCCATGTCAAATTTAAGAAAGCATGTATGTCATGTCACTAATTGTTTTGCCCCATGTCAATTTCAATTTTAAGAAATGACCATGTCACCATGTCGAAATTTATTGGTCCATACCCATAAACAAGCCAGTTTCCCATGTATAATCAGAATAGGACCCAGTTTCCCATCAGAATAGGCACATGCAGTGAGCCTGCAGTGAGGTGCCACCATCTAGTGAGTATTGAAAGAACTATGTCCCACCAAGGCCTTATCTGCATGCTAACTATTGCAAAAACAGTCAACTAAAATGAACACATTGGATCAGAGAGAGAAATCCCCATGTCACATGTCAATTTTAAAAATGTCCCATCTAAGAGCCTATCATGTCCCATGTCAAATTTAAGAAAGCATGTATGTCATGTCACTAATTATTTTGCCCCATGTCACTAAGGCCCATGTCAATTTCAATTTTAAGAAATGACCATGTCACCATGTCGAAATTTATTGGTCCATACCCATAAACAAGCCAGTTTCCCATGTATAATCAGAATAGGACCCAGTTTCCCATCAGAATAGGACCCAGTTTCCCATCAGAAATGGCACATGAAGTGAGCCTGTAGTGAGGACAGTGAGGTGCCACCATCTAGTGAGTATTGAAAGAACTATGTCCCACCAAGGCCTTATCTGCATGCTAACTATTGCAAAAACAGTCAACTAAAATGAACACATTGGATCAGAGAGAGAAATCCCCATGTCACATGTCAATTTTAAAAATGTCCCATCTAAGAGCCTATCATGTCCCATGTCAAATTTAAGAAAGCACTTATGTCATGTCACTAATTGTTTTGCCTCATGTCACTAAGGACCATGTCACATGTCAATTCTAAGAAATGGCCATGTCACCATGTCGAATTTATTGGTCCATACCCATAAACAAGCCATTTCCCATGTATAATCAGAAAAGGACCCAGTTTCCCATGAGAATAGGCACATGCAGTGAGCCTGCAGTGAGGTGGCACCATCTAGTCAGTATTGAAAGAACTATGTCCCACCAAGGCCTTATCTGCATGCTAACTATTGCAAAAACAGTCAACTAAAATGAACACATTGGATCAGAGAGAGAAATCCCCATGTCACATGTCAATTTTAAAAATGTCCCATCTAAGAGCCTATCATGTCCCATGTCAAATTTAAGAAAGCATGTATGTCATGTCACTAATTATTTTGCCCCATGTCACTAAGGCCCATGTCAATTTCAATTTTAAGAAATGACCATGTCACCATGTCGAAATTTATTGGTCCATACCCATAAACAAGCCAGTTTCCCATGTATAATCAGAATAGGACCCAGTTTCCCATCAGAATAGGACCCAGTTTCCCATCAGAAATGGCACATGAAGTGAGCCTGTAGTGAGGACAGTGAGGTGCCACCATCTAGTGAGTATTGAAAGAACTATGTCCCACCAAGGCCTTATCTGCATGCTAACTATTGCAAAAACAGTCAACTAAAATGAACACATTGGATCAGAGAGAGAAATCCCCATGTCACATGTCAATTTTAAAAATGTCCCATCTAAGAGCCTATCATGTCCCATGTCAAATTTAAGAAAGCACTTATGTCATGTCACTAATTGTTTTGCCTCATGTCACTAAGGACCATGTCACATGTCAATTCTAAGAAATGGCCATGTCACCATGTCGAATTTATTGGTCCATACCCATAAACAAGCCATTTCCCATGTATAATCAGAAAAGGACCCAGTTTCCCATGAGAATAGGCACATGCAGTGAGCCTGCAGTGAGGTGGCACCATCTAGTCAGTATTGAAAGAACTATGTCCCACCAAGGCCTTATCTGCATGCTAACTATTGCAAAAACAGTCAACTAAAATGAACACATTGGATCAGAGAGAGAAATCCCCATGTCACATGTCAATTTTAAAAATGTCCCATCTAAGAGCCTATCATGTCCCATGTCAAATTTAAGAAAGCATGTATGTCATGTCACTAATTGTTTTGCCCCATGTCAATTTCAATTTTAAGAAATGACCATGTCACCATGTCGAAATTTATTGGTCCATACCCATAAACAAGCCAGTTTCCCATGTATAATCAGAATAGGACCCAGTTTCCCATCAGAATAGGCACATGCAGTGAGCCTGCAGTGAGGTGCCACCATCTAGTCAGTATTGAAAGAACTATGTCCCACCAAGGCCTTATCTGCATGCTAACTATTGCAAAAACAGTCAACTAAAATGAACACATTGGATCAGAGAGAGAAATCCCCATGTCACATGTCAATTTTAAAAATGTCCCATCTAAGAGCCTATCATGTCCCATGTCAAATTTAAGAAAGCATGTATGTCATGTCACTAATTGTTTTGCCCCATGTCAATTTCAATTTTAAGAAATGACCATGTCACCATGTCGAAATTTATTGGTCCATACCCATAAACAAGGCAGTTTCCCATGTATAATCAGAATAGGACCCAGTTTCCCATCAGAATAGGCACATGCAGTGAGCCTGCAGTGAGGTGCCACCATCTAGTCAGTATTGAAAGAACTATGTCCCACCAAGGCCTTATCTGCATGCTAACTATTGCAAAAACAGTCAACTAAAATGAACACATTGGATCAGAGAGAGAAATCCCCATGTCACATGTCAATTTTAAAAATGTCCCATCTAAGAGCCTATCATGTCCCATGTCAAATTTAAGAAAGCATGTATGTCATGTCACTAATTATTTTGCCCCATGTCACTAAGGCCCATGTCAATTTCAATTTTAAGAAATGACCATGTCACCATGTCGAAATTTATTGGTCCATACCCATAAACAAGCCAGTTTCCCATGTATAATCAGAATAGGACCCAGTTTCCCATCAGAATAGGACCCAGTTTCCCATCAGAAATGGCACATGAAGTGAGCCTGTAGTGAGGACAGTGAGGTGCCACCATCTAGTGAGTATTGAAAGAACTATGTCCCACCAAGGCCTTATCTGCATGCTAACTATTGCAAAAACAGTCAACTAAAATGAACACATTGGATCAGAGAGAGAAATCCCCATGTCACATGTCAATTTTAAAAATGTCCCATCTAAGAGCCTATCATGTCCCATGTCAAATTTAAGAAAGCATGTATGTCATGTCACTAATTATTTTGCCCCATGTCACTAAGGCCCATGTCAATTTCAATTTTAAGAAATGACCATGTCACCATGTCGAAATTTATTGGTCCATACCCATAAACAAGCCAGTTTCCCATGTATAATCAGAATAGGACCCAGTTTCCCATCAGAATAGGACCCAGTTTCCCATCAGAAATGGCACATGAAGTGAGCCTGTAGTGAGGACAGTGAGGTGCCACCATCTAGTGAGTATTGAAAGAACTATGTCCCACCAAGGCCTTATCTGCATGCTAACTATTGCAAAAACAGTCAACTAAAATGAACACATTGGATCAGAGAGAGAAATCCCCATGTCACATGTCAATTTTAAAAATGTCCCATCTAAGAGCCTATCATGTCCCATGTCAAATTTAAGAAAGCACTTATGTCATGTCACTAATTGTTTTGCCTCATGTCACTAAGGACCATGTCACATGTCAATTCTAAGAAATGGCCATGTCACCATGTCGAATTTATTGGTCCATACCCATAAACAAGCCATTTCCCATGTATAATCAGAAAAGGACCCAGTTTCCCATGAGAATAGGCACATGCAGTGAGCCTGCAGTGAGGTGGCACCATCTAGTGAGTATTGAAAGAACTATGTCCCACCAAGGCCTTATCTGCATGCTAACTATTGCAAAAACAGTCAACTAAAATGAACACATTGGATCAGAGAGAGAAATCCCCATGTCACATGTCAATTTTAAAAATGTCCCATCTAAGAGCCTATCATGTCCCATGTCAAATTTAAGAAAGCATGTATGTCATGTCACTAATTGTTTTGCCCCATGTCAATTTCAATTTTAAGAAATGACCATGTCACCATGTCGAAATTTATTGGTCCATACCCATAAACAAGGCAGTTTCCCATGTATAATCAGAATAGGACCCAGTTTCCCATCAGAATAGGCACATGCAGTGAGCCTGCAGTGAGGTGCCACCATCTAGTCAGTATTGAAAGAACTATGTCCCACCAAGGCCTTATCTGCATGCTAACTATTGCAAAAACAGTCAACTAAAATGAACACATTGGATCAGAGAGAGAAATCCCCATGTCACATGTCAATTTTAAAAATGTCCCATCTAAGAGCCTATCATGTCCCATGTCAAATTTAAGAAAGCATGTATGTCATGTCACTAATTATTTTGCCCCATGTCACTAAGGCCCATGTCAATTTCAATTTTAAGAAATGACCATGTCACCATGTCGAAATTTATTGGTCCATACCCATAAACAAGCCAGTTTCCCATGTATAATCAGAATAGGACCCAGTTTCCCATCAGAATAGGACCCAGTTTCCCATCAGAAATGGCACATGAAGTGAGCCTGTAGTGAGGACAGTGAGGTGCCACCATCTAGTGAGTATTGAAAGAACTATGTCCCACCAAGGCCTTATCTGCATGCTAACTATTGCAAAAACAGTCAACTAAAATGAACACATTGGATCAGAGAGAGAAATCCCCATGTCACATGTCAATTTTAAAAATGTCCCATCTAAGAGCCTATCATGTCCCATGTCAAATTTAAGAAAGCATGTATGTCATGTCACTAATTGTTTTGCCCCATGTCACTAAGGCCCATGTCAATTTCAATTTTAAGAAATGACCATGTCACCATGTCGAAATTTATTGGTCCATACCCATAAACAAGCCAGTTTCCCATGTATAATCAGAATAGGACCCAGTTTCCCATCAGAATAGGACCCAGTTTCCCATCAGAAATGGCACATGAAGTGAGCCTGTAGTGAGGACAGTGAGGTGCCACCATCTAGTGAGTATTGAAAGAACTATGTCCCACCAAGGCCTTATCTGCATGCTAACTATTGCAAAAACAGTCAACTAAAATGAACACATTGGATCAGAGAGAGAAATCCCCATGTCACATGTCAATTTTAAAAATGTCCCATCTAAGAGCCTATCATGTCCCATGTCAAATTTAAGAAAGCACTTATGTCATGTCACTAATTGTTTTGCCTCATGTCACTAAGGACCATGTCACATGTCAATTCTAAGAAATGGCCATGTCACCATGTCGAATTTATTGGTCCATACCCATAAACAAGCCATTTCCCATGTATAATCAGAAAAGGACCCAGTTTCCCATGAGAATAGGCACATGCAGTGAGCCTGCAGTGAGGTGGCACCATCTAGTCAGTATTGAAAGAACTATGTCCCACCAAGGCCTTATCTGCATGCTAACTATTGCAAAAACAGTCAACTAAAATGAACACATTGGATCAGAGAGAGAAATCCCCATGTCACATGTCAATTTTAAAAATGTCCCATCTAAGAGCCTATCATGTCCCATGTCAAATTTAAGAAAGCATGTATGTCATGTCACTAATTGTTTTGCCCCATGTCAATTTCAATTTTAAGAAATGACCATGTCACCATGTCGAAATTTATTGGTCCATACCCATAAACAAGCCAGTTTCCCATGTATAATCAGAATAGGACCCAGTTTCCCATGAGAATAGGCACATGCAGTGAGCCTGCAGTGAGGTGGCACCATCTAGTCAGTATTGAAAGAACTATGTCCCACCAAGGCCTTATCTGCATGCTAACTATTGCAAAAACAGTCAACTAAAATGAACACATTGGATCAGAGAGAGAAATCCCCATGTCACATGTCAATTTTAAAAATGTCCCATCTAAGAGCCTATCATGTCCCATGTCAAATTTAAGAAAGCATGTATGTCATGTCACTAATTGTTTTGCCCCATGTCAATTTCAATTTTAAGAAATGACCATGTCACCATGTCGAAATTTATTGGTCCATACCCATAAACAAGCCAGTTTCCCATGTATAATCAGAATAGGACCCAGTTTCCCATCAGAATAGGCACATGCAGTGAGCCTGCAGTGAGGTGCCACCATCTAGTGAGTATTGAAAGAACTATGTCCCACCAAGGCCTTATCTGCATGCTAACTATTGCAAAAACAGTCAACTAAAATGAACACATTGGATCAGAGAGAGAAATCCCCATGTCACATGTCAATTTTAAAAATGTCCCATCTAAGAGCCTATCATGTCCCATGTCAAATTTAAGAAAGCATGTATGTCATGTCACTAATTATTTTGCCCCATGTCACTAAGGCCCATGTCAATTTCAATTTTAAGAAATGACCATGTCACCATGTCGAAATTTATTGGTCCATACCCATAAACAAGCCAGTTTCCCATGTATAATCAGAATAGGACCCAGTTTCCCATCAGAATAGGACCCAGTTTCCCATCAGAAATGGCACATGAAGTGAGCCTGTAGTGAGGACAGTGAGGTGCCACCATCTAGTGAGTATTGAAAGAACTATGTCCCACCAAGGCCTTATCTGCATGCTAACTATTGCAAAAACAGTCAACTAAAATGAACACATTGGATCAGAGAGAGAAATCCCCATGTCACATGTCAATTTTAAAAATGTCCCATCTAAGAGCCTATCATGTCCCATGTCAAATTTAAGAAAGCATGTATGTCATGTCACTAATTGTTTTGCCCCATGTCAATTTCAATTTTAAGAAATGACCATGTCACCATGTCGAAATTTATTGGTCCATACCCATAAACAAGCCAGTTTCCCATGTATAATCAGAATAGGACCCAGTTTCCCATCAGAATAGGCACATGCAGTGAGCCTGCAGTGAGGTGCCACCATCTAGTCAGTATTGAAAGAACTATGTCCCACCAAGGCCTTATCTGCATGCTAACTATTGCAAAAACAGTCAACTAAAATGAACACATTGGATCAGAGAGAGAAATCCCCATGTCACATGTCAATTTTAAAAATGTCCCATCTAAGAGCCTATCATGTCCCATGTCAAATTTAAGAAAGCATGTATGTCATGTCACTAATTATTTTGCCCCATGTCACTAAGGCCCATGTCAATTTCAATTTTAAGAAATGACCATGTCACCATGTCGAAATTTATTGGTCCATACCCATAAACAAGCCAGTTTCCCATGTATAATCAGAATAGGACCCAGTTTCCCATCAGAATAGGACCCAGTTTCCCATCAGAAATGGCACATGAAGTGAGCCTGTAGTGAGGACAGTGAGGTGCCACCATCTAGTGAGTATTGAAAGAACTATGTCCCACCAAGGCCTTATCTGCATGCTAACTATTGCAAAAACAGTCAACTAAAATGAACACATTGGATCAGAGAGAGAAATCCCCATGTCACATGTCAATTTTAAAAATGTCCCATCTAAGAGCCTATCATGTCCCATGTCAAATTTAAGAAAGCATGTATGTCATGTCACTAATTGTTTTGCCCCATGTCAATTTCAATTTTAAGAAATGACCATGTCACCATGTCGAAATTTATTGGTCCATACCCATAAACAAGCCAGTTTCCCATGTATAATCAGAATAGGACCCAGTTTCCCATCAGAATAGGCACATGCAGTGAGCCTGCAGTGAGGTGCCACCATCTAGTGAGTATTGAAAGAACTATGTCCCACCAAGGCCTTATCTGCATGCTAACTATTGCAAAAACAGTCAACTAAAATGAACACATTGGATCAGAGAGAGAAATCCCCATGTCACATGTCAATTTTAAAAATGTCCCATCTAAGAGCCTATCATGTCCCATGTCAAATTTAAGAAAGCATGTATGTCATGTCACTAATTATTTTGCCCCATGTCACTAAGGCCCATGTCAATTTCAATTTTAAGAAATGACCATGTCACCATGTCGAAATTTATTGGTCCATACCCATAAACAAGCCAGTTTCCCATGTATAATCAGAATAGGACCCAGTTTCCCATCAGAATAGGACCCAGTTTCCCATCAGAAATGGCACATGAAGTGAGCCTGTAGTGAGGACAGTGAGGTGCCACCATCTAGTGAGTATTGAAAGAACTATGTCCCACCAAGGCCTTATCTGCATGCTAACTATTGCAAAAACAGTCAACTAAAATGAACACATTGGATCAGAGAGAGAAATCCCCATGTCACATGTCAATTTTAAAAATGTCCCATCTAAGAGCCTATCATGTCCCATGTCAAATTTAAGAAAGCACTTATGTCATGTCACTAATTGTTTTGCCTCATGTCACTAAGGACCATGTCACATGTCAATTCTAAGAAATGGCCATGTCACCATGTCGAATTTATTGGTCCATACCCATAAACAAGCCATTTCCCATGTATAATCAGAAAAGGACCCAGTTTCCCATGAGAATAGGCACATGCAGTGAGCCTGCAGTGAGGTGGCACCATCTAGTCAGTATTGAAAGAACTATGTCCCACCAAGGCCTTATCTGCATGCTAACTATTGCAAAAACAGTCAACTAAAATGAACACATTGGATCAGAGAGAGAAATCCCCATGTCACATGTCAATTTTAAAAATGTCCCATCTAAGAGCCTATCATGTCCCATGTCAAATTTAAGAAAGCATGTATGTCATGTCACTAATTGTTTTGCCCCATGTCAATTTCAATTTTAAGAAATGACCATGTCACCATGTCGAAATTTATTGGTCCATACCCATAAACAAGCCAGTTTCCCATGTATAATCAGAATAGGACCCAGTTTCCCATCAGAATAGGCACATGCAGTGAGCCTGCAGTGAGGTGCCACCATCTAGTCAGTATTGAAAGAACTATGTCCCACCAAGGCCTTATCTGCATGCTAACTATTGCAAAAACAGTCAACTAAAATGAACACATTGGATCAGAGAGAGAAATCCCCATGTCACATGTCAATTTTAAAAATGTCCCATCTAAGAGCCTATCATGTCCCATGTCAAATTTAAGAAAGCATGTATGTCATGTCACTAATTGTTTTGCCCCATGTCAATTTCAATTTTAAGAAATGACCATGTCACCATGTCGAAATTTATTGGTCCATACCCATAAACAAGGCAGTTTCCCATGTATAATCAGAATAGGACCCAGTTTCCCATCAGAATAGGCACATGCAGTGAGCCTGCAGTGAGGTGCCACCATCTAGTCAGTATTGAAAGAACTATGTCCCACCAAGGCCTTATCTGCATGCTAACTATTGCAAAAACAGTCAACTAAAATGAACACATTGGATCAGAGAGAGAAATCCCCATGTCACATGTCAATTTTAAAAATGTCCCATCTAAGAGCCTATCATGTCCCATGTCAAATTTAAGAAAGCATGTATGTCATGTCACTAATTATTTTGCCCCATGTCACTAAGGCCCATGTCAATTTCAATTTTAAGAAATGACCATGTCACCATGTCGAAATTTATTGGTCCATACCCATAAACAAGCCAGTTTCCCATGTATAATCAGAATAGGACCCAGTTTCCCATCAGAATAGGACCCAGTTTCCCATCAGAAATGGCACATGAAGTGAGCCTGTAGTGAGGACAGTGAGGTGCCACCATCTAGTGAGTATTGAAAGAACTATGTCCCACCAAGGCCTTATCTGCATGCTAACTATTGCAAAAACAGTCAACTAAAATGAACACATTGGATCAGAGAGAGAAATCCCCATGTCACATGTCAATTTTAAAAATGTCCCATCTAAGAGCCTATCATGTCCCATGTCAAATTTAAGAAAGCATGTATGTCATGTCACTAATTATTTTGCCCCATGTCACTAAGGCCCATGTCAATTTCAATTTTAAGAAATGACCATGTCACCATGTCGAAATTTATTGGTCCATACCCATAAACAAGCCAGTTTCCCATGTATAATCAGAATAGGACCCAGTTTCCCATCAGAATAGGACCCAGTTTCCCATCAGAAATGGCACATGAAGTGAGCCTGTAGTGAGGACAGTGAGGTGCCACCATCTAGTGAGTATTGAAAGAACTATGTCCCACCAAGGCCTTATCTGCATGCTAACTATTGCAAAAACAGTCAACTAAAATGAACACATTGGATCAGAGAGAGAAATCCCCATGTCACATGTCAATTTTAAAAATGTCCCATCTAAGAGCCTATCATGTCCCATGTCAAATTTAAGAAAGCACTTATGTCATGTCACTAATTGTTTTGCCTCATGTCACTAAGGACCATGTCACATGTCAATTCTAAGAAATGGCCATGTCACCATGTCGAATTTATTGGTCCATACCCATAAACAAGCCATTTCCCATGTATAATCAGAAAAGGACCCAGTTTCCCATGAGAATAGGCACATGCAGTGAGCCTGCAGTGAGGTGGCACCATCTAGTGAGTATTGAAAGAACTATGTCCCACCAAGGCCTTATCTGCATGCTAACTATTGCAAAAACAGTCAACTAAAATGAACACATTGGATCAGAGAGAGAAATCCCCATGTCACATGTCAATTTTAAAAATGTCCCATCTAAGAGCCTATCATGTCCCATGTCAAATTTAAGAAAGCATGTATGTCATGTCACTAATTGTTTTGCCCCATGTCAATTTCAATTTTAAGAAATGACCATGTCACCATGTCGAAATTTATTGGTCCATACCCATAAACAAGGCAGTTTCCCATGTATAATCAGAATAGGACCCAGTTTCCCATCAGAATAGGCACATGCAGTGAGCCTGCAGTGAGGTGCCACCATCTAGTCAGTATTGAAAGAACTATGTCCCACCAAGGCCTTATCTGCATGCTAACTATTGCAAAAACAGTCAACTAAAATGAACACATTGGATCAGAGAGAGAAATCCCCATGTCACATGTCAATTTTAAAAATGTCCCATCTAAGAGCCTATCATGTCCCATGTCAAATTTAAGAAAGCATGTATGTCATGTCACTAATTATTTTGCCCCATGTCACTAAGGCCCATGTCAATTTCAATTTTAAGAAATGACCATGTCACCATGTCGAAATTTATTGGTCCATACCCATAAACAAGCCAGTTTCCCATGTATAATCAGAATAGGACCCAGTTTCCCATCAGAATAGGACCCAGTTTCCCATCAGAAATGGCACATGAAGTGAGCCTGTAGTGAGGACAGTGAGGTGCCACCATCTAGTGAGTATTGAAAGAACTATGTCCCACCAAGGCCTTATCTGCATGCTAACTATTGCAAAAACAGTCAACTAAAATGAACACATTGGATCAGAGAGAGAAATCCCCATGTCACATGTCAATTTTAAAAATGTCCCATCTAAGAGCCTATCATGTCCCATGTCAAATTTAAGAAAGCATGTATGTCATGTCACTAATTGTTTTGCCCCATGTCACTAAGGCCCATGTCAATTTCAATTTTAAGAAATGACCATGTCACCATGTCGAAATTTATTGGTCCATACCCATAAACAAGCCAGTTTCCCATGTATAATCAGAATAGGACCCAGTTTCCCATCAGAATAGGACCCAGTTTCCCATCAGAAATGGCACATGAAGTGAGCCTGTAGTGAGGACAGTGAGGTGCCACCATCTAGTGAGTATTGAAAGAACTATGTCCCACCAAGGCCTTATCTGCATGCTAACTATTGCAAAAACAGTCAACTAAAATGAACACATTGGATCAGAGAGAGAAATCCCCATGTCACATGTCAATTTTAAAAATGTCCCATCTAAGAGCCTATCATGTCCCATGTCAAATTTAAGAAAGCACTTATGTCATGTCACTAATTGTTTTGCCTCATGTCACTAAGGACCATGTCACATGTCAATTCTAAGAAATGGCCATGTCACCATGTCGAATTTATTGGTCCATACCCATAAACAAGCCATTTCCCATGTATAATCAGAAAAGGACCCAGTTTCCCATGAGAATAGGCACATGCAGTGAGCCTGCAGTGAGGTGGCACCATCTAGTCAGTATTGAAAGAACTATGTCCCACCAAGGCCTTATCTGCATGCTAACTATTGCAAAAACAGTCAACTAAAATGAACACATTGGATCAGAGAGAGAAATCCCCATGTCACATGTCAATTTTAAAAATGTCCCATCTAAGAGCCTATCATGTCCCATGTCAAATTTAAGAAAGCATGTATGTCATGTCACTAATTGTTTTGCCCCATGTCAATTTCAATTTTAAGAAATGACCATGTCACCATGTCGAAATTTATTGGTCCATACCCATAAACAAGCCAGTTTCCCATGTATAATCAGAATAGGACCCAGTTTCCCATGAGAATAGGCACATGCAGTGAGCCTGCAGTGAGGTGGCACCATCTAGTCAGTATTGAAAGAACTATGTCCCACCAAGGCCTTATCTGCATGCTAACTATTGCAAAAACAGTCAACTAAAATGAACACATTGGATCAGAGAGAGAAATCCCCATGTCACATGTCAATTTTAAAAATGTCCCATCTAAGAGCCTATCATGTCCCATGTCAAATTTAAGAAAGCATGTATGTCATGTCACTAATTGTTTTGCCCCATGTCACTAAGGCCCATGTCAATTTCAATTTTAAGAAATGACCATGTCACCATGTCGAAATTTATTGGTCCATACCCATAAACAAGCCAGTTTCCCGTGTATAATCAGAATAGGACCCAGTTTCCCATGAGAATAGGCACATGCAGTGAGGTGGCACCATCTAGTCAGTATTGAAAGAACTATGTCCCACCAAGGCCAGATATGTACATGATTCGAAATTTTACCAGCTACATAATTGACAGGTTTATTTTTAAGACTGTTCAATAATTCCAAAAACACACCTGGAGAACCTACCCTGAACGTTCTACTTGGAGGATGGCTTGCCTTTGTCACCGCCTGAACTGTTCACCAAGTGGTGTTCCAGAGGGCTCTGATGTGCCATGCATCCCATGCAGCCTTGCCCTCGTCCCCCTCCACGGTGAGGTTTGCGGGGATGCTGAAAACTCTGGTTCGCATGTGACTGGTATCCTTGTGGAGCGTTGTTGTAAGCGTTCTTGTGTGGGGCACCTCGCCCCCAGCCCCTGTTGGGTGCATGTCCATGTGAACGGTCAGGTCCCATGAGGTCCAACACCAGATATCTCCACTGACACAAGGGAAGGGAAGGGAACACAACGATGTTTTCATATAGGTAATATTTATTATTACTCTACATATGGCAAACCAACTTAACTAAATAACTTACAGTTTGGAAATATGTGAGCGACTCTATAATACAAAGCAATTTCGATGGTGACAAGACTCCATAAGAATGTGAGGGGGACCTGGCAGTTACGGCTGTAAAGCCTGGACTTCTGGAGACCATCAAAAAAGAATTCATTTCTTCAAAAAGTTTAAGCAACTCCTAGACAAATGCTACACTCTTATGTTTGCACATAATAAAATCTACGAATTTGAATATCAAACGTTGAAGGGTGCCCATATACAAGATATATCTGTGAAAAAGTGCTGCATATCCAGGCTTTCAACACACCTTTAGGACACTTTTATAGTTTTCAAAGCTTTCAATGGCTAGGTAGCCTACCAATTCAACGACATTCTTATATACATCATATTTACCTTTACACATACCTTCTGTATTCTAAATTTTACAACCCATTACCAACTCTTATATCCATTTTATCAGATGGAGGGTGGGTCATAATCACCGATCAGGACATGTCAAGGACAGGCGGGAAATAAAAACCTTTAAATTGTTACCACTCCATAGGGAACATCAACATTACAAACAACAACATTGGTTCACATTTTAACAAATTGATTTAAATTTGACATAGGAACTTTTCTTTTGCATGGGTAGGATCTTCTTAGGGGGTAGGGGAGGTCAACAAACATTTCCTAATAACAAGTCCAAAATTTGTTTTTCCTCTTAACTCAGCGAACACCTGGTTTAAGCACGTGGTGTGACAAAATTAATTACATGTACATTCCAGTTTGCCTCTATTCACACCAAGTAGTGCGATATCCCACAGACGGACATTTTACCAACTCAATATAACCATTTGATGTATTAAAACAATTGATTCAAAAATTGTATCAGCTTTTTACTCGCTGACGACGAATCTAAGGTGGGAAGGGGCCCAATCAGGGATCTACATGAATTTCAGTCAATCATTTTTTTCCCAAAGTATTAACTAAAACATCGGTCCTTCGGAATTATCTTTAAATGCTGCAATCCTAGACCATACATTTAAGACTTATTCATGCACAGTTCACAAAACCAAAGAAGAAAGGCTGGTTTCAATTTAGAGTGCTAGGAGTTCAACCGTGCTCGGACCCCTAATATACTACGTACTGTGAAAATAGCCAGATGATCCATGAAACAATAAGATTATCTCTTTTGCGAAAAAGATATAGCTTTTAAACTGATATCCCAATGATATAAGTTGTTTTTTGCCTTTTCTTCTTTGGGTTCAGGAACTACAAATTCACTGTTCACTTTCATACAGAAACACATTTAGCTGCGTGGTGTTCATTGAGAATGTGTGTAATATATCTCAACACCTTGAATATTACCGTAAGTGACTAAATTACTTTAAATCCATTTTTTCATCACGTGAATATATACATTTGCATCTCCGTGGATCACTCCCATGGTTGACAATTCAGGGAAAGGAAATGCCAATAATGTATAAAACTTAAGCTTCATGGCTGCGCCAACAAACATGGAAATGTTCCCTCTATAAGTTTTCGTTTAAAACTAACATAGGATTAAGTTCAAGCGCTCACTAATTCAAAGTATTTGCATCTCTTGAACAACATTTTGAAGACAAAAATTCAACCCATTATCCATGTTTATCGTATCTGAAGGCATGGCGGCTTGTATTCTATGCACTTGTAACAGTATACAGCAGTTACCTCTGCTCTGTATTCCTTTTGTCCACATTCACCACAGATAAGAGATATCTGGGCACCACTATCTTTACAAAAAGCAAAATGCATGTATTTATATAAACAATATACGCTTTCTATGGAATAACTTTCAACATGTTGTCTTGTACATATACAACACAATGTAGTACAATCAAACACTTAAATCTATTCTTAGTCACAGACCATACTACTATGCATCTTTTCAAGGATATAGACGGTTTCAGACACGTCCCCTTCTAAGGGAGTGATCATTTTTTAACAACAGGATTTTCGCCTCCCGGGGGGGGGGGGGCAATTTTTTTTTTCGCGCAACCCACCAGCCCCTCCCCCCTTGTTAAGAAATGGATCACTCCCTAAAGTTGACTTGTGTATGTAGGCCTATGTCAAAAACAAAAGTCCTTTACTGTGTAGACATATATATGTGTGTATGTAGATATTTTCACGTATATACTTTTTCTAAGAACATCCATATGGTGTATACATATCGTGGAGAAACCAAGCCCACTATCTATTATCTACATTATATTCTTTCTTTAGCAACTCCAGGACAATAACAGTATTTGTCAATTGTCAAGCAGTGACTTGAAAACCCATGGTAAACAACAACAGGTGTAGACATGTACAGCCCCAGGAGGGAGTACACAGTGATACGTATTGAAATTGTTTATAGAAATATACGAACGAGGTTTCCCCCTCTTGTTCTACTATCTCCTGCGGCAATCCAAGTTCAAGTATTGTCAATTCATATGATTTGTAATCCTTAATTAATCATGAAATCCCAAGTCCTTGTGAATGGGGTACATGTATATTGTCTTTTATTCTATAAGTTACACTGTATGCAGTCTATAGATATGAATATTATGATAAAACAATTGCTATGCCAGGTAGAGATATAGCTGCCTTTCACATTAAGGAGAAGTCCATCTTCCCAAGTGAACTCCAGTGTTCTCTATCCCCATGCCACCCTTGATCATGTGTGGGTCCATTAAGCAGTCTATGAGATACATACTCCTGTATATATTGAATGACTCACACAATGCTGTCTAGACTACGTTGTGACTGGTTCGATCGGGGCTGGAGGGGTTTCCTTTGGAGGGGCTTCCTTTTGCTGCTGCTGCGGTGTGTGGACAGCGACATCTTCAATTTTCTTTTCTTTGACAATGTCTTTGCTTGTTGAGTGCACATTCTCACTTGTATTCAATGACGGTTCTCCAATCTTTTCCTTGTGACCTTCACGTGACTTCTCCTTCTCATGATGCCTCTCCTTCTCCCTTTTTTCTTTTTTAGCTTTCTCCTCGGGAGTCATAGAACTGCTTTTCTCTCTTGACCCCTCTCTGTCCTTTTCTTTGTGTTTGCGTTCTTTTTCCTTTTGTCGCTGCCTCTCCCTTTCCCGATGCTTTTCCTTCTCTCTCTGTCGCTCCTTTTCTCTTGACCTATCCTTTTCAGTCTTTTCTTTCTCATTTTTGTCAGTCTTCTCTTTCTCATCTTTCTCATGTTTGTCAGTCTTCTCTTTCTCATGCTTGTCTGACTTCACTTTCTCTGAAATGTCTGTCCGTTCTTTTTCATGTTTATCTGTCCTTTCTTTCACAGGTTTGTCTGTCCTTTCTCTTTCATGTTTGTCAGACTTTACTTTCTCAGATCTATCTGCCTTTACTTTCTCAGACTTGTCATGCTTCTCATGTTTTTTCTCCCTTTCTTTCTCTGCATGATGTTTCTCCGTCCTCTCTCCTTTTGGTTTCTCTACTTTTGATTTGGCATCATCATCGTTGTCAGATGAGTTTTCCGAAGTAGAGGTAACTTCAGGGTAATACAACTTGAGGCGTATGTGCCAGGCCAAGCTTGCTACAGCTGACATAGTTTTAAATTGATGGATTATATTCCGGGGTATCACATAGATGTCGTTGTCACGCAGCAGTATCTTAGCATACTTAATACCATCTCGCCGCAACTGGTTCAGCTTAGCATCTTCTATCCAGCTCACACACTGAAAGCACAAACGATTATAATAAACTTAATAATATATTCAAAAGAATGAAAACATGAATTATGGAATGTTAATGTCCATGAAATTATCCCGTTACCTCGATACTCCAATATTGTTAAGGATTTACAAAACCTTTATCCTGCCTATTATTGAATATGCTGACAATATAGAGCGTGCACTGTATGTGTATTCCTGCCAGCTGTGGCCATTTTGGAAGTATTCGGATGTAAACTGCACACTCCTACTCATTGCCTTACTGCCGATATCACATGGCAAAACGGTCATCTTCCACCTAAGGTTTCCAACACTTATACTCATCCAATCTTTGTCTGATACCTATGATCAATATCTATCTAGGCTGAGGATTATTTTCTTATTTTGCCCAGTAACTAGGGAAAATGTGAAAACTGAAAACTTTCCTCTTCTACATAAAGTTTCCACCACTTATTCAAAACCAATCTTTACAAGTAAGGTCTCTTCTCATACCTATGATCGATATCTATCTACTTTGAAGGTAGATTATTTGCAATTTGGTTCACAAAATCGGGAGAAAATTAGAAACTTTTAAAGGGTAGTAGATCGCAGCAGTGCATTCTCTATGGCAGCGTGAGTAGGGGTTTCCAGTGGAGTACCTCCAACACTAACTTGCAGCAAGAAATGATGTCGTGTGGGCGCGGACTATTTTTTTTTGGTTTGAATTTACTTTATTATCTCAAAGTACTAATACATTCAGCGAATAATATGGTTGATGATACATCGATGACTGAGCTTCTACATGCATGTTTGGTTTTACCGGTAAAATATGTGACACGATCTGCGAAAAGGGCCCTTAGTGCAGGGGGAATAAGGGCCCCTTTCCCAGTACATGTCACATAATATATTAGTTTCATAGGCATACAGTACATTAGGGGTACATAATATGCTTATATATAGAGGTCTCTGTTACACTGTTCACCTTCGTTGACAGATGCCTTGTTTTCCGATGACCAACAAAGTAATATATAAGGAAAAAGTGTCAAATATTAGATCGAGATAATAATGAAGGAAGAGAACCTCATCCCCACAGATTTCTGTGTAAGGGTTGATTCTTCTGGTTCTACCTTTCTTCTATTCTTAATAAGCAAGACAGTTGACACATAAGAAATAAATTGTTATGAAGATTTGATGATAAGAGGGCAGGTTACCTAGGCATTTCATGTGTTACATGATACCGGTAATTAAGTATATTAAGATCGAGAATTATAATATCATGTTCACAGACAATATTGCATTGCAGTTAGAAGTTAAGCTATGAGTAAGTATAGAATTTTCAATACATAGTCATGCGCTATGGACTGGCATAGGGGAGGTGATCCGCCAGGTAGCTTTTGGATTCAGGTTTAAACTGTTCCAGGCTAGGGGCATTTCTCCTACCCGTTGTTAGTGCATTCCAGCTAATAGCACCCAGATATTCTACACTCCTTGCATATATTAAACAATAAGGAGTTAGTACATTCAAGGTAGGAGCACCATGTGATCTGGTTCTAATCGGTCTATTGTCTAAGAAATCATGATTTCGAGACCTAGCATACATATAGTTTTAAAGGTGTACATATCGTCTGTCACATAGAAAATTAATATTATTCATATTGTGGATATAAGCAAATGTCAACGATCAGTGAATAATTTAGGATCGTATTCCCAGAGGTGCTTCTGCCCGTATTCAACGAGGCCTTATAGGGGAATACGATCCTAAATTATTCACTGTGAGTTGACATTTGCATTTATGCCATGGCCCTACGGATGAATTTGCTTTAAAATCAAGAATTACAACAATATTTACTGATTTTGAAGGCGCTGAGTCTTGATCCGCCATGACAGCTTGCTCGACGGAAGTAGGTCATGTGATACGGAGCTAGCCGCTTTTAGTTTTGATATAAATGTTCCTTGCGCAGGACAATATCTTCTTTTTTAACATGGCGCTTATACATAGATATACCTTAAACAATTCATAACATATTATTTAACTAGTTCAATCATTGTTTTACCATAAAACTTCTAATAACCATACCTAAATACGAAACAAATTAGCTCTGTATAAATTTCAAAATGGCGCCGCTGAATATGCGAGGATCGTATTCCACCCCCCCCCCCCATTGAATACGGCGTAAGAAGTACTAATCTATAGTGTCGTCGATATTAGCCATGGCATAAAAGGTTTGTACTAGTTAAATGTGGCACCTGAATACATATTTTAATACATCTATTTTGGTAATACTACAATGGGTCCAGGTATTTGTCAAAAGTACTCATAAAACAGATATCGGCGTATAAGCACAATTTATACATTTTATAAGCAATTGATTTAGTCTGGTTTGTTAAATGTAAGTTATAATCAGGGATGTAAGTCATGAATGGGCAAAAATCAGGACGCCATACATTTTCTTGATATAAAAGTTTTCTTTTTTTCCAAACAGCCCTCCTTACCACTCATATGAGGAAAATAAATGTCATTCAAAAATTTCAGAAATCAGGAAATCCTGATAAAACCTGAAGACTTACATCCCTGTATAATGTAATTTTTTTTTTTAAGTAAGTTATAATGTAGCAGTGGATCCAGTAGTGAGTGAGTGAGTGAGTAATAGATGTTTAACGCCATTTCGACAGCTAAGGTCATATTCATGGCGAGAACATTACACAATTTCACAGGGGAATGTGTCAGTGCCCGCGCATATGTGCACCACACACATCCGAGGGGATAGGAAAGAGGAGAAATAGACCCTTTTAAGTGGGCTAGGGAAGCCCGGATCCAGTAGTACACCAAGGTATTTGTAGCTAGGTACAACTTGAAGTAAGTGATCATTTAACATAATATCTGCTGAGAGGGTGTTCATTTTCCTTGAACTTTATGAAAATATCATTATTTTCGTTTTTACCGTAATCTCCCGCGTATAAGGCGCAGCCTGCGTATAAGGGGCACCTAGAGTTTTGGAAAATTCTCAAAAAAATGAAAAATTTTCATGGCGAGAACTACATTACACAATTTCATAGAGGAATGTGTCAGTGCCCGCGCATGTGCACCACACACATCCTCAGGGGATAGGAAAGAGGAGAAATAGACCCTTTTAAGTGGGCTAGGGAGGCCCGCAAAAACCTATGTGTAGCTTGGGCCACCCCGGACCCTACTGGGCCCCCTTTTGTCCCATTTTGACCAAGGGGGCATGTAAGATATCAAAAGAAAGGTCTTGGTGTCCCCCTTGTGGATCCAATGGGAACTAAAACCCCCCGTATAAGACGCGCCTTATACGCGGGAGATTACTGTAGCTACATTAATAGTTTATTTTGAACACACCAGGTATGGTAGATTTCAAGGTCATCTTGTAGCTCACATTTAGCGATATTAAAATTATTATTTGCAGAGTAGATCACAGTATCGTCCGCATAGAGTATGATTTTACATTTTTTTTATACATTTTATTGCATCATTTATATATAGTAAAAAAAGTAGTGGGCCTAGAATAGAGCCCTGTGGTATCTATTATTAAGGTAGTTTTCAAACCAATGGTAGTTGTCCGATCTTATACCATAATGGTTCAGTTTAATGAGAAGGATAGAGTGGTCGACAGTATCAAAAGCTTTGCGTAAGTCTATGAAAGCTGCTACGGTGGATTTACCCACATTTAAATTTCTTTTAATATCATCAGTGAACCTTTCCAGGGTATCTGTTGTACTATGGCCAGGTCTAAAACCACCCTGGTGGTTAGTCAAGATATTTTTTTTCAGTAAGAAACCATAAACTCTGTAGTGAACAATTTTTTTCAATTAATTTACAGGGCAGAGGTAATAAGGAAATGGGCCTATAGTTGTTTACTAGTTTCAGATTACCAGTTTTTGGGATGGGAGTGACTCTAGAAACTTTCCATGAGTCCGGTACCGTATTTCTTTGAAAAGACAAGTTAAATAATTTACTGGGATCATGTTTAAAAACCTTTTTTTAGAACAGTTGTAGATAGATCGCTGATAGCGGAAGACTTAAATACCTGGATGTCACTTATAAGCTTTGTGACTTCTTGAAAATTTGTGCTGAAAGGTTCAATTTTATCTAATAAACATTAATCGTATGGTTTCCAGGGAATATTCAAGTCTTTAGCAAGAGTAGGGCCTATATTTACAAAATATTGGTTAATAAAATCGGGAATTTTTTCAGTTGGGACAGGATTGTTGTTGTTATCATGGTCGTTTAGGCAGATATCTTTCGGGTGGTTAGGTTGACCCAGTAGCAAATTGTCTATGACTCGCCAAAATTTTCTATGATCATTCTTGTATGTTTCCATTTGTTCTTTAAAAAAGTTTTTACGGGCCTTGTCTATTATTTTATTTGCTTTATTGCGGGAGTTTGAGGTGATTATCCAATCAGCTTCTTATGAACTGGACAGTGTCTATCAAGAATATCACGTATTGCTTTTTTATAATGGAACCAAGCACAGTTTACATCATTTGTGTTATTAAAAATATTCCACTTATAATTGTCAAATTCATTGAAAGGACATCATCAGCAAGACGTGAATAAGAGCAACCAGTGATGTATACTTTTTCATCTATGTTCCTCCATTTTTTTCTGATCAGATATATGGGTAAATGGTCAATAATATAGTTATTGGCTACCCCTGATTTAATAGTTAGGTCTGATGTTAGTAAAAATTAAATCAAGAATGGCATTTTTACGCATACAGTCCTGTATCACCTGTTTTAAACCATAAGTTTTTATTCGATTCAAAAGATTGTAGATAATGATGTTATAAATAACTACATTAAAGTTGAAGTCTCCCATCACAACAATTTCAAACTTGTTCCTATTTTCAATGTTAGCAATAATTCCTTCAAAGATATTAACAAATTCATTCTTGTCTCCATCCGGGGGTCTATATACATTTAGTAGTAATATAGGTTTCATATGATCCTTAGTAATTAATACATTCTGTATTTCAATATTTTTGTCAGATCTGTTTAGGAGCGAATACATATCACAGTCATGTGGCAGACCATGTTTTACTAAGATACACACCCTACCACCAATTTTTATGTTACCTTTAACATCAAGTACTTGATATCTAATCTATAACGAGTGTAACCACATAATTGATAGTTCATTTCATCATCTTCATTTTTCAGCCAAGTTTCAGAGAATGACAGAATTTATATATATATATATATATATATATATATATATATATATATATATATATATATATATATATATATATATATATATATATATATATTATTCAGTTTTGATTGTACATAGGATAGGCTATGCACCCTTAGGTCATGCCTGTTTTTCATCCAGTGGACAATAAATGTCTCTAAATCCAGATATTTCTTTAGTTGAAGTACAATAACATGTGTTAAATATGGATCACTAGTTGTTAGTAACTTCTTTGCACAATTTAAATGGTGTTTGATGGCCTGTACCATAAATAAATATGGTTAGTAAACGAAAGAGCATGAATTCAGTAGGTTTATTATCTATTCCACTTTAGAATTTGTTTTGATGGTGTAAAATATGTGGAGAATTATTATAGTATTTATGGAGGCTGGATATCATCCAGCTCCCTAAGTGTCTTATCATACATCACTCTCAGCCTATCACCAAACCTTGAATACTCTTCAATTTCTCTGTACTCATTTCCAAGGGAATTCCACAAAGCAGCACATTTATATTCTACTCCTTTTTGAAATTTGACTCTGCGGGTAAAGAAGGTTTTTAACAGCCTGTTATCGTGTGCTCGTGTACAGAGTTGTCTATTGTCCACATAGTATTTATCCAGACTTCTTTTAAATGCAAATTTCAGAAAGTGTTGTTCACTTCTTAACCAGAGTGGTAATACCTTGTATTTTTGATGTAATTGTAATTTGTCTAAGAAGGGAGGGGACCTGTTACAGATTGCATTTCATCAAGTTTGCCTTTTGGGGCTGCACTATAGATGATATCGCCATAATCAATGTATGGGATTATCATTTTTGTTACGACGTCTAGGGTTGCTTTCTTACTTTACGTAACAAGTAAATCTTGTGAGATACATTTTTAGACAAGACTTGCATGTGTTTATTGAAAGTTAACTGACTATCCAGCGTAACACCTAGATATTTGTAAGTGGGGACGTATTTAATTTCTTGGTTTTGAACCTGCAAATTGATTTTTGGATGTTTATTGAGCATTGTGTTGGTAACGAATGTCATTAGTTTAGTTTTACCAATATTCAGTGAAAGTTTGTTTGCCTCACACCATCTTACTAAATTAAATGTATCATTTGTTATGTGTTGGATGATCTCAGGAGTTTGTGGTTTTATAGGATATAAAAATAGCAGTGTCATCCGCATAGTGCTGTGCCTTCATGTGGTTTAGACAAGAAGCAAGATCGTTTATATAAATGATAAAAAGTAAGGGCCCTAACGTGGAACCTTGGGGTGCCCCATGAGAAATTTTATGTGGTTCAGATGTGGTGTTGTTGGCTCTAGTACATTGGGTTCTGTTTGTAAGGTAGGATTCTAATAGTTTTTTTTGCATTTTGGCTGAGACCAATTTTTTCTAGTTTTTTTAACATGATTTTATGGTCTAGAGTGTCAAATGCTTTCCGAAAATCAATGAATATACAGGATGTCACAGAGTTTTTATTTATTGCTTTGTAAATGTGGTCAGTGAATTTTGCAAGGCTGTGGACAGTGGAACGTTCTTCTCTAAAACCATTTTGATCCTCTGTTAATATATCATTATCTTTTAGATGTGCAGACAATTGTGCATGCAATATTTTTTCAGTAAGCTTTGAGGGGAGTGGAAGGATAGAGATAGGTCTATAATTATTGACTTGAGTCTTATCACCTTCTTTAGGGATAGGAGTTACTGTAGCATTTTCCCATAAATCAGGGAAGCTTGACTTTTTGATAATGTTGTCAATGATGTGCTTAAAGTGAAGTGGAAGCATAGTTAGTGCATCTTTTAACACTGTATTAGATATGTATGGTATGCCAGAGGGCTTATTTATATTTATATTTTTTATAACCTTGATTTGATGTTTTTTGCCAGATTTGCCCCTATGTTTGAAAAATATAGATTTATGTATTCTGCCGTTTGATTATGATCCACTTGTACCCCTTCGGAATCAGTAATATTAATGTTTGCTACATTGGATTTGGGGTTAATAACATTGTTAATTTCTTTCCAGTATTGTCGGGGGTTTTCAAGGCTTGCATTGATTTTGTTTTTATGGAATGCATTTTTTGCTGTGCCGTTTAATGCTTTTGAGCGCCTCTTAAGAAATTCTGCAATCCTCATGTCATCAATATTTTTTGTTTTCCTGGCATGTTTCATGGCAATGTTCTTTTCATTTATAAGATCCAATAATTCCCTCGTAATCCATGGTTTTTTGGATTGTTTAAAATTTGACTGATTGGGCATGTAATGTTCAATAGAAATTCAATCTGATTAATAAAAAGTTGCCAGGCTTTCTCTGGGTCCTCTGAGTCCCAGAAGGCATTCCAATCACTATTTTTAAGACCCAGTACGAAGTTCTCCTTTACATAATGCTTGTATGAGCGACCAAAAATTGATAACTTTTCTTTGGGGGGGGGGGATATATTTTCTCGTGATGTACACTGGTTCATGATCACTAATATTAATAAAACAATTTCCGCAACTTTTGATATGGTCTGAATTGGTGGATATTAGGTCCAGAAGTGAAAATTCGTAGTTTGGATTTAAATAGGTTGGTTTTTTGATTATCTGTTTTATTCCGAGAAAATTAAAAAGGTGTGTGAGTGCCTTGACTTGTGAATCATTTCTATGTAGCATGTTGGTATTCATGTCACCCATAATGAAAACCTCATTGTCCTTTAAAGGGCCCAGGTTTCTCATTGCTTTTGATAATGTCTCACTAAAGTTATGAAAGTTTCCATCGGGAGGTCTGTATACTGAAGCAATTACAACAGGTTTAAGGTTTGGTTTTGAAAGTGTGGCCCACATAATTTCAATGTCAGCATTGCTGGTATTCAAGTGAGAGACATTTGTCTCTGATACTGTCACACTCTCATGCACAAAAATGGCCACACCACCCCCTTTTTTAATTTTGCCATTTTCAATACGCTGTCTATCCAACCTTAATAGATGATAGTGGTCAATTGCAACTTGGTTTGATTGTAATTTTTCACTCAGCCAGGTCTCTGAGATGGTTAGCTATGGAAGACAATGGTCTTCACTGCTTAGTCTCAGGTCACTTATATTGGCTGGGAGACTATGAGCATTCCAATGTGCCATGTGTAGGCCCATGGACAAGAACACAAAATCATCCGACATCAAAGGCTTGGCTGGTGAGAGGATGTGAGTGAGTGAGTGAGTAATGGTTGTTTAACGCAATTTCGACAGCTAAGGTCATATTCATGGCGAGAAGTACATTACAATTTCACAGAGGAATGTGTCGGTGCCCGCGCATATGTGCACCACACACATCCAAGGGGATAGGAAAGAGGAGAAATAGACCCTTTTAAGTGGGCTAGGGAAGCCCGTGTGAGAGGATGTACAGCATACAATGTAAATGAATAATTCTCCACAGTTAATATTATTTCATGATCATCAACCCCACACTTCATGTGGGAGCGGTTGCATAATTTAATCTGATATTTGGTTTTCCCGAATAAACTCAGCACAAGCATTGGCATTCTATGCTGCTTGATTTTCTGAATTGGCTGGGTATATTTCAGCACCTTTTGAGGCATAATTTGATTTAAGACTTCGAGCATTAAGATGCATAAAGCGCAGGACACGCGAGTGAAGAAACAGGAAGCTCAAACTGATCAGAGTTCATCTTTACATTTATGTCAAGGTGTTTGAGTGGAAAATCAATCGATATTTCATCAATATCCTTCAAAATTAACTGTTATTTACCCATCGTCATCGCGAAATGCTGACCACCGCCATCTTGAATGTTTACCTTTCAAAAAGGCTGCGCATGCGCGGTGGGCATATGACGTCATCGTGCAGGACACTCGCGTGTCCTGCCCGCTTTTCTTCGAGCATTATCACTGTCAATGGTTAAGCCTATGGAGAATGCATCCATTATCGCCTGTATGTTTCATTGGCAAATAACTCCTCTCCTGGCGAGTTAAGCATTGCACAATACCAGCATCATGATCAATACCGTAATCTCCCGCGTATAAGACGCGTCCTCTACGCCAAACAAAATGCTGGGGGGTCTTATAGGATTTTCTGAAGTTGGGAGTGCGTCTTATACGAGGGGTAATTTTACTATAGAACAGTACTGGATTTACAAAATTGAGCATTAAAATGTGCGTCTTATACGTGAAAATGCATGTGCTGAGTTGGGGGTGCGTCTTATACGCGCAGCGCGTCTTCTACGCGGGAGATTACGGTATTAACCATAAAAATGCATGAGACAGTGTATTTCTCCTCCATTTTGTTATAATCCAGCAGTTTGCATGGCACCGTGAGTCGATTGTCTCGCTGTCCGCCATTTTGGATTTTGATGTTCTGTGCGCATGCGCGACCCCTCCTTGCCGGAAGTAGCATTTTCGACAGAGAAATGATATATTCTATCGATTTAATGTATATTCGATTTAATTCGATTGATATTGCCAATCTTTTTAACTGTTATAGTCCCACAAAGCAATCGTCTCTCTGTCCGCCATGTTGGATTTTGGTTCTATCTGCGCATGCCCAACCCAATTTCCATGGTTATTTGGGTCAATTTGCACGACCACAGCTTTGTGATGCGAATCAAACATCAATTCAAATGATATGCTTTTGCCCTTCTGTATCATATTTCTATATTATAACAGAGAATAATTGAAAAAAAATAATAACGACCCCTTTTACGACAATAGAGATGCGTGGACGGATCGAATGATGGCAAATTCATCAACATTCATCAATTATTCGCACCACTCTGGACCAAAAGCGTGGGAACGTTGAACCTATTCGCACCTCTTATGGGATTTAACATAGACCGGAAAAGTGTCTTAGTTTTTCTCACTGTAAAGAGGCACTGAATCCATCAAATTTTTACCCGACTTTTATAACTCTGTTCAAGTTAATTACTTACATTTTATCAGGATTTAGTCAATATATGTTAGTAATTGCTCAATATTTGTCAGCAATTAGTCAATATATGTTAGGAATAAAACCATAGTGTTGTAGATTTTGTCAGACGGAATGCCCCCTCCCACCTTGGTTATAGACCAATTGAGGGTATGGAACCAGGGTGCGATCGGTACATTGGTTTACAGTGGAGGGTAGAGATTGGGGGAAAAATCTATGGGCCGATCCAGTTGTAATAGATTACTTCCCAGCAAGCGGGGAAAATGATCAACAAAATGGAATGCCCTTGATCCAAACCTTTGGTTGACCCCTACTCTTGAGCTTTTTAAAGCACCCCAAAACCCCACTAGACTGTATTATTTGACACTTGTTGTTCCCAATATTAAAACGACTCATGAAAACCTGTCAATTATATTCATTCTCATGGTACCATATCAGTAGTAGCATATTCATAAAACTTATTACCGGTACTTAACTTTATTTCATTTGTCTGAACTGAGTTCCTATTACATGTGAATAGAATACATTTCCTAAAATTCAGGAGTATTTTGTCGCTTGTAAAAAGGAGGATTAACCACAGGATTGTGAGTACAAAATTCCTACATGTTTTATGTTATCGGATTATTGAGGCAGGGTTGCAGAGTTTTTTTTCCAACCTAGATGTCCAACATTTCTATGTTAGGGTGTACTTATCAACATACCTGTGACACTGGTGGTTCATGGAGGTCTAGTTGTAATTTGTCAACGGCTTCAAGATAACTGCTAGCGTCAAAGCAGATCACATCCTTCACTATACGATTTGTTGAAGGAATTGGCCTAGAGGGTAATTTTAAAACATCTTCAAATTGGCAGTATAAATGTTATAAAATTCAAGGATTACTTGGCATGGCAAGTTAAACGAAGGTTTTATATATATATATATCAGCTGTGTCACCTGGGAAATGGGTGATTACATATACTGTACATTAACATCGATCCTCTATATGTAGAAAAATTTAACGTGTGATATACATCACATATGGCCCAGGTTTTGACACATATGAGTTGAAGTACAATGTATAGGAAGAAAAGATAAAAATTCTGACTAGTTGGAGAGTACAAGACCTACCGTAGGTGACTGGTACTATAGTGACAGTCTGACAGTTGTCAATGGTTAAGCCTATGGAGAATGCATCCATTATCGCTCGTATGTTTCATTGGCAAATAACTCCTCTCCTGGCGAGTTAAGCATTGCACAATACCAGCAGGTCTTGAATAATGATCCATATTAACCATAAAAATGCATGAGACAGTCTAATTCTCCTCCATTTTTTTATAACCCAGCAGTTTCGATGGCACCGTGAGTTGATCGTCTCGCTGTCCGCCATTTTGGATTTTTATATTCTGTGCGCATGCGCAACCCCTCCTTGCCGGAAGTCGCATTTTCGATGGAGAAATAATAGATTATATCGATTTAACTGAAAATTAATGGCTTTTTGAATATAATCCATGCATGTTAGACAATATCAATCGAATTGAATCGAATACATAGCCTGTATTTACATTTATATGAAAATTAAACCTTACGACGCACCACTCTGTGCGCATGTGCGAACTCGCACGAGGATGTTTTGCTTGGCGGGAGAGTGTAAAGACTGAGTACATATGGTACATATATAATATGTCAGAGGGCGCACGTAGTAGCTGGTGTAAAGGCTAAGAGATAGTGGTATACACAGAGGACGCAGGCTGCTATGATTTCTTATGATTATGATGTACATAGAGTCGTACACTCGCCTTGCCGGAAATGCGATAGCCACAACAAACATATGGCGGTCCGATTTACAAAGGTTGGTCTATGAGCGTTCTTATACGAAAATTTTCCTATATCTATCGCATTACATGAATGGTCTTCCGGCCTTACATACTGAATAAAAGCGTCTTAATTGGACAATTCCCATAGGATCCCATGTGTTATGTCCATCGTGAAAATCTATCGAACAATGCTATCCTATGAAGCCTCGTTTTCGTCAGAAATTTAGTCAAACATGCCCAGTTTTTCCTTCAGCTTATTTTCATAGGTAAACAATTGCTTTTCCAGGAATTGTTACCATCTACAAAAAGACAAAGATCTAAAGAAAATTTATCAACTTTCCATTAATTTATAGACCCCTTCTTTGTATAAGAAATTCCCACTTAAAGTTGGCCATTTTGATCGACCAAAAATGTTGAAAACCCGCCTCCTATGACCCAGCAGGGGCTGGGCCAATTATGTCATCTTATCGATTCATTTAGATAAAGATATATGGGTGGTATCAGGGGCGGAGCCAGAAGGGGTGGTCTGTAGGGGGCACAGCCAAGAAAATTTGGTCATGGGGGGCACAGCCGGGGTTCGATATTTCCTATAGTTAAGAGTTTAACCAAGGCCCAAATTCAGGGGGTCTAGGTATAATATGTTTAAGACAGCGTTTCAGGTTTGTTAAGCTAAAAACATTTTAGTGCATTATTTGATACAGGGGTGTGAAAACATTGCTTAGTTACTAAAAAAAGTGCGATTTTCCTCTATTTTCACTCATTTTTCTCTAGAATTTAAAATTCTTTAGTAACTATGCAACTTAAGAAAGCTCTCATGACCTTAATAATTGGAGTATCAACACAATTCAAAAAACCTCCTCAGGAAATGACTTCAAGATAAGTTTCCAATCATCAGAACTTATACTCATGGAATTTCCATCCCATAATTCAGTCCAAAAAAAGAAAAGCTAAAAAAGAACGTTTTTGTTCCATTTTTATTCCGTGCCTAGCAACGCCTTAAAATGTAGATCTTTTAACATCCCTTAACAAATAATGCACTAAAATATATTCACCCTAACAAACCTGAAATGCTACCTTAAACTCTGATATTCATTGTGGAAGGATGAAAAATATTCTCACTGTCCGCCATGTACTGCCTTGAGAAGGCCAACAGCAGCAGTTGTTTGTCGGTCAAAGCCGTGTCCGACATGGTCTGCATGTGCTCTCGTCCGGTCTTCCACAAGGGATTCCCGGGGCTCAGACGCACGTGGCAAATACTGGAGATTACGCAGCTCATTCACACCTCTGTAATGTTTAAGGGACAGATATTGTTATACATTGAATATAAGAAGGTCGTGGTAATACAAGGTTCACACATTGCAGGAATGAGAGTTCTTTAAAACATCCAAATAGAACCTTCTTTTACTAAATCTCAATTTCTTCTTTCTAGTGTGCGTGTGTACTTTCATACTTTTTACTATATCTCCATTTCTACTTTGATTTATGTGTTCTTTCATACTTCTGTTACTCTAGTCATCCACGGGACCACCGTAAATATGTGCCAGTTGATGTGTGACTGGCTGAATTTATCAGGCCCTCAGATAACGGTAAATTCGAGTATAGAACAGAACAGGTAGCAGAGTACTCTAATGGATAGTACCAGGTAGTTATCCATGTCGTTGTCTGCATAAGATACGTTACACATATAGATTGTCTCATTAGAGTTTACACAGGTTCATGGATTTAGGCAGCACAGAGGCACATGCTCTTTTAGACAATAAATTGTTGAATGGACAACTTTAATTCTTTAATATTGTATCGCCCTGACTTTGAAAGAAGATGCCCTGCCGCTGCACGCATGAAATAACTTCCTCCTACCCTTGAAACATGCAATATTCTATTATACAGGCATGGGACTTGAGACTGTTTACATACCCCCTCCAGGTGGTATTTGAAGAGATATAAGTTGAGGCCCCTCAAAAATCTAATACCACTCCCCCCACATTAATTTAAATTTTTTTTATCAATGGATCTTTACAAATCACAAGAATTACCTTTTTAGCCTCAAATTTCTAAGTTTCCGGAAATTTCAAGAAGAATCCGATGCCTAGATATGGCACGACATACCTTTTTCTTTTGTATGGAGACTTGGGCATATCAGCAGCTGGTACAAACTGCTCTCCAGGACGGGCCCACAGGATGGGGCCATCATTACTCGTGTTACGGGGAATACCATGAATTATGGAGAAATCGCCCCATGGCATAACCTTGTCCAGGAATGGTGACTTTTCCATCATGTCCAGGAAGTGTGGGAAGTAGTCACCCACCTCCTCCTGCTTTGTCCCTACAACGCTGACCTGTTATCATAGATAAGATTCAGTTTAACATTCAAAGAGAAGGTGCCAAACGGTATTCAGGTTTCCCACTATTTATGGGTCATCAGGGATGACAGTGAGGTCTAGAAAAAAAACCTGAACTTTGCTGAGGCCTTGTGGGCATCATCGCAGGTCGCACGCGAAGCACAGCGACTTGTCTAGGGGTGTTGGGGGCATGCCCCTCCAACAAAATTTTGGAAATATAGACAGGAATTGGTGAGTTTTAGATCACTTTGATACACAATTTTGAGGTTAAATAAGATGAAGTCAGTGGGGATTTGTAGCCATGCCCCCAAGACAACTTTGTAATTAGAGATAGGTATTGGTATTTCAAATCATTTTGGGATACAATTTTGGTGAGTGAATGGGTGTGTGAGAGAAAGAGCCAAGGGGGAGGGTGTTGGACCATACAGTAAATCTATAATGTATAGCATACTGAACATACCCTTGAAGAAGTCTTCTATACACCTGCACTTATGGGATGTACAGTCTGATATAACACTTTTTAAGTCTTTAGGAGCGTTCAACAATTGCGTCACTGCTTATGGGGTGGGTCTTTGTTTTTGTATGGAACATACAGAGGAACCCAGTGACAAGGGGGGTGGGTGGGTCCTGAAAAATGCCTAAATACCGGTGACATAATTGTTGAACGCTCCCTTGGACTGGGGACCTCACATCTTCCTTCCTGTACCACACATATAGCTCTTGGTCTTTGCTGAATTGAGATATGTAGGATTGTGTGGCAATCTGCTAATCCTTGTTTGTATTCCTTATATAATTGTTCTCCAAATAGGTGATAAGCTGTATTGTCCATGTGATCTGAATAAACCTATGAAATGCTATTATATAGTGACCCCCATCCCCTCCTCCTCCTTTGAACCTGTTGCATGATCAGGTTTTGTTTTGTATGTCCACAATGCCAAACAGACTTAGTCTACCCCACCCTGTTTGTGTATGTGTGTGTGGGAGGGGTTGGGGGTAATGAGGGAGGTTGATGACAGCTGTGGTCTGGTGTGTGAGGGGGGTGGTGGTGATATCAGATTACAGGGATGGGGATGTGGTGTGTCTTAAGGTCAAGGGAAATCATGTATAACAATCGTTTTATCAGTTTGATACACTAGATGGCATCCTAGTTGCCTGCTAGGCTACAGGGGCTACTCACCCACCCAGCCCCTGCAGCCCCATAGGCATATTGAGGGGGCAGAAACACCTCTCACAATTATACTGTTTTGAAAATGAAAAACGGTTCCAAGAGGTTAGAAATCAGAGATATCCAGAGAGAATGAGTGCATCTAGGTACCCCATTGATATTGGATTGAAACATCGAACCAAACACCTTCTGTAGCATTTCAAATCTTGAGGTACACTCTGCAGTGAGTAAGAGCGAACTCACCATGCCCCTGTAGCAGGAGCAGTTTGGCCTGGTCTACACTAACGCCATCTGCTGTATATCCTTGATAAAACTTTCGTTAAAGCTACATCTTGCCTATCCAGTAATACAATCATGGACTAGGCCATATCTATTGCAATCTGAGAGTGGATTTGACCAAAGAATTTTTTTTTAATTCTAAAATATTTTTTTTGCTTCAAAATCTGAGAAAATGGGTCAAAATGTTGGTTTAATAACACTTGAATATTATTTCTTTGTAAAGCTCTGAAAATAGACAAATTCTAAGGTCTACATCGATTCTGTTTTACTACAGAGGTTGATGTTAGGTGAAACAAAACAAAATCCTTTTCAAGCCTTCCTAGACCTGTTGGGTCTGAACACCCCTGACTACCCTTACAGAAAGGGTAGGGTAGCAGACCTGTTGACCTAATAGGTCTGAAGTTGGGAAGGGCTGTGGGAGTCTGTGAGGATACACTTAGTTACTGTGGGTTGTGCTCTATTGAAGGGCAGTCAATGTTCTAGTCATGTTGGTATCAGGTATTCCTAGTAATGTGTTACACCAGACTACTGTATACATGGCTATTAGATTTATGTGTTTTTTAAACAAAATGAAAAATTGAAATTTTTTGCTTTTTTCTTTTTTTTTTTTTTTTTGGGGGGGGGGGCATTTTTGACATTTTGCTAAAAACCCTGAAAGCCTGAAATAACCTGAAAACTGTCATCTCTGGGTCATGGTTTTGACTTGACTTACTTAAACCTGACATTTATAGACTTTGCACTGACCAAATATTGGATAATTCATGGTGCTCACGAAAAAATCCATCCACTCTTGAATAAATTGTTTTGCAAATTCATGCAAATCTTGACAATCACTCCCTAAATTAGTCAAAACACCATTTGTAACTGACTTTTTCACAAATTAATATGTTTAACTGACTTTTAACTGACCAGTGGGAACCCTGAATAGTATTGTTTACCCTGATGCATTAAAGTTTTACTGTAAAAGAGCATATAGCGCTGTAAGAAGTGGGTGGAGATCCTCGAAAAAGAATTATGTTTTATCTTGGAGATAATTCCAATCACTTCATAATTTCACGCAGTCAAGAAAATCTAAAAGCTTCAAGGCACAAAGTGTTATTAAATTTATCTTACATACCTGTAACAGTGGTCCTGCCCGATAAGTCCCATGTGAGTAGGACTTGCGCACAGTCTCCATAAAGGCACTCATTGTCATTGTTTCAACTTCTGGCTTACCCATTACTCCAGCTTTAATCACCATGTTCGGCTGGTCCTCGCCAAAATACTCAATCATGTCTGGCAGGAAGGATGCAGCGCCATGAATAATGCCCATCACAAAGCGTGCCTTTCCCGGTGTCTCCTCATGGAAGGCATACCGGAAAAAGTCACGTGAGAACTCCTCTAGTCGCTCCGTAGAGAGATGTGTAAGTTCATCCATGTAGGCATGAAGTACTTGAGCCCCACCATTAGGATGCGTTTCTATGTGCATTAGATTTCCATAACGGAAGGCTGACCGGCTGAGTACATTTTTGCGTGTCCTGTAATCATGGTCTGAGCTGAATCGTGGTTTCTTGGACGAAGAATGACTACTACTGCTATGGTGCTTACTATCCTTCTTTGGTGTATCATGAGAGTGCAAACGGTGCTTGCTAGGCGTAGAGTGTGTTGAACCTGACGTCATCTGGGATTTCTTTGGTGTAATGGGTTCACCAGAATCCAATTTCAATTTTTTCACTGATGCGGATGAATGCGATGACTGCGGATGTTCCTCATGTTTTCGCTTCTTTGTGGATGAAGTCAGACCAATGGTGCTGCTGCTGCCATCTTTTGATTTAGGGGTGGACAATGCTGCCTCGGATGATTTGCTGCTGTTGTGCTTGGATGGGGTGATTCCCTCAGATTTGGAAGGTGTGGCAGTTTTAGACAATGAAGATGAAGAATGTTTGGATGTGGTGTGTTTGGAGGATGAAGACGAAGATGATGAGGGATGATGTTTAGATGGGGTGCTATGACTACTTGCACTACTGCTGCTATGATGTTTGACAGGGGTTTGAGATTTTGATGATGCTGATGTCGTAAAGCTACCCACCGGTTGAACACTACATGAATCAGATTTCACAGGTACGACTGTGCTCGCTGTTGCATCAACACTGCTTTTTGTGACTGAATTTTTGTCAGTATTCTGTTGACCTGCAGGGTCTGTTTTGGTACTGGTTACTTTGCTGCTTGTGTTATTACTGCTGCTAAGTGTGTGACTACTGCCATGCGAGTTGGACCGATGAGACTTGCTGGTTCCTTCAGCAGAGCCAGCACGGTGTGAATGTGATGATTTTGTGACTTGTGAACTTCCTTCTTTTCTGTGATGTGAATTTTTGTGTTTAGATTTGTGATGCTCACGGTGACCATGTGATTTGTGGGTTGTCTTTTCAAGACTAGGGTCCTTGTTATATGAATGTTCCTGTACATCAGTGGAGACTGGCAGGTCCACAGACTCCATTGGTTCAGGTTTAACCTCAACTTTCTGCATAGAGGGCACTTCTTTCTTCGAAGTCTCTATAATATCACTGACAGTATGCCCTTCGCACTTTCCTTCCAAAGCACTGTCTGCAGTAACCTCTGACTTTTCTTCTGGCACTTGAAGCAATATATTATTGACAACTGTGTCTTTTACTGTTTCAGATTGCGCCAGATCCGCCTCTGGATGAATAACAGAGCTTTGCTCGGTCTTCAGTGACCGATGTTCAGTCTTTTTAAGGTTTGGGTTTGTGCCTCCATCTATTGGCCGTTCTTTCTCATGCTGTGCATGTAGATACCGCTTTTTCACCTTTTTATCGGGACTTGCAAAGTCTGTGATATCACTCTCAATAATTTCTGTATTATTTACAGGATCCATCGGTCTTTCTGACAAGGGCTGTTCATCTATGCTTAACTTCTCACTGCAATCCTCAGAGGCATTTGCCACTGCACTGATGATTCCAACTGGATCTTGATTCGCACTAGTGTTTACATCACTACTATCTACATTACTTGATAGATTTGCTTCCACCGTCTTGTCTACAGTTTTAGATGCTTCACACTCTGGTATTTCTACCACAGGCACAGATTTTTCAGCTTCCATGACTGCTGTCTTATATTTAAGGCCAAGAACAGCAGCACCATTGTCCATGCTGGTTACTGCTGGTTTGGCAGGTTGCACGGACTGAACGGCAGTTTCTGTTACAGGTGATATGACGGGGAGATCGACATTTTCAACAACAGAAGCATTTTCTGGTGTGCATGAATCCTCAAGTACTGACCCGCTTTCTGTGTCACCTACTTCAGTTGCGCAAGATTCTTGCGCAACAATTTCAGAATGAATTACCGATTCATTTGTAACAATTACAAGATGCTTCTCTTCAACATGATCCTCCTTTATCTCTGCAGTATGGTCATCAAGAGAGGGTATTTTCTCACTAGTGTCCATAGGTTCAGCAGCCTCTTGCTGAACAGTGCACATCTCGATACTAACTAACTCAGCGTTTTCCACCTGTTCACTTGAAACATCAACTGTAGCATGTACCAGCCTAGATAGTTGTGTGTCTTGCTGCTCATCTTTTATCTCAACTGATTCGTTTACAGCAGGCGGGCTACACGGTCTGTCGACTTCAGCTTCTACCTGCTCAGCGATAGTGTCTATCTGATTGGTTGAGTCCATAGCATATTCAACTGTGGTCTCAGCTTCCTGCAATACATGAGATTTTGATACTTCACTTTCGGCATTTTCTGCCAATACAGTCTCATTCTCAGTGGGCTGTAAAACTTTGCTGTCCAACAGTGATGATTCGGTAACACAAAGGTCTGTATCTGTGGTTTCTTTAGGATGTTCAATCACATCCTCTAATGGTTTGTTTTCAACATCGGCTGTCTGAAGTTGGGTTTCATTCTCAACCATTTTCGGCAGATTTTCACTCCCCACCTCACTTTCCGCCTTCTTCTTTGACGGTCGAGCTTCATTCTTCACAGGTTTGGGATCCAAATATTTTGGTAATTTGAGAACCACCTTCAAAGGACTAAGCTGTGATACCTCTGCAGTTCCCCTACCACTAATTTCTGCAGATTCAGAGCGTTCCTTGCTTGATGACCGAGATTTGTGGCGGCGATGGCTTCTCTCGTGCCGGTGTTCAGACTTTACAGGGGCAGTCTCATTCGGACCCATGTCTGGATTCTTACTCTTTTTGTGCTGCTTCTTGTGTTTGTGATGACGACCATGGTAATCACCGCTATGGTGTTTGTGTAGCTCTTGCGACTGGGTCCCTGCAATAGTCAAAGTCAAGATAAGTTTGTAATATAAAATGTAATATGCAACATGTAATATGCAATATGCCAACAATAGAGGGATTCAGGCAACCGGGGGGGGGGGGTTACTGTTAATAGATCTCCAGGAACGCTCACACCTTGGCTTGACGCCAAAGGTAGCCTGGGGAACATTGACATTTCTAGATGCTGCTTACACCTCCAGACCAAGTCCGATCACATGTGGCCGATTCGGCCTTCTCCTATTTTAAGTCGCCCAGGGAAGGCTATGGTTGTAAAACCCACAGAAAATAGTAAAAATATAAAGTTGTGTGTAAAAAGTGGAACCCTATATTTCTGACGGAAAATGAAAAGGAAGGAAGACTCCAAGTGCCTGTATTTGATAACGGAATATGGGTAGAGTAAAAGACCTAATAGACGGACAGTTAATGGTTATCTCTCAATAACTCCATATATAGACTACTGATCAAACCCATACATGTATATAAGGTGCCCTATACGGGTCTTCCAGTTGGCTTTCCTAGTTAATAGCATGCAAGAAATTCATTATTATGCATTAATTCTTTCATGTAAGACATAACAATGGACTGTACTATTAGTACATCATTCCCAGAAATAAGTTTAGGCATGCAAACTTAAATGTCCAATATTTTCAATGAGGATTACGACATCCATGCAGCTTCTTTCAATTATCATGTAAATGCACATGATATTCAAGTACAGTTGCATTCATATGGTAGGTAAACGACTTATCATCAAGGCTGAAGGGCTATAGTTAGAATTAATACAAGAAATTCTTAATATATAGAGGGTATCCGCCATTAGGTACCCTTTAATGATAAGTATAAGTAATGACATACTGCATCATTAGTGCATGTAATTACTGAAGAACTCAGGGGACAAATGGTCAGCACCTCTGCACCTCAACACTAAAAAAAAAAAAAAAAAAATGCATGTAATTACTGTGTTAATCTAAAATAACTTGATCAGCCCTTTAGGATATTGTTCAGATGAACATATTGCCACTGATTCAACTTAGATATATTATTTGAAAACGCCTTTCTTGTGAATCAAACTTGGTATAAATCCAGAGATGTCACTCGCCGGTTGACGAAAACCAAGAACACTGGAATTTCGACACCTTTTCCCAGGAAATTAACATAATTCAGTAGAGAAATCTCAAAAAGACAAAAACCAGGAATTCCTGGTAAAACAGGAAAAGTGGCATCTATTAGTTATATATATATATATATATATATATATATATATATATATATATATATATATATATATATATATATATATATATATCAGTTATATATTTTTGTTATTTTGGGTCAGAATGGTTATGAATACACATATCAATCATCAAGCACAATTTATCATGTTTTGGTCAACCTAATCACTAGTTTACAGTAGAGTGTCCGCTATCAGGGGCTGTCCGCCAATAGGACCCGTTACTCTAGGTCTGTTTGTACAAAACATGGTGACTGTAGTGAGGACTACCCCCCCCCCCGGCCCCATTGAAATGCTCAATAAAGCTACAAAAATAAGGGGTTACTAACATAGTATGCATACCATTTAACAGTTACCCAAGTACAAAGGTAATTTTCCCTGCACAGGGAAGGAGGGGTCCAGGTAGTTTGAGTATGTACGCATAGGAGGAGGGGGTAGTCCAAATGCGTACATGGTGCAACGTGGGAGGTGGGTCAATTTTGGGCAAAAATTTGCATACATAATCAATGGATGCCCCTTTTGTTCAGTGCCATGATCCTTGGATCAGAGATGATCTTTATAGAGCAGCCAGGCGCAGTGAAAATGAAGATGACTGGAGGATTTTTCTAATTTCTATAGGAATTGGGAGGAAGAGCTTATTTTCTATAGTAAAAAACACAAAATTGGTGAGCTCTTAGTACTTTTAAACGATAATCCTGTTAAATAGTGGAAAGCCATTAGAAAATTATTGCAAATAAAACGTCCTCCACCCTTATTAAGCTAAATAGACTGTTAGTTCCCCCACATGACTGTGCAGAGTACATTAATTCAAACATTCGAGAGAAATTGGCTAATATCTTACCGGGAGTCAATACCATTGATCAGGGTAATAGAGGTTCAGATCAGGGTGCACTGGCGCATGATCGTAACTTACTTGAACCTGTTTCTTTTATTGATATTATGAAGTTAAAAAAGGGTATAAATATTACAAAACTATAATCTATAAAGCATGTCAAATCATGTTTTAAGGACGCTTTCACGGCAATACCAGAGGTCATACATTGTCTTTATAATCGATGTTTGGAAACGCTTTGTTTTCCTGATAGTTGGAAGCGAGCTACAGTAATCCCTTTACACAAAAAGAAGAATTCACTAGATGTAAAATTATAAGAAAAATTAACTGTGGTGTCCCTCACGGATCCGTGCTGGGGCCTGCTCCTTTCTCCATTTGTATTAATCCTTCGGCAACTTTATCAAATTTTGACATTAATCATGGCATCATTCACCATAAGGTAGTGTTACTACTGTTAATGACATGAAGGACAACCTTAAACTACTATCTGACTGGTGTATAAGAAATAGTTTGACAATCAATGTATCAAAGACCAAATGGATGGATTTTAACCGGAATAATGATAGAAGGTTGCCTGTTTTTAAACTCAATGGAGAGGAGATTAAACATCTAAAGACATAGATATTCAGGATAGATTGAAATATTTGACCAGAGCTCTTTACCCCACCATATATGAGACCCCCTGTGGGTTCACAGGCTGTTCCGTCCTATTTATACCCTCCCTTCCCCTTTAACTTGTTGTGAGCGATCAAATTAAAAAGAGAAGAAAAAAAAGAAAAAAGGAAACTGATGTTAAAGATATTTTATTTCTTTGCACCTCTCTCCCATCTGTATATATTAATCTCTTTATTATGGGGTCATTGTTATTGTTGACAGTCTGCACCTCTGCAGCTTAACTCAGGCAACTTAACTTTTTCT
Organism: Acholoe squamosa; assembly: GCA_949317995.1. Taxonomy (NCBI): domain Eukaryota; kingdom Metazoa; phylum Annelida; class Polychaeta; order Phyllodocida; family Polynoidae; genus Acholoe; species Acholoe squamosa. The sequence goes on along the minus strand of OX439035.1, from coordinate 70,987,098 downwards.
GAGCGATCAAATACAAGTTCAAGGATGTAGGGCAAGCTCTAAACCTTTGCTCTGCATCCAAATGTAATTGGAGCATTCTCATCCATCAATAATGCATCAATCATCCATCAACCTCCCTATGAAAAACTGCTGGCAAAAGCCAGGATTCAAACCCAAGGAACCATCAATACAACGAAAAAGAGGCACCAGAGGTGGGATTCAAACCCACACTTCCCGCCACACATGAAAAAGAGACCCACATATTTGCATTTTCAGCTTACTGGGAAAAGAGCTGAGATACCTCAGTTCTGATTTAATCAGGATTCCTTTAGCATCCAAACTATGACCTTGCCGATCTATGATTGTGAATCCAGATACTTAAGCCACAGGGGTAGCTATGGTATATAGCAGGACCTTGCGGGTAGGGTGGGTAGAGAGTTTGGTTTGGTTGATTTAACCTCCGCTAATAGTAGTTAAAATTTAGCAGAGAGACTATGTTTTATTTCTTTTCTGTTTACTTAGAGAGCATTGCCTGATTGGATCAGGCTTCCTTGTTATTTATATTTTATCAAAGTTTCCCGCAGGAAATCAAGAGTCTCCTTGTTTCCAGTGCTGTGGAATTCTTGGCAGCAGAGTCTGCAGCCACATTTCCTTCGATTCCTATGTGGCTAGGTACCCAACACATAACCTCTTCTTTGTTTTTTATCTTGTTTTCTGTGTTCGCTTCCCAGATGGCTCAGATTACAACATTTTTTGGATACAGGTCACGTATGGCTTCCAGACATGGGTGCGAGTCTGAAAAGATGACGAATTTCTTCATCGTTGAGACCTTGATCCACTTCAAGGCCTGTAACAGAGCATTTCCATCAGTGGTAAAGAGACTACTTTGTTTGTGAAGCGCTTTCTTCAGGTTCCCAAAGGGTGTGTGGACAGCAAATCTGACATGGTTATCATCTTTGGAACAATCAGTGAAAATGGCTTTGTGGTCACTGTAGTGTTCCTGACTGCTCTGTATTCTTTCTCAAATACATGATCAGGGGTTTCACCTATTTTGTTCTTATCAAGGTTGAGGGTCACCTTCGGTGTCTCCTGCTCCCATAGAGGGGTCTTTGCGGATTCATCTGTCACAATCCGTTTCATATGAATCCCAGCCTCCCAGAACAGTGCTCTTGTTCTCACTGCCATCGGTTTGACGACATTGGGTTTTTCTCTGTAGGTATTTTTGTTGTTGAAAATCAACTTGTGAGCTGGATTGGATGGGTTAGCCCGCACACATATAGCATACTGTAGTATGAGCTTCTCCTGACGTAGGTCCAATGGTGGAATCCCTGCTTCCACATGGAGGCTGGATGCAAATGTTGTCCGAAATGCCCAAAGGCACAGCCGAGTCTCTGGTTCTGGATGGGGTTCAGTCTGTCCAGGTAGGACGTTGGGACAGAGGCATAGACCAGCGACCCGTAGTCCAGACGTGAAGTGTTTCCCTGTCACATCCCCAGTCTGGATGACTGAGGACCTTCGACAAGTTCATTGCCTTTTGACACTTTCTTTGGAGGTATTCAACATGTGGCTTGAAGGACAAGATCCGGTCAAACACCAGTCCAAGGAATTCTTGACTGTTAATCGTTTCTCATGAAGGGTCAGGTGTGGCTCTTCCTTGCATCCCCGTCTGCGACAGAAATGCACTGCACAGGTCTTGCTCTCTGAGAACTTGAACCCGTTCATTTGACTCCATTTCTCCAGCTTAGTCAGTGTCTGCTGGAGGCGGCCTTCTATTGTGGGCATGTGTTTGCCTTTGTAGCAGATAACAAAATCATCTACGTACAGGGTAGAGACTACAGACAAGGGCTGGGCTACCCCTATGGCTCAGGGGCAGTGGAACATGAGTGAAATTGAGGGGGCCAGGGCCCAAAAGTTTAGGGGTGATAGTATGGTGTTAATTGTGAACTTTCATCTTGGGGCCGAAGGCCCCATAAATTTTGAGATTTACTTCTAAATTGCTGCATTTTGAATGGATTTTAGTTTGTGTTAAGAGAAAATTGAGGAATTGTACCTTGATTTTGCTATATTTTAGGGCAATCTGAGTCAAAATTTCCGTAGTTCTCTAAAATGTGGGGGGGGGGGGGGCAAAACATACTTTGCCCCCCCCCCAAACTTCAAAGTTGATAGGGCCCTGGCGCCTAGGCCCCCTGTTCCGCCGCCTATGTCAGGCTTAATGCCATGACTCTTAGAAATAATTCATATTAAACTACACATTGTAAGGTTTAATATTCAATTATCCCACAGAGTGGCATCTAAGCCAGGGGTAGCTATTTTGTCTCGTTATATGTATATGGGTAAGATTCTGATCGGTAAGACCGCCACTCTCCAGAGGTGGTGAGTGTGTACTGTCTGATGGGTGGTCTAAGAGTCTGTTTCACAGATCATAATGGCAGTTATAAAGTTAGTCTCATGTGTGCTGTCCTCGATGTCTTCCAGTAGAGGTCTGTTGTAGAACCTGGCAAACATATTGGTTCTCGCCCAGCCTGCTGAGTATGTCATTTTAATGGTACATTTAGCCTTTCCGCTGCACTGGTGCCCCAAAGTGTTCCATTATTCCTGTGTCTCTTAAGGTGGCTTTGATGTACCTTGACAGAGTGACAGAGCTGGCTGGGGTGGACAGCGTTTTGATGGTGCCAAACACCCTGGGGTGTGCCCCTTTTGTGTCCTCCCTGTCCAGGTAGGCTCTCAGGTGAGAGTAGAATAGATACAAGTGTGTGTGTCTTCATGTTTGTCAAACCTGAGTAGTAGTGGATTCTTTTTAGGGTGGTTTGACTCCAGCTTTGTGGAGTATTTGATCCTAATGGTATCCTCTGAGAGTCTAAGGTCAGTTCTTAGTAGGGCATAGGCGCTCTGTATCCTTTGACCTGTTGCTAACATGAAGAGGAGTAGTGTTCTTCTTGTTAGCTTGTCCAGGTCTAGGTCCTTTATGTTGCCCCACTGTGCCAGTTTTCCTATCACTGGTGCTTGGTCCAATATGTAAGTGTAGGGTTCCTGTGGTGGGTTTAGGGCTTTTGTCCCCCTAACAAGTTTTTGGGTAAGTGCATGTTCACCTATTGGCCTGCCTTCTATGTAGATAAAGCATGACAGGAGGGACCTGGTGGTGGCTACTGATGTGTCCCACCCCACTGTTGGAGAACTCTATTAGGAAATCTACACATTGGTGTATGGTGGGGTGGGTGACACTGATACTGTTCTTCCTGGTGTGTTTTAGCCACTTCCTTGCTGCTGGTGCGTAGCTGGCTATGATAGATTTTGACCATGAGGCCATAAGGAGTTCCCAGGATGCCTTGGATATCCCTTTATGATCAGGTAGTCTCCAGGAGGTGCTTTTTGTTTATAGAGGCAGGCATAGGAGTTTCATCCTGTTGGCCATGGGGATTTGTTTGTTTGTTTGTTTGTTTGTTTAGTTTTACGTCCGGGGGCCATCGAGGAACTCAGACATTCAAAGATTTTCTTTTGATCCCCTGGCCACTGCAGCGTTGACGTGTTGACCTTTAGGATCAATCTGTCCTTGAAGGTTGGTAATCTCTTGAAGTCGAGGTACCAGGGTTGTGTCTTCCAGTCTGGTACAAGGTGCCCTGCCAATGATACTAAAGGGTGGAAATATGAGTACAAACAGGCCTGACCAGCTTATTAAGAATGCATCGGTTGTAGGCATACAAAGTGTTTGCATATTGCATTGGAAGGAGAGGCAAACAGGTCAATGTCGGAACTTTTTCAATATTTTCTGTTGGCTTTCAGAGCTCAGCTCTTGAGACCCTGTCTGCTTGAACAATTTCCTCTGAGGAAATGTGGTTTTGAAAGTTGCATTCATTTCCCAGACTAGTCTGAATACACTTTCATTGGTTTTAGTGCATGGGATAGATTGGCTAGATCTCCCTGATGGCTGTAGTGTTGTCTATGAACATGTGTATGTGTTTACCCATTAGGGGTTCGTTGAAGTGTAGCAGTGCTCTGTGAGCTGCTAGGATTTCTTTTATGTTTATGTGAAGGGTTTCTCTCTCTCCACACCATTCTTCCCCATATTCTAAGTGAATTTCAGGTATGTAGGCACCCCACCCTGTATCTGAGGAGTCTGTGTACAGGGTTACGTGTGGGCACTGTTCTGTGTAGGTTTTCTATGCTTGTGGAAGGTACTGTAGGTTCTCTCTTAGGGTTGGTTTTATGAACCCCCTGAGGGGAATGAATTTGTCATAGTTGTCTGTGTAGTTATTAGGGCCTGTTTTTTTTTTTGCAATGATGAGCTTTTTGGTAAGGACCTTTGCTGTCATTACCCGTTTCTGTGGCTGCTAGGGCCCCTAGAACCTGTGAGAATTTCCTTATGGTGCATATTTGTACCATCAGGATATCTTCCACCTTTTGTGTGATGCCGGCCATCCTCTGACCATTGTACCAGTGGCTCGCATTGCAAGTCAATGTGTTACTGCAGTGGTTGCAGTAGGGGCATCTCCCTCCCATATTCCCTGAGGATCTGTATATAATCCTCCGCCTGGCCTGACCTGCCGGCGTTGTCTTCCTCAGTTTCTGGTTCAACCCCATCCTCAGATATTGAGTCAAACTGTTGTGTTGGAATCTTGCCCTGGGATTCAGCATAAGTGCTGGCTTCAGATCCAAAGCTGAGTTGGGCCGTAGATGACCTGTTTAAAGCTAAAATGTCCTCCAGGACGCTCTGACTGGACACTGTTGCTTGGGTATGTTCCCCCTGGGGGTACCCTGTCCGCAGGTGATGGTAGAGTCTGAATTCGGAGTGCTCTATTTTGAAGAAGTGATGCTGAGCATCTTGTGCTCAGCCTGGCCAGCCTCTCTACAAGCTTTGTGCCGTGGAGGGGGAAGGAGCCTAACTCCTACCGCCATGGTGGTGGGATGATCATCTCCTCTGTGGGATAATCATCTCATGGTGGGGAAAATAGAAAAGAATCAAAACAGTCTCTCTGCTAAATTTTATTTACTATTATTGGAGGTAAAATCAACCAAACCAAACCTCATTGTGGGCTCATTGTTATTGTCTGCACCTCTCCAGCTTAAGTCAGGCAAAGCCAATTGGATAATTAATGTGATCATAATGTTCTAGCTCATGTGTCAGTAAATTAATGCTCTGCTTGGTTGACCTTGTTGAAATTGATCGGGTAGATCCTAACATATTGTGCTTAAAGGGGAAATTTTCGTTAGTGTACCTATGACCTGGAGTCCTGTTGTGCCCTCCCAGCAGGTCTTTTGCTGCCTCCCCACAGAGATGCTAATTTTTATTGCGCTGCAGGGGGTCCTGTTTGAAGTTTGGTCTGTCTGGAGTCATTAGGGTTGGGGGTGGTGGCTGGAGCTGCTCCATAAAATGACCACTGACCAGACAACAGGGGGTGGGTATATATTGATGGAACAGCCAGACTTCAAAAGGTTGACAGTTGGGGAAATAAGAAACCCATTTTCTGAGTGTTTTATTTATCAAAACTAGTTGATTTTAGCTGTATCTGCCAATTAGGTAATCCCACACATGTTATGAATCTTAGAGAAATTAGTATACACTAAAGACATAGATATTCAGGATAGATTGAAATATTTGACCAGAGCTCTTTACCCCACCATATGAGACCCCCTGTGGGTTCACAGGCTGTTCTGTCCTATTTATACCCTCCCTTCCCCTTTAACTTGTTGTGAGCGATCAAATTAAAAAGAAAGGAAAAAGAAAAAGAAATAAGGAAACTGTGGTGGTCGCGAGTCGTCCTCTAGGAACCTTCGACCATGTCAATGGTCCACGTGGGGGACGTCGTGAGCAACTCTCTTACCCGACGCCTGGGGGCGCTGGAGTCCAGCGCCACGTCACCACATGGTCACGTGGCCCTCGACTCTGGTGTATATAAGGCGTTTCGTGGCCTTCCTCAGGGTCAGTCCAGTCGTGATGGACTATCGTGAGTGATGGTTGGCGGCTGCCCGACTACCATGTCCTAATACTTCTCTGTGCTGTTGCACAGGGAAGGTACATGTTACTTGTTGAAATAGACACTAGAAGGCTGTGCTAGTCGTCTAGTGTCGAGATTGTTTAGTAGGTTGAACACTACTACCTGTGAACTGCCATCGAGAACGGCTGATGCCTATGCGTTGTCGACAATCAAGTTTTAACTGGAACCTGACTAGTTGTTCTTCGTTGTCTATCGAAAGATTCGATTAACATCGAGGGGTAGAAAGCTACAAAACTGATGTTAAAGATATTTTATTTCTTTGCACCTCTCTTCCATCTGTATATATTCATCTCCTTATTATGGGGTTATTGTTATTGTTGACAGTCTGCACCTCTGCAGCTTAACTCAGGCAACTTAACTCGTTCTGAGCGATCAAATACAAGTTCAAGGATGTAGGGCAAGCTCTAAACCTTTGCTCTGCATCCAAATGTAATTGGAGCATTCTCATCCATCAACAATGCATCAATCATCCATCAACCTCCCTATGAAAAACTGCTGGCAAAAGCCAGGATTCAAACCCAAGGAACCAACAATACAACGAAAAAGAGGCACCAGAGGTGGGATTCAAACCCACACTTCTCGCCACACATGAAAAAGAGACCCACATATTTGCATTTTCAGCTTACTGGGAAAAGAGCTGAGATACCTCAGTTCTGATTTAATCAGGATTCCTTTAGCATCCAAACTATGACCTTGCCGATCTATGATTGTGAATCCAGATACTTAAGCCACAGGGGTAGCTATGGTATATAGCAGGACCTTGCGGGTAGGGTGGGTAGAGAGTTTGGTTTGGTTGATTTAACCTCCGCTAATAGTAGTTAAAATTTAGCAGAGAGACTATGTTTTATTTCTTTTCTGTTTACTTAGAGAGCATTGCCTGATTGGATCAGGCTTCCTTGTTATTTATATTTTATCAAAGTTTCCCGCAGGAAATCAAGAGTCTCCTTGTTTCCAGTGCTGTGGAATTCTTGGCAGCAGAGTCTGCAGCCACATTTCCTTCGATTCCTATGTGGCTAGGTACCCAACACATAACCTCTTCTTTGTTTTTTATCTTGTTTTCTGTGTTCGCTTCCCAGATGGCTCAGATTACAACATTTTTTGGATACAGGTCACGTATGGCTTCCAGACATGGGTGCGAGTCTGAAAAGATGACGAATTTCTTCATCGTTGAGACCTTGATCCACTTCAAGGCCTGTAACAGAGCATTTCCGTCAGTGGTGAAGATACTACTTTGTTTGTCAATTGATTGATTGATTGATTTGTGTTTTACAGCACTTTAGCGGCACTAAGTGGCTATCCTGTGCTTCACAGGTTAATAGGCACTATCAGCGGAAATGGTGGTATGATTTGTCTATGTGGGGGAAGTAACCATCAGGTTTCAATTAGATGTTATTGTAGAGCTTCACAGGTTGATAGGCACTATCAGCGGAAATGGTGGTATGATTTGTCTATGTGGGGGAAGTAATCATCAGGTTTCAACTAGATGTTATTGTAGAGCCCAAGGGCTTTTATATATCCCAATATTTCTTCTGCTTTGTGTTTCTTGAATAGTTCTTTCAAGCTTGTACAAGTGTGGTATTGTGCCCTGTAGGGACACTGTTGGCAATCCATGAGGATGTGCTCCACTGTCAGGGGGTTCTGACAGCGGGCACACTTGGGAGGGTTTTCTCTCCCTATTCTGTAACCATGGGTCAGTCCGGTGTGACCTATTCTGAGGCGGCTCATAGTTTTCTCTTCATTTCTAGACTTGCACTTGTAGGGCCTGGTCATGTTGACCTTTGTTTGGATCTTTTGGAGTTGGTTTCCCACCTCTGCGTCCCATGATGTTTGCCATTTGTTATATATGTACTTGTTGATCTTGCGCTTCAGGTTGCTTGATGGAAGTGGCATTTGTACTACTGCCTGGCCCAGGGCATCCTTGGCAGCTGAGTCTGCTTGTTCATTTCCTTGAATCCCTACATGGCCAGGGACCCAACCATATTTGATGTTCTTTCCCTCCTCTGTTAACTGGTGGTGTCTTTCCAGCACTTTGTTTACTAGAGGGTGGTTCCATGTGCCTGTTTGCATGGCTTTAAGTGATGACTGGGAGTCTGAGAGGATCAGATGGTCTTTTGCCTCTGAGGTTTCTACATGGTCTTGTGCAAGGTACAGGGCATGCAACTCTGCCGAGTAGATAGATGCTTCATCTGGAAGGCGTTCTTTGTAAGAGTCCAGGCCTTTTACAGCTGCTGAGGCTGTCTTGTTTGCCATATGAGATCCGTGATCAGTGAAGATGGTCTCATAGTCCTTATACTCGTCGTGCAGTTCGTTGAAAGCTGCCTGGTAAGCAGTGCTTGATGTGTTTCCTTTTCTGTGTGGGACTAAGCTGAGGATGATTTCTGGTTGGTACAGTGTCCATGGTGGTCTCTCTGCAATGGTCGGCTCCATGACTTCTTTCAGATCAATGCCTGCTTCTTCCAGTGATTTTGTAACTCTCACTCCAAATGGAGCAAGGAACCACTTTCTCTTGCGGTCATATTCCTCCTGATATGCGGGATTTTTGAGGAGTGTTGTTGCAGGATTGTTAAGAGTTTGCTGCAATTCGAATTGCATATTGGAGAGATAGTTTTTCTTGCCTCAAGAGGAGTGGCAGTTCGTTGGCCTCTACTTCAAGGCTTTTGATGCGAGATGTCCTGAAGGCTCCCAGGCAGATTCGTAAACCTTGGTTTTGAATAGACTCAGCCATTTTAAAGTATGAGGGACTGGCTGCTCCGTAGATGGATAGGCCATAGTCTATCTGTGAGCGAACTAGGGCCCTGTAGAGCTTTAGCAGTGTGGCTTGTTCTCCTCCCCAGGATGGGTGTGCCACTACTCTTAGTAGATTGAGGGCTTTCTTGCATTTCTTGCGCAGGTATTCTATATGCTCTTTGAAGCACAACTTCCAGTCTAGGACCAAACTAAGAAACTTGGTTCTTTGAACGACTGGAATGCGCTGAGAATTGTCTTTGTCCATGTATATGTCTGGTTCTCGTTCTGGGGTGGAATGGTAATGGAAGTGCATGATGGAGGTTTTGTTCTTGGAGAACTTGAAACCATTCTTGTCAGCCCACTCCATCAGTTTCGTTACACATAGTTGTAGCTTCCTCTCGATGGTCTGGATGCTTCTACCACGGAAGGTGATGAGGAAGTCATCCACGTATAGTGTCCGACAAACATCTGGTGGCAGAGCTTTGATGATTTCATTTATTTTGAGGAGGAATAGGGTCACTGACAGGATGCCTCCTTGTGGGACTCCTGACTCTTGGTTGAAGAAGTCGGAAAAGGTGTTATTGACCCTCACTTTGAATCGCCTATTGGACAGGTATTTCTGAATGAATCGTGGGAGTTGGCCTGTCAGGCCATTCTTCTTTAGGTCTTTCAATATCCCATACTGCCAGGTAGTGTCATAGGCCTTTTCAAGATCAAAGAAGATGGCGACCACTTGTTGGTTCTCGCTTTCAAGATACCAGACTAGTCGAGCATTGACCATTCTCTCCATGGTCTTGCAGATACAGCTTGTAAGAGCTATAGGACGATAGTTCCTGGGATTTGATAGATCTTTTTCAGGTTTGGGAAATGGGAGAACTGTTGCCTCTCGCCAGTGTTCTGGGAAGTTGCCTGTCTCTCATATGTGGTTCATGATGCATAAGAGGCACTCCTGGGAGGCCTCTAGTAGTTTTGTCAGAAATTCATAAGGAACGTCATCAGGTCCTGCTGCAGAGCTATTTTTGGTATTGCTTAGCGCAGACTTTAGTTCATTGATTGAAATGGGTGAATTGTAGGGATGGTTATTATTGTCACCGAATATAATGGGGACTCTTTCCTCAACCTCTCTGACGTGATTGAAGTGAGGAGTTCCTCCATTGTGGGATGATATTTCTTCAATGGTGAGTCCAATGAGGTCTGCTACTGCTTTGGTGTCTGTAATGTCTCGGCCATTGGATTTAAGATGCTGAATTTGGGGACTGTCATTTTTTCCCTTCATTCTTCTGATCATATTCCAGATCTTGATGATTGGAGTGTTGTTGTTTATTTTTGAGACAAAGTCTCTCCAGGAGTCTTTTTGTCAAGCGCTTTCTTCAGGTTCCCAAAGGGTGTGTGGACAGCAAATCCGACATGGTTATCATCTTTGGAACAATCAGTGAAAATGGCTTTGTGGTCACTGTACTTGTTCCTAACTGCTCTGTATTCTTTCTCAAATACATGATCAGGGGTTTCACCTTTTTTGTTCCTGACTGCTCTGTATTCTTTCTCAAATACATGATCAGGGGTTGATCAAGGTTGAGGGTCACCTTTGGTGTCTCCTGCTCCCACGGAGGGGTCTTTGCGGGTTCATCTGTCACAATCCGTTTCATAGGAATCCCAGCCTCCCGGAACAGTGCTCTTGTTCTCACTGCCATCGGTTTGACGACATTGGGTTTTTCTCTGTAGGTATTTTTGTTGTTGAAAATCAACTTGTGAGCTGGGTTGGAGGGGTAAGCCCCCACACATATAGCATACTGTAGTATGAGCTTCTCCCGACGTAGGTCCAATGGTGGAATCCCTGCTTTCACATGGAGGCTGGATGCAGGTGTTGTCCGAAATGCCCAAAGGCACAGCCGAGTCCCTGGTTCTGGATGGGGTTTCAGTCTGTCTGATAGGACGTTGGGACAGAGGCACAGACCAGCGACCCGTATTGATTGATTGATTGATTGATTGATTTGTGTTTTACAGCACTTTAGCAGCACTAAGTGGCTATCCCGTGCTTCACAGGTTGATAATTTAACAGAGGAATGTGTCAGTGCCTGCGCATATGTGCACCACACACATTTTGAGGGGATAGGAAAGAGGAGATATAGACTCTTTTAAGTGGGCTAGGGAAGCCCGCAGCGACCCGTAGTCCAGACGTGAAGTGTTTCCCTGTCACATCCCCAGTCTGGATGACTGAGGACCTTCCACAAGTTCCTTGTCTTTTGACACTTTCTTTGGAGGTATTCAACATGTGGCTTGAAGGGCAAGATCCGGTCAAACACCAGTCCAAGGAATTCTTGACTGTTAGTCGTTTCTCATGAAGGGTCAGGTGTGGTTTGTTTGTTTGTTTGTTTGTTTAGTTTTACGTCCGGGGGCCATCAAGGAACTCAGACATTCAAGGTTTCTCGGACATTAAGTCCTTTCTTTTCTTTTTGGACAGGTATTTATATGCTGCTTGCCCGACACAGCAGTGACCGAATCTATGAATGACCGAATCTATGAGATGAATGACCGAATCTATGAGGAGGGTCGAGGGGGAAAACCGCTACCGGGGCTTCATTCCCCTACTCTTTTCGAAGGATAGCAAGTGTTCTTTTATTTGCCTGGTCCCATAGGCAGGGCCAGACAAACCACGGCCTTTGATCACTCAGACGTGGTTCACTGAGGGGGAATCCCATGGCAAAAAACAAGCATGTAAGCCCAGGCCCGCGCATATGGACACCAGCTGCCCACATGCTCACCCCAAGACACAAGAAACCCCAAGTTTGTCGCCTTTTACGAATCTGGTATGCCCACTGTTAGTATGGAAGGAGATTTCTCCTTGTGGACTCCCAATGAAGTTATTCTGCTCCTTCATGCCCTCACATGAAGGTCCCCACTCCACAGGGGGAGGGTCAGGTGTGGCTCTTCCTTGCATCCCCTTCTGCAACAGAAATGCACTGCACAGGTCTTGCTCTCTGAGAACTTGAACCCGTTCATTTGACTCCATTTCTCCAGCTTAGTCAGTGTCTGCTGGAGGCGGCCTTCTATTGTGGGTATGTGTTTGCCTTTGTAGCAGATAACAAAATCATCTACGTACAGGGTAGAGACTACAGACAAGGGCTGGGCTACCCCTATGGCTCAGGGGCAGTGGAACATGAGTGAAATTGAGGGGGCCAGGGCCCAAAAGGTTAGGGGTGATAGTATGGTGTTAATTGTGAACTTTCATAAATTTTGAGATTTACTTCTAAATTGCTGCATTTTGAATGGATTTTAGTTTGTGTCAAGAGAAAATTGAGGAATTGTACCTTGATTTTGCTATATTTTAGGGCAATCTGAGTCAAAATTTCCGTAGTTCTCTAAAATGTGGGGGGGGGGCAAAACATACTTTGCCCCCCCCCCCAAACTTCAAAGTTGATAGGGCCCTGGCCCCTAGGCCCCCCTGTTCCGCCGCCTATGTCAGGCTTAATGCCGTGACTCTTAGAAATAATTCATATTAAACTACACATTGTAAGGTTTAATATTCAATTATCCCACAGAGTGGCATCTAAGCCAGGGGTAGCTATTTTGTCTCGTTATATGTATATTGGTAAGATTCTGATCGGTAAGACCGCCACTCTCCAAAGGTGGTGAGTGTGTACTGTCTGATGGGTGGTCTAAGAGTCTGTTTCAAAGATCATAATGGCAGTTATAAAGTTAGTCTCATGTGTGTTGTCCTCAATGTCTTCCAGTAGAGGTCTGTTGTAGAACCTGGCAAACATATTGGTTCTCGCCCAGCCTGCTGAGTATGTCATTTATTGGTACATTTAGCCTTTCCGCTGAACTGGTGCCCCAAAGTGTTCCTTTATTCCTGTGTCTCTTAAGGTGACTTTGGTGTACCTTGACAGAGTGAAGGAGCTGGCTGGGTTGGACGGCGTTTTGATGGTGCCAAACACTCTGGGGTGTGCCCCTTTTGTGTCCTCCATGTCCAGGTAGGCTCTCAGGTGAGAGTAGAATAGATACAAGTGTGTGTGTCTTCATGTTTGTCAAACCTGAGTAGTAGTGGATTCTTTTTAGGGTGGTTTGACTTCAGCTTTGTTGAGTATTTGATCTTAATGGTATCCTCTGAGAGTCTAAGGTCTGTTCTCAGTAGGGCATAGACGCTCTGTATCCTTTGACCTGTTGCTAACATAAAGAGGAGTAGTGTTCTTCTTGTTAGCTTGTCCAGGTCTAGGTCCTTTATGTTGCCCCACTGTGCCAGTTTTCCTATCACTGGTGCTTGGTCCAATATGTAAGTGTAGGGTTCATGTGGTGGGTTTAGGGCTTTTGTCCCCCTAACAAGTTTTTGGGTAAGTGCATGTTCACCTATTGGCCTGCCTTCTATGTAGATAAAGCATGACAGGAGGGATCTGGTGGTGAATACTGATGTGTCCCACCCCACTGTTGGAGAACTCTATTAGGAAATCTACACATTGGTGTATGGTGGGGTGGGTGACACTGATACTGTTCTTCCTGGTGTGTTTTAGCCACTTCCTTGCTGCTGGTGCGTAGCTGGCCATGATAGATTTTGACCATGAGGCCATAAGGAGTTCCCAGGATGCCTTGGATATCCCTTTATGATCAGGTAGTCTCCAGGAGGTGCTTTTTGTTTATAGAGGCAGGCATAGGAGTTTCATCCTATTGGCCATGGGGAAGATTTTCTTTTGATCCCCTGGCCACTGCAGCGTTGACGTGTTGACCTTTAGGATCAATCTGTCCTTGAAGGTTGGTAATCTCTTGAAGTCGAGGTACCAGGGTTGTGTCTTTCAGTCCGGTACAAGGTGCCCTGCCAATGATACTAAAGGGTGGAAATATGAGTACAAACAGGCCTGACCAGCTTATTAAGAATGCATCGGTTGTAGGCATACAAAGTGTTTGCATATTGCATTGGAAGGAGAGGCAAACAGGTCAATGTCGGAACTTTTTCAATAGTTTCTGTTGGCTTTCAGAGCTCAGCTCTTGAGACCCTGTCTGCTTGAACAATTTCCTCTGAGGAAATGGGGTTTTGAAAGTTGCATTCATTTCCCAGACTAGTCTGAATACACTTTCATTGGTTTTAGTGCATGGGATAGATTGGCTAGATCTCCCTGATGGCTGTAGTGTTGTCTATGAACATGTGTATGTGTTTACCCATTAGGGGTTCTTTGAAGTGTAGCAGTGCTCTGTGAACTGCTAGGATTTCTTTTATGTTTATGTGAAGGGTTTCTCTCTCTCCACACCATTTTTCCCCATATTCTAAGTGGATTTCAGGTATGTAGGCACCCCACCCTGTGTCTGATTTTTTTGTTTGTTTGTTTGTTTAGTTTTACGTCCGGGGGCCATCGAGGAACTCAGACATTCAAGGTTTCTCGGACATTAAGTCCTTTCTTTTCTTTTTGGACAGGTATTTATATGCTGCTTGCCCAAAACAGCAGTGACCGAATCTATGAATGACCGAATCTATGAGATGAATGACCGAATCTATGAGGAGGGTCGAGGGGGAAAACCGCTACCGGGGCTTCATTCCCCTACTCTTTTCGAAGGATAGCAAGTGTTCTTTTATTTGCCTGGTCCCATAGGCAGGGCCAGACAAACCACGGCCTTTGATCACTCAGACGTGGTTCACTGAGGGGGAATCCCATGGCAAAAGACAAGCATGTAAGCCCAGGCCCGCGCATATGGACACCAGCTGCCCACATGCTCACCCCAAGACACAAGAAACCCCAAGTTTGTCGCCTTTTACGAATCTGGTATGCCCACTGTCAGTATGGAAGGAGATTTCTCCTTGTGGACTCCCAATGAAGTTATTCTGCTCCTTCATGCCCTCACATGAAGGTCCCCACTCCACAGGGGGAACCCTGTGTCTGAGGAGTCTGTGTACAGGGTTATGTGTGGGCACTGTTCTGTGTAGGTTTTCTATGCTTGTGGGAGGTACTGTAGGTTCTCTCTTAGGGTTGGTTTTATGAACCCCCTGAGGGGAATGAATTTGTCATAGTTGTCTGTGTAGTTATTAGGGCCTGTTTTTTTTTTTTTGCAGTGATGAGCTTTTTGGTAAGGACCTTTGCTGTCATTACCCGTTTCTGTGGCTGCTAGGGCCCCTAGAACCTGTGAGAATTTCCTTATGGTGCATATTTGTACCATCAGGATATCTTCCACCTTTTGTGTGATGCCGGCCATCCTCTGACCATTGTACCAGTGGCTCGCATTGCAAGTCAATGTGTTACTGCAGTGGTTGCAGTAGGGGCATCTCCCTCCCATATTCCCTGAGGATCTGTATATAATCCTCCGCCTGGCCTGACCTGCCGGCGTTGTCTTCCTCAGTTTCTGGTTCAACCCAATCCTCAGATATTGAGTCAAACTGTTGTGTTGGAATCTTGCCCTGGGATTCAGCATAAGTGCTGGCTTCAGATCCAAAGCTGAGTTGGGCCGTAGATGACCTGTTTACAGCTAAAATGTCCTCCAGGACGCTCTGACTGGACACTGTTGCTTGGGTATGTTCCCCCTGGGGGTACCCTGTCCGCAGGTGATGGTAGAGTCTGAATTCGGAGTGCTCTATTTTGAAGAAGTGATGCTGAGCATCTTGTGCTCAGCCTGGCCAGCCTATCTACAAGCTTTGTGCCGTGGAGGGGGAAGGAGCCTAACTCCTACCGCCATGGTGGTGGGATGATCATCTCCTCTGTGGGATAATCATCTCATGGTGGGGAAAATAGAAAAGAATCAAAACAGTCTCTCTGCTAAATTTTATTTACTATTATTGGAGGTAAAATCAACCAAACCAAACCTCATTGTGGGCTCATTGTTATTGTCTGCACCTCTCCAGCTTAAGTCAGGCAAAGCCAATTGGATAATTAATGTGATCATAATGTTCTAGCTCATGTGTCAGTAAATTAATGCTCTGCTTGGTTGACCTTGTTGAAATTGATCGGGTAGATCCTAACATATTGTGCTTAAAGGGGAAATTTTCGTTAGTGTACCTATGACCTGGAGTCCTGTTGTGCCCTCCCAGCAGGTCTTTTGCTGCCTCCCCACAGAGATGCTAATTTTTATTGCGCTGCAGGGGGTCCTGTTTGAAGTTTGGTCTGTCTGGAGTCATTAGGGTTGGGGGTGGTGGCTGGAGCTGCTCCATAAAATGACCACTGACCAGACAACAGGGGGTGGGTATATATTGATGGAACAGCCAGACTTCAAAAGGTTGACAGTTGGGGAAATAAGAAACCCATTTTCTGAGTGTTTTATTTATCAAAACTAGTTGATTTTAGCTGTATCTGCCAATTAGGTAATCCCACACATGTTATGAATCTTAGAGAAATTAGTATACACTAAAGACATAGATATTCAGGATAGATTGAAATATTTGACCAGAGCTCTTTACCCCACCATATGAGACCCCCTGTGGGTTCACAGGCTGTTCTGTCCTATTTATACCCTCCCTTCCCCTTTAACTTGTTGTGAGCGATCAAATTAAAAAGAAAAGAAAAAAGAAAAAGAAACAAGGAAACTGTGGTGGTCGCGAGTCGTCCTCGAGGAACCTTCGACCATGTCAATGGTCCACGTGGGGGACGTCGTGAGCAACTCTCTTACCCGAAGCCTGGGGGCGCTGGAGTCCAGCGCCACGTCACCACATGGTCACGTGGCCCTCGACTCTGGTGTATATAAGGCGTTTCGTGGCCTTCCTCAGGGTCAGTCCAGTTGTGATGGACTATCGTGAGTGATGGTTGGCGGCTGCCCGACTACCATGTCCTAATACTTCTCTGTGCTGTTGCACAGGGAAGGTACATGTTACTTGTTGAAATAAGACACTAGAAGGCTGTGCTAGTCGTCTAGTGTCGAGATTGTTTAGTAGGTTGAACACTACTACCTGTGAACTGCCATCGAGAACGGCTGATGCCTATGCGTTGTCGACAATTAAGTTTTAACTTGAACCTGACTAGTTGTTCTTCGTTGTCTATCGAAAGATTCGATTAACATCGAAGGGTAGAAAGCTACAAAACTGATGTTAAAGATATTTTATTTCTTTGCACCTCTCTTCCATCTGTATATATTCATCTCCTTATTATGGGGTTATTGTTATTGTTGACAGTCTGCACCTCTGCAGCTTAACTCAGGCAACTTAACTCGTTCTGAGCGATCAAATACAAGTTCAAGGATGTAGGGCAAGCTCTAAACCTTTGCTCTTCATCCAAATGTAATTGGAGCATTCTCATCCATCAATAATGCATCAATCATCCATCAACCTCCCTATGAAAAACTGCTGGCAAAAGCCAGGATTCAAACCCAAGGAACCAACAATACAACGAAAAAGAGGCACCAGAGGTGGGATTCAAACCCACACTTCCCGCCACACATGAAAAAGAGACCCCCATATTTGCATTTTCAGCTTACTGGGAAAAGAGCTGAGATACCTCAGTTCTGATTTAATCAGGATTCCTTTAGCATCGAAACTATGACCTTGCCGATCTATGATTGTGAATCCAGATACTTAAGCCACAGGGGTAGCTATGGTATATAGCAGGACCTTGCGGGTAGGGTGGGTAGAGAGTTTGGTTTGGTTGATTTAACCTCCGCTAATAGTAGTTAAAATTTAGCAGAGAGACTATGTTTTATTTCTTTTCTGTTTACTTAGAGAGCATTGCCTGATTGGATCAGGCTTCCTTGTTATTTATATTTTATCAAAGTTTCCCGCAGGAAATCAAGAGTCTCCTTGTTTCCAGTGCTGTGGAATTCTTGGCAGCAGAGTCTGCAGCCACATTTCCTTCGATTCCTATGTGGCTAGGTACCCAACACATAACCTCTTCTTTATTTTTTATCTTATTTTCTGTGTTCGCTTCCCAGAAGGCTCAGATTACAACATTTTTTGGATACAGGTCACGTATGGCTTCCAGACATGGGTGCGAGTCTGAAAAGATGACGAATTTCTTCATCGTTGAGACCTTGATCCACTTCAAGGCCTGTAACAGAGCAGTTCCGTCAGTGGTGAAGATACTACTTTGTTTGTCAATTGATTGATTGATTGATTTGTGTTTTACAGCACTTTAGCGGCACTAAGTGGCTATCCTGTGCTTCACAGGTTGATAGGGACTATCAGCGGAAATGGTGGTATGATTTGTCTATGTGGGGGAAGTAACCATCAGGTTTCAATTAGATGTTATTGTAGAGCTTCACAGGTTGATAGGCACTATCAGCGGAAATGGTGGTATGATTTGTCTATGTGGGGGAAGTAATCATCAGGTTTCAACTAGATGTTATTGTAGAGCCCAAGGGCTTTTATATATCCCAATATTTCTTCTGCTTTGTGTTTCTTGAATAGTTCTTTCAAGCTTGTACAAGTGTGGTATTGTGCCCTGTAGGGACACTGTTGGCAATCCATGAGGATGTGCTCCACTGTCAGGGGGTTCTGACAGCGGGCACACTTAGGAGGGTTTTCTCTCCCTATTCTGTAACCATGGGTTCAGTCTGGTGTGACCTATTCTGAGGCGGCTCATAGTTTTCTCTTCATTTCTAGACTTGCACTTGTAGGGCCTGGTCATGTTGACCTTTGTTTGGATCTTTTGGAGTTGGTTTCCCACCTCTGCGTCCCATGATGTTTGCCATTTGTTATATATGTACTTGTTGATCTTGCGCTTCAGGTCGCTTGATGGAAGTGGCATTTGTACTACTGCCTGGCCCAGGGCATCCTTGGCAGCTGAGTCTGCTTGTTCATTTCCTTGAATCCCTACATGGCCAGGGACCCAAACATATTTGATGTTCTTTCCCTCCTCTGTTAACTGGTGGTGTCTTTCCAGCACTTTGTTTACTAGAGGGTGGTTCCATGTGCCTGTTTGCATGGCTTTAAGTGATGACTGGGAGTCTGAGAGGATCAGATGGTCTTTTGCCTCTGAGGTTTCTACATGGTCTTGTGCAAGGTACAAGGCATGCAACTCTGCCGAGTAGATAGATGCTTCATCTGGAAGGCGTTCTTTGTAAGAGTCCAGGCCTTTTACAGCTGCTGAGGCTGTCTTGTTTGCCATATGAGATCCATTAGTGAAGATGGTCTCATAGTCCTTATACTCGTCGTGCAGTTCGTTGAAAGCTGCCTGGTAAGCAGTGCTTGATGTGTTTCCTTTTCTGTGTGGGACTAAGCTGAGGATGATTTCTGGTTGGTACAGTGTCCATGGTGGTCTCTCTGCAATGGTCAGCTCCATGACTTCTTTCAGATCAATGCCTGCTTCTTCCAGTGATTTTGTAACTCTCACTCCAAATGGAGCAAGGAACCACTTTCTCTTGCGGTCATATTCCTCCTGATATGCGGGATTTTTGAGGAGTGTTGTTGCAGGATTGTTAAAGAGTTTGCTGCAATTCGAATTGCATATTGGAGAGATAGTTTTTCTTGCCTCAAGAGGAGTGGCAGTTCGTTGGCCTCTACTTTAAGGCTTTTGATGCGAGATGTCCTGAAGGCTCCCAGGCAGATTCGTAAACCTTGGTTTTGAATAGACTCAGCCATTTTAAAGTATGAGGGATTGGCTGCTCCCTAGATGGATAGGCCATAGTCTATCTGTCAGCGAACTAGGGCCCTGTAGAGCTTTAGCAGTGTGGCTTGTTCTCCTCCCCAGGATGGGTGTGCCACTACTTTTAGCAGATTGAGGGCTTTCTTGCATTTCTTGCGCAGGTATTCTATATGCTCTTTGAAGCACAACTTCCAGTCTAGGACCAAACTAAGAAACTTGGTTCTTTGAACGACTGGAATGCGCTGAGAATTGTCTTTGTCCATGTATATGTCTGGTTCTCGTTCTGGGGTGGAATGGTAATGGAAGTGCATGATGGAGGTTTTGTTCTTGGAGAACTTGAAACCATTCTTGTCAGCCCACTCCATCAGTTTCGTTACACATAGTTGTAGCTTCCTCTCGATGGTCTGGATGCTTCTACCACGGAAGGTGATGAGGAAGTCATCCACGTATAGTGTCCGACAAACATCTGGTGGCAGAGCTTTGATGATTTCATTTATTTTGAGGAGGAATAGGGTCACTGACAGGATGCCTCCTTGTGGGACTCCTGACTCTTGGTTGAAGAAGTCGGAAAAGGTGTTATTGACCCTCACTTTGAATCGCCTATTGGACAGGTATTTCTGAATGAATCGTGGGAGTTGGCCTGTCAGGCCATTCTTCTTTAGGTCTTTCAATATCCCATACTGCCAGGTAGTGTCATAGGCCTTTTCAAGATCAAAGAAGATGGCGACCACTTGTTGGTTCTTTATGAAAGCATCTCTTATATATGTTTCAAGGCTGGCTAAAGCATCCAGTGTCGATCTTCCCTTACGAAACCCACACTGGTAAGGATTGAGGATGTTCTCGCTTTCAAGATACCAGACTAGCCGAGCATTGACCATCCTCTCCATGGTCTTGCAGATACAGCTTGTAAGAGCTATAGGACGATAGTTCCTGGGATTTGATAGATCTTTTTCAGGTTTGGGAAATGGGAGAACTGTTGCCTCTCGCCAATGTTCTGGGAAGTTGCCTGTCTCTCATATGTGGTTCATGATGCCTAAGAGGCACTTCCGGGAGGCCTCTGGTAGTTTTGTCAGAAATTCATAAGGAACGTCATCAGGTCCTGCTGCAGAGCTATTTTTGGTATTGCTTAGCGCAGACTTTAGTTCATTGATTGAAATGGGTGAATTGTAGGGATGGTTATTATTGTCACCGAATATAATGGGGACTCTTTCCTCAACCTCTCTGACGTGATTGAAGTGAGGAGTTCCTCCATTGTGGGATGATATTTCTTCAATGGTGAGTCCATTGAGGTCTGCTACTGCTTTGGTGTCTGTAATGTCTCGGCCATTGGATTTAAGATGCTGAATTTGGGGACTGTCATTTTTTCCCTTCATTCTTCTGATCATATTCCAGATCTTGGTGATTGGAGTGTTGTTGTTTATTTTTGAGACAAAGTCTCTCCAGGAGTCTTTTTGTCAAGCGCTTTCTTCAGGTTCCCAAAGGGTGTGTGGACAGCAAATCCGACATGGTTATCATCTTTGGAACAATCAGTGAAAATGGCTTTGTGGTCACTGTACTTATTCCTAACTGCTCTGTATTCTTTCTCAAATACATGATCAGGGGTTTCACCTTTTTTGTTCCTGACTGCTCTGTATTCTTTCTCAAATACATGATCAGGGGTTGATCAAGGTTGAGGGTCACCTTTGGTGTCTCCTGCTCCCACGGAGGGGTCTTTGCGGGTTCATCTGTCACAATCCGTTTCATAGGAATCCCAGCCTCCCGGAACAGTGCTCTTGTTCTCACTGCCATCGGTTTGACGACATTGGGTTTTTCTCTGTAGGTATTTTTGTTGTTGAAAATCAACTTGTGAGCTGGGTTGGAGGGGTAAGCCCCCACACATATAGCATACTGTAGTATGAGCTTCTCCCGACGTAGGTCCAATGGTGGAATCCCTGCTTCCACATGGAGGCTGGATGCAGGTGTTGTCCGAAATGCCCAAAGGCACAGCCGAGTCCCTGGTTCTGGATGGGGTTTCAGTCTGTCCGATAGGACGTTGGGACAGAGGCATAGACCAGCGACCCGTATTGATTGATTGATTGATTGATTTGTGTTTTACAGCACTTTAGCGGCACTAAGTGGCTATCCTGTGCTTCACAGGTTGATAATTTAACAGAGGAATGTGTCAGTGCCCGCGCATATGTGCACCACACACATTTTGAGGGGATAGGAAAGAGATATAGACTCTTTTAAGTGGGCTAGGGAAGCCCGCAGCGACCCGTAGTCCAGACGTGAAGTGTTTCCCTGTCACATCCCCAGTCTGGATGACTGAGGACCTTCCACAAGTTCCTTGTCTTTTGACACTTTCTTTGGAGGTATTCAACATGTGGCTTGAAGGGCAAGATCCGGTCAAACACCAGTCCAAGGAATTCTTGACTGTTAGTCGTTTCTCATGAAGGGTCAGGTGTGGTTTGTTTGTTTGTTTGTTTGTTTAGTTTTACGTCCGGGGGCCATCAAGGAACTCAGACATTCAAGGTTTCTCGGACATTAAGTCCTTTCTTTTCTTTTTGGACAGGTATTTATATGCTGCTTGCCCGACACAGCAGTGACCGAATCTATGAATGACCGAATCTATGAGATGAATGACCGAATCTATGAGGAGGGTCGAGGGGGAAAACCGCTACCGGGGCTTCATTCCCCTACTCTTTTGGAAGGATAGCAAGTGTTCTGTTATTTGCCTGGTCCCATAGGCAGGGCCAGACAAACCACGGCCTTTGATCACTCAGACGTGGTTCACTGAGGGGGAATCCCATGGCAAAAAACAAGCATGTAAGCCCAGGCCCGCGCATATGGACACCAGCTGCCCACATGCTCACCCCAAGACACAAGAAACCCCAAGTTTGTCGCCTTTTACGAATCTGGTATGCCCACTGTTAGTATGGAAGGAGATTTCTCCTTGTGGACTCCCAATGAAGTTATTCTGCTCCTTCATGCCCTCACATGAAGGTCCCCACTCCACAGGGGGAGGGTCAGGTGTGGCTCTTCCTTGCATCCCCTTCTGCAACAGAAATGCACTGCACAGGTCTTGCTCTCTGAGAACTTGAACCCGTTCATTTGACTCCATTTCTCCAGCTTAGTCAGTGTCTGCTGGAGGCGGCCTTCTATTGTGGGTATGTGTTTGCCTTTGTAGCAGATAACAAAATCATCTACGTACAGGGTAGAGACTACAGACAAGGGCTGGGCTACCCCTATGGCTCAGGGGCAGTGGAACATGAGTGAAATTGAGGGGGCCAGGGCCCAAAAGGTTAGGGGTGATAGTATGGTGTTAATTGTGAACTTTCATCTTGGGGCCGAAGGCCCCATAAATTTTGAGATTTACTTCTAAATTGCTGCATTTTGAATGGATTTTAGTTTGTGTCAAGAGAAAATTGAGGAATTGTACCTTGATTTTGCTATATTTTAGGGCAATCTGAGTCAAAATTTCCGTAGTTCTCTAAAATGTGGGGGGGGGGGCAAAACATACTTTGCCCCCCCCCCCAAACTTCAAAGTTGATAGGGCCCTGGCCCCTAGGCCCCCCTGTTCCGCCGCCTATGTCAGGCTTAATGCCATGACTCTTAGAAATAATTCATATTAAACTACACATTGTAAGGTTTAATATTCAATTATCCCACAGAGTGGCATCTAAGCCAGGGGTAGCTATTTTGTCTCGTTATATGTATATTGGTAAGATTCTGATCGGTAAGACCGCCACTCTCCAAAGGTGGTGAGTGTGTACTGTCTGATGGGTGGTCTAAGAGTCTGTTTCACAGATCATAATGGCAGTTATAAAGTTAGTCTCATGTGTGTTGTCCTCAATGTCTTCCAGTAGAGGTCTGTTGTAGAACCTGGCAAACATATTGGTTCTCGCCCAGCCTGCTGAGTATGTCATTTATTGGTACATTTAGCCTTTCCGCTGAACTGGTGCCCCAAAGTGTTCCTTTATTCCTGTGTCTCTTAAGGTGACTTTGGTGTACCTTGACAGAGTGAAGGAGCTGGCTGGGTTGGACGGCGTTTTGATGGTGCCAAACACTCTGGGGTGTGCCCCTTTTGTGTCCTCCATGTCCAGGTAGGCTCTCAGGTGAGAGTAGAATAGATACAAGTGTGTGTGTCTTCATGTTTGTCAAACCTGAGTAGTAGTGGATTCTTTTTAGGGTGGTTTGACTTCAGCTTTGTTGAGTATTTGATCTTAATGGTATCCTCTGAGAGTCTAAGGTCTGTTCTCAGTAGGGCATAGACGCTCTGTATCCTTTGACCTGTTGCTAACATAAAGAGGAGTAGTGTTCTTCTTGTTAGCTTGTCCAGGTCTAGGTCCTTTATGTTGCCCCACTGTGCCAGTTTTCCTATCACTGGTGCTTGGTCCAATATGTAAGTGTAGGGTTCATGTGGTGGGTTTAGGGCTTTTGTCCCCCTAACAAGTTTTTGGGTAAGTGCATGTTCACCTATTGGCCTGCCTTCTATGTAGATAAAGCATGACAGGAGGGATCTGGTGGTGAATACTGATGTGTCCCACCCCACTGTTGGAGAACTCTATTAGGAAATCTACACATTGGTGTATGGTGGGGTGGGTGACACTGATACTGTTCTTCCTGGTGTGTTTTAGCCACTTCCTTGCTGCTGGTGCGTAGCTGGCCATGATAGATTTTGACCATGAGGCCATAAGGAGTTCCCAGGATGCCTTGGATATCCCTTTATGATCAGGTAGTCTCCAGGAGGTGCTTTTTGTTTATAGAGGCAGGCATAGGAGTTTCATCCTATTGGCCATGGGGAAGATTTTCTTTTGATCCCCTGGCCACTGCAGCGTTGACGTGTTGACCTTTAGGATCAATCTGTCCTTGAAGGTTGGTAATCTCTTGAAGTCGAGGTACCAGGGTTGTGTCTTTCAGTCCGGTACAAGGTGCCCTGCCAATGATACTAAAGGGTGGAAATATGAGTACAAACAGGCCTGACCAGCTTATTAAGAATGCATCGGTTGTAGGCATACAAAGTGTTTGCATATTGCATTGGAAGGAGAGGCAAACAGGTCAATGTCGGAACTTTTTCAATAGTTTCTGTTGGCTTTCAGAGCTCAGCTCTTGAGACCCTGTCTGCTTGAACAATTTCCTCTGAGGAAATGGGGTTTTGAAAGTTGCATTCATTTCCCAGACTAGTCTGAATACACTTTCATTGGTTTTAGTGCATGGGATAGATTGGCTAGATCTCCCTGATGGCTGTAGTGTTGTCTATGAACATGTGTATGTGTTTACCCATTAGGGGTTCTTTGAAGTGTAGCAGTGCTCTGTGAACTGCTAGGATTTCTTTTATGTTTATGTGAAGGGTTTCTCTCTCTCCACACCATTTTTCCCCATATTCTAAGTGGATTTCAGGTATGTAGGCACCCCACCCTGTGTCTGATTTTTTTGTTTGTTTGTTTGTTTAGTTTTACGTCCGGGGGCCATCGAGGAACTCAGACATTCAAGGTTTCTCGGACATTAAGTCCTTTCTTTTCTTTTTGGACAGGTATTTATATGCTGCTTGCCCAAAACAGCAGTGACCGAATCTATGAATGACCGAATCTATGAGATGAATGACCGAATCTATGAGGAGGGTCGAGGGGGAAAACCGCTACCGGGGCTTCATTCCCCTACTCTTTTCGAAGGATAGCAAGTGTTCTTTTATTTGCCTGGTCCCATAGGCAGGGCCAGACAAACCACGGCCTTTGATCACTCAGACGTGGTTCACTGAGGGGGAATCCCATGGCAAAAGACAAGCATGTAAGCCCAGGCCCGCGCATATGGACACCAGCTGCCCACATGCTCACCCTAAGACACAAGAAACCCCAAGTTTGTCGCCTTTTACGAATCTGGTATGCCCACTGTCAGTATGGAAGGAGATTTCTCCTTGTGGACTCCCAATGAAGTTATTCTGCTCCTTCATGCCCTCACATGAAGGTCCCCACTCCACAGGGGGAACCCTGTGTCTGAGGAGTCTGTGTACAGGGTTATGTGTGGGCACTGTTCTGTGTAGGTTTTCTATGCTTGTGGGAGGTACTGTAGGTTCTCTCTTAGGGTTGGTTTTATGAACCCCCTGAGGGGAATGAATTTGTCATAGTTGTCTGTGTAGTTATTAGGGCCTGTTTTTTTTTTTTTTGCAGTGATGAGCTTTTTGGTAAGGACCTTTGCTGTCATTACTCGTTTCTGTGGCTGCTAGGGCCCCTAGAACCTGTGAGAATTTCCTTATGGTGCATATTTGTACCATCAGGATATCTTCCACCTTTTGTGTGATGCCGGCCATCCTCTGACCATTGTACCAGTGGCTCGCATTGCAAGTCAATGTGTTACTGCAGTGGTTGCAGTAGGGGCATCTCCCTCCCATATTCCCTGAGGATCTGTATATAATCCTCCGCCTGGCCTGACCTGCCGGCGTTGTCTTCCTCAGTTTCTGGTTCAACCCAATCCTCAGATATTGAGTCAAACTGTTGTGTTGGAATCTTGCCCTGGGATTCAGCATAAGTGCTGGCTTCAGATCCAAAGCTGAGTTGGGCCGTAGATGACCTGTTTACAGCTAAAATGTCCTCCAGGACGCTCTGACTGGACACTGTTGCTTGGGTATGTTCCCCCTGGGGGTACCCTGTCCGCAGGTGATGGTAGAGTCTGAATTCGGAGTGCTCTATTTTGAAGAAGTGATGCTGAGCATCTTGTGCTCAGCCTGGCCAGCCTATCTACAAGCTTTGTGCCGTGGAGGGGGAAGGAGCCTAACTCCTACCGCCATGGTGGTGGGATGATCATCTCCTCTGTGGGATAATCATCTCATGGTGGGGAAAATAGAAAAGAATCAAAACAGTCTCTCTGCTAAATTTTATTTACTATTATTGGAGGTAAAATCAACCAAACCAAACCTCATTGTTATTGTCTGCACCTCTCCAGCTTAAGTCAGGCAAAGCCAATTGGATAATTAATGTGATCATAATGTTCTAGCTCATGTGTCAGTAAATTAATGCTCTGCTTGGTTGACCTTGTTGAAATTGATCGGGTAGATCCTAACATATTGTGCTTAAAGGGGAAATTTTCGTTAGTGTACCTATGACCTGGAGTCCTGTTGTGCCCTCCCAGCAGGTCTTTTGCTGCCTCCCCACAGAGATGCTAATTTTTATTGCGCTGCAGGGGGTCCTGTTTGAAGTTTGGTCTGTCTGGAGTCATTAGGGTTGGGGGTGGTGGCTGGAGCTGCTCCATAAAATGACCACTGACCAGACAACAGGGGGTGGGTATATATTGATGGAACAGCCAGACTTCAAAAGGTTGACAGTTGGGGAAATAAGAAACCCATTTTCTGAGTGTTTTATTTATCAAAACTAGTTGATTTTAGCTGTATCTGCCAATTAGGTAATCCCACACATGTTATGAATCTTAGAGAAATTAGTATACACTAAAGACATAGATATTCAGGATAGATTGAAATATTTGACCAGAGCTCTTTACCCCACCATATGAGACCCCCTGTGGGTTCACAGGCTGTTCTGTCCTATTTATACCCTCCCTTCCCCTTTAACTTGTTGTGAGCGATCAAATTAAAAAGAAAAGAAAAAAGAAAAAGAAATAAGGAAACTGTGGTGGTCGCGAGTCGTCCTCGAGGAACCTTCGACCATGTCAATGGTCCACGTGGGGGACGTCGTGAGCAACTCTCTTACCCGAAGCCTGGGGGCGCTGGAGTCCAGCGCCACGTCACCACATGGTCACGTGGCCCTCGACTCTGGTGTATATAAGGCGTTTCGTGGCCTTCCTCAGGGTCAGTCCAGTTGTGATGGACTATCGTGAGTGATGGTTGGCGGCTGCCCGACTACCATGTCCTAATACTTCTCTGTGCTGTTGCACAGGGAAGGTACATGTTACTTGTTGAAATAAGACACTAGAAGGCTGTGCTAGTCGTCTAGTGTCGAGATTGTTTAGTAGGTTGAACACTACTACCTGTGAACTGCCATCGAGAACGGCTGATGCCTATGCGTTGTCGACAATTAAGTTTTAACTTGAACCTGACTAGTTGTTCTTCGTTGTCTATCGAAAGATTCGATTAACATCGAAGGGTAGAAAGCTACAAAACTGATGTTAAAGATATTTTATTTCTTTGCACCTCTCTTCCATCTGTATATATTCATCTCCTTATTATGGGGTTATTGTTATTGTTGACAGTCTGCACCTCTGCAGCTTAACTCAGGCAACTTAACTCGTTCTGAGCGATCAAATACAAGTTCAAGGATGTAGGGCAAGCTCTAAACCTTTGCTCTTCATCCAAATGTAATTGGAGCATTCTCATCCATCAATAATGCATCAATCATCCATCAACCTCCCTATGAAAAACTGCTGGCAAAAGCCAGGATTCAAACCCAAGGAACCAACAATACAACGAAAAAGAGGCACCAGAGGTGGGATTCAAACCCACACTTCCCGCCACACATGAAAAAGAGACCCCCATATTTGCATTTTCAGCATACTGGGAAAAGAGCTGAGATACCTCAGTTCTGATTTAATCAGGATTCCTTTAGCATCCAAACTATGACCTTGCCGATCTATGATTGTGAATCCAGATACTTAAGCCACAGGGGTAGCTATGGTATATAGCAGGACCTTGCGGGTAGGGTGGGTAGAGAGTTTGGTTTGGTTGATTTAACCTCCGCTAATAGTAGTTAAAATTTAGCAGAGAGACTATGTTTTATTTCTTTTCTGTTTACTTAGAGAGCATTGCCTGATTGGATCAGGCTTCCTTGTTATTTATATTTTATCAAAGTTTCCCGCAGGAAATCAAGAGTCTCCTTGTTTCCAGTGCTGTGGAATTCTTGGCAGCAGAGTCTGCAGCCACATTTCCTTCGATTCCTATGTGGCTAGGTACCCAACACATAACCTCTTCTTTATTTTTTATCTTATTTTCTGTGTTCGCTTCCCAGAAGGCTCAGATTACAACATTTTTTGGATACAGGTCACGTATGGCTTCCAGACATGGGTGCGAGTCTGAAAAGATGACGAATTTCTTCATCGTTGAGACCTTGATCCACTTCAAGGCCTGTAACAGAGCATTTCCGTCAGTGGTGAAGATACTACTTTGTTTGTCAATTGATTGATTGATTGATTTGTGTTTTACAGCACTTTAGCGGCACTAAGTGGCTATCCTGTGCTTCACAGGTTGATAGGGACTATCAGCGGAAATGGTGGTATGATTTGTCTATGTGGGGGAAGTAACCATCAGGTTTCAATTAGATGTTATTGTAGAGCTTCACAGGTTGATAGGCACTATCAGCGGAAATGGTGGTATGATTTGTCTATGTGGGGGAAGTAATCATCAGGTTTCAACTAGATGTTATTGTAGAGCCCAAGGGCTTTTATATATCCCAATATTTCTTCTGCTTTGTGTTTCTTGAATAGTTCTTTCAAGCTTGTACAAGTGTGGTATTGTGCCCTGTAGGGACACTGTTGGCAATCCATGAGGATGTGCTCCACTGTCAGGGGGTTCTGACAGCGGGCACACTTAGGAGGGTTTTCTCTCCCTATTCTGTAACCATGGGTTCAGTCTGGTGTGACCTATTCTGAGGCGGCTCATAGTTTTCTCTTCATTTCTAGACTTGCACTTGTAGGGCCTGGTCATGTTGACCTTTGTTTGGATCTTTTGGAGTTGGTTTCCCACCTCTGCGTCCCATGATGTTTGCCATTTGTTATATATGTACTTGTTGATCTTGCGCTTCAGGTCGCTTGATGGAAGTGGCATTTGTACTACTGCCTGGCCCAGGGCATCCTTGGCAGCTGAGTCTGCTTGTTCATTTCCTTGAATCCCTACATGGCCAGGGACCCAAACATATTTGATGTTCTTTCCCTCCTCTGTTAACTGGTGGTGTCTTTCCAGCACTTTGTTTACTAGAGGGTGGTTCCATGTGCCTGTTTGCATGGCTTTAAGTGATGACTGGGAGTCTGAGAGGATCAGATGGTCTTTTGCCTCTGAGGTTTCTACATGGTCTTGTGCAAGGTACAAGGCATGCAACTCTGCCGAGTAGATAGATGCTTCATCTGGAAGGCGTTCTTTGTAAGAGTCCAGGCCTTTTACAGCTGCTGAGGCTGTCTTGTTTGCCATATGAGATCCATTAGTGAAGATGGTCTCATAGTCCTTATACTCGTCGTGCAGTTCGTTGAAAGCTGCCTGGTAAGCAGTGCTTGATGTGTTTCCTTTTCTGTGTGGGACTAAGCTGAGGATGATTTCTGGTTGGTACAGTGTCCATGGTGGTCTCTCTGCAATGGTCAGCTCCATGACTTCTTTCAGATCAATGCCTGCTTCTTCCAGTGATTTTGTAACTCTCACTCCAAATGGAGCAAGGAACCACTTTCTCTTGCGGTCATATTCCTCCTGATATGCGGGATTTTTGAGGAGTGTTGTTGCAGGATTGTTAAAGAGTTTGCTGCAATTCGAATTGCATATTGGAGAGATAGTTTTCTTGCCTCAAGAGGAGTGGCAGTTCGTTGGCCTCTACTTTAAGGCTTTTGATGCGAGATGTCCTGAAGGCTCCCAGGCAGATTCGTAAACCTTGGTTTTGAATAGACTCAGCCATTTTAAAGTATGAGGGATTGGCTGCTCCGTAGATGGATAGGCCATAGTCTATCTGTCAGCGAACTAGGGCCCTGTAGAGCTTTAGCAGTGTGGCTTGTTCTCCTCCCCAGGATGGGTGTGCCACTACTTTTAGCAGATTGAGGGCTTTCTTGCATTTCTTGCGCAGGTATTCTATATGCTCTTTGAAGCACAACTTCCAGTCTAGGACCAAACTAAGAAACTTGGTTCTTTGAACGACTGGAATGCGCTGAGAATTGTCTTTGTCCATGTATATGTCTGGTTCTCGTTCTGGGGTGGAATGGTAATGGAAGTGCATGATGGAGGTTTTGTTCTTGGAGAACTTGAAACCATTCTTGTCAGCCCACTCCATCAGTTTCGTTACACATAGTTGTAGCTTCCTCTCGATGGTCTGGATGCTTCTACCACGGAAGGTGATGAGGAAGTCATCCACGTATAGTGTCCGACAAACATCTGGTGGCAGAGCTTTGATGATTTCATTTATTTTGAGGAGGAATAGGGTCACTGACAGGATGCCTCCTTGTGGGACTCCTGACTCTTGGTTGAAGAAGTCGGAAAAGGTGTTATTGACCCTCACTTTGAACCGCCTATTGGACAGGTATTTCTGAATGAATCGTGGGAGTTGGCCTGTCAGGCCATTCTTCTTTAGGTCTTTCAATATCCCATACTGCCAGGTAGTGTCATAGGCCTTTTCAAGATCAAAGAAGATGGCGACCACTTGTTGGTTCTTTATGAAAGCATCTCTTATATATGTTTCAAGGCTGGCTAAAGCATCCAGTGTCGATCTTCCCTTACGAAACCCACACTGGTAAGGATTGAGGATGTTCTCGCTTTCAAGATACCAGACTAGCCGAGCATTGACCATCCTCTCCATGGTCTTGCAGATACAGCTTGTAAGAGCTATAGGACGATAGTTCCTGGGATTTGATAGATCTTTTTCAGGTTTGGGAAATGGGAGAACTGTTGCCTCTCGCCAATGTTCTGGGAAGTTGCCTGTCTCTCATATGTGGTTCATGATGCCTAAGAGGCACTTCCGGGAGGCCTCTGGTAGTTTTGTCAGAAATTCATAAGGAACGTCATCAGGTCCTGCTGCAGAGCTATTTTTGGTATTGCTTAGCGCAGACTTTAGTTCATTGATTGAAATGGGTGAATTGTAGGGATGGTTATTATTGTCACCGAATATAATGGGGACTCTTTCCTCAACCTCTCTGACGTGATTGAAGTGAGGAGTTCCTCCATTGTGGGATGATATTTCTTCAATGGTGAGTCCATTGAGGTCTGCTACTGCTTTGGTGTCTGTAATGTCTCGGCCATTGGATTTAAGATGCTGAATTTGGGGACTGTCATTTTTTCCCTTCATTCTTCTGATCATATTCCAGATCTTGGTGATTGGAGTGTTGTTGTTTATTTTTGAGACAAAGTCTCTCCAGGAGTCTTTTTGTCAAGCGCTTTCTTCAGGTTCCCAAAGGGTGTGTGGACAGCAAATCCGACATGGTTATCATCTTTGGAACAATCAGTGAAAATGGCTTTGTGGTCACTGTACTTATTCCTAACTGCTCTGTATTCTTTCTCAAATACATGATCAGGGGTTTCACCTTTTTTGTTCCTGACTGCTCTGTATTCTTTCTCAAATACATGATCAGGGGTTGATCAAGGTTGAGGGTCACCTTTGGTGTCTCCTGCTCCCACGGAGGGGTCTTTGCGGGTTCATCTGTCACAATCCGTTTCATAGGAATCCCAGCCTCCCGGAACAGTGCTCTTGTTCTCACTGCCATCGGTTTGACGACATTGGGTTTTTCTCTGTAGGTATTTTTGTTGTTGAAAATCAACTTGTGAGCTGGGTTGGAGGGGTAAGCCCCCACACATATAGCATACTGTAGTATGAGCTTCTCCCGACGTAGGTCCAATGGTGGAATCCCTGCTTCCACATGGAGGCTGGATGCAGGTGTTGTCCGAAATGCCCAAAGGCACAGCCGAGTCCCTGGTTCTGGATGGGGTTTCAGTCTGTCCGATAGGACGTTGGGACAGAGGCATAGACCAGCGACCCGTATTGATTGATTGATTGATTGATTTGTGTTTTACAGCACTTTAGCGGCACTAAGTGGCTATCCCGTGCTTCACAGGTTGATAATTTAACAGAGGAATGTGTCAGTGCCCGCGCATATGTGCACCACACACATTTTGAGGGGATAGGAAAGAGGAGATATAGACTCTTTTAAGTGGGCTAGGGAAGCCCGCAGCGACCCGTAGTCCAGACGTGAAGTGTTTCCCTGTCACATCCCCAGTCTGGATGACTGAGGACCTTCCACAAGTTCATTGTCTTTTGACACTTTCTTTGGAGGTATTCAACATGTGGCTTGAAGGACAAGATCCGGTCAAACACCAGTCCAAGGAATTCTTGACTGTTAGTCGTTTCTCATGAAGGGTCAGGTGTGGCTCTTCCTTGCATCCCCTTCTGCAACAGAAATGCACTGCACAGGTCTTGCTCTCTGAGAACTTGAACCCGTTCATTTGACTCCATTTCTCCAGCTTAGTCAGTGTCTGCTGGAGGCGGCCTTCTATTGTGTGTATGTGTTTGCCTTTGTAGCAGATAACAAAATCATCTACGTACAGGGTAGAGACTACAGACAAGGGCTGGGCTACCCCTATGGCTCAGGGGCAGTGGAACATGAGTGAAATTGAGGGGGCCAGGGCCCAAAAGGTTAGGGGTGATAGTATGGTCTTAATTGTGAACTTTCATCTTGGGGCCGAAGGCCCCATAAATTTTGAGATTTACTTCTAAATTGCTGCATTTTGAATGGATTTTAGTTTGTGTCAAGAGAAAATTGAGGAATTGTACCTTGATTTTGCTATATTTTAGGGCAATCTGAGTCAAAATTTCCGTACTTCTCTAAAATGTGGGGGGGGGGCAAAACATACTTTGCCCCCCCCCCAAAACTTCAAAGTTGATAGGGCCCTGGCCCCTAGGCCCCCCTGTTCCGCCGCCTATGTCAGGCTTAATGCCATGACTCTTAGAAATAATTCATATTAAACTACACATTGTAAGGTTTAATATTCAATTATCCCACAGAGTGGCATCTAAGCCAGGGGTAGCTATTTTGTCTCGTTATATGTATATGGGTAAGATTCTGATCGGTAAGACCGCCACTCTCCAAAGGTGGTGAGTGTGTACTATCTGATCGGTGGTCTAAGAGTCTGTTTCACAGATCATAATGGCAGTTATAAAGTTAGTCTCATGTGTGTTGTCCTCAATGTCTTCCAGTAGAGGTCTGTTGTAGAACCTGACAAACATATTGGTTCTAGCCCAGCCTGCTGAGTATGTCATTTATTGGTACATTTAGCCTTTCTGCTGAACTGGTGCCCCAAAGTGTTCCTTTATTCCTGTGTCTCTTAAGGTGACTTTGGTGTACCTTGACAGAGTGAAGGAGCTGGCTGGGTTGGACGGCGTTTTGATGGTGCCAAACACTCTGGGGTGTGCCCCTTTTGTGTCCTCCATGTCCAGGTAGGCTCTCAGGTGAGAGTAGAATAGATACAAGTGTGTGTGTCTTCATGTTTGTCAAACCTGAGTAGTAGTGGATTCTTTTTAGGGTGGTTTGACTCCAGCTTTGTGGAGTATTTGATCTTAATGGTATCCTCTGAGAGTCTAAGGTCAGTTCTTAGTAGGGCATAGGCGCTCTGTATCCTTTGACCTGTTGCTAACATGAAGAGGAGTAGTGTTCTTCTTGTTAGCTTGTCCAGGTCTAGGTCCTTTATGTTGCCCCACTGTGCCAGTTTTCCTATCACTGGTGCTTGGTCCAATATGTAAGTGTAGGGTTCCTGTGGTGGGTTTAGGGCTTTTGTCCCCCTAACAGGTTTTTAGGTAAGTGCATGTTCACCTATTGGCCTGCCTTCTATGTAGATAAAGCATGACAGGAGGGACCTGGTGGTGGCTACTGATGTGTCCCACCCCACTGTTGGAGAACTCTATTAGGAAATCTACACATTGGTGTATGGTGGGGTGGGTGACACTGATACTGTTCTTCCTGGTGTGTTTTAGCCACTCCTTGCTGCTGTTGCGTAGCTGGCCATGATAGATTTTGACCATGAGGCCATAAGGAGTTCCCAGGATGCCTTGGATATCCCTTTATGATCAGGTAGTCTCCAGGAGGTGCTTTTTGTTTATAGAGACAGGCATAGGAGTTTCATACTGTTGGCCATGGGGAAGATTTTCTTTTGATCCCCTGACCACTGCAGCGTTGACGTGTTGACCTTTAGGATCAATCTGTCCTTGAAGGTTGGTAATCTCTTGAAGTCGAGGTACCAGGGTTGTGTCTTCCAGTCCGGTACAAGGTGCCCTGCCAATGATACTAAAGGGTTGAAATATGAGTACAAACAGGCCTGACCAGCTTATTAAGAATGCATCGGTTGTAGGCATACAATGTGTTTGCATATTGCATTGGAAGGAGAGGCAAACAGGTCAATGTCGGAACTTTTTCAATATTTTCTGTTGGCTTTCAGAGCTCAGCTCTTGAGACCCTGTCTGCTTGAACAATTTCCTCTGAGGGAATGTGGCTTTGAAAGTTGCATTCATTTCCCAAACTAGTCTGAATACACTTTCATTGGTTTTGTTGCATGGGATAGATTGGCTAGATCTCCCTTTGTTGAGGCAGCTGATGGCTGTAGTGTTGTCTATGAAAATGTGTATGTGTTTACCCGTTAGGGGTTCTTTGAAGTGTAGCAGTGCTCTGTGAACTGCTAGGATTTCTTTTATGTTTATGTGAAGGGTTTCTCTCTCTCCACACCATTCTTCCCCATATTCTAAGTGAATTTCAGGTATGTAGGCACCCCACCCTGTATCTGAGGAGTCTGTGTACAGGGTTACGTGTGGGCACTGTTCTGTGTAAGTTTTCTATGCTTGTGGAAGGTACTGTAGGTTCTCTCTTAGGGTTGGTTTTATGAACCCCCTGAGGGGAATGAATTTGTCATAGTTGTCTGTGTAGTTATTAGGGCCTGTTTTTTTTTTGCAATGATGAGCTCTTTGGTAAGGACCTTTGCTGTCATTACCCGTTTCTGTGGCTGCTAGGGCTCCTAGAACCTGTGAGAATTTCCTTATGGTGCATATTTGTACCATCAGGATATCTTCCACCTTTTGTGTGATACCGTCCATCGTCTGACCATTGTACCAGTGGCTCGCATTGCAAGTCAATGTGTTACTGCAGTGGTTGCAGTAGGGGTATCTACCTCCCATATTCCCTGAGAATCTGTATATAATCCTCCGCCGGCGTTGTCTTCCTCAGTTTCTGGTTCTTTTGTTTGTTTGTTTAGTTTTACGTCCGGGGGCCATCGAGGAACTCAGACATTCAAGTTTCTGGTTCAACCCCATCCTCAGATATTGAGTCAAACTGTTGTGTTGGAATCTTGCCCTGGGATTCAGCATAAGTGCTGGCTTCAGATCCAAAGCTGAGTTGGGCCGTAGATGACCTGTTTACAGCTAAAATGTCCTCCAGGACGCTCTGACTGGACACTGTTGCTTGGGTATGTTCCCCCTGGGGGTACCCTGTCCGCAGGTGATGGTAGAGTCTGAATTCGGAGTGCTCTATTTTGAAGAAGTGATGCTGAGCATCTTGTGCTCAGCTGGCCAGCCTCTCTACAAGCTTTGTGCCGTGGAGGGGGAAGGAGCCTAACTCCTACCGCCATGGCGGTGGGATAATCATCTCCTCTGTGGGATAATCATCTCCTCATGGTGGGGAAAATAGAAAAGAATCAAAACAGTCTCTCTGCTAAATTTTAATTACTATTATTGGAGGTAAAATCAACCAAACCTCGTTGTGGGCTCATTGTTATTGTCTGCACCTCTCCAGCTTAAGTCAGGCAAAGCCAATTGGATAATTAATGTGATCATAATGTTCTAGCTCATGTGTCAGTAAATTAATGCTCTGCTTGGTTGACCTTGTTGAAATTGATCGGGTAGATCCTAACATATTGTGCTTAAAGGGGAAATTTTCGTTAGTGTACCTATGACCTGGAGTCCTGTTGTGCCCTCCCAGCAGGTCTTTTGCTGCCTCCCCACAGAGATGCTAATTTTTATTGCCCTGCAGGGGGTCCTGTTTGAAGTTTGGTCTGCCTGGCGTCATTAGGGTTGGGGGTGGTGGCTGGAGCTGCTCCATAAAATGACCACTGACCAGACAACAGGGGGTGGGTATATATTGATGGAACAGCCAGACTTCAAAAGGTTGACAGCTGGGGAAATAAGAAACCCATTTTCTGAGTGTTTTATTTATCAAAACTAGTTGATTTTAGCTGTATCTGCCAATTAGGTAATCCCACACATGTTATGAATCTTAGAGAAATTAGTATACACTAAAGACATAGATATTCAGGATAGATTGAAATATTTGACCAGAGCTCTTTACCCCACCATATGAGACCCCCTGTGGGTTCACAGGCTGTTCCTTCCTATTTATACCCTCCCTTCCCCTTCAACTTGTTGTGAGCGATCAAATTAAAAAGAAAAGAAAAAAGAAAAAGAAATAAGGAAACTGGTGGTCGCGAGTCGTCCTCAAGGAACCTTCGACCATGTCAATGGTCCACGTGGGGGACGTCGTGAGCAACTCTCTTACCCGACGCCTGGGGGCGCTGGAGTCCAGCGCCACGTCACCACATGGTCACGTGGCCCTCGACTCTGGTGTATATAAGGCATTTCGTGGCCTTCCTCAGGGTCAGTTCAGTCGTGATGGACTATCGTGAGTGATGGTTGGCGGCTGCCCGACTACCATGTCCTAATACTTCTCTGTGCTGTTGCACAGGGAAGGTACATGTTACTTGTTGAAATAGACACTAGAAGGCTGTGCTAGTCGTCTAGTGTCGAGATTGTTTAGTAGGTTGAACACTACTACCTGTGAACTGCCATCGAGAACGGCTGATGCCTATGCGTTGTCGACAATTAAGTTTTAACTGGAACCTGACTAGTTGTTCTTCGTTGTCTATCGAAAGATTCGATTAACATCGAGGGGTAGAAAGCTACAAAACTGATGTTAAAGATATTTTATTTCTTTGCACCTCTCTTCCATCTGTATATATTCATCTCCTTATTATGGGGTTATTGTTATTGTTGACAGTCTGCACCTCTGCAGCTTAACTCAGGCAACTTAACTCGTTCTGAGCGATCAAATACAAGTTCAAGGATGTAGGGCAAGCTCTAAACCTTTGCTCTGCATCCAAATGTAATTGGAGCATACTCATCCATCAATAATGCATCAATCATCCATCAACCTCCCTATGAAAAACTGCTGGCAAAAGCCAGGATTCAAACCCAAGGAACCAACAATACAACGAAAAAGAGGCACCAGAGGTGGGATTCAAACCCACACTTCCCGCCACACATGAAAAAGAGACCCCCATATTTGCATTTTCAGCTTACTGGGAAAAGAGCTGAGATACCTTAGTTCTGATTTAATCAGGATTCCTTTAGCATCCAAACTATGACCTTGCCGATCTATGATTGTGAATCCAGATACTTAAGCCACAGGGGTAGCTATGGTATATAGCAGGACCTTGCGGGTAGGGTGCGTAGAGAGTTTGGTTTGGTTGATTTAACCTCCGCTAATAGTAGTTAAAATTTAGCAGAGAGACTATGTTTTATTTCTTTTCTGTTTACTTAGAGAGCATTGCCTGATTGGATCAGGCTTCCTTGTTATTTATATTTTATCAAAGTTTCCCGCAGGAAATCAAGAGTCTCCTTGTTTCCAGTGCTGTGGAATTGCTGGCAGCAGAGTCTGCAGCCACATTTCCTTCGATTCCTATGTGGCTAGGTACCCAACACATAACCTCTTCTTTGTTTTTTATCTTATTTTCTGTGTTCGCTTCCCAGAAGGCTCAGATTACAACATTTTTTGGATACAGGTCACGTATGGCTTCCAGACATGGGTGCGAGTCTGAAAAGATGACAGAGCATTTCCGTCAGTAGTGAAGATACTACTTTGTGTGTCAATTGATTGATTGATTGATTTGTGTTTTACAGCACTTTAGCGACACTAAGTGGCTATCCTGTGCTTCACAGGTTGATAGGCACTATCAGCGGAAATGGTGGTATGATTTGTCTATGTGGGGGAAGTAACCATCAGGTTTCAATTAGATGTTATTGTAGAGCTTCACAGGTTGATAGGCACTATCAGCGGAAATGGTGGTATGATTTGTCTATGTGGGGGAAGTAATCATCAGGTTTCAACTAGATGTTATTGTAGAGCCCAAGGGCTTTTATATATCCCAATATTTTTTCTGCTTTGTTTCTTGAATAGTTCTTTCAAGCTTGTACAAGCGTGGTATTGTGCCCTGTAGGGACACTGTTGGCAATCCATGAGGATGTGCTCCACTGTCAGGGGGTTCTGACAGCGGGCACACTTAGGAGGGTTTTCTCTCCCTATTCTGTAACCATGGGTTCAGTCTGGTGTGACCTATTCTGAGGCGGCTCATAGTTTTCTCTTCATTTCTAGACTTGCACTTGTAGGGCCTGGTCATGTTGACCTTTGTTTGGATCTTTTGGAGTTGGTTTCCCACCTCTGCGTCCCATGATGTTTGCCATTTGTTATATATGTACTTGTTGATCTTGCGCTTCAGGTTGCTTGATGGAAGTGGCATTTGTACTACTGCCTGGCCCAGGGCATCCTTGGCAGCTGAGTCTGCTTGTTCATTTCCTTGAATCCCTACATGGCCAGGGACCCAACCATATTTGATGTTCTTTCCCTCCTCTGTTAACTGGTGGTGTCTTTCCAGCACTTTGTTTACTAGAGGGTGGTTCCATGTGCCTGTTTGCATGGCTTTAAGTGATGACTGGGAGTCTGAGAGGATCAGATGGTCTTTTGCCTCTGAGGTTTCTACATGGTCTTGTGCAAGGTACAGGGCATGCAACTCTGCAGAGTAGATAGATGCTTCATCTGGAAGGCGTTCTTTGTAAGAGTCCAGGCCTTTTACAGCTGCTGAGGCTGTCTTGTTTGCCATATGAGATCCGTGATCAGTGAAGATGGTCTCATAGTCCTTATACTCGTCGCGCAGTTCGTTGAAAGCTGCCTGGTAAGCAGTGCTTGATGTGTTTCCTTTTCTGTGTGGGACTAAGCTGAGGATGATTTCTGGTTGGTACAGTGTCCATGGTGGTCTCTCTGCAATGGTCAGCTCCATGACTTCTTTCAGATCAATGCCTGCTTCTTCCAGTGATTTTGTATCTCTCACTCCAAATGGAGCAAGGAACCACTTTCTCTTGCGGTCATATTCCTCCTGATATGCGGGATTTTTGAGGAGTGTTGTTGCAGGATTGTTAAGAGTTTGCTGCAATTCGAATTGCATATTGGAGAGATAGTTTTTCTTGCCTCAAGAGGAGTGGCAGTTCGTTGGCCTCTACTTCAAGGCTTTTGATGCGAGATGTCCTGAAGGCTCCCAGGCAGATTCGTAAACCTTGGTTTTGAATAGACTCAGCCATTTTAAAGTATGAGGGACTGGCTGCTCCGTAGAGGGATAGGCCATAGTCTATCTGTGAGCGAACTAGGGCCCTGTAGAGCTTTAGCAGTGTGGCTTGTTCTCCTCCCCAGGATGGGTGTGCCACTACTCTTAGCAGGTTGAGGGCTTTCTTGCATTTCTTGCGCAGGTATTCTATATGCTCTTTGAAGCACAACTTCCAGTCTAGGACCAAACTAAGAAACTTGGTTCTTTAAACGACTGGAATGCGCTGAGAATTGTCTTTGTCCATGTATATGTCTGGTTCTCGTTCTGGGGTGGAATGGTAATGGAAGTGCATGATGGAGGTTTTGTTCTTGGAGAACTTGAAACCATTCTTGTCAGCCCACTCCATCAGTTTTGTTACACATAGTTGTAGCTTCCTCTCGATGGTCTGGATGCTTCTACCACGGAAGGTGATGAGGAAGTCATCCACGTATAGTGTCCGACAAACATCTGGTGGCAGAGCTTTGATGATTTCATTTATTTTGAGGAGGAATAGGGTCACTGACAGGATGCCTCCTTGTGGGACTCCTGACTCTTGGTTGAAGAAGTTGGAAAAGGTGTTATTGACCCTCACTTTGAATTGCCTATTGGACAGGTATTTCTGAATGAATCGTGGGAGTTGGCCTGTCAGGCCATTCTTCTTTAGGTCTTTCAATATCCCATACTGCCAGGTAGTGTCATAGGCCTTTTCAAGATCAAAGAAGATGGCGACCACTTGTTGGTTCTTTATAAAAGCATCTCTTATATATGTTTCAAGGCTGGCTAAAGCATCCAGTGTCGATCTTCCCTTACGAAACCCACACTGGTAAGGATTGAGGATGTTCTCGCTTTCAAGATACCAGACTAGTCGAGCATTGACCATTCTCTCCATGGTCTTGCAGATACAGCTTGTAAGAGCTATAGGACGATAGTTCCTGGGATTTGATAGATCATTTCAGGTTTGGGAAATGGGAGAACTGTTGCCTCTCGCCAATGTTCTGGGAAGTTGCCTGTCTCTCATATGTGGTTCATGATGCCTAAAAGGCACTCCCGGGAGGCCTCTGGTAGTTTTGTCAGAAATTCATAAGGAACGTCATCAGGTCCTGCTGCAGAGCTATTTTTGGTATTGCTTAGCGCAGACTTTAGTTCATTGATTGAAATGGGTGAATTGTAGGGATGGTTATTATTGTCACCGAAAATAATGGGGACTCTTTCCTCAACCTCTCTGACGTGATTGAAGTGAGGAGTTCCTCCATTGTGGGATGATATTTCTTCAATGGTGAGTCCAATGAGGTCTGCTACTGCTTTGGTGTCTGTAATGTCTCGGCCATTGGATTTAAGATGCTGAATTTGGGGACTGTCATTTTTTCCCTTCATTCTTCTGATCATATTCCAGATCTTGGTGATTGGAGTGTTGTTGTTTATTTTTGAGACAAAGTCTCTCCAGGAGTCTTTTTGTCAAGCACTTTCTTCAGGTTCCCAAAGGGTGTGTGGACAGCAAATCCGACATGGTTATCATCTTTGGAACAATCAGTGAAAATGGCTTTGTGGTCACTGTACTTGTTCCTAACTGCTCTGTATTCTTTCTCAAATACATGATCAGGGGTTTCACCTTTTTTGTTCCTGACTGCTCTGTATTCTTTCTCAAATACATGATCAGGGGTTGATCAAGGTTGAGGGTCACCTTTGGTGTCTCCTGCTCCCACGGAGGGGTCTTTGCGGGTTCATCTGTCACAATCCGTTTCATAGGAATCCCAGCCTCCCGGAACAGTGCTCTTGTTCTCACTGCCATCGGTTTGACGACATTGGGTTTTTCTCTGTAGGCAGTTTTGTTGTTGAAAATCAACTTGTGAGCTGGGTTGGAGGGGTAAGCCCCCACACATATAGCATACTGTAGTATGAGCTTCTCCCGACGTAGGTCCAATGGTGGAATCCCTGCTTCCACATGGAGGCTGGATGCAGGTGTTGTCCGAAATGCCCAAAGGCACAGCCGAGTCCCTGGTTCTGGATGGGGTTTCAGTCTGTCCGATAGGACGTTGGGACAGAGGCATAGACCAGCGACCCGTATTGATTGATTGATTGATTTGTGTTTTACAGCACTTAAGCTGCACTAAGTGGCTATCCCGTGCTTCACAGGTTGATAATTTAACAGAGGAATGTGTCAGTGCCCGCGCATATGTGCACCACACACATTTTGAGGGGATAGGAAAGAGGAGATATAGACTCTTTTAAGTGGGCTAGGGAAGCCCGCAGCGACCCGTAGTCCAGACGTGAAGTGTTTCCCTGTCACATCCCCAGTCTGGATGACTGAGGACCTTCCACAAGTTCATTGTCTTTTGACACTTTCTTTGGAGGTATTCAACATGTGGCTTGAAGGACAAGATCCGGTCAAACACCAGTCCAAGGAATTCTTGACTGTTAGTCGTTTCTCATGAAGGGTCAGGTGTGGCTCTTCCTTGCATCCCCTTCTGCAACAGAAATGCACTGCACAGGTCTTGCTCTCTGAGAACTTGAACCCGTTCATTTGACTCCATTTTCATTTGACTCCATTTCTCCAGCTTAGTCAGTGTCTGCTGGAGGCGGCGTTCTATTGTGGGTATGTGTTTGCCTTTGTAGCAGATAACAAAATCATCTACGTACAGGGTAGAGACTACAGACAAGGGCTGGGCTACCCCTATGGCTCAGGGGCAGTGGAACATGAGTGAAATTGAGGGGGCCAGGGCCCAAAAGGTTAGGGGTGATAGTATGGTGTTAATTGTGAACTTTCATCTTGGGGCCGAAGGCCCCATAAATTTTGAGATTTACTTCTAAATTGCTGCATTTTGAATGGATTTTAGTTTGTGTCAAGAGAAAATTGAGAAATTGTACCTTGATTTTGCTATATTTTAGGGCAATCTGAGTCAAAATTTCCGTAGTTCTCTAAAATGTGGGGGGGGGGGCAAAACATACTTTGCCCCCCCCCCAAACTTCAAAGTTGATAGGGCCCTGGCCCCTAGGCCCCCCTGTTCCGCCGCCTATGTCAGGCTTAATGCCATGACTCTTAGAAATAATTCATATTAAACTACACATTGTAAGGTTTAATATTCAATTATCCCACAGAGTGGCATCTAAGCCAGGG
Source organism: Acholoe squamosa (assembly GCA_949317995.1). Classification (NCBI taxonomy): domain Eukaryota; kingdom Metazoa; phylum Annelida; class Polychaeta; order Phyllodocida; family Polynoidae; genus Acholoe; species Acholoe squamosa. Next base: position 70,944,756 of record OX439035.1, on the reverse strand, counting down.
GTAGCTATTTTGTCTCGTTATATGTATATGGGTAAGATTCTGATCGGTAAGACCGCCACTCTCCAAAGGTGGTGAGTGTGTACTGTCTGATGGGTGGTCTAAGAGTCTGTTTCACAGATCATAATGGCAGTTATAAAGTTAGTCTCATGTGTGTTGTCCTCAATGTCTTCCAGTAGAGGTCTGTTGTAGAACCTGGCAAACATATTGGTTCTCGCCCAGCCTGCTGAGTATGTCATTTATTGGTACATTTAGCCTTTCCGCTGAACTGGTGCCCCAAAGTGTTCCTTTATTCCTGTGTCTCTTAAGGTGACTTTGGTGTACCTTGACAGAGTGAAGGAGCTGGCTGGGTTGGACGGCGTTTTGATGGTGCCAAACACTCTGGGGTGTGCCCCTTTTGTGTCCTCCCTGTCCAGGTAGGCTCTCAGGTGAGAGTAGAATAGATACAAGTGTGTGTGTCTTCATGTTTGTCAAACCTGAGTAGTAGTGGATTCTTTTTAGGGTGGTTTGACTCCAGCTTTGTGGAGTATTTGATCTTAATGGTATCCTCTGAGAGTCTAAGGTCAGTTCTTAGTAGGGCATAGGCGCTCTGTATCCTTTGACCTGTTGCTAACATGAAGAGGAGTAGTGTTCTTCTTGTTAGCTTGTCCAGGTCTAGGTCCTTTATGTTGCCCCACTGTGCCAGTTTTCCTATCACTGGTGCTTGGTCCAATATGTAAGTGTAGGGTTCATGTGGTGGGTTTAGGGCTTTTGTCCCCATAACAAGTTTTTGGGTAAGTGCATGTTCACCTATTGGCCTGCCTTCTATGTAGATAAAGCATGACAGGAGGGATCTGGTGGTGAATACTGATGTGTCCCACCCCACTGTTGGAGAACTCTATTAGGAAATCTACACATTGGTGTATGGTGGGGTGGGTGACACTGATATTGTTCTTCCTGGTGTGTTTTAGCCACTCCTTGCTGCTGTTGCGTAGCTGGCCATGATAGATTTTGACCATGAGGCCATAAGGAGTTCCCAGGATGCCTTGGATATCCCTTTATGATCAGGTAGTCTCCAGGAGGTGCTTTTTGTTTATAGGGGCAGGCATAGGAGTTTCATCCTGTTGGCCATGGGGAAGATTTTCTTTTGATCCCCTGGCCACTGCAGCGTTGACGTGTTGACCTTTAGGATCAATCTGTCTTTGAAGGTTGGTAATCTCTTGAAGTCGAGGTACCAGGGTTGTGTCTTCCAGTCGGGTACAAGGTGCCCTGCCAATGATACTAAAGGGTTGAAATATGAGTACAAACAGGCCTGACCAGCTTATTAAGAATGCATCGGTTGTAGGCATACAAAGTGTTTGCATATTGCATTGAAGGAGAGGCAAACAGGTCAATGTCGGAACTTTTTCAATATTTTCTGTTGGCTTTCAGAGCTAAGCTCTTGAGACCCTGTCTGCTTGAACAATTTCCTCTGAGGGAATGTGGCTTTGAAAGTTGCATTCATTTCCCAAACTAGTCTGAATACACTTTCATTGGTTTTGTTGCATGGGATAGATTGGCTAGATCTCCCTTTGTTGAGGCAGCTGATGGCTCTAGTGTTGTCTATGAACATGTGTATTTGTTTACCCGTTAGGGGTTCTTTGAAGTGTAGCAGTGCTCTGTGAACTGCTAGGATTTCTTTTATGTTTATGTGAAGGGTTTCTCTCTCTCCACACCATTCTTCCCCATATTCTAAGTGGATTTCAGGTATGTAGGCACCCCACCCTGTGTCTGAGGAGTCTGTGTACAGGGTTATGTGTGGGCACTGTTCTGTGTAAGTTTTCTATGCTTGTGGAAGGTACTGTAGGTTCTCTCTTAGGGTTGGTTTTATGAACCCCCTGAGGGGAATGAATTTGTCATAGTTGTCTGTGTAGTTATTAGGGCCTGCTTTTTTTTTTTTGCAATGATGAGCTCTTTGGTAAGGACCTTTGCTGTCATTACCCGTTTCTGTGGCTGCTAGGGCCCCTAGAACCTGTGAGAATTTCCTTATGGTGCATATTTGTACCATCAGGATATCTTCCACCTTTTGTGTGATGCCGGCCATCCTCTGACCATTGTACCAGTGGCTCGCATTGCAAGTCAATGTGTTACTGCAGTGGTTGCAGTAGGGGCATCTCCCTCCCATATTCCCTGAGGATCTGTATATAATCCTCCGCCTGGCCTGACCTGCCGGCGTTGTCTTCCTCAGTTTCTGGTTCAACCCCATCCTCAGATATTGAGTCAAACTGTTGTGTTGGAATCTTGCCCTGGGATTCAGCATAAGTGCTGGCTTCAGATCCAAAGCTGAGTTGGGCCGTAGATGACCTGTTTACAGCTAAAATGTCCTCCAGGACGCTCTGACTGGACACTGTTGCTTGGGTATGTTCCCCCTGGGGGTACCCTATCTGCAGGTGATGGTAGAGTCTGAATTCGGAGTGGTAGCTTGGTGCTCCATTTTGAAGAAGTGATGCTGAGCATCTTGTGCTCAGCCTGGCCAGCCTCTCTACAAGCTTTGTGCCGTGGAGGGGGAAGGAGCCTAGCTCCTACCACCATGGCGGTGGGATAATCATCTCCTCTGTGGGATAATCATCTCATGGTGGGGAAAATAGAAAAGAATCAAAACAGTCTCTCTGCTAAATTTTATTTACTATTATTGGAGGTAAAATCAACCAAACCAAACCTCATTGTGGGCTCATTGTTATTGTCTGCACCTCTCCAGCTTAAGTCAGGCAAAGCCAATTGGATAATTAATGTGATCATAATGTTCTAGCTCATGTGTCAGTAAATTAATGCTCTGCTTGGTTGACCTTGTTGAAATTGATCGGGTAGATCCTAACATATTGTGCTTAAAGGGGAAATTTTCGTTAGTGTACCTACGACCTGGAGTACTGTTGTGCCCTCCCAGCAGGTCTTTTGCTGCCTCCCCACAGAGATGCTAATTTTTATTGCCCTGCAAGGGGTCCTGTTTAAAGTTTGGTCTGTCTGGAGTCATTAGGGTTGGGGGTGGTGGCTGGAGCTGCTCCATAAAATGACCACTGACCAGACAACAGGGGGTGGGTATATATTGATGGAACAGCCAGATTTCAAAAGGTTGACAGCTGGGGAAATAAGAAACCCATTTTCTGAGTGTTTTATTCATCAAAACTAGTTGATTTTAGCTGTATCTGCCAATTAGGTAATCCCACACATGTTATGAATCTTAGAGAAATTAGTATACACAAAAGACATAGATATTCAGGATAGATTGAAATATATGGTGGGGTAAAGAGCTCTGGTCAAAGATGAGACCCCCTGTTGGTTCACAGGCTGTTCCGTCCTATTTATACCCTCCCTTCCCCTTTTACTTGTTGTGAGCGATTAAATTAAAAAGAGAAGAATAAAAAAAAAAGAAATAAGGAAACTGATGTTAAAGATATTTTATTTCTTTGCACCACTCTTCCATCTGTATATATTCATCTCCTCATTATGGGGTTATTGTTATTGTTGACAGTCTGCACCTCTGGAGCTTAACTCAGGCAACTTAACTGTTGTGAGTGATCAAATACAAGTTCAAGGATGTAGGACAAGCTCTAAACCTTTGCTCTGCATCCAAATGTAATTGATACTGATGGAATGGGCTGACAAGAATGGCTTCAAGTCCTCCAAGAAGAAAAACCTCCATCATGCACTTCCATTACAATTCCACCCCAGAACGAGAACCACACATATACATGGACAAAGACAACTCTTAGCGCATTTCAGTCATTCAAAGAACCAAGTTTCTTGGTTTGGTCCTAGACCGGAAGTTGTGCTTCAAAGAGCATATAGAATATGTGCGCAAGAAATGCAAGAAAGCCCTCAACCTGCTAAGAGTAGTGGCACACCCATCCTGGGGAGGAGAACAAGCCACACTGCTAAAGCCCTAGGGCCCTAGTTCGCTCACAGATAGACTATGGCCTATCCATCTATGGAGCAGCCAGTCCCTCATACTTTAAAATGGCTGAGTCTATACAAAACCAAGGTTTACGAATCTGCCTGGGAGCCTTCAGGACATCTCGCATCAAAAGCCTTGAAGTAGAGGCTAACGAACTGCCACTCCTCTAGAGGCAGTAAAAAATTATCTCTGCAGTATGTAATTCGAATTGCAGCAAACACTAACAACCCTACAACAACGCTCCTCAAAACACCTGCATATCAGGAGGAATATGACCACAAGAGAAAGTGCTTTCTTGCTCCATTTGGAGTGAGAGTTACAATATCACTGGAAGAAGCAGGCATTGATCTGAACAAAGTCATGGAGCTGACCATTGCAGAGACCACCATGGACACTGTACCAACCAGAAATCATCCTCAGTTTAGTCCCACACAGAAAAGGAAACACATCAAGCATTGCTTACCAGGCAACGAACTGCGCGACGATTATAAGGACTATGACACCATCTTCACTGATGGATCTCATATGGCAAACAAGACAGCCTCAGCAGCTGTAAAAGGATTGGACTCTTACAAAGAACGCCTTCCAGATGAAGCATCTATCTACTCGGCAGAGTTACATGCCCTCTACCTTGCACAAGACCATGTAGAAACCTCAGAGGCAAAAGACCATCTGATCCTCTCAGACTCCCAGTCATCACTTAAAGCCATGCAAACAGGTGCATGGAACCACCCTCTAGTAAACAAAGTACTAGAAGGACACCACCATTTAACAGAGGAGGGAAAGAACATCAAATATGGTTGGGTCCCTGGCCATGTAGGGATTCAAGGAAATGAACAAGCAGACTCAGCTGCCAAGGATGCCCTGGGCCAGGCAGTAGTACAAATGCCACTTCCATCAAACGACCTAAAGCGCAAGACTAACAAGTACATATATAACAAATGGCAAACATCATGGGATGCAGAGGTGGGAAACCAACTCCAAAAGATCCAAACAAAGGTCAATATGACCAAACCCTACAAGTGCAAGTCTAGAAATGAAGAGAAAACTATGAGCCCCCATTAGAATAGGTTACACAAGACTGACCCATGGTTACAGAATAGGGAGAGAAAACCCTCCCAAGTGTGCCTGCTGTCAGAACCCACTGACAGTGGAGCACATCCTCATCGATTGCCAACAGTGTCTCTACAGGGCATAATACCACGCTTGTACAAGCTTGAAAGAACTATTCGAGAAACACAAAGCAGAAGAAATATTGGGATATATAAAAGCCCTTGGTCTCTACAATAACATCTAGTTGAAACCTGATGATTACTTCCCCCACATAGACAAATCATACCACCATTTCCACTAATAGTGCCTATCAACCTGTGAAGCACAGGATAGCCACTTAGTGCCGCTAAAGTGCCGTAAAACACAAATCAATCAATCAACCAATCATCCATCAACCTCCCTATGGAAAACTGCTCGCATAAGCTGGGATTCGAATCTAAGCAACCCACAACACAACGAAAAAGAGGTACCAGAGGTGGGATTCAAATCCACACTTCCTGCCACACATGAAAAAGAGACCCCCATATTGGCATTTTCAGCATACTGGGAAAAGAGCCAGGATACCTCAGTCCTGAGAACAATTTAGGATGAATTCACCTTGCCAAAGTCAAGGTGAAAAATAAGATGAATGGGGACAGTGTCCTTAGTGTTGTTTCTTCAAATACTATTAGACAAGAGGAACCTGTAATCTCATCCACCTGTGTATATTCATCTCCTGTATATTGGCTTTCTCTTATTGTTGACAGTCTTCACCTTAACTGGAGAAAGCAGATTGAATAATTAATGTGATCTTATGTTCTAGCTCAAAATGTTGGTAAATAGTTGCTCCGCTTGGTTGACCTTGTTGAAATTGATCGGGTAGATCATAACAATATGTGACCAGGCAAGCAAACCCCCCCCCCCCTCTGCAGGGAAATTTATCAAAGTTCATCTCAAGATCTTTAAAATAAGACATCATTGGCTAAAATATTCCCAGTAGTTATGTCAGAATCCCTCCTTGAACATAGGTCGTTATTCATATTTGAAATTGAGGATTAAGCTCTACATACATTATTAACAATAATAATGTATAAAAAAAACCAATAAATCGGCCTTTTTCATTAAAAATACATAACAATAATGTGATTTTTATCATTGATTTTGATCTAGAAGGAATTTTCTATTTCTGTTTTCAGTTTTGGATTTTTGAAGAATATGCATGAAAATTGGCATAAAAATCCGCAAATTTTGATCATTGGAATGGTTGCCATGGCAACCTGGAACAGGCATATAGGTTGATCTGTCATGAAAAATGTTCATTTTACCATCCAAATATGGGCAATTTCTACTGAAAATGGTGCATTTTGAATGAGACCATTGAATTATGCAGCAAAAATTAGCTTAACATATTTCTATAATCATTTTAGGTTAATTTTGTCCCTCTAATGCCCCTGGTGGGCAAATGGGGAATTAAAAATCTGCCGCGGAGGGGTGTTTTACCTTGATGGGTCACATATCCTTTACTTGTCATGAGCGATCAAATAAAATAAAAATGAATAGGGACAGTATCCTTAGTGCTGTTTCTCTAAATTTTATAAGACAAGAGGAATAACCCAGATATTATCAAGGTTCTTTCAGCATCCAAACTATGACTCTGCCGGTCCATGTTTGTGAATCCAGTGATGTGTTATTGTCCTTGATACATGTCCCCTCCTACCCCCATACAAAGTTCTAAAACTGTTGTTTAAGATATTTGATTTCTTTACACCTCCTATCTATCTGTATACCGTGACCTCAGTTGTGTTGGGCCAACATAGGGCCAATGTTGGCTGGCCATTGGGGTGACATAGGCCCGATGGCTGATCAATGGTGAACCAAATGCCAATGTTGGGCCAACGTTGGCAGGACACCTGCAAAAGTGGACGACCATTTGCCAATGATGATGTGTGCCGACCAAAAGCCAACATTGGGCCTATGTTGGCATTTTGGTTGGCACCGTTGAGCCTACGTAGGCAGGATGGAAAGCCGGTGTGAAGCCTATGGTTGGTCCAACGTAGCCCCAACTTTATGCCAATGTCTCTGTGCTACCTGGGAAGGTTGTATCTGCATAATTCAAGTTTTGCAGGAGAGGCAAAAGAAGGAGTGCAATTACTATAGCACACAGTTGCCACAACCTTATTGCATTGGAGCCCGTGGTCACAGATCATATCATAGATAAAGCCTAAATACTTCCATAGAAGGTAGATAAGGGTCATTTGAAATAATCTAGGGTGAACAAGCAGTATCCGGTAGTGCAAAGGGTCCATAACCCGAGATCCTTTGGAACTATGTGTAGGATATAAACCAGTTAGCAGTCATGTCCTTGGAATACACACTTACAACATACATAATACAGTTTGTTTGTTAAGTTTTATGTCCGGGGGCCAATGAGGAACTCAGACATTCAAGCATAATACAGTAGTCGAATATTTACATAATACAGTAGTCCAATATAAATCATGGGTGCCTGGTAAAGGTACCCAGTAAGGCAGTCCATCAAGTGTACCAAGTCCTAAGTTTGTGACTGGTTGGGCACTTACCTTTTCCCCAGTGCGTGATTCTGCTGCATTGGAGGTGCGAAACTGTGATAAAGCTGAAACTGAGGAGTGTTAACCTCTCCTTTCCTTGCAAGCAGCTTAGCTTAATCTGAATCTATTTATTGGAGAATCTTAACTATCATGGGATCATTTTAATGGCCTTGGATAGCCCTTCAAAATGAACATTGTTTACAAAAGATTGAATGCAGGGAAGTTAGCCTTTGACCCCATTTAATTTCAACCAAGAGTTTAGAACCATTTTATGATAAGAAGATCACAGAGCACATAAAAATAAATGGTTCCTACCTGTTCTATGGTTAAAAATGATCTAGAAAATGTCTATCTTTTATCTTTCTAAGGGCGTGCAGGATGTTTGACAGACCCTGCAAACTTTTTGTGCAAGATAACTTTGTTCACTTGTCCCCACCTTCCCCATGTTGTGCACTAAAGACTTCATCCTATACATTTTATATAATGGGAAATTGAAAGATATGATGAAGATAAGTGATTTTGCTTCTTCAATGAGGGTTTTTATGATAATTTGAATGGAAATTATGATCACTCAAATATCCTGAGTCAAAGACGATATTCTGCCATGATTCTGACAGAATGCGCAGTTTGTGGGTTAAGATGACATTAAAAATTTCCTTTTAGATTGTTAGATTATAATGAAAGTTATACAAGTTGTCGACTCTGGTTATTACAGTATTATTTACATTCTTGATCTAGTCTCCCTTGGATTCATATTGCTTGCTCACAGAATTGGATCCAAATTAAACTCCTAACTATGGCATAATTTTGGGTCTGATTGACACCCTTGCCTGGTCATAATTCCACTTCAAATTTGCATAAGGCCAATGGAACTCACATTGCAATTTACCATCCACCGCCCGCATGCTTTTGAAGGGACGCATGAGAAAATTTCATTATTCATTATCTAAAATAAAAATGAAAAGTACCGTAATCTCTCGCGTAGAAGGCGCAGCCCGCGTAGAAGGCGCACCCCCAACTCAGGGAAGGTTGGTTCACGTAGAAGGCGCACCTATCTCCCCTGAATTGGTATTATGAAAAAACCCGCGTATAAGGCGCACCCCCAACTCAAGGAGGTTGGGTCCGCGTACAAGGCGCACCTTGTGCATGACCTGCCTACAAGGGTCTCCTTGTAGTTGGGGATAGCCTTAGTTAAGGTTGAAATCAGGTTGGGTATGATGCTGAACATATATTTTTCTTTAATGCCACAAATGAGGTGTGACCAGAAGTAGAACTTATCTCTAACATTTTATCATCAGTTCTTTTGATTTCTCTTCCTACATTCATGCATTCTATCAATGTTGTAGCATGTTAGGGAATGAATTTAAATCAAAACATTATCTAAACATAGTTTCAGCATCTATTCTTAAGTCAAACACATAGCAAGTGTATATAATTGGTATACTGGCTCCATCTGGTGGCACTTCTAGGAATCATTCCTATTGAATACAGGATTATAAGTGATCATGGTCAAGATATAGTTTGCATTATTATTATGTGTTAGATTGTATTCCCAGTACTGTAGTTGTAAATGGATTTTAGGTTATCCATGCTTAGATCACTGTTTTACATGATACATTTCATGTTATCATGTCAATAGGTCCTCATGATGTGGTTGATTTGTCAAAACTGTGTCAGAAGATAGTATACAATTGAAATTTACCTCAAACTGTACTTGATCATGATCATTTATAATCATGTATTCAATAGGAATGATTCCTAGAAGTGCCACCAGATGGAGCCAGTATACCATTTATATACACTTGCTATGTGGTTGACTTAAGAACAGATGTTTAAACTATGTTTAGATAATGTTTTGATTTAAATTCATTCCCTAACATGCTACAACATTGATAATATGCATGAATGTAGGAAGAGAAATCAAAAGAACTGATGATACAATGTCAGAGATAAGTTCTACTTCTGGTCACACCGCATTTGTGGCATAAAAAAAAAACATATATTTAGCATCATACCCAACTTGTTCTCAATTGAGGTATGGGAACAACCTGCGTATAAGGCGCACCCCCAACTCAAGGCAGCATGCTTCCCACGTATAAGACCCATCCACGGTCTGATTCGCGTATAAGACGCGCCTTATACGCGGGAGATTACGGTACTCAAAAATGCATTTTGACATGACAGATAGGAATGACCAAACTGTCCAAAGGAGGCATATTTGGTATCAAATTAAAGCTCATAGTGCAAGGTGTGTAAAAGCATATCTACAACCTAGATAATGAATGAATAATGAAAAAAAGCCTCGTCAATTTTCAAAATGGCTCGGACGGTAAACTGTAACCTTACTTCCCATGGCCTAAAGACTTCATTTAAAAAGCAAATCCACTTCTTTTCTCAAGATCTATCCATTGCTCATTAGATAAGTCTTGAAAAACTAGGTAAGTGCCTAGACTGATGCATTGTACAAACCTTTTTCTAAGGGAGTGGTCATTGTTTATCAATTTTAACGCCCCCCACTCGATGGCAGTTAAAATTTTTTGCGCCCTCCCACCGCGCCGGAGGCACGGAGAGTTTTTGCGCCCCTCTTTGATATATAGTAGCGCGCGGGCTTTTTTTAGCCCCCCCCCCTCAAGAGGGGTCAAAATTTTCTTAGCCCCCTCAGGAGGGGTCTGAAAATTTTACGCCCCCCCACTCAGACCCACCACCCCCCCTGTTGATAAATAATGACCACTCCCTAAGAAGTCTTTAATAGTTTTGTTTTTTTTTAATAAATTTAAATACTAACCCACTCTAGACCTGAAAATTACAAATATACAAATATTACCTTGCTGTATGCCATTCTTGGGCTTGTCTGGTACAGTAGCCATCGCAGGTTTTTGTGGCTTGACTTTGGGAGGAGTTGGTGACAGGCTCATTTCAGACTCACTGGTGCTAGAAAACCTACGTTCGCGACCAATGTAATCATCGACGTATCCAGAGCTTGACAACCGACGATAATCATGCTGTACACGTTTTCTTTTACCACCAGTCTCTGGACTTATGCAAGGATCAGTTTTCCGATCGCTAGGAACATGGAGAGGAGATAATTTGGATGTTTTAGGCCCCTGTATTTCTGGTGTTGTGCTGTTGTTGTCTTCCATTCCGACATGTGCATGGTCCGATCGCTTGCACTTTCTCGCGCCACTGTGGGCGTTTTCAGTTGTGTCGGCTACTCTTTGACGTGTAGTACGACTGTCTGATTCACTACCTTCAGTGAATAATGACTGTCCATCCTTAAAATTCGCTTCCTCTGTAAATATTGCGCTGATTTGATTATTGTCGTCCGGCATAGACTCCTCAGGATTTGCCTCTGCCATGATGGCTTCAAATTTGCAGGTGCCCGTATGATTGACCCCACTCCGAAGCCGTTTACGAGCTCCATGATTGGTCAATAAATTCTAAGAAACCTAGATTTCCGCTGATTTCACCCAATCACAATCATCATAACATTGATATGCGTCTTCGACCTCGCGCATGCTCAGTTCAAAGCATCTCACCTTTGCGACTTTTTCAAACCCGTGTTGGATCTTCCGCGGATCACCCTTTATTTACCTCAGAGGGCCGATTGGATAAGCTAACCATCCACCATGGCTGCCGATGCACCGACGCCGAAGAAGATGAGAAAGCTAGATGGTCCAGAAGGGACTTCGGAGGGTGGCGAAGGCTACGACGAAGAAACACAAAAATTCAAATCACTAGAAGAAATAGACGCTTGTCAGAACGACATCGACGCTCTGAACGAGAAGGCGAGCGAGGAGATTCTGAAAGTGGAGCAGAAGTACAACAAATTACGGAAACCATTCTTCGAAAAGAGGAACGAATTGATACAGAAGATCCCCAACTTCTGGGTGACGGCAGTATCCTTTGCGTACATGATCCGGTTTATGGGTGTGCAGTGTGTAAAAGACGCCCCTCCTAGCCAATTCCGGCACGCGCCGCGATGCCTTTGTTGTGTTTTCGTCCAGGCCGGCGTTTGACAGCCAGCATCCCTGGAAGTGGCACTGCTGGAGTGACTGGTCCTGGTAGACGCCTTCATGGTTGAGAAGGTTCATCGTGTCGGCCAATTGCTCATCATCTGTACTGTTCATCGATTGTTCTTGAACCAGAAGAGATTCTTCGTTTTATAGACATAGTTCTGTTCCAACATCTAGAAGAAACATTTAGGCCTAGATCTATGTACCCCTTTTGCCTAGGCTTTGCCTTAGGGAGTGGTCATTATTTATCAACAGGGGGGGTGGGGAAATTTTTTACGCCCCCCTCCTCGACGGCAGTCAAAATTTTTTGCGCCCCCCCCCCTCCGGCACGGAGTTTTCGCACCCCTCTGATTTATAGTAGCGCGCTGGCTTTTTTGCTAAAAAGAGGGTGAATTTTTTTAGCCCCCCCTCAAGAGGGGTCAAAATTTTTTAGCCCCCCCTGGGGAGGGGTTTGAAAATTTTACGCCCCCCTCAAACCCATCCCCCCCCCCCCGTTGATAAATAATGACCACTCCCTTAGGCAATTCCAAAAGATTTGAAAATGTCTCACTGAGATCTATTGAATGGGATAAAATGGGTCTCTCTGACATGGAGTAAAAAAATTCATTAAACTGCCTACTAACTTAGGGCCGAGTCATTTATTAAAATTGATGCCAGCTGGGGGAGTTGATGGATTTTGGTGGATCGGCTGATTTTTTCTGACCCCCCCCCCCCCCACCACTATGATAAAATTATCAAGACCCACTAAAGACCGATTTTACAAAATGACCCCCCCCCCCCAAAAAAAAAAACAAAAAAAAAAAAAAACAGATACCCTTGTGGAATGACGTGTTGCGATGGGTAATAGAATTGCCCATATTTAGCTTTGACCCCCCCCCCCCTCAGTGTGAAGGTTTATTGGGTCCCCCCCCCCCCACCGGGCTTCCCTAGCCCACTTAAAAGGGTCTATTTCTTCTCTTTCCTATCTCCTCAGATGTGTGTGGTGCACATATGCGCGGGCACCAACACATTCCTCTGTGAGCATGTGTAATGTCTCTCTCGCCATGAATATGACCTTAGATGTTTAACGCCAATTCGACAGCTATTACTGGGGCTTCCCTAGCCCACTTAAAAGGGTCTATATCTCCTCTTTTCTATCCCCTTGCCCTCGGATGTGTGTGGTGCACATATGCGCGGGCACTGACACATTCCTCTGTAAAATTGTGTAATGTTGTTCTCGCCATGAATATGACCTTAGCTGTCGAAATGGCGTTAAACATCTATTACTCACTCACCCCCCCACCAAGGGGCTCTTTTTCAAAAGGAGCCCCCCCCCCCCTATATCTAAGAAGGCCCTCCCACCTGGCAATAAATGACTCAGCCCTTACTGCCTACCCAGGATTGCCTAGTCCTGGTCATTTTTCAACCATCGTCATTCTGGGGGGGGGGGGGGGCTTTGCCCCGGCCGCTGGGAAGAGCAGTGCCTATGTTTCTTTTTGTATGGCAGAGATGTCAGACCTTCAGAGGTCTGTCTATTTTCAGATGTTCAAACTTTCCTAAAAATCATACATCTCAGAGGCTGCTTCCAACTTGTGGTCATTATTTTGAAAGAGAATTACATTAATCATAGGTTACCTTACAACATTTCCTTTCTACTTCTAGGAAGCCTAAGGCTTACGAAGGCTGAGCATAGTTCATGCTTCAGCAGGTCACCTGGGTGGAATTAAGCATGCCTTGTGCTGCCCTCTAGCTGTTGCTATACAAACCACCTTTCAGAGATCAGAGCATCTCTGAAATCTCATTTCAGAGGACATGAATTTAAGCTGACTGCTGATTGGCTGAAATTCTGATGCAGTGTTTTTAATTGTCTTTCTATGACCATCCATTCTAGAGATGGTTTTAATGTTTTTGAGTGAGAGGAACAGGTTGAAATGAAGACAAGATGGGTGCTTTTAGCACAAAACATGGGGGAATGGGTGCTTTCCTAACAGCCAAATATTTTCAGAGGTTTAGCCCATACCCAACTGACATCTCTGTGTATGGGGCCATCCATAAATGAGTCATGCCAATCTGACTGTTTTTGACCCCAAAAGGCAGCAGGTATAAAAGTCATTGTAATTGTATTTATGCACAACTTAAAAAAATTCTTTTACCATTAAAAAGCTAAGATCATAGCAGGCCATTCTGGCTAGCGTCCTAGGGTTCTAAGCCAGTCATTAACTTGGAAATTTTCCAAGTTTTCAGAGACAGGTGGGGGCATGATGAAAATTAAGAACTCAATATGGCCTCTTTGAGAGATGGGACTGTAACTTCACCCTCAAATAACATCTAAATGATGAAATATCAGAGAAAATGAAACCTGTCATGAAATAGGTAACAATTACACCTGTATGATCCTGAATCTTGTACACTCTTACCTGGTCCTTATCTTTCTGATATTAAGGTTTTAAAAAAGTAGGTCATCTGAAAATGGGTGCAACATCCTTTGTGCACTCAATGCTTTTCTATGGGGGTGTCAGCTCTGGGCAGATTGGGTGACATACACATGATGAACTTTGAATAGAAATTTTCACCGCGCCTGGGTGGAATTTCAGCAACCCCCCTGTTGTTAAAAATTGACCATTATGCCTATTGGAGCGATATCCTGAGACAATATCCTTAGCACATTGACTCCTATGGTAAAATGATAAAATCTGGCCTTACAACTCAATTATGTTAGTGTACTGCTTCTGAGCTATACTATTAAACTACCATACAGCCTTTAGTGGGGCTTTGGGATTAACCGTCTGTACATTAAGACACTTAATACCATATATTCTTTCGTATATGCCACAGCTTATACCAGAACCCAAATCAAAATTCGGCTAATAGAAACATCCTAAAGTCAGGGTGCGGCTCATATGAGGGTTTTTATACCATAAAACAATATTAAACTGCCAATTTTCAAGTCCCAGATGAGGCCTTTAGCCTTCTCTCAAACTCAGGGTGTGGCTTATATCAGGGTTCGGCTTATACAAGAGAATCTACAGTAGTGGTCATTTCAGTTAAAATATGATCATATTGCTTTGGATATCATCTAAAATCATAAAAATTTCCTGTCAAATGTGGCCATGTCTAACCATCTTCACAATATTTTAATCGTCTTCAAGCAACCGTCTTTTAGCTTGGTTTCGCACATGCGGACTCCTCACAAACAGTGAGACACAGACAAGGCCTAAACAAAATTCTTCTGTCCAGGTAACATATTTAACTTCCTGGATGCCGAAAACTGCCAAAATGATATTAAACATGGTTCAAAAGATTAACCAACTTAAAAAACTAAAAAAATGTTGGTTATTTCAAGCTCGTAGCATTCGTGAGACCGTGGGCTTTAATTTGATAACAAACATGCCTGTATGTTTAATTTTTCACATTTTTCTTGAATTTTGGGTCATATTTACCAAAATTTTCTAAAAACAAAAAAATATGGGTCGGGCCAAAAAATTAGGGTAGGTCGGGATATCTGAACCAGAGATGCCACTTTTCCTGGTTTACCAGGAATTCCTGGTTTTTGATTCTAAGATTTCTGTATTAAATCATGTTAGATTCCTGGGGAAATGTGTCTCAAGTCCAGTTTTCCTGGTTTTTGTCAACCAGTGAGTGGCATCTCTGCGGAACACAACTTTTTTCTTCTTTTTTTTTTTTTTAGGCCCAATATAACCATATTTCCTCATAAGCCGGGCCCCGAGTATAAGCCTGCCCCGAGTAAAAGCGTGGGGAAAGGGCTCCCTAGTGTTGTACAGGCCGGGCCCCGAGTATAAGCCTGGGGGCTGCCCATTTTATTTAAGAAAAATCATATTTTAGGTCATAGCTCCACTTCTAGATGGAGTATTTAAACAATTCCTTCAGCTACATGACGCCCATATATATATATATATATATATATATATATATATATATATATATATATTTATATATATATTTATATATATATATATAATCTGTTATATATACAACCATTTTAAAAGGAAACAAAACTTTAATAAGTTGTGAAATTATTGGAAATGTTGAAATAAATGTAGAAAGTATTAGAGGATGCAAGGGTAGTTTATCAGGTATGAAAATATAAGCATGCCCTGTGTAGAAGCCTGGTTAATTTGCTATTTTTGCTTGTACAAGCCCGGGATAATACATGCGGAAACACTATGTACCGTAAACTCCCGCATATAAGACGCGTCCTCTACGCCAAACAAATGCCTTGTGCGTCTTATAGGATCTCTTCAAGTCGGGGGTGCGTCTTATACGAGGGGTAATTTTACTATAGAACAGTACTGAATTTACAAAATTGGTACCTAAGAGGTGCGTCTTATACGCGAAAATGCCTCTGCTGAGTTTGGGGTGCGTCCTATACGCGCAGCGCGTCTTCTACGCGGGACAATACGGTAGTCATTTAACCTTGAAATGCAAAGATTTCCTTGTGTGAAACATGCATCTCGCGCTAAATCTAACATTTCGAATCACCATATAACTTAATACTACTGTAAATTTTCTCATCGAAGCTGTGGCTTATACCAGAACCCAGATCAAAATGCGGCTAATAGGAGGTTCCCAAAGTTAGGGTGCAGCTTATATGAGGTCATATTACAATATAGAAGAGTACTACACCATCAATGTGACGAGAAAAATAGTTAAGAAAAATGGGTTAGAAAAATGAAAAGCTGCGGCATGTCTATTCCTACTGAACATATCTAAAACATAAGATGAGCAATGTGCATTGCTGAATACTCAAGTTCGTAAATTATTGGAAAAGACCCAATACTGTAGAGTACTTCAGATACACAGGATTAAACCCCCAAAAATACCTGTTAATAGCTCCCGTTATTCTTACCATGTATCGATATGTTCAAGATTTAGAGAATGAGATACCAAATGTGCTATCGCACATACATGTACAGTGTATGTACATTGTACATCAAACTGGGGTTTATTATTTCTATTTTCTTTTTGTCTGATTTTTTGAAGTATCTTGTACTGGATTGTAATTACAAGTCAGCTCCACCACAGCATAACATGATTGATCATGCTATGATATTACATGGTAACGCCAACAATGCTGAATTACCTTAACAGTATGCCAGTTTGTAAACCACCCCCAAATTTCAGCTGTATTAGATGAAGAGGAGGAAGAATGCCTACACTACCTCAACAAAGTAAGGATGGTATTTGGTACATTTGATGTGCTGTATTGCTTTTCTCAAATGTCTGCTATTTATCAATCTATTAAGTTATGCGTTATATGGTGCAGGTGTATCAATTTCCTTCGTTTGTATGATTTCCTCCGTTGTTGTATTAACTCAAACTAAGACATAATGATGTGTTTCAGGTTGAAGTAGAAGAATTTGAAGACATCAAATCAGGCTACAGAGTGAAGCTATATTTCACGGAAAATCCATTCTTCAAAAATGATACCCTTACAAAGGAATTCCACCTTGCAACTTCAGGTTTGTACAGAAATATCAGCATCCCGTTACTATTACCATACCAAAAGCTCCCGTTACTATTACCATTAGCTCAAGTGAACCACGTCTAATAGGTATTAAAGGTCATGGTTTGCCGGGTCTTTTCTGTCGTGTATATAGCCAGCTAGTGGGATGGATTTTCAACCAATTTATGTGGAATAGCATCTAATTTACAACATTTTCGTAACTGAGATATTAACACTTTCAGGTGACCCTGCCTCACAATCTACACAAATTGAATGGAAGGAAGGCATGAACTTGCTGACAAAAGTGTCTGAGGCATCAAAATCGCAAAAAAGGAAGCATGGACCCATGCGCTCTTTCTTCCAGTGGTTCTTAGATAACAACGACCCTTCAGCAGATGACATTGCCGAGGTAAGACAAAGTTGTAGTACTGTAATCTCCCGGGTATACGGCTTGACAAACAGTTGGTTCACACCTTTGCCACCAGGTGCTAACAGTACATCCACCGCGGCAAATGTCACCTAGCTCAGGCAGTTTTCACAGTTAGCCCTGTCTATAGCTGAGTGTTAACAGGCAGGTTTGGGCTACTATGCTTTAGCTTTTGAACTATTGACTGAGCACCCAATGTCAGCCACTCCTAGTACTAAAGATGTATATAGAATAGCACTCACCATTGATCTCTTTGTAGTGTGTAGAGTAATGGGGCGCATTATTCTACATGTATTAGTGAGTGTAGTGCAGGCTGTTTACCTACTCACTCTGCAATGATGTGCTGCCAATGTTCCGAGTTAGCAGGTTGTCCCATGGGCGCCGCCATTACTGGAGCTTGTTATCAGCGAGTTCTACTGATAACACCTATCAGATGGGTACCAGTTGGCCCCCCGAGAAGACCGCAGTGATTACTTCCAGCTAAGTCTGTATACATGGACTTTTCTATATCACCTCAGAGACTATCCCCTATTAATGTGCACTGAATGACTTTTGATTCATCTAGGCACTATGTTTATGGGACTTGTATACTGGGCAAATCCTGACTGCAGGGTATGTGTAATAGTGGAATACCAGAGGCCTGGAGAAATCACGTAACTGGATGTACTATAAGCGCCTAGTGGCAAACTCTTGCACCATCTGTTCGTCCAAGCGTATAAGCAGCACCTGACATAGACGCACCTAGAGTTTCGGAATATCATCAAAAAAATGAAAAATTGATAACCTAACTCAAAAACCTGTTTGTTGCATGGACCCCCGTGGACCCCATTTGCTGCTTTTGGGGGTCATATGGGAGTGTAACATCAAACAAAAGGTCTTGGTGTCCCCTTGTGGATCCAGGTAGAACTAAAACTCCGTGTATAAGACGCCCCTTATATGCGGGAGATTACGGTAGTATCCTTGTGGTCAGAGAATTTGTGCTGATGACAAAGTTTTGATTTAGAGAACAGAGATGAGTGCTGTTTATTCATCCCATTAAACGAATTCGATATAGAGGATATTAGGGAAGAGAATATTCAAAATATTGAATAATTTAGATTCAAAACCACGTATAAGATGCACCCTGACTTCATGGATCTGCTAGAAAAATGAAATAAATTTTGTTCTAGTCAATGGATTTTTAAAATTCAAAAACCTATGGGTAGCTAAGATGTACAATGGCCTAAAACTACTGTTGAATCTAATGGAGACATTGGGAAGATTTTTCCTCCAAATTTTCTCATCCCATAAGGCACTCCAGGGGCTTATCTTCGCATACAAGACACCTTATATGAGAGGTATTACAGTATTTTAGAGATGGCATCATTCTACACCGGTAACGGCAAGTAAAGCTAATACCTTCTATGCCTTAATTCGCTAGGTTATCAAAGATGACATGTGGCCCAACCCCCTACAGTACTTCTTAGCACCTGATATTGAGGTAGAAGAAAATGGCGTCGACAGGTAAGTCAATTTTAGTCTTGAACTTTGTCTTTAATTCCCTTAAGTAACTAAATCCTTTTGTAACTGTTTTATCTTTATGATTTCTTTTTAACTAATGTCGCATCTCAAAGCATTGATAAAATCACGATAGTAGTATTTATGGAAAGTATCATTCATTAGTTCATCCATTTTGGTTAAATGAATTTTCAAGGTTACATTTTTGTCTTTGCAGTGAAGATGACGAGGACGATGATGAGGGTGAGGAGTCGGTCGTCGTGATGGGAGGAGATGATGGTATATTGCCACATCCTCAAATCTCGCACCAATCATTTACTAGCCTAATAAGCTCTAGAAAATGCACTTATAGCTCATCCTTACCCTAGTATCTCATTATTTCTATCCCACAAACATGTCTTCGTAATTTTGATTTAAAGATTTAAAGATAGTGAATGAATTAATGAAGTACCAGGTATCAGCGAAGATCAGAGATTTACATGCGCTGGGTTTCCATTTTTGAGTGCATGCTGTTGTAATAATGTATAACTGACAGTGTTTCTGAAATTTCAGATGAAGAACTGGAAGAGGAGGAGGAGGAAGTTTACGAGGATGGTGAAGGTGAAGAGGAAGAGGAGGTAGAAGATGGTAAGTTAAACTATAGGTATTAAAGAGTGGGAGTAGGCAAACTTTGATTTAAATGTCGTGAGTACTGCATGGGGCTGTCGAAGAGAACATAGAGCTATAAACATGGTTACTTGTTTACCAGATACACTATTAAAAAAGTAGAGTTAGAACTAACTCAGCATTCATCTAAGCAATAGATAAAGATCGATGCCAAAGATTTGAATATTTTTGATGATCTTTGCACAAAGTCTCCGTTCAGGGGGAATTGTAGGGCTTACTGGGTGCTTTACAAGTCAGTGTTTGGCTTAAAGGTGGGTATATCTCCAAATAGGACAGTGCTAAACTAACGGGGTAGCAAATTATCAAGGTTCAAGTGGGGCTTCTTGGTTTCTCTCAACGTTACAATTGAGGATCGTATGCAAGATTTTACAGTAAAATCAGGGGTGTGAAATCTCTAAGAAATCTCGGAAATCCAAAGTTTTTGTTGGCCCAGCCCCTGCTGGGTCATTGGCGGCGCCTTGGCGGTCGTAAACTGACGGTCATGAATTTGAACTTTAGATGGGAATTGCTCATCGAAATTGGGGGATAATTAAACAAAAAATCATGGAAACATGTTCTTTAGGATCTAGTCTTTCATTGTACATGCACAATTCCTGGGAAAAAAAATTTCTTTACGTATGAAAATAGCTGAATAAAAAACCTGACATATTTAACCTACTTTCTCACGAAAACGAGGCTCCATAGGATAGCATTGCGCGGTCGATTTCGGCGGTCGACAGGGGGTCAAAATAACACAGACTCCTATGGGAATTGTCCAATTAAGACGCTTTTTTTCAGCAGGTAAGGTGGGATATCCGGCACAGGAGGGGTTCAGACCGTTGATATATGAGTGTGTAAATCAGACCACCATAATTTTGTTATGTTGACCGCCCCACTTCCGGTCTGGATATTTGACGCATGCGTGCAGAGCAACTGGTCGTCATATTTTATTTATTGTTTAATAGTAAATTGAGGTGTATTCGATTCAATTCGATTGATATTGTCTAACATGCATGGAATATATTCAAAAAGCCATTAATTTCAAGTTAAATCGATAGAATATATCATTTCTCCGTCGAAAATGCGACTTCCGGCAAGGAGGGGTCGCGCATGCGCACGGAACATCAAAATCCAAAATGGCGGACAGGGAGACGATCGCCTTACGGTGCTATCGAAACTGCTGGATTATAACAAAATGGAGGAGAATTACATTGTCTCATGTGTTTGTATGGTTAATATGTATCCTTGTTCAAGACTTGCTGGTATTGTGCAATGCTTAACTCGCCAGGAGAGGAGTTATTCGCCAATGAAACATGCGAGCGATAATGGGTGCATCCTCCATAGCCTTAAGCATTGACGACTTCGACACACTGCACTATAGTGCCAGTCACCTAGGGTAGGTCATGGACGCTCCAACTGTAGACGCTGGGCCATATGTGATATATATCACACGTTAAATTTTCTTCAAAAAGATAAAGTTCCTGAGATCTGTGAATCCACTGAGACATCTTTTTTACCATTTTGATATCTAGATGTCCTGAAGTCATATTTCTTTTTCTATATGTGCTGGCACTCTAAAATGTATCAGTGGCTTAGTGTAGAATGCCATGGTATCTCCAATGAATAGTTATAGTCAAATCTGGGCCTTACGGGGGGGTTGTTTTGTGGTGTTCCCCTGTAACTGGATCAGTGTGTTATGATTGTCTCACACCCTTGATTTCACTTTTGTGATCGGCTGACACCAGGGGGCACCACAACACTTGCTTGTACTTTTGGATTATGACACCAGAGGACACCACAGCTCTTGCTTCTTGCCACCACCAAACTGTCTCTGGTTTTCACTTGCAAATAGAAATGCTTCAGGGCTTTTCTATATGTAATGTATATAGAAATATCAAGATCTCCTGAGACTTAGCTTCTAACCCATCTTTATGTGCACCTTATCATCACAATGACCCTTATAGAAATTGCTCTCAAATATGAGCTGGTCTATTTTTGTAAGACTCTAACACCGACTCACTTTACACATAAATTACAATCTTATATACCGTAATCTCCCGCGTATAAGGCGCAGCCCGCGTATAAGGCGCACCTAGAGTTTGGGAAAATTCTCAAAAAAATGAAAAATTCATAACTTTGGTTCTACTGGATGAATTTTCAAAATTCAAAAACCTATGTGTAGCTTGGGCCACCCCGAACCCTACTGGGCTCCCTTTTGTCCTATTTTGACCAAGGGGGCATGTAAGATATCAAAAGAAAGGTCTTGGTGTCCCCCTTGTGGATCCAATGGGAACTAAAACCCCCCGTATAAGACGCGCCTTATACGCGGGAGATTACGGTAATATAGCCCAGCCGAGAAACGTTAGGCAGGTCATGTTGTATTGAGATGAGTGACACAATGATAATAATGATACTATTTGGAATGCACATTTTAACTGCTTGATCTAAATCTGGATTTCTTCTTTTCAGCAGGTAAAGAAGAAGGTGGTGAAGAAGGGGAGTAGGGCGGATAGAACTGAGCAGTTCATAACTTTCCCCTGTGTAAATACGTCTCTACATCAACAACTCTGCCACAGTCAGGCCAACAACACGAGTTAAATTATATCACAACGGCAATAGAAAAAAACAACATTCCATACAGATATTCACGCCAAAGATGAGCCCCTTAAAGCCACAAAGGAAAGGGAATGAAAAAAAAATCAGAAGTCAAACTGTTGAAAACACGCGGGAATCATTGAATATGTGCAATACCTTCATTCGTTCATGTATCATATGCAAAATATTGATCTGCCAACCATAAACGTTCATTTCATATCCTCTAGATCTGCCTCAATTCCAGCTTTCCTTTAACCACTTTAAAGTTGCGGTTTCAAGTGGTATTATATAAGGATAACATCATTATACTGTACTGAGGAAATTGAAAATCACCCGTGAATCCTATCTAAGGGTGCCAGCTATGGAAAAATCTTTCTAAAACAATACTTTTTGGTACCAATACAAATAGGCCAACACTACATATTGGGATGTTAATAATATAGTCTCGGAAAGCCTATAGTATTTTGGTATTTCTTGAAGAATATATATATATATGATGAATATATATAGTGTACATGTATGCTTTGATTATATATTTATACTATTTTAGTCTCGAGAGTTATGTTAGGTAACCGTAGCATTCCGCCAATGACCTTGGCCACCGAGCCACGCATTGATTGCCCACTCTATTGTGTGAAGCGTTTTGAGCAATGACAGTAGATGTGTATTTAATACTACAGCACTTGATACATTTTGCAACACATCCCGGGGATGCCTGATCTCGCCAGCTCCTTTACCTGGTGTATATTAAAAGGTTATACAGTAGCCATACATCTTTGTAGCAGGTATAATCAGCCCCCGAGATTTGTTACATGAACAGGTCTTTTCTAGGGTGAAAAAACAGTGGGCTTGAAGTATTTATGACACAAAACAAAGTGTGTCAAACACCCTTGTTTCTCCCAAAGTAACTAGTCTTTAGCTGTCTGTGACAGATTGGTGTGTCAGTAAGTACCACAAAATGGTACTACATGTAAAATATACTTTTAAAATGGTTATGTGTGCGAGACCAAACGTCAAATATCTACCTCTAGTCCAAACCTTCATAGAATAAAAGAGATGTAACCATGATTGTTTCAAAAAGGCAAAGAGATTTCTGAATAGCTAGCAATGATATAATTGTATGCAATATTATTGGAATGTATCAGGACAAGCGAAATGAAGGTTTGGGTTGTTCTTGTTTGTTTTGTTTTTTTTGTTTTGCCTCTTATTAAGCGATATTTCAATAATGTGCAAAAAGGATTTGATAAATGTCTCGTTCTGATACGTCTATGTTGTAATAGAAATATGAGGTAAATGGTTTAGAAGGCTTACCGACACCTATTGATCTGTATTAACATTTAGCTACGTGCCGGCATTTTACAGAAATTCATGAGGAGATATATTGCTACAACCCAAACCATGACGCAGCATGTTAGTGTTGTATAGCCAAACAATTGGGCTATCAACAAATTTGATTGATGAAATTATGTCTGATGTTCTCTCCTTAGTAATATTAATAAGTTGGAAATCATTTAATGCATGTTATTTTATTTTCGATGCAGCATATGTAGCCAAGGACAGTAGCTATTTTAAATGCTATACCGTTGTATAATGCTAACACAAATTATCACCAAGAGCTGATTCATCAAGGAAGACCCCAGCTAGGTACACGATATGAGGTCAAATGTAAATCCTCAATTGTTCTTATGCTCCAGGGTACTGCAGTGCAGTACAATGTTCAAACTGTTAATTCTTAAGTCATTCCACCGCCTTTGAAAACTGCCATTGAGTTTGTAGATTGTGTTATTGCCCTATCGTGTTCATCAACACACAGCAGAAACAGAGAATGATCTTTTAGAAATACAAATGCAAAATATGTCAAACCATTATATGATAGCAACTAATTTCATGCTATTATACTGAGGTTCTAGAAAAAATAAGTGCAATTTCCCTTGGTAAGAAACATACACATTAGGACTGTGCCCACTCTTATGACACAAGCGGTCGCACTAGTAGTAAGGTCTTGGGCACCTCCTGGTGTGAGAGTCTAAAACTAGGGCTTTCCCACCCAACAGGAGCAGGGAGGGTGTCAGTAGCAGCCTTTTCATAATCCCATAATTAAACCGTTGTAAATCGTCACCTGCTTTCAGTCATTGCTGTACAATTATGCTGCTGTATAAGTTACAGATGTACATGTGTAATAGTGATTAAACTTTGTATTGTCTTTTCATAAAATGTCTCTTATCTTTGTTTCTAATTGGAGTGGAAATCTTGGTTCACTATCAAATTATATTACAATATACATGCATGGGCCATCCATTAAGGTATGTATATCCGTTAAGGAAAACATGAGTATTTTGATATCCACATTGATGATAATCTAGCTTATATTGTTATCTAAGGCACTGATTGAATCTTGTTAAATGTTTAAGTGACTCTAAAATCATGAAAAATTGGCTTGTTTCTAGTCTGAAAACCATTACCATATTTTTGGAAATACAAATTTGTTTTTCTCTGAAAAAAATCTTGTCTACGGATTGTTTCTACAAGTTTTCTCTTTATGATGTTTGGCAAAAAAAAAATAATGTTTGCTAGCCTCAATTTCCCAGCAAGGAATCCATTGGACGCCAAAAAAATCTTTAAAAAAAAAAGAAATCACTCCCTCGCACCATTTTTTTTTTTTTTTTCAAAAATCTCAAATCTGCAGACCAACTTTATTTTTTGGTGTGGCCTAAGTGACCGCGCACCTCCGAAACCAGTCTGAGCCCCGCCCCTGTCATTTAGGTTCCGAATTCCCCTTTGGTACCTCTTGTGCCGTAGGGGCCCCTCAGGAGATAACATGTCACTTCCGGCTTTTTTTTTGGCGAGCAAGGAGGAGGACTGCACACCACACCGTTGACGGAATAAAATCCAAAAAAGAGAAGTAAATAGTGACCATCTACACCCAAATCACAAAGAGACCCCTCAGACAATGTCCAAGGAGGATACTCCTAAACCCAAAGGGAGAAGGAGGAAACACATACCACCAGCAGGCTGTGAAGGGACAGAAATGGACGAGCCACAGACCAACGAAGAAACCCAAAGCCCCACACACAGCCAAACCCCAGACCACAGAAAACACCCCCATAGATCAACTACCCCAAACAGACGAGCACACCATCATAGAAAACGCATCACCCCCCACCTCAGACGAAGAACAGACCACAAACTCCAAGACCACAGAAGGACAAATAAGCCTTGACCGAACAACTAAAACAAGAAAAGGAAAAACAAATACTAGAAACAGGAAGAATGCAAAAAGAACTGGCTAAAGCAAATAGTTAAATGAAGAAAAGCCTCAAGGAACAATAGAAAACAGACTAAGAGACAGAAATCCAGAAAATGGAAGAAGAGACTGCCAAAATGGAGAAAAAATAAAAGCCTGGATAAAGGAAGAATATAAGGAGAAACTCCACCAGACCCACAGATCCCTAGAAAGAACACAAGTTGAACTAGATAGAGAGAAGACAAAAACTGGCAAACTGGAAGACCAAATAAAAAAAAACACAGGAAGAAAGGGAAAAAATAAATGACACCCTCAACTCCGAGAAAGAGTACGCCAAAACCCTTGAGAATGAGATTAAAGAAAAAAAGGCCAGACTGAGGGCCCTGGAGTGTCCACAGTAGACCACCTAATGGTCCTAAAAAACACAATAATAGAAAACAAAACCAAGAAAAAACCCACCTATGTCACTTTCCTAGATGTGACCAAAGCATATGACAAAGCATGGCAACAAGGAATAATGTATGTCATGTACAAAAGAGGGCTCACCGGACCAGCCTGGAAACTAATAAATAACCTTAACTCAATTCAGACAAAACACTGCAAAACCAGAGAGATCAAAATAAAAGACAGCATAAAACACGGAGGAGTACTATCGGTGACACAATATGCCCTATTCTTGGATGAAATTAACAAAGAAATCCAAAACCAACCACAGCACCAAGATCAAGACCAGCAAACCCAATGCCTACTATGGGTGGACGATGTGGCACTGATGTCCAATAATATAGAAACCCACAAAAAACTCCTAAAAACCACCCAAGAAGTAGCTAACCTATACAGATTGGAATTCGGAAAAGACAAACAAAGACCATACTCATAGGCAGAGGAGAAAAGGCAGAGCTCAAAATAAACAACATGACCCTAGACTACACGGACAAACATAAATACCTAGGAGAAATCGTAAACAACAAGGCCAACCTAGAAGACGACATCCAGGAGATAGATAAAAAGGCAGAAATAGCATACCAAACAATTATCCAAACCACAAACGACTCAGACTTCAAAGGCATAGAAATGGAAGTAATATGGAAGCTAGTCGAAACTTGCATAGCGCCTATCATAACATATGGCGCAGAAACATGGCAACCTACAAAACAACAACAAAAGAAGATAAACACTATAATGGACAACATAATAAAAAGAATACTGAGAGTACCGACATGAACCCCAAGAGTAAACCTATACGTAGAAACAGGAATCCCAGCCCCTGAATCCCTCATACAACGAAAAAAACTAAACTATTACAAGAAAATCATTGACAGCAAAGACCAACCTAACCTAAAAAATTCTCCAATCAAATGACCCCAAGTCATGGACAAAGTAGTAGTAGTAGTAGTAGTAGTGGTAGTGGTAGTGGTAGTGGTAGTGGTAGTAGTAGTAGTAGTAGTAGTAGTAGATTGCGGATTCTCTTGCTGATCACTTCAGCAAAGTCTCCTCCAGTGCCAACTACCGAGACGAATTCCGCCAACATAAAGAAAGTGAGGAGATGAACCTATTAAACCTGCACTCTGACAACATGGAAGCATACAACAAGCTGTTCACAATGGCTGAGTTACACCATGCCCTCGAGCAGGCAAAAGACTTATCTCCAGGCCCTGATGAGATTCATTACCAGATGTTAAAGCATCTCCCAGAGCACCAACTGAATTTGCTGGAAAGGATCCATCTATGCCCTCAAGCTACAGACCCATTGCTATGACCAGCTGTCTGGCCAAGACAATGGAAAAGATGGTCAACAACCCAGCTAGCACTACTCGTGTAATTTATGTCATTCTTACATGAAAACTGATCGTTTTTACGTAAAAAATACATCATTTGGATGAGTTGTGCTAGCAAGGAACAGACTGGTATGGTACCTGGAGTCGAATGATCTTCTAACCCAGTACCAGTGTGGATTCAGAAAAGGTCACAGTACAACTGACCACCTAGTCCGTCTGGAGAGTTTTATCCGGAAAGGATTCGCCAACAAGTAACATGTTGTTGCTGTATTTTTTTTACCTTGAAAAGGCTTACGACACAACATGGAAATTCAGCATTCTCCAAGACATGAAAAAAATGGGACTGCAAGGCAGACTGCCACAATTCGTGGAAGGCTTCCTCGCAAACAGAACGTTTAATGTCCAACTTGGTGCCACACACTCCAGAGTTGACCAGGAAACTAGAGTCCCCTCAGGGCTGCGTCCTCTCAGTAACCCTTTTCGGCATTAAAATCTACGAAATAGCGAAAACTCTTGCCCACAATGTTGAGTGCTGCCTCTACGTGGATGACTTTGTCATCTGCTATCGGGGCACCTCCATGGCAACAGTAGAAAGTAGATTACAGCAAACCCTTTCCTGCATCTGAAACAAAAACAACCTGTGTGCACTTCTGTTGTAGACGAGGATGCAAGGAAGCTCCTGCCCTCACACTGCACGGGAATGCACTAAAGGTAGAAAAGGACTCGTGTTTGATAGCATTCTCGCTTTCAAACCCCATATCGAATACCTCCAAAAAAAAAGCCAGAAGGCCATGAACCTCCTGAAGATGCTTTCCCCCTCAGACTGGGGAGTGGACAGGTAGATTCTGCTGACTCTGTATCGGACGTATATCCAGTCTCGCCTGGACTATGGATCGGTGGTGTATACATGCATCAGCTGCAAGGTCCTACTTGGATTGGGTAAAACCTATCCAAAACCAGGGCCTACGGCTCTGCATGGGAGCATTCCAATAATCACCGGCAAGTAGTCTCTGCGTTGAGGCAGGGGTTCCACCACTGGATCTGCAACGGACCAAGCTGTCTCTGCAATATACCATCAGAGTCAAGGCAAATGAGAGAAACCCCACCCAAGATACCATCTTCTACAAAGACCACAGCGTCTTTAGCAGAAACAAGAATGTGGCAAAGCCTTTCTCAGTAAGGGTGAGAACCCTGATCAGAGAGGCCTGAATTCCCATCACAAAGATCATGAAGGAAGGACCTGCCAAGTCCCCTCCATGGGAACAGGCAGAAGCCAAGATCCTCTTTGACCTGAGCAAACACAAGAAAAGCGAAACTGAAAACAAGGTGTACTTGGAGAAATTGGCAGAAGTCTGCCATCGCCATCAAAGGTATACTGAGGTGTACACTGATGGCTCCAAGTACGGAAACCGAGTAGGCTTTGCCGCTTGTACACCCTTCGGAGTCCGCAAAGGAGCACTACATGGAAGGAGCAGCATCTTCCCTGCAGAAGTGCATACCCTCCTAAGTGCACTGGAGTGGATGAAGGTGTCTATGCGCAATGCCTTCATCATATTCTCTGACTCTAAGTCATGCCTGCAAACTCTATGCCAGCATGACCCACGAAACCCAGTGGTGCAGCAGATGAAACAATCTATCTCGCACCTGACTCAGGCCCAGAAAGAGATCACCCTCTGTTAGCTCCCCAGCCACATTGAGATAGAGGGGAACGAAGGCACAGACCATGCAGCTATGAAAGCCCTGAGCCAGGAACCTGGCTTGGCTCCCATCCCCTCTTCAGATCTGCTCCCTATGGCCAAGGAGTTCATCAAGAAAGAGTGGCAGAAAAGATGGAGTTCTGACCACAACAACAAGCTCAGAGCCATTGAACCTTCGATTGGCAAAGAGCATGACCACTCTGGCCTGACCAGGAGGGAATCAACAAGACTGACCCGTCTTCGGATAGGTCACTCACTGCTGACTCACGGACACCTCATGAAGAATGAAAACCATCCTGTATGTCAGCGATGTCAAGTACCTCTGACAATGGAGCACCTGGTGCTCTTATGTCGGGCAACAAAGAGGAGTAGGGACAAGCACCTTTATGGTCTGTCCATGAACAGTGTCTTTATGAGCATGGTAAGAAAGAACTTCTGACCTTCCTCAGGGAAGTGAAGATGTTTGAGAAGCTCTGAAGCTCCTCAAGTATCAGTCAGGTGGGCTGGGAGAATGATCCTCCAGCCTGGCTGGAAGAATAACCTCCCAGCTATGTTGGAAAGTGGCTCTTTATACTCGTCAGTCCCTGGTAAGCTGGCCCGATTGGTATAGAACCATGACTGTCCCGCCGGTGTCAGAATAATGGACTGGTCAGATGATGTGTCAGCAGTCTGTGGCACAGCATCTGGGTGAGGCAGCATGATAAAGAGTGGCCTTGAGCCACGAGCAGTGTCTCACTGCTGCGAGCCCTTTCCCACTGCTACAAGCAGACTCCCAAACATACGCACACGCACACTCACATTCACACGCACACACACACGCAAATTTAGTTTGAGAAAAGAATGGACTAAATGCCTGATAACCAATGAGGCAGTCCCATGAGGCCTATGGCCCTAGGATGTTAAACAAATCAATCAATCAACCTAGCTCCACAATACAGAGATGATGCGAAAAAGCAGGCAAATAACAAGTTCAACAAAAGCACTGCTACCAGGGGCAGAGGCTCTTCCTAGGGGCGTGGCAGGGGCAGAGGTAACACTAACTACCATCGTAGCCCTCTGGATAATGTCTACCAGAACAATTACAGCTACAACTCAGGCTCCCAATACTGAGGGGGCAGAGCTGGCGACACCAACACCACATCAACCCTAGGCAGAGGCCGGGAAAACAGGCAGCAGGGCTGGGGCGGGTATTACCAGCACCCGTCCCAGAAATAGAACCAAGCCGAGAGCCAGAACCAGAAATAGGTGAGGTAAGTTTTGAATCTTACAGTAAAGAGTTGTTATACAATACACCTAGAAATTTCTTTGCTGGTCAAGTGAATAATTACTGGCATAATTGGCAAAACCTGACTTCTGATCCATGGGTGTTGTCTGGGGTGGCAGGAATTGAGATACCCTTTTTGGAGGAACCGGTACAATTAGCTGTACAGGTCTCTAATCAGGTCTCTAATCCCATCGTGCCGGATATGAATGGTCGAATATATCTGCCTCCCGTGACTCAGATGGATTTTCTCTCTGAACTATGGCGTAAGAGGGGGGTTCCCCATGTTATACACTGCTTTCCTGCCGTCTGTGATTGAAATTATAACTTACAACCAGAGTTATAGAGGAAGTTACAGTCCACAACTGGTTCAGTCATAAGTCGGGACTTACAACCACTGTCTGTTTCACAACAACTTTAGCTATAGCACTGATTTTAGGTTATAAACTCAGTAAGATAATAATCATCATTCAGAAACACCTGCAGTTTGAAGCCTATGATCACTATTAAAACTGCAATAATATCTCCCTACAACTGGTTGTAGACATTATTTCCTTCTGAAACACGCTACAGGAGCGGTTAATACAGTCTTGTTACCGGTACTAGACAAAAGATTGACATGGGTCAAGTGTTCCACATGTGCCAACGGTGGGGACCAAATGATGAGTTATCTTTGAAGCTGTTATCATTCAAGTTAGTGACACTTTTCTTGCTAGTTTCGGACCAGAGAGAGTGGTACCAGCATTGGACTTAAGCATGCTAGTTTGGTCAGAGGAAGGGGATGCCCGTTTCACACTGACTTGCCCAGTGAAAACGACAAGGACGGGTGAGGCTATTGAAACCTACTGAAAGTGTCTGTGGGGGATGTAATTAGGGATGTGTATGCATAAGAGGTATGCAAGTCCACACACTCATTGGTAAAAGTTGTGAAACTTTGTTGTTGATCTCATAAAGAGGAAATATTATTATGGTTACCATTGTCAAACTTAATATTGTTACATTATAAACGAATAGAAGGTTGTTGTTCTGACCACAAAAACAAGGTTTGCAGGCGTCACTCGAAAAGCGAGTTATAAGAACTGGGTAAAAAAAACTGGTGACCAATGCCTCAGTGAAGGTGGGTAAAAAGGGAAGGGGGAGGATTTCAAATTTGCAAGTTCATTGATAAATGTTGCAATAATCTTGACAATTTGTACATGGAATTGGACCTTATAATCTGAATTTTATGATATTGAAAGAGTGAAGCTGTTTTGTTTTTTACTTTGTTACATATCCTGTCATGAGTGTGTTCAAGTCATTTTAAGATGCTTTTGATACACAGTGCTGAGCCTATGGGATGTTGATCCATGGATCAACATTCCCGCATTTTTGTAGTGAGGTGGTGCGAATGGGTCTTTGCGGTGCAGATTTATGTAAATAGAGTCGAAAATGAGGCAGGTGGTGCAAGTATATCCTTCTTTGGACATGCGCAGTCCAGTTGTTGTCTTTATTAGGTACATGACATACTTATTATGTATCAGTATAAGGACTGGTCTGTGATGAGGGCGGACATTGTGTCATGAGGAAGATAACGTATCAGGTCAGTGTCTATATCAGAGTTCTAGTTCAAGCATAGTGAGTTCTTGGTAGATGCTTGTGCTGATGTGTATAGTGTGGAACTGGAAATATATTTTATGACAAATCATGGCTTCTCAGTTCAGAGTACGTTCAGCTACTAATGTTATTGTTAGTGGAGACGGCCACCAGGATCATGAACGTTATGGAAACAGTGCAGGTACTCAATGTGTCATTAATGACTTTTTTTATGAAAGCAGAAAGGGTACCAGGTCAGAGTTTGAGCACAGCTCATATAAATAGAATTTTGGACAAGGGTGATATAATTTATAATCAGATACTGCCCTATGTTAATCATGTACTTCTCATGCCAACTGAGTTACCTTATGAAGTCAGATATGAGGGTAAGTTGTTTCGGATTACACTGGGCAGTGAGAGATACGGAACTATCAGGCAAAGTTTACCTAATTTGATGTTCTCTTTGACAACAGCTTTGGCAAACAGTGCAAATTGTTTCTTTATCTGCAGGGATAGTTGTATAGGTTTATGTTGTAGAAATGGTATATATTTTATTTTTTATTCACATTCGCGTGATAAAAAAGGACTTCCTCCTGTAGATGGAAAAGCATGTGTAATAAAATTCCACAGTTTCCATTCCATGGCCAGACATTTAAAAATATTATATGAAGGTCCTGACGATGTACAGTATGAAATAGTGCCTATGTCATTGAATATACAAGGAGGTCATGATCCTTACTTGAGCATTCCTCATATCAATTATAATCAGGCTGCTAAAACCAAAGCAAGCAGAGTATGTTTGTTTGAAAATCATCCTTCAGAAAATGCATTGCATGTAGAAAATGGTTAGACCACGTCTGCAGTGACACCTGGTTCCATAGGGGGAAGAAATAATGGTGATGACTTACAAGATAATACTTCAGCTGAAAATGTAGTGATAAATCCTGCAGTGGCCAATGTATGGTGACGATATAGCCATTATGATATAAGACGAAATGAAGAATGACAATTAATCAAGAGCAGAAAGCAAGTTAAAAATTATCTAAAATCAAGGAAAAGTGTTCAAAAAGTAAAATGTAAGGAAAGTGATCATTGTAGTCCGACACTACAAAGAAGAAAATCAAAGTTAAACTGTCAGAAGAAAGTGCATAATGCAGACATTGCAAATGAGCTTTCTGCTCTCCAGGTTTATAAAATACCCAAAAATAATACGTCATCTTCAAAAGAAGGCAATGAATTACCAAGCAAAAATCTCTCTGGACGTGATCTCAAAAGGAAAAGTACTGATAGGTTAGACGATGAAATGAAAAGTGCACCCAAGAAAAGGAAAAGTAGAAACTTACGCTATAGTAAGAAACAAAAGGAAAAGGCCAAGGAAATAAAAAGTTGTAATTTTTTCATAAAGGAAAAGCAAAGTCAGATCATAAAGGAAATTGAAGAAGGTTCAAAATGCAAAGCATTACCAGAAAAACAAGAAAAAAGCATTAGAAAATAAATCAGGTCCTAATGAGAACAAGAACCTTTCTAAGGCATTGTCAAGAAATAGGAAGAGCACATCTTCAAAAAGACAGTTATTACTAACAAGGATCAGGTTTCAAAGAAAATAAAAAGAGAAACAAAAACAAAAAATCCTCTCAGGAATTACTTCAAGAAGTAGATCTTGATGAACTATTAGATAAGGCATGTGTTGTATGTTCATGTTACTATTTTGCACATCAATTAAGTGCTGTTAACATGTCTCAGCATATGCGCTTAATAAATCCAGCACAACAACGAAATCATGTTGTAAATCTGGATACTTACTATGTACAAGATGTAAAAAGTCATAACAGGAAGATGACATACCTGAATTATGTCATCTAAAGGGTGTTTATTTTCCTGATAAACCACCGCAGTTGCTCATAAGTTCTGAAGAAGAAAGGCCACAGGTGGAGAATTACTATTGTATGGTAATGTCATAAATGTTGAATCCAAAATTGAATCTACTGTAAGTGCATTGCCAAGACATATCATGGATGAAGATTTGGTGAAAGTAATGATCAAAAGGAAAATAGCATATTCTAAAGCCTACAGAGAATTGAAAGTCAGACCAGTCAAAGTGTTGCAGGCTCTAAAATGGCTAATGGAAAACTCAAATGATTATAAAGAGCACAAAATTTGATTGATCCTAAATGGCTAAATAAAACCATTGAATACATAAGCACAGAAAATGCTCTTTTAGATCAGAGACATAAAGAAGTTGAAGATTTGGAGAGAGAAGAAAGGGCAATGCATGAAAGTGCTGGAGCCAAAGCTATTCAAAATGAGACTGAAGAGGACCGTCAAGTGTGAATACTTAACAAAAAAAGACAACATGCACATAAAAATTGGGATAAAGATGATACTCAAGAGCACACATATCCCTCTAATACTCTTTTGATAGAAGAAGAAAAAAAGTGAAGAGGGTAATGACAATGAAGCTCTCAATGTAGCTCCATGTGAGGGCGATGCATCTAAGTGAGTGAGTGAATAATAGATGTCTCCTTTGGTCATTCTCAAAGAAAATTTAGCAGTTTTTAATATAGTCCCTTAAATATTTCATGTACCTGAAAAAAATACTTTCTGTATTGTACACTACTCTCTTGTCTGTGTTCTTTAGTTCCCATTGTACACGTTTAACAAAACTCAATGATCCAAATTTGCTTTTGATATCTTGCCCACAATAGGCAGTAGGAAAACATAGTTGTTCATTCTTGGGATCACTGGACACATACTTAGGTGCATTCGGGCTTCCCTAGCCCACTTAAAAGGGTCTATATCTCCTCTTTCCTACCCCCTTGGATGTGTGTAGTGCACATATGCACGGGCACTGACACATTCCTCTGTGAAATTGTGTAATGTTGTTCTCGCCATGAATATGACCTTAGCTGTCAAAATGGCATTAAATGATTATTTTACAGCAGGTCAAGTCAAGACTCTGCGCAACAAGCAAAGACTTCAAAATATAAATGATGGATTTTATTTTTATAATAAATTAAGAAATAGTCCTCTTAGTTCAAAAGAAAAATCTTTTTTCAATGGTGCGACAGATAGGGATCCCGCAATTCTTTGTGTCCTTGTCAGCAGCAGATATGAAATGGATCCCTCTGCTACAATCTTTGTATTATCAAGCTCACAAACAGCACATATCATGGAATGCCACTGAAAATCTAAGTTGGGATGAACAAGCAAATCTTGTGAGATCGGACCCAGTAACATCAGTCCAATATCTTGGCCATAGAATGCAAAGGTTTTTGAAAGAATGCTTATTATCAAAAGCTTATCCTTTAGGAGAAGTAGACGAATTTTATTACAGGATAGAATTCCGATGGGGCAGTCCTCACTGTCACATGATAATTTGGTGCAAAAATGCCCCTGTTTATGTACCAGGAAAGACCAATAAAGATGTACTAGATTACATAGACAAGTACATAACATGCTCTGGTCTTACTGACGGTCCCAATGGACAGTATGTGTATAGACAAAAGCACTGTCACAACAAAACCTGTAGAAAGGGCAAAGATTTTCTTACCCGTTACCTCCTATGGACAAAACTTGTATTTTGGAACCAAACCCTAATAAAACACCTGCTCAGGTAAAGTTGTACAAAGACATTCAAACCTTGCTAGACAACAAAGAGGCCATAACTGAGGACACTACACTTCAACAAATATCACTTTCAGATCACTTTTGAAGAGTACATTTTAGCTGTAAGGTCAAGTTTAAAAGCTAGCAAAGTGTTTTTGCAGCATCGACCTATACATCGATATGTCAAAATGTATATGAAGCACTTACTGTGCAAGTGGAAAGTGAACATGGATGCCCAATTCTGTTTGGATGCATACAGTGTGATAGTTTATATTATCAACTATATTAACAAACAAAATCGTGGTCTGAGTCTGAGCTCTTCAAACCATGTTAGAAAAATGCAAAAAGGACAGAAATGATATACAGGAAACGATAGATAAGTTAGGTCTTGTTTTCGTGAGGACCAGTGAAGTTTGTGCTCAAGAAGCTGTATATATGCTGTTAGGAATCCCACTCACTTAAAACACTTGTAAAGTTATTGGCATTCATACTGCTGTCAAAAGCAAAAGGGCACATGTTCTGCTCTCTGATTATGAATTAGCAGAATTAGATGATGATGATAACAATATTTACTTGGACATTAAATACACAGCATACAGCAACAGGCCCCCTTTCTTTGAAGATTGGTGTCTAGCTGATTATACAGCCAGAGTAACTAAAGTGAAACTGGTACCTATTAAAGGAGAGAGGGAATATGGAGAAGAGAAAAAAGGGGACATATGGAAGTAGGTAAGTGAAACTCACTCTTACAATATCAGTGCCAAGAAACACATTTTAAAATTCAAAATACCCAAGAAACGTTCTCATGAGAATAATCTTTGCCATATTAGTTTGTTATTGTTTTATCCTTGGAGGATTGAA
Organism: Acholoe squamosa; assembly: GCA_949317995.1. Classification (NCBI taxonomy): domain Eukaryota; kingdom Metazoa; phylum Annelida; class Polychaeta; order Phyllodocida; family Polynoidae; genus Acholoe; species Acholoe squamosa. Next base: position 70,908,611 of record OX439035.1, on the reverse strand, counting down.
CCAGAAGAAAATGAAAATTACATGTCTAGAAGTCTTAAATCCGTGTACAGAGAATTGCTACCAGAAGAACGCGTAAAAATTCAAGAAACAAGGCAGTCATACAATAAGGAAGATATAGATCATTTAGAACAACTAGAGCATGCTAATGTTGAAACAGCTATGAATGATATGGCTCCATCTTTTACTGAAGAACAAGAAATGTCCCTATCAGAAAGAGAGGGAAAATTGAGGGAAAAAAAGAAAAGGAATCAGTCTTTGTTCCTGAAAAAAGGTCAATCAGCACTGAAAATGGCAACATTAGTTCAGACCAAAGAAATTTAAATGCTCAGTGGATCATCCAGAATATATGGCCTACTACAGAGATCTTGAATAAAGTCTCTTCTCTGAATACAAAGCAACGAAGGATCTATGATCATGTCATGAAGCAGATTATTCAAGTAACTTCTAAAGTTTGTTTATTCATTTCAGGAAGTGGATGAACGGGCAAGCCTTTGCTTTTAAAATGTCTTGATCAAAGCATCCAAAGATATTATAATGTATATTGTAATACAGTACTGAGTTTAGGAACAGTTCTCAGAGTTAGTTACACAGGCAAAGCAGCTTTTCTCATTCAGGGCCAAACAATTCATTCTGCTTTAGGAATAACAACTACAGAAGGATTAGCAGAGTATATAAAATTGACTTCTGATGTACTTGGAGACATGAGACAAAGATACAAAGACTGTAAAGTGATTATGATAGATGAAATATCTATGATAGACATTAAAATGTTCAAAAAAATATTTGGAAATCAGGAATTATTTGGCAATTTACATGTCATCATAATGGGTGATTTCTACCAGTTGCCACCAGTAAGATATAAGCCAATATACAGACTTGAAAATGATGGAACAAACATGCTTGATGCCAGTGTATGGATAAACAATTTTGATTACTTTGAACTTACATAGTCCATGAGACAATTTCATTCTCAAGTACTTAGAACTTGGCATAGACTTGCCCTATGATATGACATCTAATATTAATGTCCCAGATGGCTTGTCTAATGGATCCACTTGCATCTTGAAGGCTATATGCCATGTACAACCCTACTCAAAACCCTGTATCATTTGGGTAGATTTCCAGAATGCCTGTGTTAGGCAAAACCAAAGAAAATTGTACCAGCATTACAGGACTCTTAACATATCCCAAAAATGGACTCCACTGTTCCCAGTGAACAATGGATTTGTACTAAAATCAAAAATAGCCAAAATCAAGATCACAAGAAATCAATTTCCTGTGAGAATGTCTTGTGGGAAAACTGTACATAAAAGTCAAGGATCAACTTACAATGAAGTAACAGTGTGATTAAAACCACCTCATCAACGCAATCTGTTCTATGTTGCTTGCAGTAGAGTGAGAGAACTTAAAAATTTGCATGTTGTGAATTTCAAAAAGGAGCAGATTATAAACGATCCAGATGTGCCTATAGAAATGCACAGATTAAGAACAGAAAAACAACTAGCATTGAACTATGAATTGTACATGGAAAACAAGAAAGAAATTGTATTTGCTTACCACAATGTACATTCCTTGTCCATCCATTTCAACTATATCAGAAATAAAGAGTTATTTCTAAGATAAGATATATATGTCATGAATGAGACACATGTTATCCAAGGAGAAGACATGCCCCCTTTTCTTCTTAACACTAAGAAAACATTCCACTTCAATTGTCCTCCAACCCTACTCATTAAGACCCAGTCATGGACTTTGTATGTACTTAGGGAAAAACATAACAAACAGTCAATGCTTGTTTCAATGCCAATTATTTACAGAATTTATGCTCCTGAAAGGAATTATCAGGAATAAATTCTACATTTTCGGTGTTTTCTATTTCAGACCAAATTCGACAAAAGATAAAATGGATATGTTTGTTAAAATAGCTCAAAATTTGCCTCCTACTTGGTCTTTCATCCTAGCAGGTGATCTGAACCTTGACCTACATGACCAACAAAATACTCAAGTACTACACCAAATAGAAAATACGATGAAGTGCACTCAGATAAATGATCAATGCACTACCATGAAGAACACCAGAATAGACGTTATTTTTACCAACATTAACCAAAACAATGAATCTTTAAAAGTGAGCACCCATTACAGGCCATATTCATATCACATGGCTTTGTCCACATCTTTTAAACCTGTCACTGATAAATCCGTTTTCAATGCAATTTAAAAGAGGACATCACATTATGGACTCATAAAGGTAAAGCAACATTGTTCACTCATAACATGTTTTTATCCTGAAATTTGCTGTTCTAACTAAGTTTTTACCCAGTTCTTCTCAACACATCAGTAACAGAATCTGATAAAGAACCCACTTTTTTCGCTTGAACAACCTGAACAACCACGTGTGAACTGTTTATAATAGACATTTCACTCCTGATTGGTCTTTTTTAACTACAACGTCACAGCATCCTTTCCAAATATGGAACAGCCTAGCCATGCTAGACCACGTGCACCAACTGGCACGACCTGTCAATCATATGGTTTCAAGCTCATGATTGGACCATTGGGTTGCATACATCACACCGCCATAGCCAAATATGGAAGTGTGATGATGTCACATGACCAGAGGACGCCCGTAATTTATGCAGCCGGCGAAGAAGACGGTCTGTTCAAAATGGCATCAGGTAGCAACAAAACAATGTCCACCGAGGAAGCTAACAAATTAGTTGCTGACATGGACTTGGATACTGAAATATTGGAAGGTGGAGTCGCTTCAGACAGCTCCGGACAAGAGCCTCCCAAGAAATGACCGAAAGTGGTCCAAAGATCAGCAGACTACATATTTGAGCAAGGAACCGTCCGTATCATGGATCTGTTACAAAGCACTCGAGTTGGCTGCATATATTCCACCCTTGTTGCCGCCATTACTGGAATGCCAGTGGATCAACTAGTATACAAATACAGACGACGGGTAGTGCATACTGACCATACAGGGACAATTCAAGTGTACGTTTATCAACGTCCCAACGAGCAGTTACTATGCACTGTAGGTGATATCATCAGTTGCGAAGGCCTCAAGCTAATTAATCGCCGAATGGAAGTAGCTTCCCCCGTTTCTTTGCTTAGGTAATTGATTGTTCTTTTATATGAAATTGTGTGTGCTATCATTAAACTTGGCAATATTTGTCCATGTTTTTGACTACTGTGACAAAAGACAGATCCTGTCTAAAAACTGATTCGAATAACCAAAAAATTGACTGTCAGGCTTAGGCCACGCCCTTTTTGACAAGAAATATCCAAGTTTTTGGTGGGAAACGACCAGTCCTCCATGAGGGCTGGTGCAAGTGACACTGCCATCACTTGTCCAACTAAAGTCAGCCCTGAATTTGGACTTCACTAACAGCCATCATGACAAATCCTATGAGAGATCGTCAGTTTTGGGAGGCAGATTTCTATGGTCGATTACAAGACATTGATAATTATCCCTGCTATTTGTACATGTGGAAGCACCCATTGGAACGTCTTCATGCAGAATTGGTACATGTCGACATGATGGTCATGGTGTGCACCTTAGCATGTCCTTCAGGCCTGGGGTTAAAACAAACCGTCTTTGTACCCAGGAGATTTTGGGTGACAAATTGTAGAGAGAGCGATGAACTCAGAGATGTTCTATGTAGACTGACTGACTTGTTAAGAGGGGACGTTAACATGACCCTTCAAGGAGGAGAATACATAAACTGGAACAAGAACCAGCAGGCCATACCGTAACCCCCCCCCCCCGTATTGTGGTCCTGCTGAGGATCTATGGAGAAAACCAGACAGTACTTTACTACATCAGGACATATTAAGACAAGAAGTTCACTGCTTTGTATATCATAGGATTACTCCTGTCGATCTGCCACTTTACAAAACCATTGACCTCCTCATGACCATGAACACCCCAGCTTGTGAAAGAGGACTAGTGATACGGCGAATGATCACAGTCCCAAAGAAAGGGTGGTGAGTTAAAGCTCTGAAAAGTCCTGATGAAATATTTGTACAAACTCGAGAAAAGATTGTACATTGATCAGCTAACTGTTAGAGCAATAAGAATATAACAGATCTATAATCTTCGTCGTGCTAGAGAAGAACAAGAACTAGACCATGACGAACAAGACAGAATCAGACAAAATCAGGAAGATTATCTGCATGCCAATATCCTTGAACAAGTTGACTAATTGTCACAGACACAGATTATTTTTTCACGACCTATTTGGCGGTAAGACTGCAGTTAATATGTAATGATTTGGTGTAGACTGACTATTATACCTCAATATTTGATGGTGCTATTTATTTCTATTTGCAATAATTCAATTACTTCAAAAACAATTACATTTCCACCTGTAAAGATTGGCTCTGTGATTTTCCCTGAAAAAAATCCTAATCCCATACTAGATTAGATTGGTCGACTTCGCATTTAGTTTTACACAAAAAGAAGAAGGGAAGCAATTTTTTTTTTTTTAATACAATTTTGAGAGAAAAAAAATGGAGAAGTCAGCACTGCCCAGTCTGCATCCCCTTGCTCTGTGCGTGATATGGTCTAAAAGGCAGGGCTCATATGCATGGATTTATAATGCCATTGTTTTTAAAGTTTATATCATTCATATCTGTTCTTTGCTGCAGTTAACATTTTCGTTACTCAATTTGTCCACTTTGTATCTGTTCCAGAGCTCAACATTTTGAGCTGAGCTCTGATGCAATCAGGATAGCCTGCAACAAACTGAAGAAACCCATGTCACCTTTCATGTCAGTGGACAGAGTTCTCCACAAGAGCTTACAGGTACTTACGTCAGCTTCCAAGGTGAAGTAGCTTTTGTAAGTATTTTTAACTATTTTCCATATATCATTTCTACTAAAACTAATGAGTGAATAAATGATTCAAGAAATATCTTGAACACTGCTTAAGTGAAAAATTGACATCTATAACAGTTTTGTGAAAGACAAAATGCTTGAGTGTAGCATTGTCTATACCATACCGGCCCAGGTACCAAGCTCTCTAAAGATCCCCCTTGCGAGGCAGGACCACTCGGTTTCTCCACCACTGTTTTCAAATGAAAACCAATTTCAATTACTTGAATGTCAGTAAAAATATTTGAAATTCATTTCCCTGTCTATGACTTTTCACAGAGCCATGGCAAAATAGAGGTCCTGAAAAACAAACCGCTCGGACCGAATCAGATCAAGCAAGGTAAGTCTGATGATGTACTTGATCTATCACATACAGATTACTGGATCTTCATGTAGAGTACAAAGTTCTAATAATGTGAATGCCATACAAGGACAGATACTGACTTTGAAAATGAGAATTAATGGACGCAATTTTCATTTCATGATAAAATGACATAGAAACTTGACATAATTTCCATGCTAAGTTTGTATATACTTGTACAACTATTGACTGACGATGCACAGCCAATGATAAACATTTTCACCACAAGGGGGCAATACTGCCATGACATCATCTGACCCACTTTCTATTCTATAAAAGTCTACCATGCACTGCTCAGAGTCACTGAACAGATAACATCACACACACACTACCCAACATGGCTTTTGAAACTGCTGACGCTATATTTCAATCACCACATTAGATACATCGGATCACAGAACCAACCAATCATACCACAATTATTTACTTTATTTTTAAGACAGAAAATCATTGTGATGATCAAACATTGGAGAACTAACATGAAGAATAGTGAAGACTTTCTAACCATGAGACGAAAATTGATGAATCATATTACAAACAGCATTGAATATGAAAATAACCAGGTCCCTGAAGTAGGAAATCATCCCCCTGTCATACCATATCCAGAAAGTGAACAGGAACTGACACTTTTTCTCACAGGAACCTTTTAGAGACACCAGATGACATGACCTGCATGAAAAGTGATGACAATGGACAAGTTATCATGTTTCTGTTTAAAGAAAAGTCAGATCCAGATAATCTCACATTTTTATTGGCTGACATAGTAATCACTATTGATTCATTGTCGTGCAAAGGCAGATTTCTGCTCAGAAAGAAATTAGCTATACCTAAATACAAATTCCATAGTAATATGCATGGAAGTGACCTCATAAAGTACATGATAAGCACAATTACCCAACACAAAACCAAAGAACTAGAAGATGAACTACAATGTAGTGAAAGTTCATTGTCTAAATCAAACTGATACATAGCAAGGCTTACTCAGCTTCATTAGGTAACATACCTGTCTTCACATCTATTCAAATACAACTTAACAAATACTAACTCAATATTACTTCTCCTTCTTGTGTGGCATTTTTTTATTTCATATCTAACTAATCACATAGAAAAGTACAATATCCCTTTTTCTTTTGCAGACATTTGAGTGGAAGACGCTCTCACTGACAAAGTTATTCTTGTGACTTTATGGAATTGTGTGGCTCTGTACAAAATCTCAGAAGGAATCAAGGTGTCTGTGCTGGACACAAAAGTAGTTTGGAATGAGTTTGAAAAAGTAAGAGCAGTGTATGTAGATCACAGTGACAATATCATTGTAAGTATCACACAGTTAACTTCTCTCTTCTATCCTATTATATAACTTGTCCTTTGCCCTGAAAGTCCACTTCAGTACCTGCATGAATTGAATACCTTTATGCAGTGCAATCTGAAATACAATCACACCAATTTCAAATTATTCACATCAAGATAAAAGTAATTCCAATTCAATAACATGGCTTCTTCCGTCATATCCACCAACAATTACTTGACCTATCATGATATAAAAAAAAATTCATTTTCATATTGACATCTGCCCTTTTTAGAACCTTTCATGCCATGTCATCAAATTCGAATTTCATCTAAATTCACTCATTCCAGGTTCTCTTTCCTTGTCAGGTCCCACCACCCCGAGGGGAGACCTACGCCATGATCATTTCACAAATACTGGCCAGGCTTCTTTATAGTCAACATGAAATGCAACAACAAGTCAAAAAGCCGTATTGTACACAAGGATGTCTATGTCAAGACTCTTGACCAAGGGTACAAAGATGCAGAAGTACAAGTGCTCCAGTCAATTCTTCCTATGACATGTGTAGCATCTGTCCTTGGCAACGAGACTCGCCGTCTAGAAGTGACAGAAATTACTGAAAGTGTCACACAATATGATCTGTGTCTTAGTGCTGTAATCAACATGCAAAGTACCCCTGGAACAGCATAAACAGTGAAGTACAACAATGATTAGTAATTTAGTCAATGAACTTGTACTCCAATGCCTTCAAGATCTGACTGGTTCATAGTTTAGAAGTTTGCCACAGCATAACTTTGCCTGTTCCCTGCCGACATGACTTGTACTCCAATGCCTTCAAGATCTGACACAACCAACCAGTACTGGTTCATACTTTAGAAGTGCTTCTATTTTGCCACACCATGACTTGCCGACATGGACATGACTAAATTCTTGTGATTTTAGTGAAGCACCAACTTTTGTGCTATATACTTTCCAAATGCTTCCAATTTGCACCAGCATGACTTTGCCTGTTTCTTGTGAACATGGACGTGACTTGATTCCTGTGATTTTAGTGAACCACCAACTTTTTTGATTATATATATGTATATACACAATGACACTGATTACTATATTTTAAGGTGTTCAGGATCTCAGACACAACAGTACTGATTTACACAAGTACTGCTACATTGCAACATGACCAATGTCCATATCACACTTGGACATGAATATGAACCTTTTGTTACTTGGTATAGACTGTACATATTGACAATCCTACTTGTCGTTCTCAGTATTAATACATGTTATACTAAACTTTGCTACTGTAGTTCGTCAAAACAACCAATTCATGGATCACTTAGGATTTGCTATGAATAACATTAGCTGTAGCCAAACAAAATGGAAGTTAAAGTAACCATACAGGGGAATAACCACAGAGATAAAAGAATTCCCAAATAAGATTGGTGTGGCTGAAGTAGGGTTACTAAATCAGAAGCTTTGAAGATCTCCCGAGGGGCCCCTACGGCACGAGAGGTACCAAAGGGGAATTCGGAATATAAAGTTATCTGAATAACTTACCAGTTATGCTGGAGAACTGTTGTTCGGATGAGCCTGAAGGCACCTCATGTGCCTAGGGGGACCTAGGGCCCTCCTCACCTCCCAAGACTGAACTTGAGGATATTCAATCTCTTCAAGTCTTCATTTAAATTTAAGTCTAAACTAATTTAGTTATCCTGTTCAATACGCCTGCTAATAGTATTGCTGGAAGTGACGTGTTAACTCCCTAGGTCCCCCTAGGCACACGAGAAGCCTTCAGGCTCATCGGAACTGGTAAGTTATTCGGATAACTTTATATCAACACATGCAATGGCCAGGGGACTGACCACAACAGCGGCCAAGATGGCACCAGTGTCCCTGAAACAGGTGATGAACTGGATACCCACTACAAAAGCCTTGATGGTTAAATAGAGGCAGGGGACCCCACAAGTGAAGATCTCCATGAGAGATACGTCAGCTTCTTTAAAAAAAACTTGTAGACCCTTGTTTGATAGTGTCTTCATCAAACAGAAAAGGGAACTGCCATGGCAAAACAGGCCATGCCATAGAGGAGATGAAAACCTTGGCCAAGCAGGACACAAACCTGGCTATCAGAGACAGGGCTGATGAACTCGCATAAAATTGGCATGAATGAGTATACCATGGATGCTAACATCATTATGAACGGAACCGTGTCTGACATGTCCAGCTTAAGGTACACTGCAAAAATGGTGTTTAGATCCTAAACACCATTCTAAACATATTCTTGCAATGTTTTTGTAATCACATTAATTTCCTAAACATGTTTAGCCAAACAATGTGCTTAGATGTTTAGGTTAAAACTTTGTATTTAGATATATGAATTTTTGTGTTTAGGTGTCTATGATTTTTTTTGTTTAGATGTTTAAATGATTTGATGGAGATCAGTTAAGGTTTGCAGACATGTATGCATTAAAAAGCAGAGATATATATTCTTTTTCTGATTTACTGGGGGGGGGGGCATCAGCAGGTATTTACTTATCAAAGTCTCCAAAGATGTCAGCCACAGCTATACACATGTACATGTATTACACACTGCATCAGAATGAGAGACTTGAGAAAGTACAACAGCTTGGCAGGAAGGACATTGCCTTATCTATTCCAGAATAACATCAAATAGGTGTCAGTCATGGAGCTTATTGATTATCTCATGCTAATGATGGAAGCATAGTCAATTTCCTATTACCCTTTCTATTCACATGACATTCTATGAAATGAAACCATGATAAACATGGGCTTTGTGGACATTTGTCACAACAATTGATTATTTATAACTGTGTGCAGATAGTCCATTCAAAGGTAGTGCTGCTACCTGGTGTGGATTCAACATCCAAGTAACTAAATATATTGATGTTTAAATCTAAACACCTATTATTCAACTGTCTCAACTCTAAACATCTAAACATAGCTTAAATGTTTATGTAGTTAGAATAATTTTTGTTCATTTCCTAAATGTGTAGTCAATGAGACACCTAACTAACCTATATGTTTAGGTTTTAAACGTGTTTAGACCTAAACATTTTTGCAGTGTATGCTTAAGGCTGGACGTCCTAAAGTTGGACTTTCAGAAAAGTTTGCCACCCTCCTCTCTATTGAGAATCCTGCACCAAAATGACTAGGCAGTGATGATATCTCAACGACGGAGAAGCTATTCAAGGAGGACAAAGAATATTTGCATATCTCCAGTTTCAAGAAGCACTCCAACTTGGGTGACAGGTGCCCCCACGTCACTACCTGTAATATGTCACTATGAGGGCTGTAATTGGTATATATTTGCAAGTTTGATATTACAGTCCATACGGAAACCTGCCAGCTATAGCTGGCAAAACTTCTGAAGGTCCAGCAGAACAATAAGGACTGCCAGTCCAAATGACTAGCTGGGCTATATGCCAGTGCAGAACAGAAAGCATGAATATTTCGAATGATTTTCAGAGAGGTCCAGTAAATTTTGCATATTTAGATTATTCAAATAATTAGGAAAACAAGAAATTATTATTACAAATGAATGTTCAAAGGTGACCGGTCCTGCGGAAATCAAGCTGGGCCTACAGAATAAAAGGGCATACCCTCCTCAGTGCACTGGAGTGGATGAAGGTGTCTACCTGCAAGGCCTTCATCAAATTATTAGATTCAAAGTCATTGTAGGCTCTTAATGGCTACTTTTAATGAATAAGTGAGTCTTGTGATGCCCAGACACTGGGGCCCAGTTGGATGAAGATGGCGTTTTTTAACAGAGTCTAAGTGTGTTGTCAGCGCGGCTTGTTACATGTTATATCATGCTCTTGCGTGTGCTGGACTACCCACGGGCTCCAGGTAATGAGCATATATCTGTACAGTGATTGGTTATTAAGGGGGCCAATAGGCCATGGTTGCATAATCAATGGTATAATGCACAATGCCACCACCTGGTCGGCGTTCTGTGAACTATGATGTATGTGACAATTTGAGAAATAATATAATATCATTTTAAAGAAACATTAATAATCATATCAATATGAATTATGAACTTACAATTAACAATTATGACCCAATATGACATAATATGATGTAACATTACATAATCCAAGATGGCAGCCAAAGACGCCGTTAAAAAGGTGAATTTGGGGCTAACATCATGTCTGCAAACCCTATGCCAGCATGACCCCGTGGTGCAACAGATTAAACAATCAATCTCACACCTAACTCAGGCCCAGAAAGATGTCGCCCTCTGTTGGCTCCAGCCACATTAGGATAGAGGGGAACAAAGCTGCAGACCATGCGGCTAAGAAGGCTGGGAACCCAGCTTGGCTCCCATCCTCTCTTCAGAGCTCCTCCCTATGGCCAAGGAGTTCATCATGAAAGAGTGTTAGAAACAATGGAGCTCTGACCACGGCAAGAAGCTCAGAGCCATCAAACCTTCGATTTGCAAAGAGCGTGACCATTCAGGCCTGACCAGGAAGGAATTAACAAAACTGACCTGTCTTTGGATAGGTCACTCACTGCTGACTCACGGACGCCTCATTAAGGGTGAAAACCAACCGGCATGTCAACGATCCCGAGTACCTCTAACAATGGAGCACCTAGTGCTTTATTGTGGGCACTTACAGCTGACTTGTGCGCTAATGAAGCATATTAGATGTTTTTATAACAAATGCCAGCTAACAAGGAACATATAGTCTGGCAGAATTGTTCACAGGGTTTGATTATAGTCATTCGACATCCTTTGTCTTTTCTGGTTCTTTTCCCTTATTTTCTCTCATAGACATAGACAAACCAATTAATTAGCTTATCTTTTACCAGGTAGGTCTAAAATTATCTGCCACTACACCCACAATTATCGTTTTCATGTATACTACACATATATGGTCATTTATATTAACCGCTGTCAGCAATAGGATTGAAGGTAAAGTGCCTTTCAAAACTCCTATATATAGATTTATGACAACAGGAGCTTAAAAAGGGTAGGGGGCAGCCATTTTAAATACTTTTGCCTCTTTGGGAGAGAGTTTAGACAAATTAAGTGGCAGCCATCTTGAATATCTGATGAGATAAAACCTATATTGCTTGAGGATTTCTTGCTCCAGAAAAGATAAAATTGCAATCTTACCATCCTTGAATATATACCTGTGGAGGCAGGGATCCCATAAACACAAATCAGGACTGTTAAGGTGGTAACCAGTTGTTCACATGAGATACTGGTTTCAAATTGCTGAATAGAAATCTGGATGATGAAAATTAAATCATGATCTAAAAACCAATCATATATCAATTCTTGAGATCTGGACTTTGAGATCTATATTGCTGAAAAGGTCGGGGACAACCATTTCAGATACTGAACAACAGTGCCCCTTAGAATCTCAAGGCTTCTTAGCATGTAGAAAACAATCTTTGAAACCAATTTAGATAATAGCAAATAACATAATCCAACATGGGTCTGATATTCAGTCCTAAGACAACACATCCCATCAGAAATTCTTACTCAATTGTTGTCATAATTTATGTGATAAAATGGAGACACAATTAAATTGTATAAAGGAAAGATCTATCCTGAATTCATTAAAGAGAATCTTGTAGAAGATATTTCTCTTCATCTGTGTGAAGTGGAAGAATACTCTTCCCTTGATATCTCTGATTGATATAAACTTATAAATGCTCCCCACTGATACCACAGTTCAGGAGGAGAACAAAAGAACAGCATATGTGTTATATTCTCTACTTTTCCATGACAGTAATGGTTAACCTACCATTAATAATATAATCTGCAATGCACAGATTTGTGGAACATAAGTCAGCCGGCATACTTAAGTGGTAGGCATATTTTATCATGTATACTCCTACACTGACACTAAGGGGATATTGGTCAATCAGCTGCCACTGCAGCATATAAGCAGCATACAGCTGGACCCTTGTAGATAACCTTAACCTGTACATGAATTAATGTGTACTTCAGACATACTTGTGAAAGTATGGGTGGGTAGACTAATTTTGCCTTTAGTGCTCTCAGGGTGGACTACAACAGTTCAATGTAATATTTCTACTTTTCTGTTCTTCACGCTTGGTTGCTGGTATACATACCCTGCCTCACTGCATCTGCTGTTACTATGGACAGCTACTCATCTGTTGGTTTACAGTGTCAGATCCAGGATTTTGAAAAGGGGGGGCGCCTCTCATTTAGCCCCTAAATTTGGCTAAATTCTAGGGTAAAAAAAAGTCTTAGGTACTGGGTAAAGGGGGGGCATGCGCCCCCTCACCCCCCTCTAAATCTGCCACTGATTTAGTCTCTCAGGTTGAATATGATTGAAATAATTATCTCACACACATTTGAGTGTAGCTGCAGTGCCAACAAAACTCACCAGATTCATCCATGAATTTTTTTACATTGCTTATGTAGGCCCTTTGAACTGCCTGTCTAGTAGCTTGTGGAGGCAGTCAGCATTTCCCTACATTCAAGCCTACACCTGATGTACCAGTAGAATTTACACCCATTTCCACTTAATACCTTCCTTCCATATTTCATAATGGCAACCTTAAACACTTTACTAAATTCCTAGTTTTAACCTGAATCTCACATTTATATGAAATACATATCAATAAGTGACTCCCATATGTCCACAATGTGCCAACCCAATAGACATGGCATAGAATGCCTGGACAAAACTGAACTGTAAAGGACCTTTCAGAAATTGATACACATGTTTATTATTGATAAAAAATAGTTAACACCATATGGCTAAAGTCGGTGGATTGCAATCCAATTTCGATTCGATTCAGTGTTAGAATTACCTTACGACCACCTTCCACGTGAGATTACATTGAATAAAAGAAGTCACCTGACTTCATTGAAACGAAAAAAAAATAGAACACAGCAGTAGTAGCTATAATCCATTTGTAAACCTAGATAACAAGATTTATTTTTCTAGTTTACATCTCTCCTTGTGCATGGTGGCCATGGTCAGCCATGTTGGGTAGATTTCTAGGTCATGACCTAGGTCATGCTGTAGCTGGTTCCCCAACATCCCAGCCTTGACCATATGTGAGAGAAAGTCAAGATGCAGATCACGACCTTGACCTGTCTGGTCAGTTCAGAAAATGGAGAGAGACACAAACAGTTATCTCAGGGAGAGAATCTCCTCCCAAAGATAGATAACCAAAGGAATAAAGTTGGAGTTTAAGTGGTCAAGGGTAACAAGTAAGTGGTATAGAAGATATATGAAAAGTATAAGGGATCAAATTCAAAGAGGAGTTGGTTTTTGAATGAGATTCATGCTGGCTATGAGAGATAGCATTGGCTGCTGTCAGCCTATCAGACAGTAGGGAGAAGGCTGATGGGTCTGGCCTGTTGCTTATGAAACTTCTCAATCTATTCAAGATGCATTATTATTGTTGTTTATGGATGATACCCGAGATGATAGAGAGTTTGAGACTATCTTCTAGATTAATCATATTTTCCCTACAATACCTAAATTGCCCTTCAAGCTATGCTGACATCTGCTGGAAATCAATGAATCTCAGTAGGTTCCAATGCTTATCAAATAAATACCTCTTCTAATACCTCAGTACATTACAGGCTACATTTTGCAAGAAATTGGTATGTTTCATCTCAAGAATTCACAATCACTCTCAAATACCTTCTGTCAGAGAATAGAACAGACATTCTTGAGCTTAGAAATTTAGGATTTTCATCCTTTCATTACACAAGGTTATTTTGATTAAAAGGAATGAATCCAGGGTCCTCATATCTGATTTAGACATCATAGTGATTATTTTTATTTACCATTCCATACCTGGAAAATAAAAAGGGGAGTGTGGTAGATGGTATTCTGTTGGGATCTATGTCTTATAATACACATTTGCCCTGCAAAACAGTACAGGAGTGTTGAACAGCATTTTACCTTCAATCATAATTAGCATTCTTAATGATATTCTTCAAGGACCTAGACAGGAAATATAGACGAGACATGTAATACATGTGCCCTATTACCCTAGCATGGCTGTACAATACTTAGGGAGGCTTTTAATTCAAAATTAATCAAAAAAAAGAGAAAAAGAAAAAATCACAACCGTAATCCTGTGTTCACAATGGCTGACTGGGGAACATGGCGGGAAGCAACCACTAATATCAGGTGTATGAGCAGTGGTGCCCCCTATATAGTCACCATGAACTAACATGAACTTGGCACCCTCAGACTCTATATCCATATTGCCCCCTGGCGTTGGACAATATAGAACACATATTCCTTGAGGACCTAGACAGGAAATATAGACTTAGGGAGGCCAGAGCCCAAAAACAACATTTGCCCAATATAAAAGGCTAGAATCTATGAATACAGTGAGAGTCTGTCAGCAACTTGGACATCCTTCTGGAGTCTGGAATCATATGTGTCTGAGAGGTATAATAATACCGCCCAGCTCCGCCAGTTGCCATGCAATTTTACCACATGGAGTGGGAGAAATGTGGACAAGTAGGATGCAGCGCCATGTCTGACACTGTGTGTAGAATATTTGCCCTCCAGGCCAATGTCTTTGCAGGTTTGTTGTAGTCTAGCATTATATTTGGCATATGATAAAGTGAAAAGGGGAGCAGCTTCTTGTCTCTTGGTGATTGATAGGTAATCACGTAGTGCAGAAACAGGACACAGTAGGCTGTTCACAGATACGATTACCGGTATCCTGTTTACCCTCTCACGGAATTGAATTGTCTTAGAGGATCTCATATACACGTCGATCCCCAACTGGGTGAAGTGTATGTCACATGCTGGTAACTGGTGAGGAGACTTGACGATATGACTCACGCGGAGCAAGCACCTAAAAGATAGCAGGAGGGCTGTCCAGAACTGAAGGTCCAATATATTGCTATAGTCTAAGGTGTGAAAGATCGATACCAGATTTTCTGGTGTCAGCGGTAAGGCTGGGTTCGTAGAAGCTGCTAACAGCCTTTTAGCTCCTCTTAATGTGCACTGTATCAGCCAAATAGAAGGGTCTGGGTGGTCATAGCCCAGGTGTTTGTGCAGAGACCAGATCCCTGACATATATTGAGTAATGGTCAAATAAGAGACTGATTGGGTCAAGTGTGTAATGTAGAGACAAACCCCCTCCACATCTACCAGTAATGGAGTAATGTCATACAGTGAACAAAATGAGGGAAATTGTCTCCACTGGGACTTCTTGGTCCTGATGGTGTTGTCTGCCCAGCACAATACGCTTACTCGAGCCCATTCTACATGTAGTGAGGTGAGGTCTGCAACACAACCTCACCTGGTCACTCATCAATCAAACTAGAACATATAGTAACACAGTCAGGGTTCTGTAGGCGTACACTGGTATGGTCACCCCAGAACCCCCAGTGGTAGTCAGAGTCTGAATAACCCCCGAAACCTGAAGAAGAAGCATCGGTAACCAGGGTAACCAGTGTACAGTCTTTCCTGAACATTCTCGCTTTGCCATTAAAACTGATGAGAAAGGTAGACCACCAGCGTAGATCCAATATGGCGAGCTCTGTTAGAGATATGCGCTTACATGAAGCATTGGTGTCGCGCAGAAGGTCATAAATCTGTCGGGTGAAGGTGCGACCACCCTTCACCACAGTGGCACAGTGTGCCAACAGTCCAGTAGTTTGGTCCTGGGGCACCACTTCTTGTTTTTCAATATAGACACATTCACGTACCCAGTCCATTTTATCTTTATCAATTCACAAAGTCAGATTCACAGTGTCTATGACAATACCAAGATACTTGACAACTTGGCTTGGAGGAATCACCTTTTTGCTTGCCATCTTGAATCCCAAGTTTCCAAGTATTGTATGGTTGGCACATTTGTCAATGAAGTCTGATACTTGGGTGAATATCCAGGGGGCACATTTTATACAAAACAAATGCATAAGTCACAATACTAAGAGTCGCCGTCCCCCAGATCCCATTTGAACCCTTGGAATTGTCTGTTGCTAGGAATTACTTTGCATGAACGGTAGGCATTGGAGATATCTGATACCCCGCAATAGTCCTGACCCTCCAAGAGTTCAACTACATCATCTCTGGTATGATACCTGAATTTTTTGCACAAGTCGTGCCTGTATTCATTGATATTGATATCTTCTGGGGCAGAACAGTCTGTTATGGTTCCTATAGATCCATCTGATTTTATTACTCCACCTAATGCATGTACACATCTTGGTCTTTGAGCCACTTGTCTGATTTTACCATTCTCTAATTCTTTCCTGACTTCATCTGTCATCTCGCCGTACATATCATGTTTGGTGGAGTTGACATAGTTTTTGCAATAATATGCAGTGTCACATGACTTATCAACAATTCTGAACCCCCTGCAAATACCTGACACTACATACCAATCTCTCTCAGTGACTGTTGAGAATTTGCACATGTTGCGCACAAACTGACATGGTTTAAGTTGACACACCGCCCCTTGTAGAATGTAAACACAGTGATAGCTGTCCGCTAGACAATCAGGGGAAACCGGAATGAAATTGCCTGGGACTACCTCAAAACAATAGACTGGACAGACACAATTGTATTTTTTAGCAAATCTTTTACAGATACTCACATTGTCAGTTATTCCCACGCAATCTGGGAGTACATCCCAGTCGGCAGTGTTTTGAGGAATGACTTCGACCTCCCGGTCGCCATTTTGACTTATAAGGACATGGATGACAGATTGTCGTAAGCAAGGATCGGATACCGGAAGTAAACCCCAATGAGTATCAGGGAATTTATCCTCAATTTCAAGATAATTATCTTTACATTCATCTATACTGTCGACACAATCAGTTTCCATTCCTTTCAAGAAAGAAGTCGAATCATGATCGTTTACTACATTGTGATACTGATAACCACGGTTTAAGCGACCTTGACCTTCAGGGTCATTCAGGTTGACAACAACAACGGGTTCACAGTTTGGTTTACCCACAGATTCACAGTTTGTGGAGGGAACACCTACACTAAATACATCGGCATCACCTCCAGTGGTGGTAATAGCACTTGCTACAACACCTACTTTAACATTGTTTGTACAGTGAGTTTGACAATCGGCATTTGAACGATCCGCATCGTTCTTACCTAGTCAGCCTAACTCACTACTGTGCTGCTGTTTACAGTTGAACATACCATTGGTACTGGCGTTACAGTAGGCACATTGGTGCTTGAATGAACAGCCCTGACATTTGCTACCAGTACTATAGGCAAAACAACAGCCGGCCTATGCCGCTATTTTCCTCCAACCTGTGAAAGGCTGTTGACGCCTAAAACCCCCTTTGTACCCTTTGGCATTCCCAGATTTAACGCTCTGATTTTTCTGTATTTCCCTGAGACTAGAGGCGTATTTAGTCCCAGAGAAACCTAGATGGAGGTTTGTAAGATTTGAATCGGCACCGACGACCTTATCAATACCATTGTTATCTGCTTTATCTCTGATAGCTTGGTCATAGGCCAGTAAGGACTTGATGTCATAAATACCAAGGGAGGCCATGGTTGCTACATAGATCATAATATGCTTTCTGAACCCCTTTACATTCTCCCCTTTGTCCTCCAAGTCATCAATTAATTGAGACAATAATGAGATGAGTTTCTCAGAAGTGTCTATAGCGTTTGACTTTTTGCATTCAGCCTCTGGTAGGAATCGTAATATATCAAACCTACTCTTCGTAATATATCAAACCTACTCGTCATTCCAAGGGGATTTACGTTGAGTCTTGAGGCCTTCCTTGAATTCCACCTAAGAGTGTGTGGATTTCCTGCCACAAGCACAATAACAATAGCGGCAGCCATCTTGTTTAGAATCAACTGCCTTTGGCGTCGAAGTAGACAATGATGAAGGATTCACATCCTGGTGTAAGTCAGCTGCTTTACCTTTCATAGTAACTACCAAATCAGTCATGATGGTCTGTAATCCAGCTACAGTCTGCTGTAGGGCCTTGATTACCTCCACCAAGGCTGTGGTGTTTTGGATACACCTTGGGACTCTCGAGGAAGCTCTTGTGAAGTGAGTCTATCTCCTCGTCCTTTCTCTTGAGCTTTTCCTCAAGTTCCTTCGCCTTGTTGGCATTACACACAAGACACTCCTTGCAATTGCCATGATACACCTGGTTGCATACATCACATACCATCATCTTGACAAGAAGAAAAAATCACAACCGTAATCCTGTGTTCACAATGGTTGACTGGGGAACATGGCAGGAAGCAACCACTAATATTGAGTGTATGAGCAGTGGTGCCCCCTATATAGTCACCATGAACTTGGCACCCTTAGAATATATATCCATATTGCCCCCTAGCGGTGGACAATATAGAACACATATTCCTTGAGGACCTAGACAGGAAGTATAGACGCGACATGTAATACATTTGCCCTAGTCCCCTAGCCTCAATGTACAATACTTAGGGAGGCCAGAGCCCAAAAACAACATTTGCCCAATATAAAAGGCTAGAATCTATGAATACAGTGAGAGTCTGTCAGCAACTTGGACATCCTTCTGGAGTCTGGATTCATATGTGTCTGAGAGGTATAATAATACCGCCCAGCTCCGCCAGTTGCCATGCAATTTTACCACATGGAGTGGGAGAAATGTGGACAAGTAGGATGCAGCGCCATGCCTGACACTGTGTGTAGAATATTTGCCCTCCAGGCCAATGTCTTTGCAGGTTTGTTGTAGTCTAGCATTATATTTGGCATATGATAAAGTGAAAAGGGGAGCAGCTTCTTGTCTCTTGGTGATTGATAGGTAATCACGTAGTGCAGAAACAGGACACAGTAGGCTGTTCACAGATACGATTACCGGTATCGTGTTTACCCTCTCATGGAATTGAATTGTCTTAGAGGATCTCATATACACGTCGATCCCCAACTGGGTGAAGTGTATGTCACATGCTGGTAACTGGTGAGGAGACTTGACGATATGACTCACGCAGAGCAAGCACCTAAAGGATAGCAGGAGGGCTGTCCAGAACTGAAGGTCCAAAATTTTGCTATAGTCTAAGGTGTGAAAGATTGATACCAGATTTTCAGGTGTCAGCGGTAAGGCTGGGTTCGTAGAAGCTGTTAACAGCCTTTTAGCTCCTCTTAATGTGCACTGTATCAGCCAAATAGAAGGGTCTGGGTGGTCATAGCCCAGGTGGTTGTGCAGAGACCAGATCCCCGACACATACTGAGTAATGGTCAAATAAGAGACTGATTGGGTCAAGTGTGTAATGTAGAGACAAACCCCCTCCACATCTACCGGTTATGGAGTAATGTCATACAGTGAACAAAATGAGGGAAATTGTCTCCACTGTGACTTCTTGGTCCTGATGGTGTTGTCTGCCCAGCACAATACCTTTACGCGAGCCCATTCTTCATGTAGTGAGGTGAGGTCTGCAACACGAATCAAACTCATCAATCAAACTAGAAAATATAGTAACACAGTCAGGGTTCTGTAGGCGTGACACAGAGTCTGCCAGTATGTTGTCCTCAGATCAAACCCAGGAAGGGGTGTGATATATATTATAGAAGGAGGTTACCCAGAACAATTCCCTGAGCCACCCCATTTTTGTAGGGTTCCTACCCCTCCGGTCCTGGTTTTGTGATAGACCTGAGTGTTGTCTGTGGTCACTTGGACCACACAGTCCTTCCACTGAGAGCATGACCTCTTGACGGCTACCACTACAGGCCATAGCTCTCCCACGTTAATATTATCCTTGTAGATGGGTTCTGAGGGAGCCTTGGCCTTATGAGCACATCTACCGGTATGGTCACCCCAGAACCCCCAGTGGTAGTCAGAGTCTGTATAACCCCCGAAACCTGAAGAAGAAGCATCAGTAACCATGGTAACCAGTGTACAGTCTTTCCTGAACATTCTCACTTTGCCATTAAAACTGATGAGAAAGGTAGACCACCAGCATAGATCCAATATGGCGAGCTCTGTTAGAGATATGCGCTTCCATGAAGCATTGGTGTCGCGCAGAAGGTCATAAATCTGTCGGGTGAAGGTGCGACCACCCTTCACCACGGTGGCACAGTGTGCCAACAGTCCAGTAGTTTGGTCGTGAAGTTTCCTGGGGCACCACTTATTGTTTTTCAACATAGACACATTCACGTACCCAGTCCATTTTATCTTTATCAATTCACAAAGTCAGATTCACAGTGTCTATGACAATACCAAGATACTTGACAACTTGGCTTGGAGGAATCACCTTTTTGCTTGCCACCTTGAATCCCAAGTTTCCAAGTATTGCATGGAGAGTATCCTGGGATTTTTTACTCTCAACTTCTTGTCCCCCAATGACAATAAAATCATCTAGGTAGTTGAAACACTTTTCTACCCCATCGTGGTTGGCACATTTGACAATGAAGTCTGATACTTGGGTGAATATCCAGGGGGAGCATTTTAAACCAAAACAAATGCATAAATCACAATACCAAGAGTCGCCGTCCCCAATATCCCATTTGAACCCTTGGAATTGTCTGTTGCTAGGAATTATATTGCATGAACGGTAGGCACTGGAGATATCGTACCCAGTCCATTTTATCTTTATCAATTCACAAAGTCAGATTCACAGTGTCTATGACAATACCAAGATACTTGACAACTTGGCTTGGAGGAATCACCTTTTTGCTTGCCACCTTGAATCCCAAGTTTCCAAGTATTGCATGGAGAGTATCCTGGGATTTTTTACTCTCAACTTCTTGTCCCCCAATGACAATAAAATCATCTAGGTAGTTGAAACACTTTTCTACCCCATCGTGGTTGGCACATTTGACAATGAAGTCTGATACTTGGGTGAATATCCAGGGGGAGCATTTTAAACCAAAACAAATGCATAAATCACAATACCAAGAGTCGCCGTCCCCAATATCCCATTTGAACCCTTGGAATTGTCTGTTGCTAGGAATTATATTGCATGAACGGTAGGCACTGGAGATATCTGATACCCCGCAATAATCCTGACCCTCCAAGAGTTCAACTACGTCATCTACGGTATGATGCCTAAATTTTTCACACAAGTCATGCCTGTATTCATTGATATTGATATCTTCTGGGGCAGAACAGTCTGTTATGGGTCTTACAGATCCATCTGATTTTATTACTCCACCTATTGCATGTACACATCTTGGTCTTTGAGCCACTTGTCTGATTTTACCATTCTCTAATTCTTTCCTGACTTTATCTGACATCTCATCGTACATATCATGTTTGATGGAGTTGACATAGTTTTCGCAATAATATGCAGTGTCACATGACTTATCAACAATTCTGAACCCCCTGCAAATACCTGACACTACATACCAATCTCTCTCAGTGACTGTTGAGAATTTGCACATGTTGCGCACAAACTGACATGGTTTAAGTTGACACACCGCCCCTTTTAGAATGCAAACACAGTGACAGCTGCCCGCTAGACAATCAGGGGAAACCGGAATGAAATTGCCTGGGACTACCTAAATACAATAGACTGGACAGACACAATTGTATTTTTTAGCAAAACTTTTACAGATACTCACATTGTCAGTTATTCCCACGTAATCTGGGAGTAAATCCCAGTCGGCAGTGTTTTGAAGAATGACTTCGACCTCCCGGTCGCCATTTTGACTTATAAAGACATGGATGACAGATTGTCGTAAGCAAGGATCGGATACCGGAGGTAAACCCCAATGAGTATAAGGGAATTTATCCTCAATTTCAAGATAATTATCTTTACATTCATCTATACTGTCGACACAATCAGTTTCCATTCCTTTCAAGAAAGAAGTAGAATCATGATCATTTACTACATTGTGATACTGATAACCACGGTTTAAGCTACCTTGACCTTCAGGGTCATTCAGGTTGATAACAACAACGGGTTCACAGTTTGGTTTACCCACAGATTCACAGTTTGTGGAGGGAACACCTACACTAAATACATCGGCATCACCTCCAGTGGTGGTAATAGCACTTGTTACAACACCTACTTTAACATTGTTTGTACAGTGAGTTTGACACTCCGCATTTGAACAATCTGCGTCGTTGTTACCTAGTCAGCCTAACTCACTACTGTGCTGCTGTTTACAGTTGAACATACCATGGGTACTAGCGTTACAGTAGGCACATTGGTGCTTGAATGAACAGCCCTGACATTTGCTACCAGTACTATAGGCAAAACAACAGCCGGCCTATGCCGCTATTTTCCTCCAACCTGTGAAAGGCTGTTGACGCCTAAAACCCCCTTTGTACCCTTTGGCATTCCCAGATTTAATGCTCTGATTTTTCTGTATTTCCCTGAGACTAGAGGTGTATTTAGTCCCAGAGAAACCTAGATGGAGGTTTGTAAGATTTGAATTGGCACTGATGACCTTATCAATACCATCGTTATCTGCTTTATCTCTGATAGCTTGGTCATAGGCCACTAAGGACTTGATGTCATAAATACCAAGGGAGGCCATGGTTGCTACATAGATCTTATTATGCTTTTTGAACCCCTTTACATTCTCCCCTTTGTCCTCCAAGTCATCAATTAATTGAGTCAATAATGAGATGAGTTTCTCAGAAGTGTCTATAGCATTTGACGTTTTGCATTCAGCCTATGGTAGGAATCGTAATATATCAAACCTACTCTTCTTTTTGTGTCTAGCCTTCTGAAGAAGTTCCATGAGGAAACTGGATTCATCCATTCCAGCGACGTCCAAGTCATCCCAAGGGGATTTACATTGAGTCTTGAGGCCTTCCTTGAATTCCGCCTAAGAGGGTGTGGATTTCCTGCCACAAGCACAATCACAATTGCGGCAGCCATCTTGTTTAGAATAAACAGCCTTTGGCGTCGAAGTAGACGATAATAAAGTATTCACATCCTGGTGTAAGTCAGCCACTTTACCTTTCACAGTGACTACCAAAACAGTCATGATGGTCTGCAATCCAGCAACAGTCTGCTGTAGGGCTTTGATTACCTCCACCAAGACTGTGGTGTTTTGATCCACCTTGGGACTCTCAAGGAAGCTCTTGTGAAGTGAGTCTATCTCCTCGTCCTTTCTCTTGAGCTTTTCCTCAAGTTCCTTCGCCTTGTTGGCATTACACACAGGACACTCCTTGCAATTGCCATAATACACCTGGTTGCATACATCACATACCGTCATCTTGACAAGAAGAAAAAATCACAATCGTAATCCTGTGTTCACAATGGTTGACTGGGGAACATGGCAGGAAGCAACCACTAATATGGAGTGTATGAGCAGTGGTACCCCCTATATAGTCACCATGAACTAACATGAACTTGGCACCCTCAGAATATATATCCATATTGCCCCCTGGCGTTGGACAGTATAGAACACATTACCTAATTCAATATTCAAAATGGCTGCCACTACCTATCTAGAATGGTTGTATTTGAGTTCCCTGACCTGATGAATAAATAAATGGTACTTTAGGTAGAATTCCTATGTTATCAAATCAAGAAATGAAGAAATTTCCAAGAAGTTTTGGCGATATTGCTATAATCTCATTAAATATTCAAAATGGCTGCCACCTTGTAGTATATTTAGAACTTGAAACCATGTTTCTATGTTTATTAGAAGCAGAGATATGTGGTTTTAAAGAAATATAGACATATTGGTGGCCATCTTGAATAATTCGAATTGCCCAAGGGTGACAATTTCACACCCACTTGGAATTGTTCATACAGACCCTCTAGATGAATAATCAAGAGAGAAAAAACTTTAACCGACGAGTCCGGGTCCAAGTAATATTCTGCCAGACTAATAATGTCTCTCTATGTTCTTTAGTTGTAACTATAGTTTCAATGACAAACCAGGTGTTCATCATTACACATGCTTATGCCTTTGATGATTTTGTCGAAATTCCTTTTAATCAATTGAAATCCCAGTGTGATATCATTCTTCACATTTTCCATCTTAGAAGAAAAGAATCACTATATCCCACAGAGTGGGTATTGTATATTCTATTGCTGTATACTTGGGTCCCTGTTGGCAGAAAGATGACCCAAGGTGATCATCATGATCACCTTGGGTCATCCCGCTAGGTGGGTATATGAGTCACTGCAGCTATGTCGGGTCATTTCATTTTGATTTTAACTGAGTTATAGTACGGGTAGTAATAGTGGTAAAGTCTTGATGGGGTCAGGATGCACTATTGCACACACAAAAAAATCAATCGGGCCTATCTTGGCAAAAAAAAAATGTGTATGGAAATTCCCCCTGCCGCTTCCAAATCTGGCTCTGGTCCACTCAGGAGGCCGTGTTTTTTTTAGATCTATAGGAAACACCTGCATCTCGTTACCACCAGATGTTGCTAATAAGGCTATAAACAGTACAAATGAAAACTGCCATGGAAACAGTTATTCTCAGAGAAGCATCTGCAACTAAAACTGCATTCCCCGAGTTGCTAACCATTATTTTTAATGCAAAAGCATGTTTCAGAATACAACTAACATTCCTTGGCGACCATGCACTTCTGCCTATAGCAGTACACTTATTCTTGATCTAGTTTCTTCAAAACCCCTAGCAAATGGATTCAGCTGCACTAAAATATCGAAATGGGGATATACACCTCATCAGTATGCACAATGATATGGTCGAACCCCACATGGCGATTTAGGGCTCAAATATCAAAGATTACAAGGATAGCTGGGTCTTAACCCAACAAGGTTCACGTTGAAAATTGAGCAATCCTAACAATATCAGAGCTCAGGAACGTCCTAAGAAGACAAAGGACAAACAGAAATCGCAGAGATATTCGAGCCCTAAATCGCCATGTGGGATTCGACCTTTGGAGATGTGCAAAGGGGAGAGATGATTGCACTAAGGTGAACTGCCACATGAAGTCTGGTAACAGGGAAATAGACAGAGGTTCACGAGATTGCCATGTGGGATTCGACCATATTAGGGAGTGGTCATTATTAATAAACAGCGTGGTGCGATGGTGGGTTTGAGGGAGGGGGGTGTAAAAGATTCAGACCCCTCCTGAGGGGGGGTGTAAAAAATTTTGATCCCTTTTAAGGGGGGGCATGACAAATTTACCCTGTTTTTAGCAAAAGCCCGCGCTCTACTATAGATTACAGAGGGGTATAAAATTCTCTACACAAACTACAATAGTATAAAAATTCTCCACGCCTCTGGTGCAGGGGGGCGCACATCCGCACGAAAACCACAGTCACCATAAATAATGACCACTCCCTTAGTCTAATCACAAGCCCGCCACCTTGTCTTTTTGCTATCATTTCAATTTGGTACAATGCACTACCATTGCAGTTGCAATGGTAGTACTAATATAGGCAAAGCCATTCCCCATCAGCGTGTGAAGAAACTGAATCTCATTCTCCATGGTCCCGTTCTCGACTCTGACGACATCAATATAGCCTCAAACTCCTTATCATAAAGTTATTTTCTAACCTCTTTCCCCTCAGATAAAAAAAAAACAAATACATTCTACTACAGGAACTATAAAATATCAAAGGGATGGCTGTATAGATAATACACCTGGTATAGAGTACTGTTAACGGCAGTGTTCAGGAAGTGCAAAGGCAAACAAATACAACAAAGCACAGAGCGGACTGGCAACTGCAATGGTAGTACATTGAACCAAATTGAAATGATAGCAAAAAGACAAGGGCTGTGGGTCCGACGGATTAGACTAATATGGTTGAATCCCACATGGCGATTAAGGGCTGCAATATCTCTGCGATTTTGGTATTTTGCATTGGAGAGCTTTTAGAACACAGATGTGGTCCAACTCAACCTGAATCAACACTGAAAGAAAACAATTCTCAAATATTAGTAAGAACTTAGTAGGTCAAATTTTTAGCAAAGGTAATCAAAAAGAATTCGTCTAAACTTCCCATCATATCTTAGCATTTTGTAACTAACCATCAGTAAATTGTTAGCACTTGCCTGATGTTATTGGTAATTTGTTAGCCCATTTTTCTAAGACTTTCATTTGGTGGTAGAATAGAATAGGGGCAGTAATTCTAAGCTTCTAGAAACAAGTTTGAATACTATAAAAATCAAAACATTGGTAATCTTGGATATACATATGACGAGTTTAGTTTAGTCACTGAATGCATATGATTCAGACCGAACTCTTTGAGACTAACCTTTTATTCTAGGCAAGTCACATTGAATTCAAAACCTGTTTCAAGTCTATAATCTATATCAGGATTTAGACACTTGCAACAGAGCCTCTTCATTTAAGAGGCATGTGCTATGCCTAGAATCACTTACATTTACAACCCCTGAGCTAAGTTGCTATGGGTTTATTGAAAGGTCACGAGCTAACAATCTGGATATCAATATTATGTGAATATTGAATATCCATACAGCAGGTGTTTCTATTTTTTATTCCTTGTAACTTCAATAATTTATCAATGAATTAGATCCATTTCATCAAATTCTATATCAGGTGGAATTGCAAAAGACTAAGTAAGTAAAAATTAAATGAAAATCACCATTATTTTGACATCCATAGACTATACCACGTTATGCACCTACCAGCAAATTCCATATACAAAGTGCACTGCCACCTGGTGTGAAGAAAACTTCTATCTGTTAGTAAAAGTTACAAACTTTTTTCTATTTTTTTCTTGACTAAATCAAGATAGCTAAGTGGCGGATTTAGAGGGGGGGGGGTCACAGGGGCACACGCCCCCTTCTTTTCTCCTGTAGTTTAGAGATTTTTTGGCTCAGCTAGGCCTGAAATTTAGCCAAAGATAAGGGAGTGATCATTTTTTTTAACAACAGAGGGGGGCTGGTGGGTTTGAGGGGGGGTCAGAATTTTTTCAACCCCTTGACCAGGGGGGTCAGAATTTTTTCAATACCTCTGATGGGGGGGTCAAAATAATTTTACCTGTTTTCAGTGGAAAACCCCGCGCGTTACTATAGGCTAAAAGGGGGCGTTCGCGCGCGATTTTTGTCCCTTATGGGGGGGTCGAAAAAATTTTACCCCCTCGAGAGGGGGGGTCGAAATTTTTTTCTCGCGTCCACGCGCAAACCCACCAGCCCTCCCCTGTTGTTAAAAAATGATCACTCCCTAAGGTCTTAATGAGGGGCGCATCCCCTCTGGATCCGCTGTTGTAGCTTGCCTGAATATGTTAGCCAATGTTACTAAACAACTGTCCATTGTTAGTAAAAATGTCATGTCTACTAATTAAGATAAGTTAGGGGTTTTGACTATGTTAGATTAGATTCCTTTTTTCAGTGTAACAGTAAAAATATCACTGCGATCTAGGCCTATTAAGAGGCTCTGCAATGTAAATGTCTAAATCGCAGAGATATTGGAGCCCCAGATCGCCATGTGGGATTCGACCTACAGTTGAAATCATAGATGTAGTTCTTGTAGTTTTATACCTGGTTCTACTGTTTCTACATTATTGTTGTTCCTTTTAATAGTTCCTGCAAACCTTGTAGCTTAGGCTGCTCATTTGGTTAGTATTGCTCATTTAATTGCCATTCCCACAGTTGGTGATCTTGAATTCGCTTAGAACTGCATTCATTAATTCTTGGTAGTGTTTTATTGCATTCATTACAAGAGAATCACAATTTAAACAGTCTTAAACTGCAGGAACAGCAACAAACACGGAAAGGGTATAATGCTAACTGAAAAGGGAGACTATGAAGACATGACGCAGACAAATCCAACTACACAAACTACAATAGTATCAATTGGATGAAGAACATTAATATAGATACGAAACTCCAGGGAATGCAGAAATAGCAGAAACAACATGAACAACATAAGAAGCAATAGCAGATAAAGGCAAAATTATATTAAGAGTGACGAAAATCACTCTAGAAAAGTGGTGTGTGCATGGACCCCAGGTGGGAGGGTCCCATGAAGCAAAATCAGGGACATCACTATTCCCGGTTAGCGGGATACTTAGTGGGCTGACCGCTGCTTAAACTGGTACCTTGCCAGAGGACTGATAACAGCCAGCATGATGGTACCAGGTGTTATGTAATGCACCATAAAATATCTGCACTGAATGAAAGGAATTTTCTCATTGGTCAATATTGTATCCCGCTAGATCGGTTGAAGAAAAACAGTAATAGAAAAATAATAGCTTGCGTATAGGGCACGGCTTACAGGCGAGGATGGACCCCTGATGCGCCCTTTAGAAGCAGCCTAAGCTAGGGGTGCGGCTTCTTGGCGAGGATATCAGCACTAAACTGGGCAAACTCAATTCCCAGGTGCACCCTAAAGGATTCCCTCAAGTTGGGGGTGCGCCTTATACGCGAGGTGCACCTTATACCCGGGGTATCACGGTAGTATGACAAGCAGGAAGCACACAGATCACAGTCACATCATGGGCAGCAGCAAGAAAATCTGCAGCAGCAGCAGCAGCAGCAGCAGTTGCAGCTGTGGTAGCAGCAGCAGTCAGGTGGTGACCAGTAAAGGACTGCAGGTG
This sequence comes from Acholoe squamosa, assembly GCA_949317995.1. NCBI lineage: Eukaryota > Metazoa > Annelida > Polychaeta > Phyllodocida > Polynoidae > Acholoe > Acholoe squamosa. Next base: position 70,879,678 of record OX439035.1, on the reverse strand, counting down.
GTGCCAAGCTAACAGCAGGCTACAAGGGGCGTCGTATAAAGCGCGGGTGACACTGTAGACTCAGCAGCACAGAGCGGCAGAAGGCCTTGGCTCTCACTGAAGAGCAGCTCTCTCACTGTGACAGTGCCAGTGAGCAGCTCATGACACAGGCCTCATCGCCAGGTCTCAGCGCTACATTACCATTACAAGCCAAAACACAGACTGATACGATTGTTGCTGATTTAAGAGACGACGAATCTAGAACCCATAGGAATCAGCTGCTGTGGCCGAGTGAGCACATCAGCTAACCCCATACTGCTTAAACACAGAGCAGTTCATGGTATCTAGTGTGCATTCAGTATCGGCGGACTAGGGCCTCTCTCCAGCAGGTCCGAAGGCTATAACTAGTTAAGGCCTCACACATTCACACAGAACATTGAATCAGAGCAGCACTAAAACCGACATTAGCAACAAAAGGCACAACGATGACGACATTGTCATCAGGAATGCAGTGTCTATAGGTGCCTGCAATCGCCCATCAGTATTTGTCGGCAGGAGCCAGAGGGTGGCCCGGCAAGCCCAGTGTGAGGGTTCTGAGTAAGGAGAGGCACTCCGACCAGCTCCATAGCATCCTGCGTGACTGCCATCAGCCAGCTGTTACTGCAGGTGACAGGTGAGTGGACTGTGTCTAGTAGTATATTGCATGCCTTGTAATTTGTGGGTTGATTGCTGGTACAGTGTTCCCACTGGCCTCTATTGTAGCGCCTGAGCATTACCTCTCCTGCCCTGCACACCTCTACCTTACTCTTCCCTGCCCTGCCACCAGTCATCCTCCAATGCCTTGATTTGCCCTCTCCATTGCATGCCTCACGCTGCATGTTCGAGTACATAACATAATGTAAATCAAAGCCATCATTTTATTCCAGACTGTTTCTTTGTCATTAACCTACTGCAGGCCTTATACTACAGGCTTTTAGACAACAACGCATGTTATGTAAGAACCTCCGGGGTTAGATTAGAACCATGTATTTTGAGCACTGTCTTCGTCTCATCGCTGTTGTCTTGTACTCGTCCATGTAATTGCCAGTGTTTTTGAATTTGACATGGCCCCCCACAGTTGCATCAAGCCTCAGTGGCCAATGATGCACTGCTTTCATCTCAGATCAATAATTATTTTCGCACTACAATGTTCTCCTCACCTCACGCAGTCCATATTATGCCCTCTCATCCATTTACCCTGCCTCTTTTATAGTCCCACATTCCTTAAAGATACCCAGTAGCGATTGTGCTGGTCTAGTCTAATCCTCTGGCATGGGCAGAGTTAAAAGGCCAAGAGAGCCTATGGCTAGAGCATTCCACCAAGGTGGCTCTGATCCCAGCAGAGATCCGGGTCGAACATGAGATCACAGACAATAGCCTGTCATCAAGGCTTGGTCTCAGCCACCTCTTTTCAATCATACCCTCTAAATTCCCTCATCCACCTATGATTCACTCACCCCCTCCCGTATTCCATTACACCCTCTTCTATGCACGAATGCATCCCATCCATTCACTCATGTTCCCCTCCCCATTCAGGGTGTTAGTTTCCGAAGTCAGTGCTAGTTTCCATATATAGAACGGTTCACGTGGGCTGCACGTGCAGGAAGAGGCTACAGGAAAGGAGCTCCTCCAGAAGCAGCTCCCTTCCTACTCCCACTCCTCTCAACGGTCTGAATAACGAGTTACTATTTATGTCAGAGGCGATAGTTGATCAAACTAATTCGCGGGCACAGGCACTTGAGAAAATGCTCTAGATATGGGTTTGTCTAAGTAACACATTGTGACGTAAATAGAAGAGGGGCATAGCTAGTAGAAGGTTTAGACATTATTTTACAATTGTTATATCAGTCTTTATCCGTATAGGGAATTCTGCATCAGACGGTAGATGTACTCAGTGTTTCACTTCATAAAAGTGCACTGTATAATCTATCTGCGGCTATCTAACTTGTGAAGAGCTCTGTGGGTATGTGATGATTTTAATAGATCCCTACAGACGTCTAGCCTATTAGGCTACATATCCCATAATATTTTGTCTTATCCTGTCTTGTGGTTATTTGAATATACGGTTGTATTTACATCCCCAGTGGACGATGCATGCATTTAGATGAGATAGTGACTGTGGATGCCAACATAAGTTGTAAGGGCCGATAATTGACAATTCCTGCAGTCTGATTACGAGGACACCAATAGGCCCACTCCTAGGCCGTTGCAATATGCTTCTAGTCATGCAAGGGCCAACCTCCTGTTCGTACTGTTACACTGTGGTAGATATTATTTTGCCGAAAATGATCTCAACATGATCAACCTACAGTTGGTACTGTTACACTGTGGTAGATATCATTTGCCGAAAATGATCTCAATACACTATTTATCCTGTCCATCCCAAGATCTTTTTTCTGTCACCAATTGTGTGCCATATGTGTACACATGGGGATATGGGGTATTAAATCTACAAAGAATCCCTGAAGCAATTACATCCCCTTTCATTACTACATCCTCATTTTTTTATCTACTTGATTATTGAATTATCAAAAATGGTTTGTATGGGTCTATTGATACATTTTATAGTGATGGATATACTATAGGTTTCCATTATGATTGGACCATTCGATCCTCTACATCACCGTCATTGTTAAATGTATCATCAATATGTAATAGACCTATAGGTTGACTGTGACTTCAAGCAACAAACATACTCATCCATTCAATGGGGCCACACATTATATGGTGGTGGCGACGAAAGTAACGGTGGATAATAGCGTTTCCCTTTGTTCATTGCACTATACACGGTTTCTGCACGCTCAGGTCCGAATTGGACACTGTTTTCTGTTGGTTGCACGCCTCTTTCATCTCTATATTAAACCATGTGATGGATTATAACACCGATCGGTGAAGGATCCACTCTAATATCGGGCGATGCTAAGAGTACGTCCTTAATTCCCATGCCCAGGCTGGAGTACACCGATTATTTAACTATGAGTATCAGAATTGCAAAATAGTGAAAAGTAGATTTCAGGGGTCAAGTAAAAAAAGAAAGGGGGGGGGGATTCTCGCGTATAAGCCGCACATTATACTAGAGGTGTGCGAGGTAATATATGTATGCTACAATGTAAATAACATAAACACTATTAAATATGACTAAAAGAGAATTGCAGAGGCCATTGCCTTAAATAAATATCCTTTCCTCATTTGTTGTCTTCCCTCCCTCAACATTAGACTAGTTTTGACATGGATGTCGGCTACCCTCCCTTCATTACTTTGGTGCATATAGTGAATGATGGCATATTGGAGGAAAGAGGGAGGCGGTGATGGCCAATTAAAGGAGACGGGTACTCACAGTCTATTTAGAAATAAAAAGCACTCGCGCATACAGACAGGCAGAGTTACACTGGCAGATTGCGTCTTGTGTTTGTGGGAGGTTGTGGGATGGAACCAGTGATGTTTTATGACCTAAATAATTTGGTATTATTTTATACGTTTTAGATTTAGAATTAACTATGGTGGTTGTCCTTCTCTACATTACATCTTAAAAGTGTCAAAATGGCATTTCCGATGCCTTAAGCTTTAGTTTGATAACAAAATTAACTACCATTATTCATTCTATAGTATACAATTTTATCTGGAAATTCTAAACAAGAAAAAAGGCATTTTTTTCTGACGAGGGCGGTGATCAAAAGTTTGTTGTTGTTGCTTTTTTTGTTGTTGTTTTTTAGGGGGCGACCTTACACTAGGAGTTTTATTTTCGTACTCACCACGAGGCCTATACCAAGATTACAAGTAGTGCTTGAGAATGTGGGTTGATGATTAAGTAGCAATAGAGCAAGGAATCAAGTAGCAAATGGCCAAAGGTGTTTGAATTAATAAGTACTGGAGATGCGCATCGGGACATGAATAACAGTTGATTGGGGGAGCGCATGTGAGTAATAGATGGAGACACAGACGAATTGATAAACTATGTGATATACATGTGTACGGTATATCTAGACGAACTGCGCGAGGGCATTCCACTAGTAGATACTTTTGGCCGGTGACAAATGGTTTTATTTCAAATGCTTTAAAAGTGAATTAACCACTAAATGGGATAGAAAATGGCATATGGAGATTAGGTCTAGGGGCCTAAGTAATATATGTTGAAAGGGGGAATATAGCTAAGTGGTATTATGTATGCAGAAATGGAGAAATATAGCTAGCCGGGTAAGTAGTATATGGAAACGGGATTTAGCCTAGTAGTATGCGGAAAAGGGGGTTCATAGCTAAGTAGTATATACATACGGAGAACTACGAGAGGGACAACGGTCACATAATCAGTACTGTCATAAACCATGTATGCTAGGTGTTCATACTAGTGATTATATACTTAGCCTATAGGAAGATAGTGGGATGCATCATCAACCAATGAAATAATCTCCTCTATTCGTGACAGAATATAAGCTGTAACTGCTCACCCAGGTAACAAGGAACGTTAAGTGAACGTTGATTAACGTTTTAAAGAAAACGTTTTTTTCATAGATGTTGTTTTAACATTTAAAAAACGTTCATCAGATAACATTTTTCCAGATAACCTTTGATCAATGTTGATCAACGTTCAGAATGTGGACTCAAACCAATGTCGATTTAACTGGTTAAAAAAATGTTGATTGAACGTTATTCTCTGCTTTCAAAATATCTCACTAGGTGACATGAAATGTTATAATAGGACTGGCTGGGATGCTGCATACATGTACATGTCTAATATAAATCATAATCATGATAATGTGACTGTTGCACCAAGCTCATTATATAGATCCTATGTCTAGATATATCTAGGTAAAAGAATATTCATAAATGGATAAAATTGTTCCATGCATTATGGCCCATGGTGTGCTGGACACCTTTACTGAAATATTTGGAATGTGTATAACCCATTACTGTCTTACTTTCCCTTATGAATCATTGCACTGCTCCTCCAACACAAGAGGCACATGGTCCCTTTGCAAAAGGGGATACATTTACAAGTGGAGCATAAAGAGATGGGGGGAAATGAATCAAATATATCAGAAATTAAGAAATAAAGTAAATCCCCTATGGCAATCTACTGGCTTGGTACGGAGTAAGGTAAGGTTGTTTTAGAGTTGATCTAACATCATTTTAATGCATATTTCTATAAAAATTATTGGATTTAATCAACGTTTTTTCAACATTTATTCGACGTTGGTTTGAGTCCATGAAATGGAGTTAAGCTGAACCCTCTTTGAACGTTTTTTCAACCAGGAAATGATGTTAATTCAACGTTAAAATAACCTCATTTTGTTACCTGGGCAGTGCTTACTTCCACATCAAGCAATTGCGGCTCTTAGGCCAAAAAAAAAATTCATGTGTTTCCAGTTACATGACTCACAGAGCTAAGGTCGGTAGGTCGGATTTTCTTCTTTTTTTAATTTTTTTTTTTTTTTGATTTTGTATAAAAATGTATGGGCAAATCTATCTGGTTTTTGATATCAAGGTAAGAACATGGACAAAATAATAAGAAATGTGAAATATATGCAAAAGATGTGTCTTATAAAGCCATTACCTGTACACCCAAAGATATATCCATAAAAAAACGTTGAAAAAAATCATAAAAATAAAAAAAAGAATCTTGAAAATTCTCAAAATAAAAAGAAATTCTAGGGTCAGCCCTGTTTTGCTAGGGTCGGTCTGGTAATTGGAAACAAACCTTTTTTTATTTGGCCTTACTAGGGATCATTGAAATCTGTAAAGCCTACCCATGAATATAACTATGTGCAGAAACAGTAGCCAGTTTTAATACACTTGTTCCGCTATTAAAGGCACATTCATGTTACCATCCTATAAAGTTTGATAGCTAGTTTGCTGTTCTGTTTAAAGAAGAGGAGGGGACTTTTTTGGATGCTGCTGTTTGTAGTGTGGCGAGGTACAACCACCATCACTCAAGGTCCGCCTAAGGTCCATATCAAGGACCATCACTCAAGGTCCGCCTAAGGTCCATATCAAGGCCACACTATAGATTGTGAGAACAATCATACTTAACTTTCAAAGCAATTTTAAGTTAAGAGCATTTAGGGAGTGCTCATTATTTAACACCAGATTGATGGTTTGTGGATTTTCATCTGCACGTCCCGGCGGAGCAGCCAGCATTTTTTTCCACTGTCTCCTCTGTTTGCGTTTTTTTTTCCGCTGGAAATTACGAAAGTTTTGCCCTCACATTTGAAGGGTCAACATCGACAAATGTACATGAGTATTGGGTATGACTGAGGGTTATCTCACGAAGCTTTGCCTCGTGAGATAAACCTCAGTCATACCCAATACGTGTGAACATTTGTATTTATTTCATGTTATCTGAGTACCAAATGCTGAAAACTCTTTTAGAATGATATAGAAAGATGACTTTTATATGTTTTGTGGCCATTTGGGTTGCCGTTACTGGCCGTGAGATACGGGGATGGGTTATTTCACGGGGCGTGAGATACGGGGTTCCAATGTTAAGTCTATGGGACGTTCGTATTCCACACCTTTCAACATGTCTGAGGGGTCGAATATTTTTCTTTCGTACACTGTAGGCGAATTAAGTTAATTCGCCTACAGTGCACGAAAGACACGCTTAAAGGGGGTGATGCGACATATGCGGTAATAGATTCTGAACGCTCCTTTTCTTTCTAAATGCATGTATCGTTCATATTGGTTGCTTTGTTTCCCAATCTAATCTTATTGTCCTCCCAAATTTTCCTGATATCATATTAAAGCATGGTTATAATCCCGCTTTGTATTAATTTGATTTATCGTTTCAAATATATTGGTTCATCTGTCGGTAGTGTACTGGATAAGTAGATATTTACACTGCATGTGTTTGTATACGGACTAAGCAGGTTTAATTATTAGCCCATGAGAAAGCCCCAATCTGCGGCCCTGTCGGGGCCAACTGGTACCCACCTTATCAGTAGAACTCGCTGGTAAACAAGCTTCAGCAATGGCGGCGCCCATGGGACAACCTGCTACCTCGGAATAGCTAAGGGAGTGATCATTTTTTAACAACAGGGGGGGCGGTGGGTTTGAGGGGGGGTCAGAATTTTTTCAACCCCTTGACCGGGGGGGGCCGGAATGTTTTCAATACCTCTGATGGGGGGGGGGGTCAAAATAATTTCACCTGTTTTCAGTGGAAAACCCCGCGCGTTACTATAGGCTAGAAGGGGACGTTCGCGCGCGATTTTTGTCCCTTATGGGGGGGGGTGAAAAAGTTTTACCCCCTCGAGAGGGGGGGGGTCGAAATTTTTTTCGCGCGTCAATGCGCAAACCAACCAGCCCCCCCCCCCCTGTTGTTAAAAAATGATCACTCCCTAAAGGGATACAGCACAGTTCCGTTGGTTTACTCTTTGAACCTCGATCAATGTGACTCATAATCTTTGGTTACTTGTTACAAACATTGATTACCATGCTGGATCTATACACTGGTTCAGATACAGTTGGTCTGATGAGTAAGATACACAAGTCTATATACTTATATTGATCCCAAACCTGTCCATGCATAAGTTGTATATAGCAGCTGGCCTCTGCAAAAAATCTGTATTTAATCCTATGGTGTCCAATGAGAGCCATTAAGGAGCTCTGGAGCTAGAAGCCCACACCTTTACCATAAACTACAAAAATGTAGTAATTCGGACAAGGTGTTTTTATATAAATCCATTTTAGGGTAATGAGAATTCATGGTTCGACTCACATACATACCCCCTTCCAGACCAATTTGTGCTCTGAGACCAAATCTGTCGGAACCTATAGTTTTCCCCATCTATTTTTCCATCTTTTGTTCTACTGTCCAATACGAACAGTCACAATTCTGTACACACAATGATGTAGATGAGGAGAACAGAACTTCAGTAGAGAGCTTACTTACAGTATACACCTAAAGACAGAAGTGTCCCCCACACCTGTGTCTTAGAACAAAAGTTCAAGTTCAAAGGAAATAGAGAATACTTCTCACAAAGAGAGATGGCCTTTTGTGCACAGCAAGCATACCAATCAATAAAGCCGATGGTTATGAAGTTGATTACAGTACCTTAAAAAATATAGAAGGAGCGACTAAACAATATAGTACAAAAGATATACCTCCTACTTACCTATCATCACCCGTTGTGATGTTTTCCTATCATGGCAAGCCTTTTCTCCACTTTATACATTATATTGCAGATGCTGTCAGATCAATAGATTCTTTGTAAACGAGATATGTTTGTACCCTAAAACTTACACCTGAATTGCTTTAAAGTCATTTTTAGAAGTCAACGTGTTCAATGACTCCCAATGGTATATTAATATTTATATAGAAACAATGTATGCATGATGAATAATTCCAAGGTGGCTCATAATACCTTTTGACCGAGTATAAGAGTAAGGTGTAAGGCATGCTGATCCATTTGATAACCACATCGATCAGTCGCCACAGCTAACTACATTCAGGTGCGCTGCCAATATCATCAGCAGCAGTAGGTGCATGGAGTGAAGTAAGGCATAAGGGGGGGGGGGTGACACTACCTACATGCCCTGTCTTAAAGAACTGAAATTAATCTGTGTTCTTTTTAGATGACACATACCAGAACATAATTATAAGAATTCAGAACAAGAATCTCTATAAGTTAGTTTGAGCAAGTTTAGGCATATCTGGCTGTGATGTGAGTGTGAAGAAGCGTTCCTTCGGGCGCATCTAGAGGGAAATTTCAGCATTTCCATATAGACACCCCCATCGAAAGTAGGGATACACAGATATATACTAGTAAAATAGAGAGAGAGAGAGAGAGAGAGAGAGAGAGAGAGAGAGAGAGAGAGAGAGAGAGAGAGAGAGAGAGAGAGAGAGAGAGCCGGGAGAGACGTAGATCGGAACAGAGACCGAGACATAATACCTGATGTGCTTATATAAATGCACTTCCGCTGCCTGCCAACACTATAGACGTGTGTCATACTGAGTAGGACTATACATGTAGAACATGTTGCATAATAACCCCCCCCCCCATGGACATGACAATAATCCATATTTCCGTGCCACATCTATTATGTCTGAAATAGAAACCCCAGTGCGAAGGGAGTACATATGTATCAATTTCCTGGGTAGAACAAAGGCACGGTCATAATTCATATATTCCTACCCTCAAGGTCGAATTCTATATGACGAAATAGGACTGCAATATCTCTGCGATTTTGTCTCTTGTGTTGTCTGGCCCTTGTGAATACCATATTACCCCAATGATTGATAAACTTATTCTGAATCCAACAGTGATTTAGGGTCAAGTTTGCAGTAGTCTTTGCGTTTTATAGGCGTGGCAAGGGTCATAGAATGCGACAGACAAAATCACTGAGATATTGAAGGCCTATTTCGCCAAGTTGGATTCGACCTTTAAATCAGGTAGAGAATCAGCGTGGCCGGCAGGAATCTAAAAACCCAGAACAGCACATTTCAGTATGCGGCTTGAGTCAGTGGACCCAAGTCACTGTAGGGAGTCATTACACTACCGGTACTAGCTGTTATTACAAGGTGATTAGAGTCTCCATAGGGGGCGTTGTAATGAGGTAAATAGACTTAATTGGATGTCAGGTGTGACCATATAGTCTTAGCTCATGACATTAAGACATCCCAGGGGGTCTGCAGGACAGTTCATGAAGTTGAATTTCAAGCGTATTATAGTTAAAATTGTTTTAAATAACAATCTCCATACATCCATCAATCCTCCAGTCCATTCGTCAACCTGTCATACCCATCCATCCATCCTTCCTTCCTTTCATCCATCGATACGTCCATTCACCCACTCCATCAATCCGTGTATCAGTGAACGTGTGTATCACGGCAAGGGGCCTATTATAGGTACAGGGGGTATTATTCTTTCTACTTTAGTGATGCTGTCCAAAGTCACCTTCTTTCCCTCTTGTTCATTTTATCAATCCAGAGAGCGCTCCAGGATAACCCACCCCTTGCAGTCTCAATTTATCCCACTCCTACCACACCCCCATCCATTATATAAAAGGGAAGCTATCTAGGGTACGGCAGGTGGGGTGTGAGCTTGGCTCAGGTGATACGGAAGCGCGCGCGGATCAAAGCGTGTCCTTGACTGGGTTTGGACCGAGACTTCTTGTACGTAAATTTTCGCTTGTGCTCCATTTGGTTGGTGTTGGAGGACACACTCATGAGCTTTTGAGACAAACAGGTAGCCTGACAGGGAACAGGGTGGCATCTTGGTTTGGGTAGCAGTGAATCAACGGCGGGGTGGTACACCTCTGGTATAAAAAGGCCGGTAAAAGGTCATAAAGTCACACTTGACTGGCGGGTGGCGAACTGGAAGGGCGCAGCGGGGCACCATTAGGTGTCCCCCCTTCTGGTTGCCCCGGCGCCTGGGCGGACCGTGCTATCCGGCCGGTATGGGGGTGCAGTTCTTAGAAAATTGCCCCCCTGCCCAATCCGGACCGGCTCTAGCCGGTTCGTCCCCCGTAGGTCCGCAGCTGTGAATAACATAGCGGGCACTGCGGGGTCCAGTGGTCTCCAGCCAGTCTGGTCTGGGGCCCTGAGGACGACCTTTGTGGTTGGACCGCCGGTGGTGACTTGGCACCGGCATGGTGGCGGCCATGGCCGCCATCTTGCTTTTCATGGACCTGGACCTTCCTACAGTGGTTTTCATCGCTTCACTCTCTACTGGACCATACCTCATCTCATCTCATTTCACTACAACTCCCCTGGTAAGTCAACCTTACTTACTGTCCTACTCAGGGTCTCCTTTATTGGTGTACTCTTTGTGGGAAGCTACCTCCAAGTTCGGGCTCATGGTGTTGGTACACGTCGCAGACCTAAGTGTGCGTCCCAGTATAATCGTTTCCTTGACTAGGTTCAGCATGCTCTGGTGTGTGTGCACTCTAAATGTATGGGTTTATTGCTCTGCATTTATTGGGTACAGACACCTGCGGCATTGTTGCTAACTAAGTTACCTATGTCTTGGTCTCTGGGTGCCGTCTGACCCAGTCTGTACCGACCCATGAGTGGGAGCTCTCATGGTTATGCCCTGAGAGAACCAGGTAGTGGTATGTAATGGTTGACTGTACCTTGTATTCACCCTGCTACTTGGCAGGTGTTCTTTTTCACCGCTTTTTACCTCGCTTCTTTCTTACTTTCTCCATCTTCTACAGGTGTTTTATTTTTTTTATGGTGCGACGGTCTACTCCGCCAGAGCACCTGTCCCCTTCAACGCTTCGCGCTTGGGGGGCTTCAAATCGTAAAAAAAAAAAAAAAAAAAAAAAAAGTCATAAAGTCTCACAGAGATCCCCGGGGCAGAGGTCTACTCTCTATCTCCCTATAGGCATATCTCGCCTGGGCATATACCTCCCGGCATACCTATACACATCACCTTCAAAACCCTACACAAACACATTGATCCTATATTACAGTTACTTCTTTTGATGATGTACACGCAGAGCCTTGCCCATAGTGGTCATATTCTATACAGACATCAGACAAACCTGAAGAGCAGCTCACTTGGTTTACCAGTTTATCAGGTAAAACTACATCGGTGTCACGTGACCGACACATCGATGATGTCACTATCGATCCCTAACAGCGTCCACGTAGTCCCCAAGACATCAAAGGGTCGTAAATTGACCTTACCAAAGCCCGGTTTTCCTACTTTTTCCTGTCACAAGGTGGGGAACTTTTGTTCTGGGCGCATATATAGATCTATCTATACTTGCAAAGGGAGTACAAAGTATAGAGCAAAATCGTAAGGGCTACAAAAGTATCTGCCTAGAATGGTGGGCTGCATAAGACCATTGAAATGATTGGTCCATATCGATCCTTGAGATTAGGTCTACCAGTCATGAAGGCATGAAGATATTGGGGCACAATTAGCTCTGATAGATAAATTCATTGCAATCAGAACAATTTGACGGACCTAAGGGTAGTTGGTTTTACGTTATTTTTGGTGGGGTTAGCGCGTGGAGTAGAGGTAGATAGAGACTGGGAGAAGATAACACATGGAGAAACCCAACATGGGTCTACGTAATCCCTACAAGGTGTATACATGTCATCATAGGCCATGTTTGTCCTAAATACAGGGGCGTAGGAAAAGGGGGGGGGGCAGGGAGACCCGGGCCCCCCAATCACAAAGGAAGGAGGGGGGCTGAGTATGTCTGCCCCCCCCCCCCAAAAAAAATTTGCAAAGAATTCATAATAGATTGGATAAGCAGCTAAAATTTTGCCTCTCAAAAAAGATTAATGTGGTAATGGAATAGGGAAAATGGGGGCCTGAGCCTCAAATCATGTCTAAAATTCCCCAAAATTAGTATTCTATAAAATTCTATCTACAAATGTATAGGCATCATCACGCTTAAGCCGACAATTCAGGGTGGTTGTGGTCGGGCCCCCACTGCCCCCCCCCCCCCCCAATGAAGATTTGCTTCCTACGCCGTTGAAATAGCAGCACACAGTACATGATCCTGTCTTCCACTGATTTTGTGCAGGTTCATCTTCTGTATAGGCGAATTTATAGAGTACATTGTAGCCTAATTAGCATGGTACAGTGCAGGGATGCTGGGTAGAGACAGGTGAGTCGGTGTGTCCACCACCAACACCCTGGGGCCGTATTGATTACCCATCGATGTTGTAGAATTACAGGTGTGACAACGCCTTGTCATTAGCGTGACCTCCAGCGTCGCCCACCAGGTGGGCCGCTGGTATACCTAAATTCATTGCTGTGAGTTTCCTCCTTTTCTTCCCTCTAATTCTGTGGTTGATTTGCCTATCATCTATATATTTTTTTTTTGCATTTTAGTCAAAGGGCATGGAGAAGGGAACTTGCATGACAATGAAGAAAATTAGGACCAGACAATTATTCATGTTGATATAGCTTTATTACCTATACATATATGTCCTAAATATTTGGATCACTGAGGTACATGCGGCCTACATGTAGTACAGTGAACTACAGTATAGGGTGTAATAAGAGGTCCCGTGTTTTTGCTGCTGTTTTGTTAGACCTACTGAAATAAGCTTTATTTGGGCTGACATCTAAGTAGGCTACATTTAGGTGTTCACTTAAGTTATCAATCCATATTATATGTACATCCCTCCATTTTTTTCAGGATAGCCATTCTCCTATATTGGCCATCCGTCAACAAAAAGGAAGGGGGCGTGGCCCATTGGAGGTGGGCGGGGCTGGATCAGCTGATTGGCGCTTCACCATCTCCACAGACCTACAATACAGGCGACATAAGAGGAATCGTACATCTAGAACACTTTCATGACACCACATCTCGATTAGACCATACCCTTCAACACCACGACTCGACACAGAGTACCAGAAGCAATCTGTGACAAACAAGAAACAACCCCCTTCTCCAAGTTAGGCCAACTGGGGCAGGTCACTTCACAAGGAGTTGGGCTGGAGGCGGAGGGCCCTGGCGGGGCCTTTGGGCCTGTGGAGGCAGTGGAGGTTAGAGACCTTCCTGTTGGGAGGGACCCTGATGACGGGGGTTCTGGAGAGGATCCACACAACAACAGGCCGGGGCTGACGAGGATGGAAAGTCGCCAGTCAGTGGGTCACGAGTCAGCTGAGAAGCGCTGTAATACAACGCTACAACAGATGGGATATAGCACTAACAGGTAGGTTTGAAATGTACAGCACCCCAGGTTCACCATAGCACCTCTGGGCCTCAATCTGGCAATAATATTGCAAGGTCTCATCTACTAAAATAACCCAAGCTTATCACTGCCCAGATTAATTATCCTAATATACTCGAACTGTAGCTTTGTTATGGTGGTATTCTTACTATAGTGTGATCTAGAATATACGGATGCACAAAAAGAATATATAAATTGGTCAACAAGGAACTTGTCGTGTGGATCATGCTGAGCAGGCATGCAAATCCCCCCCCACCTTTTTATCTCCCCGCTTGTGCACCTGCTTATGCATTTGTATATGTGTGTATGTTTGGGTATATATGTGTGCACATATGCGTGTGGGTGCACTCGTGGCTATTAATTTACCTCTGTTTTTTTTCTTTTCTTCTTTCTGTATCTTCTTCTTGATTATCAATTCTACTGATGCATACTTGACACCGGCACCTTATTCATAGTACTCCTGATTGCCATGGTTTTGTTATCTTACTAACACTAATGATGGCAATAGGCCTTGGAATTCTAACACAACTTGCTTTATAAATTAGGTGCATAGGGGACAAGTTTATAGGTTCCCGCTAATGCGGTGACCTATAACTTAATTTACAAACCAGTTTGGTCTCTGATTTTTGTATTGTTTATCCAACTGTAAGAAACAATCATTGTACGATTTTGATATTACAACAGGCTTTGTATCAAAAAAGGGTATCACCCTCTACTATAGCCTGTATAAATGAAAGAATTACAAACAAACAGGCCCCAGGGATCTGTTCATTAGGGACGAGTCATTTATTGCCAGCGGGGGTGTTTGTTGTATTTACCGACCCCCACCAATATGGTATAAGTAATTCTGACCGATCGCTCCCACTAAGAAATGATTTAGGTCCTAAATTATGTAGTTCGTGTGCTATACCCAGGTTCCAGGCCATTCAGTGGATCTACCATTGCTTGATCTGGTACCCAGAAAGATCTGGTACCCAGAGAGATAATATACAGCATAATGGGTTATTATGTAATGCACCTTAAAGGGGATTATTTCATTGGTCAATAATGCATCCCACTACCTCCTAATATCGGCAATTATGATGTTCAAACTACCGGTCACGGGCGTGGACTGGTTACCAGGTTTAGTCTGTGTAAGTGTTATCCATATGCTATAGAAGGGTGAGAAACTATAGGGGACAGTGCTGCCCTCTGGTGCTATTTTTTTTTTGCTATGCACAGACCTTGATTACGGAGGTGAGGGGTTACCCGTGCTACCGGTAGTACCAGACAAGGTGTAAGACCTTGACCTAGTGACACATGATATCCAGCTGTGTATACACGTAAATTTGATCGTGTCTAATTATATATATATATATATATATATATATATATATATATGAGCCAGCAAGTAGAAATGGGGGTTCCTGCGGGATTAAGGACCTGATTTAGCCACCAGGGGGCACCACTATGGGGTAGAGTGGGAAAAATATGCATAAAACTGCTATAGGGTACTTTTTTTATGGAGAGTTCAATGGTTTTTGATAAAATGTTCTATTTTGGGTGGAATGGTTCCAAATTTGGCATATAAAAAGAATGTTTCTGGGCCTAAATAGGCATTTTTGTTGATTTATGTTGCCATGGAAACATGATTTATCATTCTAAATGGGGAAACCAATGGTCCCATTTGAAGGAACGTCTCTCAAGGTTTGCTATGGTGAAAACAGAATGAAAATACCATTTCTAGATCAAAAGTTATGGGCAAAAGAATAGAAATTTATGCTAATTTAGCTAATTAGCATAAATTTTGCTAATTACCTATGTACCCTATGACCAATAAGACATAGAGCTTATTTACATTCAGGAAATGGTCATACCCACCCATATATAGCAAGCCATTCCTCTGAAACTAACAGGAGTATCTCCTCATGCAATATATCACTGAAAAGCTAGTGATCTGAATATTGAAGTTGACTTTTAGCACGGAGCACCCTTTCTCCTTGCCTCTACACACACACACACACACACACACACACACACACACACATATATATATATATATATATATATATATATATATATATATATATATATATAGCCTATAGCTATGATCAAAACAATAGTTTGAAAAAGCAAACACATTACAGTTTTTGAGTACATGTATATATCATACGAAAGAAAGTGCGCATGTAAAAGATGAACATAAAGAATTGTGATGCATAGAAATATCCCAAGGCAAGCGAATGGAAATTGCACTAGCCGACATACAAGAAGCACAAACATTCGTTATCATTAATAACTCTAATCGTTGGTATTAGATTGGAAGGGTCACTGCCAAAGACTCAAGTGAGCCACTCTCATTTTTTTTTTCTCATAGAAATCCAAAATCTTACGTCTCTGGGTTTTCTAAAAAAAAAAACACACACACACACACACAAAAAAAACAAAAAAACACAGGTCTACGAAAGTGTATTCATGATAATGTTTTTACCTGAACTTAAAATGTCGCCAACCTTGTAGAGATCTGACCTAACGTACTGTATAACGCCTTGCCTGACCATGGAAATATTCTATGCCTATGGCAAAGGTCACAAATAACGATGGTCAAAAGGTCATCATATACACTAATAATACAGTGATGTGTTGCATACCTTGAACCAACAACTACAACATTTCCTATTATGCAAGGAAGGCAAAATGTGGTTTTCTTACTTGGGTCGTAGGTTGAAAATGTAACAATAGTTTTCGAGGTGTTTTACCTACATTTAGGGAGTGATCAGGGGGGGGGGGGGGTTGATGAGTTTGCGCACAGGTGAACTTTTTTGACCCCCCTCCATCAGAGAGGTTGAACAAATTCTGACCCCCCCCCCATACCCACCAGCCCCCCCCCCTGTTAAAAAATGATCACTCCCTTGTACGCTTTCGTAATAAACTTGGAAAGTAATTTCCGCACCATCATTCATCTCGCAGGTGTGATATCTAGATATATTTATGGAACTGTGTCTTCTCTAATGCGGTATTCTGGGGCTAGGCCTGCTCAGAGATTGTAACGCAGTCCTGATGATTGCACAGAGAGGATCAACACAGGGGCTGAGCCCAAGTTGATGATTGATCATTAGCATTCAGCTCAACCCCCAAAGACCCTCTGATCCCCCGAAACGCGTTAAGGATTGCATTATGCCTCCAGGTTCGCGTTCCTGTGACGCTATATGGAGCAGTGCTGATGAGTCTACACGCCAGCAAGGCATTTGAACATCAAACCAACCCTTTTGTATAGTGTATGCAAGGAGAGTCATCTCTCGTCTGTGCATCAACCGCAGGAGGTCGACGCATGCACTGCCACGGGGCTGCTGCCCTACCGAGTGCACTTTCAGGGACCGGAGTTGTGTATCACGGCGGTCAATGAACATAATGCACTGACGCATGGTGTGGTATTTCAAGGGTTAATACTCCTGCACACTCAGTAACTAGCAGGAGAGGCAACCTTTGATGTGTGCTTCGCGTCAATCTCATTCGTCAGCGGCATTTCCTCATTGCTCTCCTTCCTATTCATTTGGCCCCCTTTATATCCCCACAAGTATAGATTAGCTGTCTACTTACTATAGACCTTCTATCTACAGCTTGTTATCACAATGGAGGAAGAAAAAGTTGGGAGGATGGAGGGAGGGAAGTTGTGTCTCTTTGGACTGTAGGATCGGTAGGGCGACTGTAGATTAAATTTGGAATGACCTTGCCATCTTATTTTAATACAGTCGTCCTACATTATATTACTTGTACTCGGATTACCTACGCGGTAACATCCAATCCCCTCATTGTCGTTATACATGTGTTCTTATATTTAGTTATGCCACATATAGGGGTTATTTTGATTGTAGGAAATATTGTAGTAAAGGTAAACAAATAATTTTGACAGCCTATTGTATACTGGCACACATGTATTAGGGGTAGACACTAAGGGAGTGGTAATTTTTTTAACGACAGGGGGGTGGGTGGTGGGTTTCCTTTTAACCACGCCCTTTTAAACTTTAGTAATACGTAGGCATTTTTTCACTGAAAACGAGAGAAATTTTTTGGACCCTCCCCCTCAGAGGGGTTGAAAAAAAATTATCCTCCCAGTCAAGGGGTAAAAATAAAGCCTTTGAAAATGGCTATTTGGCCAGTAGAATATTTGAAAATACATTGCTATAGGCCCTATACTAGGCTATAGGCCTACCTATACTGGACTGCTGGCTCTGATGGCCAAAGCCAAAGGTCCAACATGGTATTGTTTGCCCCTGCATAATTATCATGTCTATTGTTTCAGTAAGGCTATTGATGTGGACTAGAAATAACTTACCTTCTTACAACGTTCAGATATACATCGTGATGATCTGAAGAAAAAAAAAATGCATTCATCCCTTTTTCAGTTGATAACATTTCTCCTTTATTCAATTCCTCTGTAGATGTCTTTATTTTAAGGAAGATAACACTGGCAAAGGAGTACAAAGGACCAGGAGACGTCACTTCTGCTCCCAAGAATGAAGGTTTCTTATTGACATAATTACTTAATGATTTTCTTTTCACTTCTGAAGCACATGTTTCGTCGTTGTTGATCAACACGTTTGACCTACTTGCAGAACCGCCCTCCCACCTATGACGTCATCTGACCCAGTTCCCGCGTCTGCAGACATGATTCCGCAGGTGCCCAGGCTCGCCCTCTCCAGCCCGTCACACTACGGGCTGGCTTCAGACCTTATCCTGAGTGGTTCGCCGCCGCCGCAACGAAGCTCACTCCCCAAGCAGATGTTTTACTTGTGGAGTTACCTCACCTCAGCTTGGGGAGTGAATACACATCCCAGATCAATCAGATTCTTATCTAGATCAAAAGGGGTAATAAAACAATAAAATGGAATACACATCCAGTGGGATATAGAGCTGACCCCAGGCTATTGAACTGAGTATCAATAGCCGCTGGCCGAGGCTGGCAGGTGCCCGCCCGGCCCGCCCATGCCCCGGCGATACCAGCGAATCCTGTTCGCATAATTCCCACTCTTCAATCGCATGTTTCCTTTCCTATCCGCATTTCTAACTTAGAGAGCTCAACGAGTGATTGTGGTTGGAGATTCCGTGAAGACTTCGCCATTTTGAGTCCACACCAACGTGGGTGCAGTCGCAGGCCGGATTCTATTAAACTTAATGTGTTCATCTTCTCTTGCTTCTGACAGCATGGCCAACTATTTGATAAGCGGAGGCACTGGATATGTCCCTGACGATGGTCAGACGGGAGCACAGCTGTTCGGGAACGGAGAAGGAATGACATACAAGTGAGTATTTCTTTGTTGAATTATGATCATGATGTGCCATGTGGAACACTGGATTCTTGCCTCTTGCCAAGTGAGTCTTGCCCTGGCAGCGTTCGCCGGTTGCCAGTCTGACAGCTGCCCATGCCACGGAACGGTCTTGTGTAATCTGCAGCAGTTGATAAACATGCAATCACATTTGGCATATCCCTGTATGAGTCATTATGATTTCTTGAAACCTATCTGGAGATCTCAGAGTGTGACAATTTTTTTGTGCATTCTCATGATTCTGCATGGAAATGGTGAAAACAATAGACACGAGATGGACACGTGCTCAGTTTCCACTTGACTTCTTGAGACTTGACGTTGATTGCCAGGGCCAGCAGTGTCACTGTGACTGTAAGTGTCAGTCAGTGTCACTGTCAGTGATCAAGTGGCAGTGGCACTGCTACTACCGTAATAAGACTAATAATTCCATAGTAAGGCCATGAGAACTCAGGTTACAGTTTACCGTCCGAGCTATTTTGAAAATTGATGAGGCATTTTTTCATTATTCATTATTCATTATATAGGTACCACTGTCTGAAAATATCCAGGTTGTATATGCCACCATGTTATTGACATTCCTTGCACTGTAAGCTTTAATTTGATACCAAATATGGCCCCCTTTGGCTTTGCTCATTCCTACCATGTCCGAATACATTTTTGAGGAATTAAACAATTTTTTTTTAGATAGGTACGTGAATGTAGGGGCTGCAGACCATGTCCTAGAAAACTGTGCCACTATGAGAGGGGGTGTGCAGGGGCACCTCTCTTTTAGCAGCTTTAAAATATGATTAATATTGATGGGATAATGCCTCTTATAATTTTTATATCAAGTATACAAGATTTACTTTCATATTGTGCTTGAATTTGGGGAAAATTCTAATTGGTTAATTAATTATGGGCTTAATTAGGTCAGTGACTAATTAAGATGTTATCATTTCAATGAAGGAATCTTACAAGTTACTCAAAAACCAATGGAAGTGGTAGAGTACTGTCTAAACTTTATGTGTACCAAATATGAAGCAAATCTATGGTTGCGAACATAGGTTTTTAGGATCCGGAAATTAAAGTTATTAATTAATTTTGAGCAATTTTGAGGGTTTTCATACCTTTTTTATTTTCAAAAATTCATATCTCTGCTTCTAGAGGCGGGATAAGCCTAATTTGAGATGCATTAAATTCGCAAGGTTACTGGCTTTCAGAATATATAAAGTTCTATTGACTAATTATGATATAAAATATTAGTAGAAATTATGGGAATGGTCACATGTCAATCCTCTTTGTATAGTTAATATTGTGACCGAAAAATGCCTAACCTCGCCCTACAGAATCCTCTCTAGCTCAGCCAAAAATAAGGTTAGAATAAAAATTCCAAAAGCATAATATTTCTTAAATGTGGCTCTTTGTGCATTGTTGGATTCATGTAGATCTGATGTATTTAAAATTTTTAGTCACATACCTATTTTAGATAATGAATAATGAAATTTTCTCATGCGGCCCTTTAAATGCATGCGGGCGGTGGACGGTAAACTGTAATATGAGTTCCATTGGCCTAATACACACAGACTGACTTAAGGCCAATGGAACTTACATTGCAGTTTACTGTCCACCACCCGCATGCTTTTAAAGGGGACACATTAGAAACTTTCATTATTCATTATTAAAAAAAAAAAATTGAAGAAATTCTCAAAATGAATTTGGACATGATAGGAATGACCAAAGGTGGGCATATTTGGTATCAGATTAAAGCTTATGGTGCAAGAAATGGTAAAAAACATGGTGACATCTACAACCTAGAAAATCCCAGGTACTGGTAGATACATAATGAATAATGAAAAAAAGCCTCATTGATTTTCAAAATGGCTCGGACGGTAAACTGTAACCTGACTTGCCATGGCCTAAGCCTTAAGGGAGTCATTTATTGCCAGCTGGTGGGGGGGTGGGGGCTTGATGGATTTGATGGATTTTGGCAGATCAGCAGATTTTTTTTCTGAACCCCCCCCCGCAACCACTGACAAAAATGATCAGCCCCCAAGTAAGAACTGATTTTACAAAATGCCCCCCCCCCCCCCAAACGTTGGATATGTGTGTGGAAAGACGCCTCACTATGGCCCATATTCATTTTTGACCCCCCCCCTCTCCCCCCCCCCCGTGTGAAGGTTGATTGGGTTTTGGCCCCCCCACCAAGGGGCTCTTTTTGAAAATGAACACCCCCCCCCTATATCTAACAAGCCCCCCCCCCCACCTGGCAATAAATGACTTGTCACTAAAAATTGACTAGATCTGTAGAATAGTTGTCAATCAATTTGGCAGTTAAATTAGTAATGAATTAAGTTCTATCAACTTCAGCCCCTGCTGCGCCTTATAACATTTCTTTCAACTCAGGGTGCGCCTTACAGCTTACTGTATATTATTATTACAGTGCATTGCAGTAGTGGTGCTACTACCGTAAAACCCTGCACAAACGGACAAGGTGGTGGGTGTGTGGGGAGAGGGGTGATTTATGCCAATCATGTTCCTGAGGGAAGCAGATTTTCAGGCTGAGTTTCCCCTTGTTGATTAATATACTTTTGATCTAGTTACTCAGCCCATTTCGACAGGTATCAGATCAAGCAACGGTGGCCCCTCTGGGGCTCCCGCCTCCAGTATAGCACCAACCTGAACTCAATGTGCGGCTTCTATGTAATCTCCCCCTTCATACTGGTATGTTCCTTATTTAAAGGTCTTGCAACCTTTTCAAATTCGAAGATGAAGAGCTAGGATGGGCCTGTTTTGCTAGAAAGGTTCGGTTACCTGAAAAATTCGTCAGGTCTCACCCTTGTTGAAATCCGGGGGGGGGGCACTGACGGTATACTGACTCATTGATGGTTGATACTAACTGCAAAACAACACCCCTCCCCCTTTTTTTTGCCGATTTGACAGCCTCTTAAAATGCAGCTAAATATTTACAGCCCCCTTTTTCAGAAAAGTCCAATAACAGCCCTCCTTGTGGGGCCCTCTTCCTTTTGAAATAAGGTTGTTTCACAGCTCTGGGCTGATTTTAGGCAATTTCTAGGTTCTTTTGATTTCATACCATTTATAGAAGCTATCAAAAGCCCTGATCCTTGCGTTAGTTATTTGACACCCCCCCCCCCCTGTTTTTTCCCCCCTTTAAGGGCAGAGCATAAATGGTTGTCCTGGCCATGGGCACGGCCTCTTAAAAAAGTGTAGTTCCTAGAGGACGAGCCTATTTTCAATTCCTATACAAATCCTATATAATGGGCATCGGCTATAGTCGACGCTAGGCCTACCATGGTGTCGACTATAGTCGACGCTAGGCCTACCATGGTGTCGGCTATAGTCGATGCTAGCCCTCAATGGGTTAATATCAATGCATTGACAGCTACCGCTTCATGAGGTCGGTACAGTTGGTACCCATTCCCAAACCGAGGCTCAGTGCTGGGTCTGAAATAACCAATCTCTGAGATTTACATTGAAGTGGTGTATGAATAATGCCATTCGAACTCGCCAAGACTAACTTGCTATCTAGAATGAGACAATTGGAATATACCTTAGTTGGAAATAAAGACAACATTGTGTCATATTAACTGTTTATCTGGTCCACTAGTTGCTATCATCGAGCTTTACAATGAATCTTCTCGATAAAAACAGTGCTTGAAATAATGGTCTTGGCTGTGCTCTTTAGGTGAGTCACAGGAGATTCATATGCCTAATTAATCTCTATTACCATTTTGAAACAGGACGTTTCACTTGTCAAATTGTAAGTTCAGGAATCCTTTATATTAGGGAAAGGGCACCGGCTTTTGATACTGGCGGTCAGATTCTTTTGCCTTGGCCCTTTGAAGTTCATAAGTTCAAACATGAACGTTGGCACCTAATAATGGACCGTGAGAAGGCAGAGTTCACTGTCACAGTAGATCCAGGTCAGATATCTGGATCTGAATCGAGACATTCTTGAAATTCTTGCACTGAGTGCTGGCTGGTGGTGTGTGTGTGTGTGTTGGGGGAGGGGTGGTGTTAGAGGGCTAATCTGATGCACAATGATTCCTGTTGTCAAGGAATGAAAAGGCTTGAACCTTTTAATGACACTGTTCCCAACCCCTCTGCCTCAACCTTCACCAATGCGCCCACATAAAACCTAGTTTTACTATCTTCGCCCCAGGCTACTCCCTTTTGAATGGAAAGTCAGTATGCAAGTAATGTACGCCATCCATGGACAAACTATGAACAAGAAAACCACCGTTTTAAGAATTCAAGTATAATATCATATCAGTTACTGAAAGAAGCATAACACAAAATGATGAGATATGCATTTCCCAAATGGATATCGAGATGGCGGTTTGTCAGGAAAATAAGAAAAAAAATGTCACTTCAGAAGGGTTCCGCCAGGAAAATCCAAAAGACCCCAAAGGGAAGCTGCCTGTCACACACATGTCATGATGCCTGGTTCGTCGCAGTAACCAATGAGATGTGTGACACAAGTGATAAAGCCTACTAAAGAACAACATGGTTATGCCTTTAGGTTTATTGGTTGGTTTTCAGTACATCACATTCCGTATATTAAATACACAAACTCAAAAACATGCTATAGAGGGCTAGCTCTCCATTTCAATAGGCACGGTCGGGACCACACTAATCGTTTTTTTATCATTCACTTTTTTGGGGTGAGGTAAAAATTATAGGGGGTAAAGTCATTGAAATTGATCTAAAATTGAGGAAATAAACTATGTTTACTACCATAATGGAATTAGAATTCGACTTGAGTAGGATTGTGGGTGATGGTTTTATATGTAAAAACCTTTCAATTTTACAGATAAGTGCATGTGATAACCACATTTTGCTTTTGTTTCAGTGATTTTCTAATTCTTCCGGGCTTCATCGATTTTTGTGCAGATGAAGTGGTGAGTAAACTCCATTTCTTTGGCCTTTCTTCTTTTTTGTTTCATTTATTTTGATAAGAAAAGATCATAAGGAAATGGAATAGGGCTTGCTAAAAGGCTCTCAGAAAACATGACCAAGGATGTTAGGCCTGGTGACCGGCCCCACAACTAAAAGAAATTTGTTTCCTCACCTCGTAATTTCTAGATTATAAAACCTTTGTATTACATGAGCATTGAGAAAACCGATTCCAGGAGTTAAGCACCTAGATTCTAAGATGTATGTCATATGAATATATAACTAATATATAAAATGCTCAAAGATAAACGATGTGAGGCAAAGAAATTCTCTTCTTTTTTTCAAGAATAGAAATGTAAACTTTGTGTATGGTAGCTTCACAGCACCTGGTAAAAGCCCATGTACAGAAAATAGTTGGTTGGGAGTTCGCTGTCGACTTCCAGGTTAACCGCTGTAACTGATATGTAGCATGTGATGCAGTGCATGCCAGACAAGACTCGATGGCTAATGAATTGGACATGAGCCCCAACCTGATGGTGCCCCTTTCGGTCACGTAGACCATTTTAGGTCTCCCTTTATAGGCTTCATTTGGCCACACATCAAGTGTGTATGACCTTCACTACAGGCAGTCTGTGGAATAGTGGGGGCTATTCCAGGGGAATCTGCTGGACAAAACTCTGAAATTTGGCACATGGGCTCATTTTAACCCCCTCTTTCAATCTAGACGGGGAGCCAACATGAATTTTCACCTGAACCCCCTGAAATCCAAGATGGCCACCAATTGGGCATATATTTTCAATCTAATTCTTTAAAATTGGTATTACTCAACATAATCGGTAATGCAATATCTTTCAATCTAGACGGGGAGCCAGAATGAATTTGCATATGAACCCCCCAAAATCCAAGATGGCCGTCAATTGGGCATCAATTTTCATGTTTTTACTCTAAAATCCTTATTCATTAGCAGAACTGGTCATGTAATACCTCAAAATAAAGGTATTGATTACCTCTTTCCATCTAAAAGTAGAGCTGATACAAAATTCTATCTGAACCCCCATAAATCCAAGATTGCCACCAAATAGGCGTACATAGATTTTCAACTTTTTACTCTGAATTCCTTATTTATCAATAGAAAATGTCATGTTATACCTATAAATGGAGGTATTGAGCACCTCTGTTAATCTGGAATGCATATATTTTTAAGAACCACCCTGAATTCAATATGGCTACAATTAGGTATATATAGACTTTCAACTATTTACTCCGAAATCTATAATTTCTGGAGAATATGTCATGTAATACCTCAAGGTATTGATCGCCTGTCCTGGTCTAGAATGGGAGTCAATGTGAATTTTCATTGGAACCCCACCTAAATCCAAGACAAGGCAGACTTGATCTGCAAAATCGTAACTTTAAAATCCTTAATCATATGCAGAACTAGTCATAAAAGTCCTTAGTATCAAGGTGTTGGTCATCTCTTGTAAAATAGAAAAGACAAGGCAATGCAGGTTTGCCAAAGAAAAAGGAACCCAAATGAGACATTACGTAATACAAGCACAGAGTCTCAGATTCTTACTGTAAAATCCTTATTTTGTGGAACTTGCATTGTCATTTAAACCTCTAAATGAAGGCACTGACCCATTTCATTCTTGTAGGGAAGCCAATGTGAATTCTAATCAGCACTCCCTAAATATTTGATGAACTTGATGTAAAAGAATAGAAGCCAATGCAATTATTCTCCTGACAAGACAGCCACACTAAGGTAATGCCTCTATACTTAGAGGTATTAGCCTTATTGCCTTTTAACTGCTTGAGATCTAGTTACCCATGTATCAGGAATAGAATTTTTTTCAATTTTTGTTATACATTTAGTTATAAAAGTCCAATTTGATACTTTCCCTACTGAATTCAGTGAATTGACTTGTTATGTAGATGTTGAAAGTTTTATGTGAGTGAGTAAATTTAAAACAAGCACTTTATTGACATTAAAATATACAAACACAGTATCAGCAGGTCTGAGACGAGGCTGAGAAGAAAACCCAGACTTGGAACATAGCCTGTACCCAAGAGTATCAACATGGATATATCTGTAGACAGAAATAGAAGTATACCCAGGGCCATTTCTGACCCTGCTTGCCTGTGGTCAGTGGACCATGAAAACCCTCCACTGGTGTGCATCCAAGCAGAACATGAGTTGATATTACTGTGTGAGTGCTACTGAGGTGTGAGAGCAGCCCCCATATTCCGAGGTAGCAGGTTGTCCCATGGGCGCGGCCATTGCTGGAGCTTGTTACCAGGGAGTTCTACTGATGAGACCTATCAGATGGGTACCAGTTGGCCCCTGAGAGGACCGCAGTGAATAGATTGCAATTGGGGTTCTCTCATTGGCTAATAATTAAACCTGCTAAGTCTGTATACCTACCCACACCTACTGTACACCCTAGGGTCAGCAGGGAAACCACATTCAAGCAGGGGTTTATTACATTAAATAATTCATATCTTGCAAATTCAAGTTTGTATCATAAATATGCAAATATTTTCTTGTAGAAAATTATTTGCTCTTTTACATAGACTACACATTTTCTTTAGGAAAGTTGATGCAAAAATCAGATATTTGTTTTAGTGATATGTTCTGTCAATTTTTACAGTCATGTAGTAATGAATGAACACTTTATTAGACATATATTCATCACATCAAGATGAAATGTTATATACTTGATAAAAGAAAAATACTCTTTCAGCTGATGCTAATATGAAAATTGTCAGACTAATGAAAAATTGTGAAAAATACACTTTTAACTGGACTTTGAAAAAATCGAAAAATGGCTGGTCCGTCGGTGTCAGGATAATGTGACCGACCGGGTGATGTGTCTACAGTTTGCGACATGTTACCTGCGTGAGGCAGCACGATAAAGAGGGGCCTTGAGCCACGAGTGGTATTTCACCGCTACGAGCCGTGTCCCACTGCTACAAACAGACTCATAAATATATGCACGCGCGCACACACACCCACCCACTCATATGCGCAAACCCGAGGTAGGCCCGCAGCCTACCATTACTATTGAATAGTTTAAAATTCTTGAATGTCTGAGTTCCTCGATGGCCCCCGGACGTAAAACTAAACAAACAAACAAACTGTCCTCAGATCTGACCATGGCCCCAGTAGTATGGCCTATGCAGGGCTAGAAATGGCCATGGCATTGCAAATGAGTCCAGCTTTAGAAAAGGTGCAGTCCTCAACCTGATCAGAACCTTTAAAAACTTGAATATATGGCTCTATGTTGATCGAATATATATGTAATCCCCATGTTTTGTTTCCATCATTGCCTCATCTGACCCCTTGTCCTATACCCATCTACTGACTCTTTTCTCTCAACTTTGGTATTATTGGCCCAGGTCCTCCTGGGTCATTGGCGGCACGTTTTCAGCATTTTTAGTCGATCAAAATGGCTGACTTTAAGTGGGAATTGCTTCTACAAAGCAGGGGTCTTGAAATTAATGGAAAGTTAATGCATGTTCCTTAGATCCTTTTCTTTCTGTTGATGGTAACAATTCCCGAAAAAAAAGTTTTTTACCTATGAAGAAAAAACCTGACATGTTTGACTCACTTTCTCATGAAAACGAGGCTCCATAGGATTGAATTGGGCAGTCAATTTCGGCGGTCGACAGGGGGTCAAAATAACACATTGACTCCTATGGGAATTGGGCAATTAAGACGCTTTTTTTCAGCAGGTAAGGTGTTAAGACCGTTTATATAGGAGTGTGTAAATCGGACCACCATATTTTTGTTATGGCGACCACCTCACTTCCAGCCTGGAGACTTGACGCATGCACGCAGTCAGATTTTATTTTTTGACAGTAAATTGAGGGGGTGTATTCGGTTCAATTTGATTGATATTGCCAAAGATGCATGGATTATATTCAAAAAGCCATTAATTTCAAGTTAAATCGATAGAATATATCATTTCTCCTTCGAAAATGCGACTTCCGGCAAGGAGCAGGTCACGCATGTGCACAGAACATCAAAATCCAAAATGGCGGACAGCAAGACGATCAACTAACGGTGCCTTTTCGAAACTGCTTGATTATAACAAAATGGAGGAAAATTACAGTGTTTCATGCCTTTTTATGGTTAATATATATGTGGATCAACACGGTAAAAGGTACGCCCGTGAGGGGGTGCGTGGGCATACCTTTTACCTTGTTGATCCACATATATTCTTCAACACCTCCTGATACAGTGGGATGTTTAATTTGCCAGGAGAGGAGTTATTCACCAATGAAAATGATGAGCGATAATGGGTGCATCCTCCATAGCCTTAAGCATTGATGACTTGGACATACTGTCACTATAGTGTCGAGTCACATACTGTAGGTAGTGGAAGACCTGGGCCAGTCGTGCATTGCGCGCGTTAAATTTTTCTCAAATGTTTATAATTCCATGACTGTAAAACCCCGAGTATGAGACACAGATTATAGACCATTTCAGACCCTTATAGCTTTTAACTAGCACTTAAAGGAAGTTGGGGTGCAGCATATTATGTGCTGTTTTACTTTTAACAGACAATAAAAATAGAAATGGAAGAGACCTTTTCAGACCCCAGGTGGGGCTTACAGCAAAGCCATGAACTCAGGATGTCTTTCATGTGGATGCAGCCTAGATATGCATGATTTTGCAGTAAATATGATGGGAACTGTGCTCATAGGTCATATGGTAGCCAACTTTGTTTTAGGAGTGCCAATAATGTTTAGGTTTGCTCTCCTAGGCTGAAAAGAGAGGGCCAATACCATTAATTTGATGTATCAAATCACTAGTTCTACTGAAAGGGTTTTAGTGTAAATAGTTCAAGAGCTAGCTATGCCTACATGGACAGCCATCTTCAGGGTTCCTATTGGTCAATTTAAAGTCATGTAAGCTGAAAAAGATATTGGAAGAAGTTTGACCTATTTAGGGAGTGCACACTCTTAAAGATAGTGGTTGTTTGATATCTGTTTGAATGGGTAAATGCTTTTAGCCAGACTAGACTTTGAATCACTCACCCAAAGATTACCTGATTGATAGGTGGTTACGATTCAGGCAAAGCCAGTTCAATTTCAGTTTAATCTGTGACCAATAAACAGTGGGAATCACAACCTTACAGAGGATTCTGATAAAGGTTCATATTGGCTCACCCTCTGTATTAAAAGAGGCCATCAATATCCTTGACACAATTGGCCTTTTCTGCAGTGGCTACTAAGCACTGCATTATAAGCTATCTGCTAGGAAGGGGTTACTTTGCAGGGCTGCCTAGTATAACATTTAGCAAATAATTGTTCAGCTATTAGGAGCTGCATTTACACCACTTACTAGGAGGTATTCTGCACTGATAAATAAGTATTGCAAAATAAACTACTAGTAAGGGCTTATTTTGCAGGACTGCCTAGTATAACATTTAGCAGATAATTAGCCAGCTATTAGGAGCTGTGTTTGCACCTCTAACTGGTAGCTATTCTGCACTGGTTAGTAAGCATTACATTATAAACTACTAATAAGGGCTTATTTTGCAGGGCTGCCTAGCATAACATTTAGCAGATGATTAGCCAGCTACTAGGAGCTGCATTTTCACCCCTTACTAGTAGATTTCCTGCACTGCCTATTAAGTGGTGCATATGAACTACTAGTAAGGGCTTATTCTGCAATGAAGCAAAGGTAGCTAATAAACACTGCCACCAGTGAGTAAGCACTGCCTAGTCTAACATTTAGCATGAAATTAGCCGGCTAGTAGTTAGTGCAACCAGTGCAGAGCAGTGACTACTAAGGGTTTAGTAAGTGGAGGTGTGCCCACTGGGAAGGTGTAACATAACAAATTTAACCAATAATATAGATTTTAGGGTAAAAAATTTACATATGCATAGTTTACTATCCGGGATTTAGAATGGTTCCCATAATAATTTGCATTGGCTCTAATTCTAGATTGAAAGAATAGTTTAATACCTAAATTTTAAGGTATCACATGACCTTTTCTGTTGATGAATAAGGTTTTTAGAGTAAAAAGTTGAAAATCTATGTATGCCTTTTTGGCAGCCATCTTGGATTTATGGTGGTTCAGATAACATTTTGTATCGGCTCTACTTCTAGATGAAAAGAGGTAATCAATACCTTTATTTTGAGGTATTACATGACCAATTCTGCTAATAAATAAGGAATTTAGAGTAAAAACATGAAAATTGATGCCAAATTGATGGCCAACTTGTTTTTTTTGGAGGGTTCGGATGCAAATTCATTCTGGCTCCCCATCTAGATTGAAAGAGGGATTCAATACCATCATTTTGAGATATTGCATGACCAATTACCTTGAGTAATAAGGATTTTAAAGAAATAGATTGAAAATATATGCCCAATTGGTGGCCATCTTGGATTTCAGGGGGTTTGGATGAAAATTCGCATTGGCTCCCCATCTAGATTGAAAGAGGGGGTAAAAATTGAGCCTATATGCCAAATTTCAGAGTTTTGTCCAGCAGGTTTCCTTGGTAGCCAAAACTGACCTTAACAGCCCCCACTAGAAAGAAGAAAAATGAAAAAAAAAGTAGAGAAAAACAAAGATTGGATCAATAACTACAGGTGCTAAATAAGGGGTATATCTAAGTGTTTCTTGATAACATGATCAGTAGATAGGTGGCAGAAGTATGTAGACAGATGATAAGGTTCTAGTGATACTTTACCTATACTGCATTGTTCCACCACAGAGTTACATGTATTTATGCTACATGTATTAGATATACTCCATGGGGCCCAGAGGCAATAATAAGTCGGCAATTTACAGGATATTGACTTGGGGCAACATGAGTATATCAGATATACATACCACTTTCATTGAATTTCTACTTTAAGCCAATTACAGACCTTTTTTCTCTTGAATCGATCAAGCAGGATACCTGGTATAACTTCCTGGGAGGCTATGAATATTATCATTAAACATATTACCTGTGTCCTTTCATAGAAAAAGAACAACTCTAAAATTTTCTTGAAGAGTGGAGCCTTCTTTTGAGATGTCTCTATCTCTGGGTGCAAATCTTCCTCGAGGCACAGAAAGATTTCTTACAGTATCTTACCTTAGCATTTATACCATGGTCCTGCACTGCCTATTAAGTGGTGCATATGAACTACTAGTAAGGGCTTATTCTGCAATGAAGCAAAGGTAGCTAATAAACACTGCCACCAGTGAGTAAGCACTGCCTAGTCTAACATTTAGCATGAAATTAGCCGGCTAGTAGTTAGTGCAACCAGTGCAGAGCAGTGACTACTAAGGGTTTAGTAAGTGGAGGTGTGCCCACTGGGAAGGTGTAACATGACAAATTTAACCAATAATATAGATTTTAGGGTAAAAAATTTACATATGCATAGTTTACTATCCGGGATTTAGAATGGTTCCCATAATAATTTGCATTGGCTCTAATTCTAGATTGAAAGAATAGTTTAATACCTAAATTTTAAGGTATCACATGACCTTTTCTGTTGATGAATAAGGTTTTTAGAGTAAAAAGTTGAAAATCTATGTATGCCTTTTTGGCAGCCATCTTGGATTTATGGTGGTTCAGATAACATTTTGTATCGGCTCTACTTCTAGATGAAAAGAGGTAATCAATACCTTTATTTTGAGGTATTACATGACCAATTCTGCTAATAAATAAGGATTTTAGAGTAAAAACATGAAAATTGATGCCAAATTGATGGCCAACTTGTTTTTTTTTTTGAGGGTTCGGATGCAAATTCATTCTGGCTCCCCATCTAGATTGAAAGAGGGATTCAATACCATCATTTTGAGATATTGCATGACCAATTACCTTGAGTAATAAGGATTTTAAAGAAATAGATTGAAAATATATGCCCAATTGGTGGCCATCTTGGATTTCAGGGGGTTTGGGTGAAAATTCGCATTGGCTCCCCATCTAGATTGAAAGAGGGGGTAAAAATTGAGCCTATATGCCAAATTTCAGAGTTTTGTCCAGCAGGTTTTCTTGGTAGCCAAAACTGACCTTAACAGCCCCCACTAGAAAGAAGAAAAATGAAAAAAAAAAGTAGAGAAAAACAAAGATTGGATCAATAACTACAGGTGCTAAATAAGGGGTATATCTAAGTGTTTCTTGATAACATGATCAGTAGATAGGTGGCAGAAGTATGTAGACAGATGATAAGGTTCTAGTGATACTTTACCTATACTGCATTGTTCCACCACAGAGTTACATGTATTTATGCTACATGTATTAGATATACTCCATGGGGCCGAGAGGCAATAATAAGTCGGCAATTTACAGGATATTGACTTGGGGCAACATGAGTATATCAGATATACATACCACTTTCATTGAATTTCTACTTTAAGCCAATTACAGACCTTTTTTCTCTTGAATCGATCAAGCAGGATACCTGGTATAACTTCCTGGGAGGCTATGAATATTATCATTAAACATATTACCTGTGTCCTTTCATAGAAAAAGAACAACTCTAAAATTTTCTTGAAGAGTGGAGCCTTCTTTTGAGATGTCTCTATCTCTGGGTGCAAATCTTCCTCGAGGCACAAGGGAGTTAAACGAATCCTGTGCAGGTCCTAGGGGTGTATGTGAATTTATCACATCGGTAGGTATAAAGTGAAAAGTGATAAACGGGAGGCTCACGCTACAGTGAAGAGCGATTGTCTTCCTGGTAATAATGTTATCAAACACTTATTTTGAACACCGTTACCAAGAAGATAATCGTTGCCTCATCACGATAAAAGAGAATATTCGGTACATACCATAATCTCTCGCGTATAAGACACGTCTTCTACGCCAAACAAATGCCTGGTGTGTCTTATAGGAATTTCTCAAGTTGGGAGTTTTTTTATCATAGAAATGTACTAATCTTACAAAATTCAGCCTTAGGAGGTGCATCTTTTACAAGAAACAGCCATTGGGTGCGTCTTATACACGCGGTGCATCTTTTATGCGGGAGATAACGGTACTTACTCTTTGCTCACTTCTACCACATGGACTACTGGGTAGCCCCCCCCCCCCCACCAACCAACCACAAGATGATGATAGCTGCACCCATATAAGAGGCGCACCCAAACTTTAAGAGAAGCTAAAATCCACATCAATGGCTTGAAAATTGAAGGCGTAGTAATGTCCTATGGCGAGAAATACCAATAATGTGGATCAACACGGTAAAAGGTACACCCATGAGGGTAGGACCTACACTAGACCTCTGTGGTTTGCCTATAAGCCGCTACGGGTACTTAAATGTGGGATGCAATGGTAGGTCAAATGTGGTAAATCTAGTTGGTAGGGGGGGGAGGAAAAAGAAGACACAGACTTTGTCTTGATCCCTGCTTGTATGATTATGTTCTCATTGCTTGTATTGATGGGGCAATGGAAGT
Source organism: Acholoe squamosa (assembly GCA_949317995.1). Classification (NCBI taxonomy): domain Eukaryota; kingdom Metazoa; phylum Annelida; class Polychaeta; order Phyllodocida; family Polynoidae; genus Acholoe; species Acholoe squamosa. Next base: position 70,846,430 of record OX439035.1, on the reverse strand, counting down.
GATGACTTCTCACCATTCAGGTCACCCACAGTTTTTAGCACTTTTTAGGAATCAGTTATCCTTGTTTACCAACTCCTTAGAGGGGTCAACTCACATTTCATATATCCTAACACTTTTTATCAATCACATCTACTTTTCGTTTTAAAACCCCCTTCTGCATTGAAAAGAATAAACACGTTCCTTATTTCCTACTAGCAGGTTTTTTTTTTGATTTATTAACATGCCGCTTCACCAGTCTGCCTCTTTTCTTGTCATTATCACCATACCACCAAAAAGGTATGTCCCATGGATGCTAGCGACTTACAGGGTAAAAACATGGACTCACCATGCACTAAAGAATGTCCCAACTACCTACGGCACACTGAGGTAACCTATAAGCCAGTCGTCAACCACTCGTCACACTCAGCATCTCACTCTTAAAATACTCGATCCGCACTCGTCGCTCACTCACACCTCATTGTTTATGCCTCCACCTTCACTCAAATCATTGCTTCAGAGATGCCAGCGTTCTTAAAGTATAAACTAATATCAGCGAGCAACTATCCAGAGTATCTAGCAACAGAAAAATCATATAAAGAAAATAACAAGAAGAAGAAAAAAATCATGGCGAACCTGGCATCTCTTGTTAAGGCTACTTTCACCACGGCAGTGCGAGCTGACCTGGGTCAATACAATCTGCCCAACATTACATGACAGTCTATGTTGTACCCTTCACCCATTACCTGTCCACGCTTAGAAAACATGAGCTTCTTACTTTTTATGAAAGATGGTCGTATTAAGTGAGGATTATCAAAATGATGTGACCTGGTGAGACTGATGTAATCTCCTTAGTCTCTCCCAACTTGGTTTTCCATTCTGCAGTGCTAAACGATCACAGTACCCTGCGCAAAAGCATTTTCTTTCATGAAACTTTTAGTATACCTTATAGATATGTAAAACATGTGAATCTAAGATGTTCTGTTCTGTGTACACCAAACTATAATGTCTCCATAGTTACTCCTGGTAGATATTCCATGCTGATTTTCATTGAGTGACTTGTGGTAGAGACTTCTGTGGGAACTAGTATACATGTGGTGAATGCAAAGCCCAACGGACAGTGCTATTGTGAAAATAAGAATCTCCTCTCTATATAGTGGCATTTTTACTCAGGTATATTTTACACTCAGTTGATAGGTGAGCTAATCATAAAAAATACGCATTTTAGGTTAAACATAGTAATCAGGGGAAAGTCATAAGTTGATGTAAACCGGGGTGCCGTGTCACTACACCAAGAGTCAAGCATGAATTTGTTTTCAGCTACAGTAGAGTGAGTTTTGAAAGTTCTATACATTTAAAATTATCACCGCCATTTACGATAAATTACTTTCTATCAACAATAGTAGTCTCCCCCTATGTTACACGTAAAGAATGGTATGAAATAGGGTCGTGCAAACAGAAATAGAAAAGATAACAGCATCCTTTTCCACATGCCCTGTCTTGAACTTCTGCAGCCATAAGCACAGTGTTTTCTAGGTCTTAGTACTAATGATTCAAGGGTCCCTCATTGACTTGGGGCAGCGATACGGTTCACGTCCTGAATGTATATTTTGCACTCAGTTATTGGGTGAGCTAAGGCCAAAAAAATGTTGAATATAGTGTGCCTGTGGTATGTACTGTAGTTTTTTTTTTTTTTGGGGGGGGGGAGTGGGGGTAATACCTACTCTGTCATTTGCAGTCAACAGAAACCTCGGGGAAAAGAAGAAAATAAGATGAACGTGTATTTCAAAGAGAATTAGTTGATCCTGTCCCAGATATTGTTGTCGTTGGTTGTCAGATAGCGGATGCTGGTAGAAAGTGTAGATGGATCTCTCAGATAGTTTATCCTCAGACAAAACAATAACTGTACATTGCTACATTGATTGTATATGTTATTACACACAAGATAAAACAATGTGTCTATATGTCAGTCTATGTACTCTGTAACCCCCGTGTATGTATAAACCCTATTCTATGTGTAGACATATCCTTTAGTGATAGATAGTCCCCTATAGTGTAGTTCATGACTGTCAGATACATGACCATTTTGTGTTTGTGAAACTTTTGCATTTCACATGACAGTAGGTTAGACCATTGTTAAAATATTGGTTATTCAATAAAAGTGAAATTGTTGGGTCAAATGTGATGTGGCGGGGAGGAGGGGGTGTCTACACGTCCATAAATAGGAGATAATTTACCCGAATCAATTTGAGTAAAGTTAAAGGTTTTATCACACATATAACTATATTGTTCCCTGAGTGCACCAACTGGTATGTCCAAAACATTTCCTGGCATATTTTCCTTTAAAATCAAAATTGAAAATAATGTCATTATTCAATGCTTAATGATAAGAGGCAGACTGGCATTAAATAGCGAAGCAAAATCTAGATACACAAAACTACAGACAGGAAAGGAGTGTTTATGCACAAACATCTACTATGCCTGTATTCAAACTGCTACAAGACGTGGTCTACGTTCTTCTAATTTCTATCTCAGAAGATTGCACATCACTTTCCAATTAATTTCATAGTATTTAATCCAAGTAAGGATAGGGCCTCAAAATATACAGTTGAAAAGTCCATGTTCAACTCTGCTCACTGGGTCGATAAACTGCATTAGTCAATTACCGTAAACTCCCGCGTATAAGACGCATCCTCTACGCCAAACAAATGCCTTGTGCGTCTTATAGGATCTCTTCAAGTTGGGGGTGCGTCTTATACGAGGGGTAATTTTACTATAGAACAGTACTGGATTGAAAAAAATCAACCCTAAGAGGTGTGTCTTATACGCAAAAATGCTTCTGCTGAGTTTGGGGTGCATCCTATACGCGCAACACGTCTTCTACGCGGGAGATTACGGTAGTTCTCACCAAAGTGTAAATATGGCACCACTGAGCTGTCTGCAACCCTGCAGACTTCATTTGGTAAGGTGTCATGGCAAGAACACCACAGTCTGATTTCCTAACTACACTTAGCACTACTGAGCTGATGCAATGAAGTGCTTGTCAACAAAGATTAAATGCTTGAGGCATTTTCATACCTGCAAACTCCTCAGATTTCTCAGTTTTTTTCCGGAGATCCATCTCGTCTATCTTGTGATTGGTCCAGATCAAATCAGATCTCGGGGGGGGGGTGGACTTGGGAAATTTCAATGAACTCAGTTTTCTCATCCGGAGTTTGCAGGTATGATTTTATCTCAAACTCGCAGAATCGGTTAAGATGTGACCAGTTCACACATTCAAGTGGGCTGATTGTAGATACCGGTATAGCTAGAATGAAAAAGCTTATAGTTCACGTCTTGTAGCAGCTTTAAGATAGTGCAGGACAAGGTTTCCCTTGTTAAACCTCAGGAATTGAGGAGGGGAGAGATGGGTCCCCTACGAGCTATAGCGTGTCTCATAATTGATAACCGATCAGCACAGAACAGACACTTACATGTATTATCTTAATCCAGCTGACTAAACAATTAGAAAACTACCCATGGTACATGCATATATAATTTTCAGTCTTGATTTCCTTCGCATGCCCCGCCCCTTTAGTGTACAGGTTCTAACAATAAAGGTTTAATGATTGTGGTCCATATGTTCTGCAGGACCTTACATCGGCACTTACAAAGAACATAACGCTAAAGGCACCCCTTGTGTCATCCCCGATGGACACAGTTACTGAGTCAGAGATGGCCATAGGAATGGCGGTAAGTAGTTTGAAATTTCATCACATCGAACATTTGTTCACAAGTAAAAGTTGAGATAAGCTTCGTCCTGACAGAGTTAAAGGAAAGGAATGGCCTCATCCGACCCTAAGAATGTGACGCATTTCGTCAATCCTCTGTATGACTTTAATAGACACAGATAGAGATAATATTGATGGTGTTAATTGATATTTAAAAAAAAAACACAATAAAAAAACCCAGAAAACCTTAAGGACTTCTGTCCTCTAAAAAAGAAATGGCCGATTGTGAAATGCATATTTTTTCTTATTTCAGCTTTGTGGGGGAGTCGGCATCATACATCATAACTGCACAGCAGAATTCCAAGCCAACGAAGTACGAAAAGTGAAGGTTAGTGAACATTGATGACTACCTTCTTGAATCAAAATGATAATCCATTCATAGTGTATTCACCTGAGGATATTTAACTCGAAAAGCGAGTTATAAGAGCCAAAACGATTTTCAGTGTCTCTGGTTGGAGGCAGATAGGGGACAGGAAGTGGAAATAAATGTCTGAAATAAAGCATGAAAATAGGTAAAAATTGCAAAAAATGTACATGGTGTTTGAGGTCAGAATGTTCTCTTTAAGGTATTGAAAGATTTAAGTTTTTTCTGTTTTATGGTTTTGGAGATATTGATTGGAACAACCAAAGTGGTCAGTCACATTTTCAGAGGAGTAGAGTTAAGACACTTTTGGGCCCAATGCTAAGCCTATGGGATGGTGATCCATGGTTCAACATTCCCGCCCTTTTTGACTGAGGTGGTGCAAATAGGCTAAGGTGGTGCAAAACATGCAACATTAAGGCAGGTGGTGCGAACAGGAGGAAGAGGAGGGATGGTGGTGCGGATGACATCAGCATACAGGCAGGAACTAGCTCCAAGCAGATATCAATTAGTGTAACCTGGTTATAATGTAGTTCTAATACCACAACACATCTGCTTGGAGAACCAGTAAATGTCCATGGTGGTTAACAGCAACACAAAAGGGCAGGAAAAAGGTTTCCAAATTGAATGCATATACTTTAACATTGTAGCAAAAAGGCATCACCTTGCAATGATGGTAGGCATGCATTAACTTTCCCACTGATACCAGCTTATCTAAGGGATATAATACAATAATATATATAGTTTCAATTTTCATGATATTTTTGCACCCAACTTAGAGTCTTAGTTCAAGGTGGCTCCTATAACTCTTCTTTCTCTCAAGCAAAAAAAAAATCGAGTTACCTGCAATGCACATTGCTACCCTATATTTATAAGTAGTGGTTTGGGTATGGCTTTAAGAATGAACATACTATCATTATTATTTTTTGGAGCTGCAATGCATTAAACCACTTCATAGCAACCCTTTGAATTAAATCCAGAGATGGAAGTCTTCAGGGTTTTCCCTGATTTCAGGGATTTTAAGGTTTTAAAGTCCTATACATTCCTATTCAAACCCTATACTTTTGGGGTCCTTTTAGGGGATTTCAGGGATTTTTGTGGTCAGTCACTTTCATCCCTGTAAATCAGACCGATATGCTTATCAAGTTACTCGCACCTCCTGATATTAAGAGGACATACTACTGCATAGTGTAAATTTTATTTGAATTCGATACGTACAATGTTTTCCCTCGCGAGCTCTATCCATATTTCTAACTTTTCAAACAGAAATACGAGCAAGGTTTCATCCTAGACCCAATCGTCATGTCACCAACGCATACAGTCGCTGATGTGGTGGAAGCGAAGAGGAACTATGGTTTCTCTGGAATCCCGATCACAGAAAACGGAAAGATGGGTGGCAAACTAATGGGCCTAGTAACCCAACGTGATATCGACTTCCTCACCGTCGAACAACATCACACGCCCGTATCGGAAGTAAGAATCCTTTCATGATAATGAAGTACCCATGATTAAGAATCTACCAAATGGCTGCTGGTAGAAAGAGTTCGTAGTCCAGAAAAAAGAAAACTCAAGCATGATTGCTCGGTAGACTGAATCCAAGACCCCTCACTAAGGTGTACTTTAAACACTGTATCTGAATTTTTTAATCTTTCTTGTTTTATCTTTTTGATAATAAATGAATGAAACACGCACATTTATGTACGAAATAACTGCTTCGTATTTGGCAGGTGATGACCCCATTAGATGACCTCATTGTAGCCCCTCATGGTGTCACGTTATTAGAAGCCAATCAGATTCTACAAAAAAGTAAAAAAGGTGAGTTATGAAGACAAGGCCTACAGTCCCCCCCCCCAACCGTTATAAATCACTTACAATACAATGTGTCAAATCTTTTGGTATGTTATTGGAAGAGGCTCTAGCCTCTTCCATTGCATTCACGTGGGAGGTCGATAGCACACAAAATCGGACAGTCCAATCACCCTTGAGTCGACCTGTGCTATTATAATTTACCTTAGTTCATAATTTCTCTATAGAAATTAAGGCAAGTCATTTGTATACTGTTGGTAGGTGGTCGAATTATGGCAGCTTACCTATCCTCCACTGTGAATTACCTGCACGCAATGCTCCCCACAATAAGCTGTATGTTTGGTAAAAGATGTGACAGTGTCCTGGGCCGGCTGACTGTGTCCCATTGCCTCCACAACACTCCACTATTATAGTAGTACAAGGCTATATAGGCGTCATAACAGCGACCTGGGCCGGCTGACTGCATCCCATTGCCTCCACAACACCCCACCAGTAGTACAAGGCTATAAAGGCGTCATAACAGCGGCCTGGGCCGGCTGACTGCATCCCATTGCCTCTGCAACACTCCAGCAGCATAACGATCCTCCCTACACACTTGTCAGTGTCAAATTAGTACTTACTTACTGTTTGTCAGCAAATAGTCAAAATATGTCCACACTATCACTGACGACTTGTCAATTGACATTTGACATTGCAGGGCTCAATAAATCAGTTTGGAAATTGTGTGCCCACTGGGCACAAGGGCAAAAAAAGGTTGTGCCCAGCAGGCAAGCTCTGTACCAGTCACCTTTACTTTCTACACTAAAAATTACTTATTTAGATTGATTTAGATAAGTGGAACACACATATTTTTAAGATAGAAAAAAAAAAACTATTTTATTTCATTACATCTCTGGTGAAACAACTTGATTTAAAGTTTCACTACACACAGATAATCTCAGCAGCATAGCATTGTGCAGATGTCTTTTGAACAGCTCTGCCCATTGGGCACAACTTGAAAAAGAAACTGGGCCCAGTGACTTTTTTTTTTTAGTTAAGGGCATTGGGCACAGGGATTTGTCGAGCCCTGCATTGAAGCCTCTTCCTTAGGACTGAGTCCTTCACCTGTGACATTTTTCTGTAGATTAATTCTCTCATATGATAGCTCCATGCTTTTGCAGTGCCTTTATAATGTTAAGACGGAATAGAAAGAAAGTGCTTCAAAGGACGCTTTGGAGGCTTTTTGCCAGGGTGTAGATCAACCAAGAAAGCTTATTTGAAATTAATAGATTAATTGCACTCAATGATATTCTAAGATGTACAGTTATTTCGTTCTAGAAATATACCGTAAACTCCCGCATATAAGACGCGTCCTCTACACCAAACAAATGCCTTGTGCGTCTTATAGAATGCATTGAAATTGGGGGTGCGTCTTATACGAGGGGTAATTTTACTATAGAAATGTATTGAATTTACAAATATCAGCATTAAAATGTGCATCTTATACGTGAAAATGCTCCTGCTGAGTTTGGGGTGCGTCCTATACGTGCAATGCGTCTTCTACGCGGGAGATTACGGTAGCCTGCTTTTAAAATAAGAATCTGGCGATTTCATAGAGTCTCAACATTTTATCTAATCTTTCAGGAAAATTGCCAATATTGAACGAAAATGGACAACTGGTGTCAATCATTGCACGCACAGATCTGAAAAAGAACAAAGAGTTCCCTCTAGCCTCCAAAGACGATAAGTAAGTGCCACACAGTACCGCATTAAACCTCTTACAGTCGCATAGTGCTTTATTGGGTATTTGTCGCCAATATATGTACAGAGATGCCACTTTTCCTAACTTTTTAGGAATTCCTAATTTTTGGCTTTCATTCCTATTTCCTATTGTAAACTGAAAAAAATTAGGAGGATTTCCGAATTTTTGGGGATCAGTGAGTGGCATCCCTGTATGTATGAATGCAGTCCCTCACAAATAAATAAGCCGACAAGGACGTAAGTGGATGTGAGGACTATATTAGGCTTTGCTCGTTTTAAATCTTTGATGGAATCACATGGCACTAAAGCTAATTAAATTATATATATATATATATATATATATATATATATATATATATATATATATATATATATATATATATATATATATATAGTAAAGATCTAAATGATTTTAAATAATGTTGTCCAACAGGAAACAACTTTTGGTGGGAGCAGCAATAAGTACTCATGAAGAAGACAAGCGTAGGCTGGAATTGTTAGTGCAAGCTGGTGTAGACTTTGTAGTATTGGTAAGTGGACTTGTTTGATAGATTTTGCCAGTAATTCGTCTTTATCGGTGTAGCAAGTTATGATTATTTTAAACCATCAACAGATTGCCTACATATAAAGAGAAACCTTAACTTACGAGTGGAAGGACGGGAATGTTTTCATCATACCCTAAATTCTGCAGCACAAGTCCCATGTCTTGCATATAAGCCACCCCAGACTTAGGCTTATCCTATAGGCAGGCCCTGGGATTTATCTATATGTGTTCGTGAATTACTTGCCTATAAGATGTCCCTTGTCTTCTAGGTACAATGCATATGTGGCAAACTTTGAGATATGTCATATGAATTGTTTTGAATGTGTTTATACAATTTTTTTTACAGGACTCTTCACAAGGCAACTCTAAGTTTCAGATCAACATGATTCATCACATAAAGAATACATATGGAGACCTTCAAGTCATTGGCGGAAACGGTAGGGCATTTTCTTACAATGATAGCAGATAATTTTGATTCCTATTTTAAAACGAGAATACACAATAAGTAACCACATTTGAAGTAATTTTGTTTTCTGCAGAATGTATTCATCCAGTTCATACTTGGTCTCTTATCATTAATACATCTGTATCTATTACCGGTACAATGAAAGCTACACATAAGCCCAAAACCTATGTGTGTTGTGTCACATACCAAATTGAACTTTGTAATCTACCCCCTATTTTAGTGGTGACTGCAGCACAGGCGAAAAACCTCATTGACGCTGGTGTGGATGGCCTGCGTGTGGGTATGGGCAGCGGCTCCATCTGTATCACGCAGGAAGTGATGGCCGTTGGACGGCCACAGGGCACCGCTGTGTACAAGGTCAGTCACATAATCTACAAGGTTAGTCCTGTAGGTCAAGGTCATACAGGGGTGAGGAGAGCACCGTGGTATAGTAGATTGCGTGGTGACTTCCATTTCAGCCATTGGCTGGCTTGAGTCTGTGCGCCGCCTGCTACACCGGAGCGCTTTCCTACCTCATCGTAATGGTTCATTCATGTTCAGTGCCCCAGAGATGACCTTAGTATTTATGAGGGCAAAGGAACACGTATCCAAAGATACCAAAAAAAAATCTGAAGTTCAGGGCCAAAGTGGGGTGGGGGTGGTTGATAAGTATATTTGGGACTAGCTCCAAATCTTCAAAAGATGATGGGCCAACTTAAGGTAAATCCTATTTTGTCCTTTAACCATTGTGGTGAATTTTGTTTGTGTGAAAATATTTTCGGTCTATTGGCTCAACTTACATCGTGACATTTGCACTCAGACTAGGATTTATGTACTTAGAAAGAACAAAAATGCGATGCTTGCATGTATGCTAATGGAATGTCATGGTGTATGTCAAGTAACGTTACTGATTGCTATGATAGCCTTGTAAGTTGTTAATCGATATGTGAGCATGGTATTAATAATGAACAGATAACGTATAGTTATATTAAGCTGCTAGTGATGTAACTAATATATTGTTTGATAAATGTGTATTTTGTATTTGAGTATAACATTCTACGTTAAGGTATTACAGCATGTGAAATGTTGCTAATCGTTTGCCTATATACCGTAAAACTTGATAAGCCGTTTTATTTCCAAATCAATTACAGCTCTAATTTAACACCCAACTTATCAATAGGATGTGGTTTATACAACGTTTTCATTTCTAAGTGTGCCAAAACTAAACAATTAAAGCCCCAGTGTGGCATATAGGATTCTCCCAAGTCAGGGCGTGGATTTCATGCGGGTGCAGCGAGGTTTTGCTGAATCTTATACCGGCCTTGAGGGGATATGATTAAGGAAATATTTGAACTTTCTTAGAAATCTCAAGCGCTCAGTAATTCATGTCAAATTCATGTTCTGAAGTCTCATACAAGTTTCTGAATATACTGAAATCATGAGAACATATATGAGTGATGGAATGGGTGAGGGGGTTATTGTGAAAGTATAATGTTTGATGGAATTCTTAGAAATGTAGAAAGAGACTTATGCCTATTGTACGTCTTTGCAAGTAATGCAAGAGTAACCGCTTAGTTTAGTTTTGGGCCACTGGCGTTTTAAATGTCTCATACTCCAAACCCAACACATGCCTCTGTCTGTCTGGAATTATCACAAATACTATAAAATTGCTTGATCTTGTGTTATAGGCCATGCTATATGTGTATTTACAGGTGGCTGAGTATGCTCGGCGCTTTGGTGTCCCGGTTATAGCAGATGGTGGTATCGCCAACGTGGGACACATTGAGAAGGCGCTGGCGCTAGGTGCATCGACTGTCATGATGGGATCACTCCTTGCTGGTACCTCCGAGGCTCCCGGAGAATACTTCTTTGCTGATGGTGTCAGATTAAAAAAATACCGCGGAATGGGTTCTCTCGACGCGATGGAGTACAAAGGTAGCCAAGCCCGATATTTCAGGTAAGTTGAAGTGGTGTCTTATAATTAGATTAGATTTGTCATGAAGATATGTCTTAAACATACAAGAGTTACTAAATTATTGTTCTTGACAGTACCAGTGCATATGACTCAGACAAAGTTTAATATATTACAGTCTGCCTGCAGTAAACACCCCTTTCAACTTGGTCCAAGTCTTATACATTTTTGTTACCATCTTATACCACAGGCTGTATTCAATATACAAAAGTCCAAGGTAGTGTCTGGTGTGGATGGTTCCCAACCATCGTCCCTAAATATCAAAATACAAAAGGGGTGATGTCCTTTGTTCTTCGTACTCACAATGGTATGATGAACTTACAGTATATCAGTACAACTTATTTTCTCAAACACTTCCATACATTTTTGTAGGCTAAGCCATTCAGTACATTGTAGAGATTATGAATAGGAATTTAGAAACTTACTGTTGTTTCTTGTTAATCAACAGTGAGAGTGACAAGATTAAGGTGGCACAAGGCGTATCTGGTTCAGTGGTTGACAAGGGATCCATACACAAATTCTGCCCATACCTGGTAGCTGGCATTCAGCATGGGTGTCAGGATATTGGTGCCAAAAGCCTTTCTGTTCTCAGGTAAGGAAATCGAAATGTATATGTTTAACTAGTCAAGCCAGCATGGTTGAATGTTATGCCGTATTTCAGAGTAATTATTTATACCTGCAGTGATGCCACTTTCCTGGTTTACCAGGAATTCCTGGTATTGTTTTGTCCATGTTTTTGTACTAGACCATACTAATTTCCTGGGAAAGGGTGTCAAAAATTCAATTTTCCTGGTTTTTATCAGCCAGCAAGTGGCATCTCTGTACCTGTACCTAAAAGTCCGTATTATGGTATTATATATGACCACCATAATACCTGTTTACAAAGCACGGTTCATATGCGAGAATACACCCAGGTGCACCCTATATAAGGAACCCTAAGGTATGGGCCTTATTATACCAAAGGAGTTTAAAAGTATAGAGCAGTATCAAACTGAAGTGGCCTAAGTATGACTAGATGTGCCCTATAGCATTTCTTCAAACTCAGGTTGCGTTGACTTAAGTTAAGTATCGTCATGTGCAAGCCCCCTGGTGTTCTTCGATTTGACAGCCTCAATTCCCTGGTGCTTATACAAGACAGGCGCTTATACAAAGTCCAGTTTTAGTGCTTAAATGTTTCAGCACCCCTTTATCCTGGGCGCATATACATACAAGACAGGCAGTTATTCAAATGCTGGCGCTTAATCACGACGATCTGATGGAGAAAAGCCATTATAATTACCTTTGATTTGTGACCAAAGGAGTTTTGAAACTGTGGTACTTTAATGGAGTGAATATTGCTAATAAAATCCCTATATTAGAGTTTCAATTTTCTTTCATTGTTTTTGATATGAAGAGTTTTTCAGCTACAAATTCCGGGCCAACAGCATTAGCTGTGGGCCAGTAGCTTTGTTAAGCTGCTGGCCTGGGTGGCCAGTGGCTAAAAAAGTTAGTGTCTACCCCTGAATATGTACATTATAAATGATCATGATCAAGGTACAGTTTGAGGTAAATTTCTTCTGACGCAGTTTTGACAAATCAACCACATCATGATGACCTATTGACATGATAACATGAAATTATCATGTAAAACAGTGATCTAAGCATGGATCCGTTTACAACTACAGTACTGGGAATACAATCTAACACATAATAATAATGCAAAACGTATCTTGATCATGATCATTTATAATCCTGTATTCAGTAGGAATGGTTCCTATAAGTGCCACCAGATGGAGCCACTATACCATTTATATACACTTGCTATATGTTTGACTTAAGAACAGATGTTCAAACTATGTTTAGATAATGGTGTGATTTAAATTCGTTCCCTCACATGCTTCAACATTGATAGAGTGAGTGAGTGAGTGAGTGAGTAATAGATGTTTAACGCCATTTCGACAGCTAAGGTCATATTCATGGCGAGAACGACATTACACAATTTCACAGAGGAATGTGCCAGTGCCCGCGCATATGTGCACCACACACATCCTGAGGGGATAGGAAAGATGAAAAGTAGACCCTTTTAAGTGGGCTAGGGAAGCCCGCAACATTGATAGAACATATGAATATAGGAAAAGAAACCAAAAGAACTGATACTACAATGTTAGAGATAAGTTCTACTTCTGGTTACACCTCATTTGTGGCATTCAAAAAAATATATGGTCAGCATCATACCCAAATAATCTTAATTCTAACTAAGGTTATCCCCAGCTACAAAGAGGCTTGTATGCAGTCCATGCACAAGGTGCGCCTTGTACGCAGACCAGTCGCCTTGAGTTTGGGGTGCGCCTTATACGCGGGTTCATTCATTATACCAATGCAGAGGAGATTGGTGCGCCTTCTATGCGAACCAGCCTTCTCTGAGTTGTGGGTGCGCCTTCTACGCGGGCTGCGCCTTCTACACAGGGGATTACGGTACATAAGATATTGCGGTGTATTATGTATAAGTTCTATTATAGTATTGCGGTTTAAAGCAGATATTTAAGATTTTAGCCATTGTTGACCACCAGGCGTAACTTATTTGCTCATATCAAACTTTCCAGATCTATGATGTACAGTGGAGAGCTTAAGTTCGAGAAGCGAACAACATCAGCACAAATCGAGGGAGGCGTTCACAGTTTGCATTCGTAAGTTGTAAATCTAATGTCAAAACACCGTTTTAATGATGGTATTATTTTTTTCTTGTAAGATTATATTTGGTTATATAAACATAAGCTTTACATTGTGGCTTTAACCAATACAAATACCCAATATCTGATCAAGGCACTTAATCCAATATACCATCCCTCAAAAAAGAAAAGAAAAAGAAGTTACTGTAACATCCCTGGAACAAATTGTGTAAAATCTTAATTCTGTCGTTGGACTTCATTTGTGGTTGAACAAAAAATACCTACGTTTATGAATTCTATATGAAATCAATAATCAATTAGACAAGCTGTTAATGTGTAAGATAAAATCTGAATCGATTTATCTTGTGTTTTCTTTTGACAGGTACGAGAAGCGTCTCTTCTGATCACTAGAATTCTATCTACAGTAGGGATATGAGTTGGGGGGTCTAAGGGGAGGGGACATTGATGAGCGTATGTGCGAGTGTGAATTAAGCTGTGCCTGAGGTGTTTTATACAGGGCAGTATAAGCGAGGAAGAGTATTACAACTATTTCCATTCCCAATGCCTAATACTACAGGGTATTTTCACATTGGTGATCTGGTAATTGACGGCAGAAGGCGTCCTATATATATGCGATCAGTGGTTTTGGCCTACAGCACCAAGATTAGTCTATGTGTTGTGTCTGTCCCTGCTATGTTACCACTCACCGAGCTGCTCTATATTACTCGATATGGGATTTAGTCTGAATTTAGAAACTACATCTTGTTAAATGTAAAGTAGATACCGAGGATCGGCGCGGGTGGGCATGAGGGCAAGCCGTAGCGCATCACCTATTTGCGACTGGCAGGCATTGGTACCAGACGACTGCACCCTGAGATATGGCCTCCAACCTACACTAGATACAGCTGGATTTTGTAAATAGATTGTCTCCCCCAAGTTCATCAATGATGCTTTCATATGTGGATCTCTGGATTGCGCCAAATACAGTTGAAAAGTAAGATATTGTTTGATGAAGGTATTGGGAGTAGCTTTCATCAATATGTTGTAGCTCTAAGTTTGCATGGATTAGTATTATGTTATACTAGGTAATACTAGGTAATATGGTTGTCTCTTTAATCGATCGTTCAATAGGACTTGTATTCTCGTTGAAATGGCCTTTTATCGAAACCATTTATGTCTGGAAGAGATTGTATCTAGCCATAATGTTCACCAGGTGCGAGATTATAATTGATTAACGTCTGTCAATTTGAAGGTTTGAATTCACCCTGAGCCTTGCAACGTGCTAGGAATTATGTAAATTACCAGATTGTGCTATTGACAGTAACCCAGATGGTGGGAGAAATTAGAAAAAAAAATAACCGTCTGAATAATATTTTGCTGTCTAATAACAGCTGCTTAATAATTATGTCATGCTTCAAGATATTCACTTGTTCCTGTTCACCGTCACATGGTAATATCTCACGGTATTAGCAATAACAGGTATGATGTTTAAATCTGATTATTATGAAATCATCTGTGGCAAAGAAATTCATAAATGCAGATTAAAAAGTCAAAGTGTAGAATGACAAGCCTGTATTTGAGAGCAGTAGGTCTGCAAATGTAGTTCTTTATTCTGTTCAACCGATTAATGTTGATTATGTGAATTCAGAAAGATGTGCAGATTTTCAGCTACTTAGAGTATGTACAATACCTTTGTAACCAGCATACACCGGTAAGCCTTTATATTTACGCATTAAGACTTTTCTGCCTGTGCAGGAACAGGTCTTCCAGGGACATTCCAAAACTTGCGTTCCATATGTAAGAAATGGGCTCAAAATTCCCCAGTAGCTTCTTGTGCCGACAGAAGAAGGTTACCTACTCTTGCGATAAAAAGAGGAAATATAACATGTCTGTTACAATACGGCTGGATGAACAGTTGGTTCACACCTTTGCCACCAGGTGCTAATAGTACATCCACCGCCGCAAATGGCACATAGCTCGGGTAGTTTTCACAGCTATAGGCCTGTCCATAGCTGAGTGTTAACAGGTGGGTTGGGGCTTCTAACATTTAGCCTTTGAATTACTGAACAAGCACCCAGTGTGAGACACTCCTAGTATTACAGATGTATCTATAATAGCATTGTCACTCACCATATATCTCTTTGTAGGGTATAGAATAATGGGCATTATTCTACAAGTATTAGTGAGTGTACTTAAGGCTGTTTACCTTCTCACTCTGCTACGATGTACTGCCAATGTATACACACACTTTCCTATAATATCACCACAGAGTCTGGCCTCTACTACATGTACACCAAATGACTTTTGAATCATCTAGACAATATATTTCTGGGACTTATATACTGGGCAAAAACCAACTACATGGTATGGATAATAGTGGGAGACCAGGGGCCTGGAGAAATGTGCCCGAGTCACGTGACTGGATGTACTATAACCGTCTAGTGGCAAACTCTTGCACCATCTGTTCATCCAGGCGTATACTAGCAAACCAAGTCAGCCATTGTAAAATCGTTTCAGCATGGTTGAGTTATTCACATTTTGCTGAAAAGGGTTTATATAAATAAGTGAAAAAGGACTCCGATGCTTGTCCGTCATCGCCTTCTTGACTGTGTACCCCTTTGTAAAGTCTGCCTCTGTCGATAATTTTGTATTTCTCTCTAAAGTGTTACTATATGAATATAGAAATGATGGTTGAATGTTTCTAAGATGTCAGAAATAGTTATGTACCGAAGATAACAAATGCCAAAAGATTACATATTGTGTCACTGAGGTTTGAATTCTGATAATCAAGAAATGAATGTCCCACAGTAAAACTAGATCTCACAGAGTATCGATAGGTTATGTGTCACTTAATATACTATTGTAATTCTGTGCACATTGTTGAAGCCATGTTGACCAGTTAATATGGCTATACACTTAAATTAAAGGTTGCCCTGCAACACTGTGTTGTACCGTCATGTATAGGCGCTCAACGATTTGGAGTTAAGATCACTCTCACTCTAAGCAAAAAAAGAAGGGGAAAAAAGCAGTCTATTTCAGACATCAGTGCCTGGGGTGTGGGTAGGAAAGGATGCCCGGGGCTTAAACATGTCTATTAAAGTGTGACTATTCTACTTATGGCGTTAGTAGCACTTGTGCATCTTTTCTGCCCCTCATTTCCATGAGTAGAATGAAGAGGTTAACCAAAGTAGATTTGGAAATATTAAGTACTGTACAGACTGACAAGCCTGTTAGATTTACGGACATTTATCAAACTGTCTACAGAGTTCAATGTACACATATCTGGCATCGGTGCCTGTGGTGTAGTGAGCACCAGATATATATTTTCAAAGGATGCCCTCATTGTAAGAAGGCTTATACAAGTAATGCACAAGGTTGAGCTATCCGTAAGTGGGTTAAACAATATGAATGCTGTATTCAACCTAAATACAATACCGGGGGTGGGTCACTAACATATTCTCACAAGGTGGCGCAATATGCGTAGACCACATATAGTGGTTTTAGGGCTGTAACTTTATACCAACCCCGGTTACTATAAAGCAGAGTGGATATATATTTCTGGATAAATTTATAAAAGCAGTTGCAAAGTTTCAAGTCTACAAGAAGTAAGTGGTAGATGTTAGCATTATTACTGTGAAGCATCACATAACCCGCATCTGTGTATAGGCCACACCCTAAGTTTATGGCTTTGATTCAAGTAGCACTTTTGATCTTAGATGATGTTATTACTTCCTATATATTCTATATGTTGCAAACTCCCTGTAGAAGCCATACCCTGAGTTTTGGAGTCATTTTACGGTAAATTCTCTCGTATAAGCCGCGGCTTATACCCGAATCTAAATCAAAATTAGGCTTGTAGGATCAGCCAAAAGACGGAATGCGGCTTATAGGAGAGTATTTGGCATTACAGAACAGTACTAAAACTACAATTTTCAAGCAAAATAAGTGGCTTTATAGCCCCCTCCAAAGTCTGGGGTACGGCTTATACAAGGGTTTGTCTTTTACGAGAGAATTTACGGTAAGCCGCAGTAGCCCTAAGGAAATGGTCTCAAATCTACAGTTTATACACAGGGTTTTACTATGGTCCTTACAATAGCACAAGTCTGGCGTACATTCCTAGGTGTTACAATCTTTTCTCCAATAAATTATGTTGATCATTAGGCGTACCTCTGTATAGTTAATTTGAGATGTAAATCTTGAGTTCCAATTACCGCCTAAATCATATTCTACAAAATCACCTTTTGTGCCTGGATGTGGAGGGAGAGATGAACAAACAGTGGTTACGTGTATTTATGTAACACATAATATTCATTTAATTATGAGAACAAAAGGTTTATATCCTACACAAGTGTATCTTCAGTTTATTATTAGTAATGAATAACCGTTGTACTATATGCAAAACGAAGAGCATGTAGAAATTTTGTCCATCACAAGCAAATATGTCACCGAAGTGTGTCAACGGCGTTATTGCAACTACACCCTCATTGCTTAATTTTAACAATTTTGTTTTCACTTCACACCTTCCTTCAGGCTGAAGTACTCATTATTAGAGGCATTAGATGCCGTATCTGATGTTGTTCTTGGAGCTGTGATTCAGCCCTTTTTCATGTCGTCATTCGTGCCTATCAACATCATTGTACGTACAACCTAACCAAGCCTACTTTTGTCCAAATGGCTTCGGCGGATTATGTACATATATGTAAATGTAAACATATAATAGAGAGGAATCTCTAGTTAAAGCTCAATTATTGTTGTTAATGACGGTGTAGAATATATTGAAAGCACTCGTTATATTTACTCTTAGCAACTGGTATTTTGTTGACAGTGCCATTACAGATGTTCATCAAATAAATTTAACAACAAAACGCCTGCATTTTGTTTTCCATAAAATGTTAAGTGGTGAAAGTGCTGAACGAATGTCATGCTAGTTTGGCGTCTCTGATTATATTCCATGGTACGCTGAGGGCTGCTGCGACACATGGGGTCCAGCCCTCTGGGTAATCTGGCTGCTGTATAGGATGTCCAGAAATACTGCGATTCTTATGGAGAGTAACTTGAGTACACTTATTGCTTGAACCATTGAGCTGCATATTGATATTGGACTCCGGCTCGAGGTTTCCATTAAGGAAGAACACAGAGTCGCTGAGGAAAACTGCGTGTAGGCTGTTTACAGGTACAAGATGGCGTTCGCGCATTAAAACACCCCACCATGTATCGCGATGATCTGTGCATGAATAGTAGGACATTTCTCTGATTAATGGGTCAGCAGCATAGATCCTTTCCAAAAGAACACACAGGACAGGGTTCTCATTGATTGGGAACCGGTACTGATGTTCGCACCAGATGTCCGTTGAAGGCTCGTATGTGTACATACTCCCTGATATAGTGCCGTTTTGACGCCTTCCTCCATACATGTAAATCTTCCCATCTAGGCTGCAAGCACCATGGTTGACAAGGGCCTCCCCCATACGACCAACTATCTCCCACCGACCTGATTCGAAGGAATACCTCTCAATGACATTTGAAGATGCACCATCAATATGTTCGCCTGAAAGCAATCCATTTTTAATGATCCCACCCAGGGAGAACAAATCTCCATCACACTCCACAATGGGACTGTTGGTTCTTGGAACGTTCATTGCCGCCATCGGGGACCATAGAAATGTTCGTGAGTCGAGCATGTAACATCGGAGATGTCCAAGTTCAGTTAACCCAAAAATGACCAGAAATCCATTGACTGATTCCCAGGAGAGGGCGGTGAAGCCATTGCGGATATTTTCATGGATACTTCTGTCTAGTTGTGGAGCTTCCAACCATGCCAGAGGCTTTAAGCTATGAGCCGGTGGTGGGCAACCGTCAGGTGATGACAGAATAAAGAAACGAAGATTTCCTCTTGAAGTTCCATTCTGATTTGACTTGGCAAGTGTGACTATGCACGGTCTGTTCCTGGTTTGTAGTCTTATGCTGTCCGCTCGATGCACTTGACGATGCATCGCTAAAGAGTGGTAATGCCTAGCATCATCAACAAGATTATTGCAATCTAGGCCTTCTTTTTCAAAGATACTACTGACCTCGTCAAGTTCAGCATAGGTCATCAGTGGGTAACGAATAGCATTCAGGGGTCGATCATCCATGTACAAGCTTCTCCATTCAAAGACGGCCCGAAAGAGGTCCACCTCTGGTCCATACCTCACAACGTCTGATCCCTCAGCAGTCTTACCAGTGAGGCATAGGAGCAAATCTTCGGCAGCTAATCTCAGATGATGACCTCCTCCAATGACCTGATGGAAGTGGTTGCAGATGAACTCAAATGACAATGTCTCAATATCATCTCCAGCATCATATGCCTTTAACTGATATGTCTTTGCAGTGTTATAGATATCAACACAATTCTCAACATCAATGACTTTGACCATGAAGCTCACACAAGGTGGCAGTGCAAACCCTAGCTCCAAATGGGCTGCTGCAGCAATGACCTCTAGCACATTCTCCTCAGACAATGAAAGGTTCCCTGTGTAAATAAACTTAAGAAGTGGTTCCAGCCCAGTAGCTGTGACCCCTTTAAGGACAATATGGTCTCTATTCCGCTCTTCCATATCACCTGTGAACATGGCCATAAAATAGTCAGAAGCTGCTGCTAGGATAGCTCTATGAGCCATGAAGTCTTGTCCATCCTGTGACTCGATCCTGATATCTGTCAGTTTTCCTCCCCTCCATAGGTTGCTGAGGCCCTGTAGTAGGCGGCCCATCCTGCCGCCAGCCCCCTGCCTCTCACCTCCCCCCTCCTCCCTCCCCAGCTGCCGGGCAGGTGGAGGGGAACTGCTGCTTTCACCTCTTTGGTACATCGTCAATTGGCCTTGTCAAAGTTTCTGTAGAGCGCAGAAGTTTTCCAGTGCCATTATTGTGCAGTTGTGGTCATCTTCCTGGACCTATCTGTAGAGTAGTAGCGCAAAGGCATTACAGAATTGGCATGGTTATGACTGACTGTATTAAACCCAGTGTGTATTCCAGATGGTTCAGAGAACAGTCTGTGTACACAGACAGTGACAGTGAGCTGGTGTTTGTGTGTATGAGCTCTCCCCTACTGGTATGGAAAGCCGATCTTTCAATTCATTGAGAACAAAAAAAAAGAAGTTTAATTCACTGTGTTGCTGATTTTTTATTGACGTTTATATGATATCAACCACGAATCAACATTAGGGTACCATAACTACAATGATTCATATTGGCAAGCACAAGCCATTAGAGGTTTCAAATATTCAAGCCCCATATGTAAAAAGGCTACATTATGTGACAGTGAGAACGACTTCCCATATATTCGATAGTATGAGGTCATTCTACCAACGTTATCCATCCAACGCTCTTTCAACACTCTGTCTCTAGGTGTATGGGCCCATTTCTATTCCATATTCTTGGTTCGGAGAAAGTAAAGAACCGGGTGGAGAATAATGACAGATAGCCCCCCCCCCCTATCGATTGCAACCATCATGTCCTGAGCTCTACAGGTCTACTGTTACTATGGAACAACACGGACAATAGCCGATTATAGGAACACATTTCCCATGAAGGAACATAGAACCTTATGTAGCTAATAAGAAATTCTATGACTTTTTTTCTATAAGCCATAAGATTTATTATCAAACAATTAGCTCTCTTCATGTAAGGCCACACCAAAAAAAAAATAAGTTGGTCTACGGATTTTTGTTTGGAAAAAATGGTGCGAGCGAGTGAATTTTTTTTTAAAAAGAATCTTTTGGCGTCCAATGGATTCCTTGCTGGAAAACTGAGGCGAGTGAAAAAATTTTATTTAAAAAAAAATGCCAAACATCACAAAGAGAAAACTTGTAGAAAGTGAAGCGAGCCAAATCCATAGACGAGATTTTTTTCAAAGAAAAAAAAATTTGTATTTCCGAAAATATGGAGAGGGAAATCCGTAGACCAACTTATTTTTTTGGTGTGGCCTATTAAAGCTACATAAACACCGGATTTAGGCTCTACATGAGATATGCTCTGTAACCCCAATGCCCCAGTTTATTATGATTAAAATATCTGATTTTCTCAAGCTATTCAAAAAGTCCATAACTCTCCTTATGGAGGATATAAGACTTCCATATGAAGTAACTTACCTAACCTAGAAACGCAACCCAGAATATTTAGGAGGCTTGCAATGTTCCCATATAGACTAGGCCAAAAAAAAGGGGTTGTTTCCAGTTACCCGACTGACCCTAGTAAAACAGGGCCGATTTTTTTTTTTTAGCAGAACAATACCATGGGAGTAGGAGCCTTGTAGGGTCATCATGACGTCTGAATGTAGAATGTTAGGGATTTTGGGCTTTGGCCATCCATGCCCACAGTTCCATATGAACTACGTGTATATCTGTCAATGAGCTCAATTCAACATGGGCCAAACTGATTTTCAGAAAAATCACAGGCCCGGGCCTAACTCACAGGCCATTGGCCCTTCGGCCAGCGTTAGGGAGTGGTGGGTTTGAGGGGGGGGGGGCACAAAAATATTTGACCCCTCCTGAGGGGGGCCTAAAAGATTTACCCTCTTTTTAGCAAAAAAGCTCACATGCTACTACATGTATATATCAAAGAGGGGCACAAAAATTCTGCGTGCCTCTGGCACGGGGCACAACAAAATTTTCCTTGCTCAAGTCTGCATGTAAAAACCTCTCATATAAGCAGCGGCTTATATGCAGGGAATTATGGTACACATATTTCATGCAATCCTATATTCTGGCCGATTCGCCTTGAAACTATGTTTCTTTTGATATATAACATGCCTATATTAGACAGGAGGAAGACTCCTTTTAGGTAAGGCCCTAATACCAAAAAGAAAAATTTAAAAAAAAAGAAGAAAAAAGATCCGACCTACCGACCCTAGCATTTCAGTTCATTTAACTGGAAACACACTTTTTTTTGCCCTATTCTGAATGTCATTGTGACCCATACAGCCCTAGTGCACCAAAATATGAATTATGTTAGACGCAGTGGACGTGGGATCGAGAATGTATTGTATGGGACTACCCATTAGGAAACAAAGGTTTCTGGTCTCTATAACCTACCAGGATCTGTGTTGGGGCGTTGGGCGGGGGGGGGGGGGAGGCAGCCAATATCCTATAGTGTATGGTTGGTCCAATATTGCTTTATTGCAGTGTACCTATTGTTGTAATTTCAAATCATATTTTGCTAGAAGCTAATCGCTATTTTCTTTTATATAGGTCCTAAACTGTGCCTCATGTCTTGTGAATAAAGATATATTTGGTGCTGGGCCCTTTGAGGCCTTTCCTATGTATCATATCGATGATTTGGTCTTGATAATATATGTATATCCGAAAGTTATTTAAATCAAACAGTATGGGTCATGTGCGTTTAAGGGGCATTATTGGTATAAAGTAACACAAGGAAAAAAAAGACACCCCTAGCAATTTCCTCAAAGAGAAATTGATATAAAATCCACAGAAGGTTCTTGATCAAATCATAACCTGTTTTAAATGACCATGGAGAATACATTTAAAGATAATCAAAGAACGCTTTTCCTAGTAATTACACGACATATTTCTCAAGTGAAATTCTCATACATTCTCCATAAGTGATTCACATCGTCACAACATATTTAATCACCTTATGCAGGGGTGGGCATATACCGAAGCACTGGAGCAAATCTACAAATTGTTGTAGCGAGGTTCAATCCACCATGTAGGCACCTAAACAAAATTTAATTGATCATATTTATTTATATATTTTTCTTTTTTTCATGGGGAGAAGGGATTGAAAGGGGGTCTGGAGGTCTCCCCTAGAAAGATTTTGAATTTCGAGAAGCCAAATGGTGCAATATGGTACTTTTTGTGGAAGACTGATACCTTTGTATCCTGGCTAAACCAACATATAAATGGTAAAAAGATATTTCATTGGATCTGGATAAATCACAAGATTGACCCTGGCAGATCAGAGAAAAATTTGAATTATGAGGAGTTTGCATGGTTTCTACTCAAAATTGTGGTCCTTGAGGATTTAGGGAGGCACATTTTTTTCTGGGGAAATACACAGGGACATTCGTTTTAGGGAATAAGGGAGAAGGAAATTGGTACAACAATTCTTCTTCCCCCCTATAAGCTCTTATCCGCTTAAAAATACATTTTTTTTTTTTATCAAATTTTCCAATTTGATCTTTAAAATGGTTATGATCTAGAGGATTTAGAAACAGTTTGCACAAAGTAATTTTTTCACATTTCCTTTCTCTATTGGGATGTCAGAGAGGATTTGTCAACAGATGCTCCAAGTCAATTATCAGATTCTACTTCTAAATTGCCATATTTTGAAGAATTTAGGGGAAATTGCTTCAAGAATATTTTGAGATTCCATTTTAATGATTTTGGCATGTAGTAGAAGATTTGGAGGACAATATATTCTGATCAAGACTCAATCCCATCTAACAATATATATTCTCAATCCCATCTAACAATATATATTCTAAGGGACATTGGACCATAAACAAAGTTGAAACGATCATAACTTTGGTTCTAATTGGAATATTTACAAATTTTTTTCAGATTTAGAAAGCTCAGATTATCTCTCATGGCTCTGTAGCATTCTCCAATGTCTCTGCCACACATTTTTGCGACATTGCGACAGGTTGCCCACCCCTGTTATGACTTTACACTAAAAAACGTACCTTTAGAAGAAACTTAGTCAAAGTGACTTATTATTCCTTGTTAGTACTTAGGCCAAAAAAAAAAAAAGTTGTGCTTCCAGTTACATGCCTCAAATATCTAGGGTGGGTAGGTTGGATTTTTTTTTTTTAATTTTTTTTTTTGATTTTGTATAGAAATGTATGGGCATGTTGGATTCTATGATTTTACAGTAGAATTAAGAAAAGCACAAGAAATGTGAACCACATGTAAAAGATATGAATGACTGTTATGAATTATATACCAATAGATGAGGACCTGGATAAACTCCACGAAAAATTAATGAAAAAATATGAAAATTACAGGGGAAATGCCTAAAAATTGCCCAAAAATGTCAACAATTCACAAAATAAAAAAAAAATCCAGGATCAGTCCTGTTTTGCTAGGGTCGGTCGGGTTACTGGAAACAAACCTTTTTTTTAGGCCTTATGACTAACAAATGACCAAGGAGCCCACGGGGGGCACTTTAATTTTTTTTTATACGGGTGTGGCTGAACCCCTGACTACCCTTACCCTTGCTAGGGCACTTGTTCGCAGGTTTTTTCTTCAAAACCCTACCCTTGCTAGGGAACTTTTGACATAATAGTCTTAGATTTTGATCAAAATATCTTAAACTGACCCTGTTTGGGAGAAAATTTGTATTTTGTTCATGCTATATTCATGAAATCTTGGAAAATATTCATGAAAATTTCTGACTTTTCTGCATGAATCAGGGTTTTTCGCTGAACGTTGACCCTTGCTAGGGACATTTTGCCCAAAAGTAGACCCTTGCTAGGGACATTTGTGGCTGAAACAGGAGGCTTGCTAGGGACTTTTCCTTGAAAAGGTACCCTTGCCAGCCGCACATTATGTGTATACATTACATAGAGAGTCACGTTGACCAAGATCCATTAGGGAGCGTTCATTATTTATGGCAGGGGGGTGAGAATTTCGTTTGGCAAATACCTGAAAATGAAGCTTCCCCCGAATGTGAATATCCCAAAATGAACCGCCTCCCCCACAGAAATACCCCAAAATGAATTGCCCCCCCTATGTGAATACCCCAAAATGGAGTGCCCCCCATGTGAATATGCCAAAATAAAGCGCTGCCCCCCACTCCTTACCGTGCACTGTAATACACTAAAAGTAGAAATCTCCTAAAATCACCCTTCTCCTTAGCACATGAAATGGCACTTTCCTGTGCTAAGGGATTTTCCTTTGAACAACACCACTGGCTACCTGAAGGCATTTTGCACCTCACAATGTGTGCATCCCTTTATGTTGCTGCAAGCTGGTGTAGTAGAAGGTGTGTAAACTCCAGTAGACACAATCACTGCCAATGGTGGTACCACTTACAAACAGTGATTGTTGCCCCAATGGATGCCATTATAAATGGCCCGATATTTAATTTCATACTTAGGGAGTGATCATTTTTTAATAGGGGGGCTGGTGGGTTTGTGCGCAGACTTGCTAACAAAATTCTGCCCCCCCTCTCGAAGGGCCAAAAATTGTGTGCGAATGCGCCCTTTTAACCTATAGCTCACGTAGCCATTATCAGCTGGGGGCCGCCATTAGACCCCGACTCCACTATGACTAACACCTTCAGCCCCCGACTCCGCAGTTTATTCCAGGGATGCCTCCCATTGGTCAATAATACAATAGCCATGTGCGGTATAGTAATGCACAGGCTTTTTTGCTGAAAATAGGTGAAATTATTTTGACCCCCTGGTCAAGGGTAGCTAGTCAAGGGGTTGAAAAAATTCTTAAAAAATGATCACTCCCTTATTTGAATATCTACGTTCATAGTATACAAGTGTTTGTGTTTGCCTTTAATTGATCCTATGAGCATATTAGATTATTCTACTGTAAAACCCAGAAAACATGCTTCAACCACATGTATAAGTCAAAGCCTGAATTTAGGAGAATGCTATAAGTTGCCCCTGATGCCTGATAAGGTTCCGATTGCCTGATAAAGTCTATATACCGTTTTCGATGTATTTAGCACACATACCCTAAAAAGTGCACAGCCCCTCTTTTAGACTAGGAATTACTGTAAAATCCTGTTCATAAGCCGACCTCAGTCATAAGCCAGGGGTAGAGTTTGGGAAAATGTTATGAGCTGATTTTGGATTGAAATTTCAAGAGGTTTCTCTATAATTTATAGCAATAAATCCTGGTCATAAGCCGGGGGAGACTTTGGGAGAAAAAAAAATTTTAAGCCGATTTTGCTCGAAAATAGGAATAAAAATCTGGCTTATGACAAATACCAGTGCCCTAAAATAAAATATTCCCCAGCACAAATGTTGTAAAATAAAGCCCCCCACCCCCACCTACACGAATATCCAAAAATGAAGTTCATCCCCACAGAAATACCCTAAAATAGAGTGCCTCCCCCTCACGAATGTCCCAAAATGAGCTGCCTCCCCCCCTCGAAATGCTCACACCCCCCTGACATGATTAATGAACACTCCCTTAGTAAATTTGACTAAGGGATTGACACATGGTGATGCTTTTGCACACACCAGATGCCAGTGTGATTTGAATCAGAATTTTTCTGTTGGGTGAACCATTAATAGTTTCATAAATGTTAAAATTATGATGATTTTCAGGAATGACATTTTTTTGAGGCTTTCAAAATTCATTCTAACATTACACCTTGCAAAATGTACCAAATAGGTTGGTGACTTGTCAAATAGGTAGTCAGATAGAAACACTATTCTGTGGTAATCTAGATAAGTATAAGATCCACATTTGAATTAGCTTCTTTGGCAAACCCAGAGTAACTTGGCTCAGAGGTTCTTAGGGAGTGTACTTAGTCAAAACAACTAAGGAATCCTAGTCAAAATCAGGCAAGCTAATTAAGGCAGGTTTGCCACTTTGTCTAATGGTTAGTCATATTTGACTTAGCAAAAGAGCGACGTTTAGGAATGGCGTTTTGACTAAGTATTGCAAGAAAGTTAGACAATTCGACTCTATTTGACTAACATTTGGAACTTTTTTTTTCTGTGTAAAATGAGAAGACGGTTCTCACAGGACATAAAAATATAATATCCGTTAACCTGACCCCACCCTAGTTTGATAAACATGTACAAGTATTACACGTACAGGCTAGGTGAGAGAATGGATCTAGCCCTGCAGGTGTTCACATTCACTGGTCTTTATGCCTACCTTTAACCTAGATAATTTTAGCTTACATGTGATGTCATCTTCATCTCAGATATAGATATAGGCCATAATCATTAGGTCTGCGGTCCTAAATGGTTTAGGGATTACCTTGGATATTTATTGCCAACTGAGGTCTTAGGTGCATTTTCGCGAGCCAGCAAATTCTTTTCTGACCCCTTCCCCACCAATAATTATGGTTAAAGTTTCAATACTAAGATTGGCTTTTAAATGCCCTCACCCAACGTGTACACACATGGAATGGCATGTCAAGATTAACTATTTCATCTGACCATATTTTGTTTTGCCCCCCCCCCATCTCCCCAGTGTGGAGGTTTTTATCAGTTGTTTCCTTTTTCAAACTGTAGATTTCTATCGAGAAAATCCTCTAAGGAGAATTCTTATGGTTCATAGAAAAAAAAACACGAATTTCTTATGGCCTCTATGAGAAACGTGCCGCAGTGCAGAAGCTTCTATGTGCATATTATTGACCCCTAAGTGACTTTAGGCCACAGCCCATATCCTAACAAAGAGGGTCCAGAGAAAAGACTTGTCCTAGTTATCATGGGCTAAAAATTGTAAAAATGTGTCCCTTTCCCGAAAGAAAAAATGTATAAAAATGTACCCTCATCAAGGGCTCTTGGAGCTGGAAATTTAACATGTGTTGCTAGAAACCAGACATATAGGGATATTACATAACCAACGATAAGCTTACTAGATATGAA
This sequence comes from Acholoe squamosa, assembly GCA_949317995.1. NCBI lineage: Eukaryota > Metazoa > Annelida > Polychaeta > Phyllodocida > Polynoidae > Acholoe > Acholoe squamosa. The sequence goes on along the minus strand of OX439035.1, from coordinate 70,818,608 downwards.
CCCAAGTGCACAGGTATATAAACCAACCAATAGACGATATTCTCACTTTAGTCAAACACATCCCTTTCTAACCATGCGTGGTCTTACCTGTGTGACCATCTTGGCCTTTGTGGCAGCTGCCTCAGCATTTGAGAATCTTCCCTACATCATTGGGGGTAAGGAGACCAAGATTGGATCCTGGCCCTGGCAGGGAAGCCTCCAGGTAAGAATTGTGTTTGTTTTATTTTGTTCTGCTTACTGCTTTTCTCTGAAATTAATGGATTTAGTTTACAACATCAATTTTACGATTTTGACAAGTATGTAAATTGTGCTGCATTCTGGAATGTGGTTTACATCACACAGACAAGTCAATGTTATTCCAAATGATGGGACGGTTTTTTCTTCTTCAGAAAACAAACTTGAGTATAACATCTCTTTGTCAAAAGTCAATTACAGATTTTTACTTTCTAAAAGCATCTAGTCTAGTGATATACACTTTTGTGCAAGTTTTTTTTCTCCTTCATAATGAACTAATTGTCGCCTTCACTGTGTTCTGTTTGGTCACATTCTGAATTTTTATTCAAGAGGGAACAATTAAGCTCTAGAAGGATCTATATCTAGGGGTTCTGGGGACTAAGATGGTTATAGTCGCTCTATCAAACTATATAATTATATCCTCGCAGATGCTTTTCTTTAATTATTGTGAATGGTCAAATCTAGAGTTCTGTTGCATTTTCATTTGTAGTATGGTGGTGCCCATACATGTGGATGTGTCGTGGTTTCTGATCAGTGGGTTGTAACTGCTGCTCATTGTGTGCAGAGGCCATTCCGGTAAGTAGATAATTATATCTTACTTCTTTATGTTATATCCTGCTCACAATAACTTGTACATATACATATTCGTATACTGTGCCAAGTGGCGCTCGTAACGCCGTGGTTAAAAAAAAAAAACACCTGTGACGCAGTAGTTATTAAAGTTGATGGAGAGCAATAATTTCAAAAGTTCCCAAACACATTGGCATTGGCATAGGCATAAAAAGTACGGAGTGACGCTCCATCTTTTCTAAGAAGTGATATCCTGAAAACTTGGATCACCCGTGCGTAGGCAATATGCTTGCAAAAACAGTGGACAAATGATGTACATAATATATGAATAACTATTTTTTTTTTCTAAGTATGCCTTCAAGGATTCCCTTCATTAATTTCCCCTTTGCACTCTAGGATCTTGTACGATGTCGTTCTTGGCATGCACGACCAGTTTGATGATAGCAAAGGAAAGCCTCAGATTTATGAAGTCGATACTGTTATTGCTGTATGTACATCATAGTTATTTCGATAGAGTTCGGTGTTTAAATACAAATCTATCGAGGCTGGATTCCAATAAAGCCGTTTCTTAGATAATTCTATATAAATATACCATCTTTTGACCCGCATAAACTCCTCCACTTTGTAAAAAAAACAAAAAAAAAAAACATGATTTCAAAGTTTGCAAACGTTTTTATTAGATTTGGGTAAAAAAACATTTTTATGTTCAAACCAAATGAAAAATGTTTGTTTTTCAACCAAATGTAAACGTTTGATAGTAAAGAAAAACGTTTCTTGACCTAAGAATAAAAAGATTTTATAGAACGCTAAAGGATTTTTGTACATGCTTTGATATGATTATTGATCCTCTTGTTTTCAGCATGAGGGCTGGGGTCTACTTCCAGGATTCTCCTTTGATGTAGCTGTTATCAAGCTAAGCAAGAAGATCGACTTTTCAAACACATTTGTAAAGATGATCACCATGGCCAACACAACTGACAACTTTGATGGTGCTAACTGCACTATCACTGGCTGGGGAGTGACAGAGATTGGTGAGGCGGTGCCACCATCTATCTCATATGAACGATTTGTGGTGCTCGATATGTAATGATTATTTCTACTACATTGAATAACGCTATAATGAGACATGCATTATGAAAGGAACTAGAAAGTAATAGCAACCAGGTCATCAGTTTCTTTAGGAAAAGTTAGTTAATAATTGAATCAGTATCACATTAATTTGCAGGAGGTGGATCCGTGTCCCCAACACTACAGGAGGCTGGAGTGAATGTGTTGACTCCTGCTAACTGCAAATCCTATTGGGGAGAGGAGAGAATCGATGATGGCATGATCTGTGTCTTCGATGAGGGACAGGCTGGTGCCTGCAATGTAAGTTGTGTGCAGTGATATATATAGAACTTTATCTAATCGAAATGTAGAGATATAAAGACCACCCAATCAATTAGACACACACACACACACACACACACACACACACACACACACACACACACACACACACACATATATATATATATATATATATATATATATATATATATATATATATATATATATATATATATATATATATGTATAGGTGCATATAGGGTGTGTTTGTGTGTGTGTGTAGGATTGGGGGGGGGGGGTGCGGATGCGCAACGTGAGTGTTGCCCCTCCCCCGAGTGGCCTTTTGACCTATAGTAATGCTAGGGCTTTTTCTTTTTGCTGAAAACACGTAAAATTATTTTGCCCCCTTTATATATAATAGAGGGGCTGAAAATAGTTTGCCCTTCCCCCTCGCTCAAACCCACCATTCCCTTGTTAAAAGATGTCCACTCCCTTAGTTCTTCCTGAAAAATATATTTGATACCATTCAGACTAAATTTGAGCTCATTTTTCTTTTTAACTACAGGGAGACTCAGGTGGCCCCCTGGTGTGCCCTGATTCAACCACTGCTACAGGCTACAAGCTGGCGGGTGTTACATCCTGGGGAATCAATGGATGCGCTCCTCTCTACCCAAGTGTATACACTAGGATCTCATACTACAATGACTGGATCAAAGACAAGATCGGTGCCTAGGACAATGATATATCATGCTGAATCACAAATTCAGAGAAAAATAAAACAACTGAAATGCATTGGTTGAGTTGGTGTATGCAGAGTGATTTCCCGCGATTAAGGAGAGCTTTATTGTCTCGTTGTTATAACAGTTAGCAGAAGACCGTTTCGGGAATTTTGTAAAAAATTCAGATTAATATGAAAAAGTATACAAAAAATGTTTTCAGCAAACCTTTTGATTTTAATTGAAAACAAAACAAAAACAACAAAACAAACAAAATCACATTAAAACTCCTTTCACAGTTGAGAGGGCTGGAAACTGTTTATGATTAAAAAAAAACAACTAATATCTAACATCAAAATATGCTCAATCATTCACAAAATTTAGTTTCGGGTCGAGGATGGGGTGGGGGGGGGGGTCTTTCACACTATTGAAAAAAAACCTCCATCCTGGATATGTGGGGGCGTTTTTTCGTTAGAGAGACACATTTTCCCCTAAACAAAGAGGAATCCTATACCTCTTCTATATTCGCCATTGCAATACAAAGATGTTGAGAACAACTGTTTTGGCCTGGAGACAGTCTATATGAAAGGTTTTTCACCATCAAGGCCATTCAGTCTGACATATGATCTTTTATTCTGCAGGCCCAGATTGTTTTTACAGGACCAAAAACCTCAAGATTATTTTTGTCAGGAAGGAAATAATGGAAAACAAGAATGAACTTCCCAGTTTAATCGTTAAACTAACATAGATAAAAGATAAAGAAGAAAAAAAAAGAGCAAACATTTCAAAACGGGATTTTTTTGTTAATTATGCTGTAAAAAACTTAATAACAGTATGTAGCCCAAGGTCTTGACATTACAGTCAGATCTGACAATTCCTGCCGGGGCTGCACACCGCCTATATAGCCGTTATTCAGCAGGTGTTCAACTGGAGGCAGTCTAGTTATAATGAGGGTTAGGATCAGACGAATTTGTTCCTTAAGCATATGAAATTGGGACAATTATAATGTGCTCGTTATAATGCACTCTATCAAACTATATAATTATATCCTCACAGATGCTTTTCTTTAATTATTGTGAATGATCAAATCTAGAGTTCTGTTGTATTTTCATTTGTAGTATGGTGGTGCCCATACATGTGGATGTGTCGTGGTTTCTGATCAAACGAATTTGTTCCTTAAGCATATGAAATTGGGACAATTATAATGTGCTCGTTATAGCGGGAAGCTTCATCCATCAGGGGTGTAGTAAAGGGGGGGGGCTGGGCCCCCATATCATAAGGGAGGGGGGCCTGAGTATGTTTTGGAAAAGAAGCTAAAACTTTGCATCTCAAATTAGATCATATGACATTGGGATAGGGAAAATGGGGGCATGATCCTTAAATCAGATACAAAAAATACTTTTCTTTACAAATTCTATATACATATGTATAGACATCACGCTTGAGTCTAAAATTCAAGGTGGTCATGATTGGGCCCTCGCTGTGCCCCCTCAATATAGACTTGCTTCCAATGCCCCTGTCCATCCATCCTCCTTTATATTGTATAGTAATCGAGATGTCCCACGGGGTTTTTCACTGAAAGAGGTAGGTTGAACAATTTCCCCACTAGTAAAAAAAGAATGCGCCCCCTCCTTCTAAGTTCTTACATACTTTAGTTATGTCAGGGGCGTGAAATCCTAAAATCCATTTCCTCTGTAGGTACTTTGCAACAATTTCCACTTTACATTTTTACATTTAAATAAAGGTCATTAAATAGTCAATGGCACATGTGCCATCTTCTCTTGTACATAGAAGCTAAGAACTACCAATAGAATACTCACATTTCTTATTCTGGGTAACAGTAGGTCTTTACATGATAAAAAGATTCTAAGACCCCCCCACCCCATATAAATGGTTATGTATTTTCTCAGTGGATTTGCACAGATCTCAGAAATGATCCCTGTGGCCATCAAAACCGCGGAATTCCGCGTTTCCGCAGAGATTTCACACCCCTGTTATGTCTGTAAAAAATAGACTAGTCCACAATACAATTACTCCGTAGACGCTCTGAGGGAATGCGAGCAGGCAGGTATTTCGGCCTAAATACAATATGCCTCTACTCTCAAGCGCTCTTTCTCTTTAGCAAGATCATGCAAGTGATATTTTTCTTTCTTTCTCCTCTGTCCTTGGTCCATGACAGATTAGGCCTATCTAATTATCACACATATATCTGTCTCGGTTTAGTTTGTGACACAGCTGTGCATCTCAAGGTCTTGGCCATGGAACGTATCTATTGATAAGATAATGCCACATCACTTAGTGTGGATGTACACATTTTACGCAACTTACATTTAGTCATTCAGTCTAACCTTGTAGTCATGGAGAGCCGAACAACTTTTATTGTCATATTGGCTTTTCTAAGCAATGCCTTTGCAGCCAAATTACCGTACGTAATTGGCGGCAAAGAAGCCAAGGTTGGAGCTTGGCCGTGGCAGGGGAGCGTTCAGGTAATGAATTTAAAACATTACAAGGAACACTCAAGTGTATATATGGAGATTTACAAACAAACCAGGGAGGCTACCAAAAAGAACGAATTTATGTTTCATACATGCATAGAAAAATACTTTAATTCTGACATTATGATTCATAATCAAGAGACTAAAGCAATTGTCTGTCGGGGTATACATGTAGTCTCTAACAGACTTGTAACTACTAGGATTATAACTACCGGTAGTAGGTTTTCAGCTTTAGGGTCCATATTAATCATGAAAATAATCATCCGAATAATTTTCTATGTACACTTTTCACACAGTATGCCGACTCCCATATTTGTGGCTGTGTCGTGGTTGCTGATCAATGGGTTGTCACTAGTGCTCGCTGTGTCCAGAGTCCATTCCAGTGAGTAATTTTCAAACTGACTATTGACTTATAACAATGGAATTTTGAAAAGGGCATGATACACAATAGGCAACGACCGATACATTCATTTCTTTTTAAATCAAAATCGGTGATTACGGATCTCTCACTTGTGAAACTCGCATGTTCTTATTTCATTACATGTATAACAATATATGCAATTGGTTAGGATGGCCCAGAAAATAGCTTAAATAAAGGTTCGTATTTCTTTTAGGATCCTGTACAAGGTAGTTCTTGGTCTCCATGACCAGACTGATGAAACTATTGGGAAACCTGAAGCCTATGATGTGGACACACTCATTCCCGTAGGTGTACTTCATTAGCCATGCTCAATAAACCGTTTCCAACTAAAAGTATCTTAAAATACTACCTTACTATGAAATACTAGGTAACAATCCACGTATGTGAATTTTATTGCTTAAGGAGATTTACAATTGAGTTTATACAAGGTCATCACATTTACACTGTGTGAATATTCCCATTTCCACTGTTCGTACACCATATATCAGTTGTCTCTAAAACAATTTATTCCTTTACTTTCAGCATGAGGGTTGGGGTTCAGATCCCCTCTTTAACTTTGATGTGGCCGTTATCAAGTTGAGTAAGAAGATTGACTTCTCAAACAAATTCATAAAGATGGTGGAAATGGCCAATAAAACTGATAATTTTGATGGAGAAAATTGTACAATGACTGGTTGGGGATCAACTGAAGGTGGTAAGTGGAAAATGGATATCATGAACGATTGCTCTACAATGTGGGTAGGAATATGACGTCTGTTTGCAGACTGTTTATATCCCATATCGCAAATTCAACTTTATATCACATATCGCAAATTCAACTTTTAACCAATTCAGTTCCATTGATCATGCATGCCACAAATGCTAAATATATCGTTAAGAAGGCATCCAAATTATTTATAATAAAAATCCAACACTTTAAATTTACAGCAGGCCCATAGTAACATCTTGTATACTAATAGAGTGTAGTTTTGTGATTTAATATTATAGAATGTATTATTCCCCTAAATTCCCTCAAATAAAAAATATTTTGGAACATAGGTGCATTATGTGTTATAAGAGAACTAACACTTGTGACAGACGTTCTCACGTCTTCCCCAATTCCCCATGGTCACTTCCTCAATTCCCCATGGTCACTTCCTCAATTCCCACTTCCCAATGGTCACTTCCCAAATTCCCCATGGTCACTTCCTCAATTCACCATGGTCACTTCCCCATGGTCACTTCCTCAATTTCCAATGGTCAATTCTCCATGGTCTTTTCCCCATGGTCACTTCTTCAATTCCCCATGGTCACTTTCCCGATTCCGCATGGTCACTTCCCCAATTCCCCATGTTCACTTTCCCATTCCCCATGGTCACTTCCCCATTCTCCGTGGTCACTTCTTAAATCCCCTTGGTTACTTCCCTATGGTCACTTCCCCGATTCCTCATGGTCACTTCTCTGATTCCTCATGGTCACTTCCCCTATTTCCCAGTCACTTCCCTATAGTCATTTCCTATGGTCACTTCCCTAATTCCTCATGGTCACTTCCCTGATTTCCCATGGTCACTTCCCAAATTCCCACGTTCACTTCCCTAATTTCCCATGGTCACTTCATGATGGTCGCTTCCCTATGGGCACTTCCCAAATTCCTCACAGTCACTTCCCCAATGTCACTTCCTCCATGTTCACTTCCCCAAACTCCATGTTCACTTCCCCATGGTCATTTTCCCAGGTCACTTCCCCAATTGCCCATGTTCACTTCCCTTATTTCCCATGGTCACTTCACGATAGTCACTTCCCTATGGGCACTTCCCAAATTCCTCATGGTCACTTCCCCAGGGTCACTTCCCCAATTCCCCATTGTCACTTCCCCAAACTCCATGGTCACTTCCCCATTCCCCTTGGTCACTTTCCAAATTGCCCATGGTCACTTCCCCATGGTGTATCATAGTGTCAATGGTAACATCATTCCTAATGTCCTAGTGCCAATAGTGTATTATTTGTGAATACTGGTTTGTCATAGTAATGATGGTGAAATTTTGACTAGTCCCAGCCCAGGACTAGGACCGGCGGACCACATCTCTTTGTATGTGCTCATACTCTAAAGGATGTGTGTCCCTTTAAGAGGTCATGTCAGCATGTACAGCTAGCTATATTTGGAGTTGCCAGTCTGTCTATTACTTTGTAGCAAAATCTCAACAAGACACCAGCATGATTGGCAGCTACTTCTGACAGGTGCCAGTCTGTCTGCTCCCATTGTTACATTGTAGACACAGCGGCTGGGACAATAATTACCCAAACTAGAAACACATACCACAATCTTTTTTTCACTAAACTGAGAGAAAATTAGGGAAAGCTTATCTATTATAGAGAACAATAGAACACATGTTTTGGCTCTTCTATTCCTCATTTGCATGAAATTAGACCTGGGAAATGCTATACCTCTACAAAATCCAGAAACAGACCCAAACACCCATAAGAGTGTGGTTACATAAGAGCTTACAAATTCTAACAGCAAAACCACACTCTAACAATTGGTGTAGAATAGTTTACATCCAATGGTAAATATACCGGTATATGATATTATGCGTTTCATTTTACGGTCAATTTATTATCTAGGAAGCAGGGTTGTGTCCCCCACCCTTCAGGAGGCAGGTGTTACCGTGGTGACTCCAACAACCTGCCGTGGCTACTGGGGAGATGACAGGATCAATGATGGCATGATCTGTGCATTCAAAAAGGGAGTGGCAGGTGCCTGCAGGGTGAGTCATGGCCTCATGGGTACAAATTCTTAACTGCTTATCAAATGAATTTTTTTTTCAAATCACGCAACATGAAACAGCTTTCATATATACATTCATGTCAAATATCTTTTTATATTTTAACAGGGTGACTCAGGTGGTGCTATGGTCTGTCCTGCAGACACTGCCTCGGGTTACAAACTGGCTGGCACCGCCTCTTGGGGGACCATAGATTGTTCTACTCTTGACCCAAGCGTATTTACCAGGGTCTCCTACTACATTGACTGGATCAGGGACAAGATTGGTGCTTAACACTCTCTATGATAAATAAAGAACATCGAATTCATAAAGATTCCATTGTTGTTTATCTACCCGTAATTATTTTAGAAAACGACCCATTTAACATGAACAAGACAAAAATAATTCTATTTCAGCACTGCCTTTATTTTCCTTATAATGATACTGTAGGCAATGTAACATTTTCAATATCCAAGCTAATATCATCAAAATATTCATTGATATCTACTTTCTGTAAAGCAGAAAACCAATTTTGTATTGTATCTTCAGAATTAGAGATTAGTTCCTCCGGACAACTGAATGAATATAAGATGTGTTTTGTTCTTTCTGTCCATTTGCATTTTGCAGACACTTTGTACACTTTCAATGGAACATAGTCGAGACACACTGATATTTGGCTGGAGTCAGTTACATTTTCAGTCGTATAGTAATATACTATCGGGTAACCAAGCAATAACCCGTACATTGTGGTCCTGTTTATGTTCAGTGGTAATTGTAAATCTACCAGTTGTATGGCTGGACGGTCACTTGGCATGTTCTGATTAGCAGCACTCTCACTCTGTCTACAAAACACAGCATCAAGTTGCTTCATGTATTCTATGGTGAATGTATTGGATTCGTCCCGGTTGAGCAGAGTGGGGGCTTCTAAATATGACGATACGTCAATGTAATGCTTGTGAGTATGTGAAATCATTTGTAGACATGCGACATTGCAGACTAATGTGTCCTCATCTATTGAGACCACTACCAATTGGACACCTTGGGCGATAATACCCTCTGTTAGCAAAACTTCAACAAATTCCTTCAACATAGCGGCCTTAATTCTTGTGTAATCATAAAGAAAACTTGACTTCAACCCACAGGCAACAGAGAATATATCCGACAAGATCGGAATAAAGTGTTTCGATGCAGCTTTCCCGAGTAATTTTGTGCATTTCTTGCGGAGCTCACAAATATTGAGGCCACACATGGAGGCCGCCATATTAAATCCTTCACTGCGGAATATTGTGAGATAAATGAAGCCCGAGATTGGTTAGTGATGCAAATTATGATAAATAATTAAATCAATTAAAAAAAACAATTCTAATATAAATTTTCCATGGGAGAACGTCCAAACAAAGAGTCTTTGGTCCAAAATATAGTCATCCGCGGCAAAGTCTTGCCGGGAACAAGTTACACTGTTGGCTGCTAAGCGATTGTAAACAAATCGCAGAAATGTAGTGCATGTTTTTGACTTTTCTATTGTTTATAGGATATTTGAATCGATGCAGATATTGTCAGAAGTGCATGACTAAAGTTTGGTAAGTGGTGTTCACGTCGGATCAGTTTCCTGTGGGTAGATATTCCAGATTTCACTCAAAACGCGCTCCTCGTGCAGGTGCCCCCTGACTTAGTGAGGGGGCACCTGTTAAACAGGTGCCCCTCCCTCTTGTAACTTGTAAATTAAACAGTTGCTGTTCACATTGACTGGGTATTAATATTTAAAAGTAGCTCCCCCCCGGATTTTGAATACAAGCAACAAGGCTATTAATAAATATGATAGGGTTCATTGTGCAATTCAATAGTACCGGGTGCCGCCTTATAATTATGTAGCATTGTAGGCACATACCAGATACCTACCCCCAGTGTTCTGCTGCAGTGGAGGTGTGAAACTGTGATAAAGCTGAAGCTGGGGAGTGCTAAACTCTCCTTTTTTGACAGCTCATTGTGTAGCTATTTATTAGAGGATCTTAACAAACATGGGCTCATTTTAAAGGAATTGATAAGGGGTTAATAATATGAATCTATTTGAGAAATAATTGATGCAGGCAAACCTCCCATTCTCCCCAAGTGAAGTTAACCCATAACTTTGAAAGCATTTTTTGGTATAAAGGCCAAATTTCACATAAAAGAGAATAGTTCCCACACTTTCTACAGGAAAAAATGGTTTAGAAAATGTCTAGGGGTTTTCTTTTCATAGGGCAACAGGATGTTTGCCAGACCCCACAAAAATTTTAGCGTGCCATTCGCTATCACCCTTCAAACAGCTTCTCCATGTTAGGTCCTTGTCTGTTTGCCAGAATTCAATCCTATGTATATTATTTATATAGCAATGGATAGAGCTGATAAAAAGAAGTGGATTACCTTTTAAAATGACGTCTTTATGTCAATTTAAAGGGAAATTCTGACCAATTAAAGATCTCATATCAACTCCATAATTTTGCACCAATTCTGTCAGATTGCTAAATCACAGATGATATTAAGTCAAGATAAAATCCCTCTAAATTGTTAAAATTTGATATGATACATTGATTTTCAACCTTTTATGGGGAACTCTTCCATAGATGAAAAGAAAATAGCACAAAATAATGATTTCAGAGATGTAGCCAGTCCTGTATCCGATATCCTTGATCACAAATCTGGACCCTATTTAAACTCTTAACACTGGCAGAATTTTGGGTTCGATTTTGGGTCTTTGATCAGTCATAACTTCCCTTATACTTGGCATAAAGACTTCATTTAAAGAGCAAATCCACTTCTTTTGATGAGTTCTATCCATTGCTTAATAGGTAAAATGCATGGGACAAAGTCTTAAAAACTAGGTAAGTGCCTAAATTAAGAGGGCATACATTAGATTAATTATGTATGCACAATTATGCCCAAAATTGACCCTCATAGCGCCATGTGGGGGGGGGGGGGGCTCACTACACTACAGTCAGCCTACTTTGTACAAAGAGACCTACCATTAACCCCCCCCCCAAAAAAAAAAGGGCCTTAATAAGTTAATTTCTCCTAATTTATTTGGCCCTATGCCTAGAGCCTGTTGAGGTTCCCAGAAAACGGAGCACTTTCTTGCCTCCGCTCTCCAATTTGGCAGAATTCCGGTCACGTGACCCATGCATTTTATGTTTGTTTCCACCAAGTATTACAAAGTACCAGCTAATATCTAAATCCTGCTGCACTTAATTTTGGTAAATGATGGTAATTTTTCATGATATTACCCAGTGTTTCACATAGAGGAAGGAAATTAAAGTTTTTGTAACAAACGCAAACAAACATGAAATGCACGGGTCACGCGACTGGAATTCAACCATTTCCATGAAAGGAGGCGAGAAAGTGCTACGGTTTCGGGAACCTCAACAGACTCTATACAGAGATCTGACCCCCTCCACATGTAGATACCCCCTAATTTTAATCTTTCTTATAACAAACCATATGAGTATGATATTATTAGATCCAACGTTCACATGTAACTCATAGTCTATGGAAAAAAAGATATTGGCAATCTCAATTTTCATTCAAAATTTCCAAATAAAGTTTAAAAAAAAACACATGCAGATGTATGAACAATATATTATTGTGTCCATCTGACCATGACACAAAAAAAGAAGGGAAAAAAACCAAAACAACACCAAACAAACTAAGCAGAACCACCATCATACCTTTTGAAAAAAAAGAAAGGAATGGTTTCAGGTGCTATTTTGCTCGTAGGGATTTCTCCATAAAGCCTATCTCAAAAGTGATTTCTCATTTAATGAGTTTTCAATGCATAACGTACACTAGTGGAATTCCTAATGGACTCCAAAGGCACCACCACGAAAAACGTACCCCCTAAGGGGCCATCCATAAATGACGTTATGCCAAATTTGACCATTTTTGAACCCCCCCTCCCTCTTCATATTTTTTTTGGTCAATTTCGCAATGCTGAAGGAATATGGAAAATTAATTCCGTCATACCTGGCCTGACCCTTCCCCCCCCCCAATATGACGTCAAATCCCGGGCCTTATCTCAAGTTGAACCCAGTATCCCCATAGCCTTAAAGGTTTAACCAAAGACCCCCGTAATTGTTAACCCCCATGCAATAAGCTAACTATGTATTTCACGGCCAGATGCAGTATATTAAATGGCCCGGTTTCTAACTATGATCAAAGCATAATTTTGGCAAATAAACATATCCCATTAAAAAACATGAGATAAATGCAAAGGTTCACTCGAGTAGGTCTGCCTGAAGGCTCAGTCAGTCACATAGATCAGAGTAAAACTTTTCATTTTTATCTCGTAGATTCACATAGTAATTGTGTTCAAAATTCACGCATCAATACTCAAGATGCCAAGGCTAATTCCAGTTACTTCATACACAGTCTATCAGACCTTAAGGAAGGTTCGACATCATGGGCATTCAGGACTTTGGTGCCATCTTTGATGTCTTGGACCCAGCGTGTCGTGGATGCCTTACTGACGAGCAGCTTCATACATTCTATGAAGGACTCCACTTCACGCCCATTGACGTCAACCATGTCAAAGCTGCCATACGCTATGTCTATGGCCCAAGTTCTGACGGCCTAGTCACAAAGGATAAATTCCTAGATGTAAGTGCATGTTGTCATAGATGTATATATATGTATATGACACTGTTTTGACTTTTATAACCAGGTTCTGAAAAAAGATCAGTCCAAAGAGTCCCGTCAAGATTAGTGTGGGGGTTTCCACACCATCTGCCGCTCAGGACCGGTTGGCAGGTTTAGTCAAGATGTAAACATTTATGTAGATAGGTCATATTGTAATCCACATTATACTCATGTATTAGATAATTTTTCATGCTTTATGAGAAACAATTGGGAGATTCCCTATAAAAACTTATTAATCTATTTAACATCAAATACATCTTGATACGCAGGTACTACAGGAGATTGACCGACGTCGTCAGGTAGAGGAACAAGCTCGTTGGGACTTCCAAGGCCTTGACCGCACAGGATCCTTCCGCATTTCTGTTCCAGACGCTCTGCTTTTGTTCCGCTCCACACAAGGTGAACACTTCTCCATCGCAGCATGGCATGAATTCCTAGCCTCACGAGAGAGTAAGACGCAGGACATCAGTTTTGATGAACTGCGTCTGTGGTTGTGTGATCTGCCAACAGACAACAGTGCAGACAGTGAGTTAAAAACTGAAGAAGAGCGCATCAAAGACTTACTCAAGGACCAGACAGACAAAGAACATGCAGCTTACAGGAAGGCAAAGGTATAGGAATTAAATAAATGTCCCTTGCATTTCCTCACGTTTTTTTTTGACACTGAGAAACAATTTATCTGTATATAGTGCGAGGCCCATGCTTCCACGTTAGAAGGGAAATAAAACAGCGTATAGGAGAAGCAAAGCTATTCTATTAATATTTTATTGTTATCTTTACAGGTATATATCTTGTTAACTCGGAAAGCCGAGTTTTAAGAGACGGGTAGGGGCAGTGGAAATGTTTTAGACTGGAAAATCAGCATTTTTGACCTGGTAGTGTTCAGTTCAACCTCAAATAACATGAAAATGGTGAAGTATGAGAGAAAATGAAACATATAATGGAATAGTACACATGTTCAAGAATATGGAGGTGTAATTGTTACCTGTTATATCTGTGTTATTTGTCTGATTTTGAGGTTTGAAAAAAAGTAGGTCACCTGAAGTCCAACTTAGACGCTTGTTGCACTCAATGCTTTTCTATGGAGGTGTCATTTTGGGTGTCAGGTCCGGGCGGGTTGGGTGTCACATACGTGATCAGAATGTATTGGAAAATGATATATTGCATGTTAATCTTTTTTATATGTTTTTTTTTGACATTTCTCTCTGTATATGCATTAAAAATAATTGAATTTGGTGCTATAATCCTCGGTTATACGATTCGTGTTCGTCTCAGAAAGTTTTGCCAAAAATCGTCCGAGCGGCTGAACTTTTACGACATACCGATTGTCTTACTTTGATACAAACATGGCGGTTTTTGAATTAAATTTGAAAATATATTAGAGTGTAGGGAGAAGAAGATGAATCTATGCAAAAACAGGCATAAAAAATATGATTTGAAATTATTTGAGAACATTTGCCTCGGTAGGACGACATAGCCTGCCGATTGACGGCAAAATCTAAAATGGCGGACGCGCAATACATATGGAGTACGTTTGTTCTTTGCTGTCACTATAGTGTCAAAAAGGTTAGACATTTCTCTCTGTATACACGTTAAGAATATAACAATTAATTCGACATAGCTGGTTGACGCCAAAATCCAACATGGCGGGCATGCAATAGACCTATTAGTCTTTCGCATTGCTCTCACTATAGTGTCAAAATGGCCAGACCAAAGCTTTCCGAGTTACCGGCGAAATCAATCGCTTAAATACTGGTATTTCTTTACTCACTAATACCTCCTTCAAAATCCTTTACAGGAAGAAAATGAGACATCACAACAGAAGGAGGAGAACCGAATGTTGGCTAAGCGTGGAGCCAGGCGGAAGATGAATGTCTGGGAGAAGGATGGATTGGAAGCACTCCTTTATGATGATGGAGTAGACCGGGGCGAGTACCTACCAAGCTCATCAAGCACTAAGATCAGTGTGAGTGAGCTGCTCGACAAACTAGATGTCAAATATGACCTGCTCAGGACAAAGCTCTTCTGGGAGATGATAAACAAAGAAAGCAGTAAGTATTCAATCTATAACTCATTTTGTTTACAATACGTTACTACCGTAATCTCCCGCGTATAAGGCGCACCTAGAGTTTAGAGATTTGACCAGAAAAATAAAAAATTCATAACTTTTGTTCTAATAAATGGATTTTGAAAATTCAAAAACCTATGTGTTCCATGGACCCCCCCTAAACCCCACTGGACCCCATATTCAGTTGATGAGGTTATATGGGAATGTAAGATATCAAAATGAAGGTCTTGATCTCCCCCTTGTGGATCAAGGAAGAACTAAAACCTCTTGTATAAGATGCGCCTTATACGCGGGAGATTACGGTAAGGGAAGTTTAAAAAATAGTGATTACTGCTACCAGGGGTATTTGTAAGGTAATACACTAATCTCCCGCGTATAAGGCGCACCCTGGGGCATGTAACATCAAAAGAAAGGTATTGGTGCCCCCCTTGTGTATCCATGGAGAACTAAATCCCCGCCTTATACGTGGGAGATTACTTTCAGCCCCTACATCATTTTGGACCTGGTCTCTGGCTCAGAAATGACCGGGTCTGATATTACTTTGGGTCTGAAAGTACTTTTATTAATTCGTAAATCCTTTATAATTTCTATGTTTCCCAGATAACGTACTGCTAAGTGACATAGACCAAGTGGACGCCTTCCAACGCCTACAGGCACAAGAGCGACAAATGAGAAGGGATGCTATACTGCCACAGTCTGCCCAGACCTTAGCTGGAGGATCCGTCAGTCAATCAGTATGTAGATGCGGGTTTTTGGCCTAACACGATCTCATTATCAATTCATTATGATTATACATATACAGTCTACACACGTGTATATTTAAATCAATATGGGCAACATAAGGCAAAGCCTTAAGCAAATAAGAATGGTTAAATGCAGCCTGCAAGCACGACACTGTCAAAATTTAGACATAGCATTGAGATACATTTAGGTATTTGTGGTATAAATCAAAGCTTATATAGTGTATCATGGATTTCACATAATGATCCCCATTTACTAAAGTACACGTTATGCTTTATATTTGAGTAAACAGAGACCTGAGGAAAGTGTAATTTTCTCCATACCTTCAAAATAGTTGGAAAACAATGAGTTTTAAACACTTCAAAAAAGAAAAGAAAATATATAAAAGAATCAGCGAATCAGTGTAAATTTTATATTTGATACACAGGTGCAGTTGGTTGGACTAATGGGTGGTATGGGTGATCAGCTCAATGAGGTCAAGAACGAGGTCAATGAGCAGCGTGTTGAGCTGCAAGGAGAAGGAAAGGACGAAGCTGACGTAGAGAAGGCACTGAGAAGCAACTATGAACGGAAGGTTAAAGGTAGGCATAATGCACTTCATTGCATTGCATAATTGAAAAAAAACAACAAAAAAACAACAACTTTGTAGCATGTGAACTTTATACTAGAACGTAGACTTTATGGGAGTTGGTTGCGGCCTTGTGCCACTTCAGACAAACTATGATAATTTCTATAGCTGTACCCGCATGTGATAGGGCATTGAAAAAAAGTCAAAAGAAAAAAAATCAATTGTAGCCTACCCAACTTGTGTTACCGTCAATGGACCATTCTCTCTTTAGGCCCGGTGAGCAGCTCTGACCTCCTCGTAGCTCTCTTCGACCGCTGGAAGGCAGAAAGAGAAGAGCTGCTCTCCCGTCTCCGTTCAGCAGCTCCAGCAGCCTCAAAGGTCGGCCAGGTCCTGGTTGAGTTCAGTCGACTTGAATGGCAGGAGATTGGGCTTAATCTAGAGGAGGAGTTTCAAGCTGCTGCCACAGCCACAGGTCTGTCAGAGAGATCTCAGCCACACAAGTACACCAGGTAAACACAGTTTTTCTTCTATGACTGAATTCCTAGATGAATTGAAATAATATTAACACGTCCAGTTTCCATTGCAAACATGTCTAACTTTTCTAAGCTTCAGTAAAGTGGACCGTTGTTACCAGTTGGGTCATTAATTTTAAGTATTTTAGGAAAAAGTGGTTTATCATAGTTTAAAGTTTCTAATTCTTTCCATGGACAATGTCTATGAAGTTTGAAATAATATAGTCCAGTTTGGTGTTCCTATGATGATTCTATGTATTTTTTTTTTAAATTTTGATTTAAAAAGTTGGTACTGGGTGGTGATTGAGATTATTTTGGTGCATAGTGTGTTTTGTACACATCACTATGTCAAAATGAGATACCACATGTCAGTAATTTTGTGATCAGAATGTGCTAGAAGAATAGTAGCAGGTCATCCAATGTTCATTGGATGACCTGCTACTATGGGACTATGGGACTTTTGTCGGGACTTTTGTCGGGACTTTTGTCTCTTGCCCAGACTCGTGCAATGCATGTCCGTACTAACTCACCATTTCTCTGCAATTACCAGTAGTCCTTATATGTTAGTACTATTTGTTACTAATAAGTCGAGACTATGGAACTGGACGCGTTACTTTTTGAATTGAAGACAAATAGCTAAGATAAAGTTAAAGCAAACGCTACCTTGTTTTATAAAGAGTACCACATGTAATATGCACTTGTAAGAATGTTGTTATGTCCCCTAGGCATAGGTATTGTTAATATTCTATGTCAGGTGTATCAATGGACTCGCTGATATAATGAACTAAAATCCTGTATTCAGTTTCATATGTAAACGAAACTTGATGAACCCTTTGTCTTTATAGGTTTGATCCAGACAGACTGGGCCAGGAACGTCTGGCTTCAGACCGGCTTAGACAGCGAAAGGGTCGTAAGCTGAAACCACCACCAGCTGTGGCCAGTGCACCACGGGGTGCAAACACAACGGAACTTGTGTCTGCACTTATCAAAGAAGTTTACTGGAAACAAGCTGAGGAACGAGAGGTAACTTATAATAACTGACGTCTGTATTAAGATTACTATAACTAACTGTTTTTAAATTAGTGTACAAATGATGAAAGCAGTACATGAAACTTAACCCATGTATTCTTCTGTGCAGGTATTGGTGCAGTTGTTGGTGGGACGTGATGCGGCCAGTGCTAAAGCAGCAGCCAGACAGTTAAGTGGGCCTCAGCGTCACCATAAACGCACAAGTCTGCGCAACCAACGACTTTCCTGGCGCAGCAGCAATGTGCAACACAGAAGCACACATAAGAGTCAGCAAATCAAAATACTTCAGGAGGGTGCGTTATAATTACTTAAGATATTATTAGCGCGGCGACTCTAAGTCCTACTAGTGAGACTTGTAGACTAGTCAATGGTTCAGAGTCGCCACGGTGTAAGGGATAGGGGAGCCCTGATTTCTATTTTCGTTCACTGTTCTTCTCCTATGGACTATTTTGGCACAATATTGAGGCATTGTTATCAGCATATGTATGTACTAATGGTAGATAACTTGTTTTTGTGATATATGTTTAGTTTGGGTTTTATGATTAGATTAGACATTTCAGCTCCTGGAGCTCTATGGAAGATTAGCATAAGACAAAATTAAGATTCACCAATACATCTCTGTAGGCTTTATGATCTGATAATTCTGTGGTCTGAAATTGCTGTATATATGTACTAAAGGTTACATCTCACGGGGTTATGGTACATTTGGATCATATATTCTGTATTTGAAGAAGATATTTACTGTTTAGAATCTCTATAAATCTCTATGGAGAGACAAATGCTTAACTTGGTGTACCCTGTCTACAGAGGGGAGGGGGTTACCAGTTTGGTGGGGAGGGGGTTGTGACCAGCTGTATGCTGTTGGGGTTGGTAAGACTGCCACACACAACCCTAGTCATTCTGGGGTCCTTGGTGCATATGGTTCTGGGTCATTGAACATGCCCACCTCTACCATTTGTAGTGGTCATCTATGGGCAGGCAGAACTTCTCGGTAGTAGACCTAGTAGTACAAGGCAGCACAAGAGTTACAGGGTGAGCCAGATGGTACAACCTTTAATTGCCTTTGAAGTTAACTTTCCTATTATTCTATCACTAGACACAAGATTACAAGTTGCCGCGCTATGTCTCACAGGTCTATTCTCTACTATTCTATTAAAATCTACAACACTACGGTTTTATTAATTCATAGTTTCCTAGTCTGATTACAATACCGAGCTATCAAAATCATAGCTTATTTTTCAAGCATTTATACCATCCATATTCAACTAATTCAGTTTTTTTCTTATGGGAATACCTCTATGTAGGTGTTGGTCTGTATTATGAGACAACAAGGTCAACATTGGGTGGCAGTGATAGTGCGGTGTGTGCAGCCGTCCTCGCAGACCTTCAACAGACTCAAGATGCAGAGTTTCAAGAACTGCTGAATGGACTCTACACAAAGGTATTTCTTCCAGAACTTTGAAAATATGTCACGCTTCATAGGTTAAATAACTTTTTCTCTATTCATATCCCCTAATAAACAGAAAGCTTCCCAAAGTATCTATAGAATCATTACTGTAATAACCTCATGTATAAGGCGCACCTCGGGGAGAAGGCACGCTCTCAACTAGAAGGAAAACTACAGGACACATCTGGAATTTCATTTTGACCAGTTTAGTATTGATTAAATATAAAATAGCCTTGCCTATAGGGCACACCCTGAAGCTAGGCAGATTGTATAAGGCGCGGTAAGGGGCCATCCTGACATACATGTATAAGCTGCGCCTTATACACGAGGATGGATGTCGGTCTGTGACATGACGAGGAGGTACTATTCTAGTTATGCATTAAACCTGTGTTATTTTAACGTGCCTTGTAGAAGGAGAAGGAGCTGGAGAACCTATTAGTGGCTGAGAGCAGCTCGCGTACAGAGGAGCAGCTTGACACGCTTGCTCGCCTGCTTCTTGGGGTGTTTGAGGTTCGCGATGATGAGAAGCCACTCCTTACAGCCCTTGATGCCAAGTATGACGCTCTGCGCCATGTCCTACTTCTCCATGCTGTACGTGAGGAGCTTGGCCTTGCTTGGACCAGGTATGCTCCCTTCACAAAGTATCTTATCCATATTACAGACTTTTGTTTGGGCATGTCCTTGATAGTTTTATTATTGGATAACAAATCTTTTGCACATTATCTGTAGATTGGACAGTGATGAGAGGCAGCGCCATCTAGTTAAGAAGAAGAATGATGAGCAGCGTTTGAGACAGGAAGGACGGTTTGAGGAAATGGCGCAGCTCATCACCAAGATGCCCCAGGTTAGGATTAATTCAGTTTAAAGAAAAAATATGGAATTTATCTGAAGGATGTCTATCATTTTTAAGCTGTCAGTAGCTGTTAGATATACCAGATTTCTTTTGTTATCACAGAATATTGGCACAGTACGGCAGCTGATGGGTGAAGATCGTGTGGAATTTAGTCGACGACAAAAGATGTTGGCGGAGAAAAGAGATCAGGCTGCAGTACAGGGTCAAGATACAAGCCTTGTTGAGAGTGGTATGATCAAGTTTTTTCTTGTAGTATCTTAGAGAATATCCAGAATGTAATACGTCAACCTTACTAGAGCTGCATCATAGATAGTTGTATTCCAATGATCATTGGTAGCTCATCATGTTCAGAAATCCAAACCTTCATGTAGAGTATCATCTAATATTCTATATCCCCCCTTACCACCATACAGATGAGACACTGCTGGAAGAGACAAAAGGCTCAAACATCCTTGCTGACTTGCTCCAGCGTTACTATGTCGAACAAGACTTTGTCATTAGCTGGTACAGGTCACCTGACTCAAAGGCCAGAGGTCAGGGCTACCTGAACCTACCACAGGTCTTACTGCAGATAGAGAAGCGCATGTGTGAGAGAGAGGAGTGCTTCGACTTGGGCGCGATAACTGTGGGACTCACTGAGAGAATCGATGCTGCGTCAGAGAGAAGGTCAGTCGATGTTTCTTAACATTTAAGGAAAACTTAGGTATGTGACCTATTGTACTTTTAGCGGATTGCACAGTTAAATGGTATCACTAACTATGTCGATGTAGGTAAAATGATTTACTTAAGAAATGTGAAGGCATATAAAAATTATTTGTTAATCAATAAAAAATATGGGCTTCATCCACTGATAACATGACTCCGTTGAACAGACACCCATCAGACCGACAGCGCCAGGTGAGACTGAGCACAGCTCGTGTTGAAGCTCGAAGGCAGAGGGTGGAGAAAGGACTGCCTCGTCAGAAGGAGCTGGATGAATATGCTAGACCAGAGAAAGGTTTGTCATACCTGATTTCACAAAAGAAGTATTAAAGCTCAGCTTGTCTATTTGAATTTCCTTTTTATATTTATTCATTTATAAATATGCTCTTAGGCCTTAGACTAACTTTTCATACATGAATGGGAAAGTTCATATACCATATTACCCATATACGTATGGGATGCACCCTGAGTTTAGATTAAAGCTAAAACCGCACCTGTCTTTTTTGGGCAGTTTATTATTAATCTAATATAATCGTAGCCTGCCTATAAGGCGCACTCCCTCTTTTGGTAAGTTATATACAGTAGGTATCGGTAGGTAGATATATCGGTAGTTCTTTAATTCCCTTTCAGGAGATTTAGTGGCGTGGATGGAGTCCTTCCTGCGGGAGCAGAACAAAAAGCTTGTGGAGGAGCGTGAGCTGCTTCTAGGTGTATTACAGGATGCTGGCTTGGAGGAGCTCGTAGAGGTAGCCCGGACCATGCCACCCGCGGAGCGCACTTCCCGCCTTGCTGAACTCAGGGTCAAACGCAACAAAATGGACATGGAAAATCCAAGTAAGTAGCACCAATAGTGTGAAGTTGATTTGGTTCAGTAGAAATCTATCTGTCAAAAAGTGTATTATCATATCCCTTTATGGACAATTAAATGTCTATTGAGAAAAAAAAAATTGGTGTGGAGTTCGGGTAAAAATGCAACTAAACTTTCCTAATGCACAATATACAGTAGTACAGTCAGAAATGGTATTGTGCCTCAATAAAAGGGCAGTGCAAGAAGTGATGAAATCCCCCACTTGTATTGTAGGTCAGAGAGAAGAAAACTACAGTATTATAGAGGAGGCTGCAGCTATCCGTTGTGTTATTAAGCGAGAGAAGATGGAGACGACACGCAATGATGTCAGTCACCGTGATATTGTTGTGGACCTCCTGACCGAGCTGCAAGACGAACAGGACAGTGAGATGGCCAACTATGTTAGCAAGATTCATAACATGGTATGAAGGGTTTGTTTCCAACTCTGATAGTTTTGATAAATTGTATTGTTCAGTCAAATAACACTTTGATATTTCCTATTCCATGCTGTGTGTGCTTGAGTGATATCATCTTTTTATTCCAATATTGGTGTAGGGGCAGCAAGACATTATTTTAATAGAATCTCCAAAAATGTTAACGCATGATGATATAAAAATCTAAGTTGATTCATAAAGGAAGCAACTCAAGACAGATCTTCTTATTATCAATTTTCAGAATAACCATTTCACATTAAATATTCCGAATGCTGTCAAATAGTAAAATGTGTAATAGTATTGTGTTCTTTTTTTCCCTTGGAACATATAGACCTATGAGGAATTAAAGAAGGCTCGTGAGTATGAGATCAATGCACGACACTGGGGTTCTGCTGAGAACGTAATCCTTGTTTTGACACGTCATGAAGGGGAGGCAGAGGATGATGTACTAATAGCTGCCCTGAATGAGAAATATGATGCACTTCGAGATAAACTGCTCGCGGATCTACTCATGAAGCAGATTGGGGAGGCTGAATGGGCAAAACTGAGTGAGCAGGAGCGACAGCGACGACTGATGCAGCTCAAACTGAAAGAAAAGAGGTTACGAAGGGATGGTGTGTAATGATTTTTCATTGTTCAATTTTATTACTTTTATAATTTTTTATGCGTTTTCATGCACTTGAACTTGGTAGAATTTGATAATCCAGGATTTCATGCATGACCAGTAGAAAAGCTAAAACTGACAAAATTCATCTTATATACCTTATATTTCCCTAACTAAATCCCACTATCAGGCAATCTAGATGAGCTGTCGAGGCTGTTTGGAGAAAATCTCCAGAACGAGGAAGCCCTGCGTAAAATGATGGGTGACAACCGTGCAGAGTATGACCGAAAACTGCAGGAAAGACTAGCACGCAGACAAAAAAGGATTGATGAAGGTAACCATTATAGCTTTAAGAAAAGCATGATCTGCTCTGGGCAAGAAAAAAAAGAAGATAATTGACTGGTAGCAAGGCCCAAACCACCTTATTTGTTATGGGCCACACATGATATGAGAAGCCTGCATATACTCCAGAGTACAGTTACAATAGGAGCTTGGAGACATTCTGGCTATGTGACAGCTGTCAAGCGATTCCTATTTTTTCCTATTTTTGGGCCAAAATTCCTATTTTTCCTATTTTTTCCTAATTTCTCCTATTCTTTTGGCTAGGACACCTCTTATGTTCCTATTTTTTTGGTAATGCTATTTTTTGAGATTTAAAAAAGAGAGAAAAAAAACGTGACTGCCTTGGTCAGATAAGCATGACAAATTCAGGGTGTGACTGCCACAGGTATTTACCCCAGAGAACAGTAATATCAGTGGTGGAGGGTATTTATCCCCAGAAAGCACCAGAATGCATCATTTGGCTTCTGGAATTTCAACATTTTTTTGGTGGATACCCCCCCCCCCCAGACTCCCAGCCTACAACTTGGAACACTTCCCAACAAAAAAGTGGTTTACTTTTGCCTAAGGATGCAATCAAAATGCATTGTCTTAAAAAAAATGAGTTTCACAATGTTCTTAGGGGAGGGGGGATGGAGAGTATGGTACATGCTAATTGATATGGTGTGCCAGAATGCCTCAGAATGCACCATTTCGAGTCTTGCATTTCAAAATTTTCTCGAGGGTCCAGCCACCAAACCCCCAAACTTTAAAATGCTAGATGCTTAAGCTGAATGTTCAATTTTAGATGGTGTTCATAGATACACCAGTATTGAATATTTCTGGTAGCGCTCTTCAAGGGCTTTCTTGTTTGTGAAGGGAGGACATATTCCCTGTCCCTCAATAATCTTGAACATATAAACTGATTTCTTATCTTATATTGTACATACTTTAGAATTGATATATGTTCAAATAGAATGCACCTTTTCAAGTCTACACCCTCAAAAAATTTCTCTGAAATCTTATTTAGACATGTGTATCAAACTTGGCCAATTTCGACCCTGGAATGTAATACTGCAGAACTTTGTAACCTTTACGGGTGCTACCTTTTACCTTGCTGACCAAGACGCAACCTTGTTGCACTGAGGCAATGGTATTAAGATGGAGGACAGGGCTGATTATTGGGGAGGTTTTTGAGCTGTACATTTGTACAAACATGCACATACTTATTCCTATTTTTTCAGGTTTTCTCTCTATATACTCCTACTTTTTTACTTTCAAAATTCCCATTTTGCTATTTTTTTCATGACAAATCTTGTTTGACACCCTTTAATAAGTTAGTGAAATAAACTCGTGCCTCCTCCTCTCAGGTTTGGATCCAGATGACGATGATGAACTGGATGAGGTAGATGGTGGTTCATCGACTAATTTACTGGAGGATCTCCAGGCCCGCTATGAAGCTGAGAAGGAAGCTTTACTCCGCCAAATGAGAGGTCAGTGTTGGCTAGAATAAGTTCTAACATGTCAAATTGATTTATCAGTGTGTTATGTTTTAGAAATGTTTTACCTTTGCGATTTACTACATAATTCATGAATCCGGATTGAAAATATTGAAAGGTCGACTGATAGTGTTTATGAAGTGTGTCTAAATAAAAAGTGACATTATGGTGTATATTTAGGTCTGGATGCTAAACATTTGAGTGAGCGAGAGCGCCAAGCAGAGTTGCTGCGGTTGAAGAGGGAGGCCCGGCGTGCTGAACGAGAAGACAAGTTTGGTAACGCTGCACGTCTCATTGGGCTCGCTGAGAGACAACAGGGTGAACTTTCTGAAAAGTAGGTACAATGGACTGTAGAATTTATTTTTTTCCCACAAACAAGTCAATAAGTAGGTCTAGAAAAACCTTTGGTCTCTATTGCTTTAATGTAATAATTAAATGCACATCTACTCTTCTTAAAGATGGTAGAAAGATTAATATATGAATTGAGAAGTTGGAGTCTATATTTTAAATGGAAAAAAAATTTAAAAGAAAAAAGAAATGTCTTTTTAAACCAGATTGGCAAGGGACCGAGAACGCCAGGAGCAGTTGGCAAGAGAACGGCTAGAAGCACTAAGGAAAAGGCGTGGTCACAAACAGAGTCTACCGTCTGAAGAAGTTCTCCGTGAGGGCACACAAGGGGAACTACAGGTTGGTGTTTTGACAATGCCTTGTTTAGCCCTCCCCCCTCACTGATTACATTGCCCACCTCGTGGGCTATTCAGCTCGAAAAATGAAGATCTCTCTTTTTGTCAAAAAGGAAAATGTATTGAATAGACAATATCCTACATATTCCTTTGCCATGAGTTATAATTTGCCATATCAATGCATTTAATTACATTTTATATTCCTTTCTTAAACGTCGTTGGTGTTTGCTTTTACTGAATAAATATAATTTGTTCATAATAGGATGCAGTAATGAAGAGACTGGATGAAAAGCATGTGCTGGAGCGGGAACTCCTTGTAAAATTCCTGTCCAACTTGGATGCCGATACCACACTGCGAATCATCGCTAAGGCCATGTCACCGCTAGAACAGGATGAGAAACTCCAGAGTCTCAAAGAGAAGAGGATTAACCAAGGTTTAGGTAAGCCAATGTATTGTCTATATGAATACTATAATATCCCATGTTAGGCATACTCTAAATCGAGCCGAGGACTGTAAGTCACAGCTAGGCATTGAATTTAGGCTGTTGGTTATACAAATTAAATGTACGGTAATTATATACTGCCTGTAAGGCGCCCCTCTTAGACCTTGGGAACCTTGTTATTACATTGACTGTGAGCATACCATTTACCGTAATCTCTCGGGTATAAGGCGCATCTTGCGTATAAGGTGCACCTAGAGCTGAAGAATATTGTCAAAAAAATCAAAAAAAATCATAACTTTGGTTCTACTGAATGAATTTTCAAAATTCAAAAAGCTATGTGTAGCTAGGGCCTCCCACACCCAGTTGAACCCCACTATGTTATTTTTTGAGTTAGGGGGAATCTAACATATCAAAATAAAGCTCTTGGTGTCCCCCTTGCGGATCCAGGAAGAACTAAAACCCCTCGTATAAGACCCGCCTTATACGCGGGAGATTACGGTATTCAACTTCATTGACTATAAATATAATTCATATTTTATGATATCCAGAATCTACCATGGAGAACCATAGCATCCTGCAGGAAGCCGCTGTCATCAAGTCTGAGCGGCGCAGACTTACCTGGGCAAGTAAATCTGACGAAGACGTCACAGATGATGATATTGCAGTGTCATTGTTGGCTGACCTTCAGCAACAACAAGATAAAGAAGCCGAGGCCACCCTCAACGAGGTCCTAGATAAGGTAAGGAACCAATGATATGGAGATCTTGTTTCAAAATGGAAGTAGTGAATAATGGAAAGATTTATCGATTGTGCCATTGGCACATCATCATAGTCCATACTTGGCAAAAAATGCACTCACATTTCATCATATTAATGTGTGATGATTGTTAAACCGTCAACAAATCTCTAAAACAAATTGTAATGAATCATTATGACATAGTATAAAACTGATGAACATCTTCAATTTTATGTGAATAGGGTGGTTGCCAGGTAGGAAGCATGGTGTTGCATTTTTATTTAATTTGGAAATAACTCAAACTGGTGCCCCATATCCCCCAACCCGTAATTGTAAAGCACATGTGGTTTGCGCATATAACAAATGATTTGTTGTTCATCAGCAGTTGTGATAGATTTAAGATTGAAGTATATTGACCTCTAAATGATGTTTTCCAGCCCAAATTTGTCAAATTGTACCTTTTAAAAGAGAGAACAAACGAACCAGGTTAAGTGTTTAAATATTAACCAACTCTTTTGGTCTAATTCAATACCTTATGGAAAAAAATATGGTATATGGAAGTAGAAACCCCCAAAAACTTTAGAAATATGCACGGGTGATGATGAATAACCTCGACATCAATGTTACTTAGGAACTAACCTATGTTTTAAGGGCATGTTATCCTGATTTTATTGTCTGAAATAACGTACACATATATAAGTGTTTTAAATGCAACCTTTGTTTAAGGAACTAGCCCCTGTTACCCAACATTCCATAATATTCCAATTGGCACTAACAGTCCTAAACTGATAACGTAGAATGATTTATGAAAAAGGATCTTTTATAAATGTACCTGCGATATCATTAAATGCAATGTGCAACTCCAGGCTAACATGAAATTACTAATTACCTTATATACCATTCTACGTTTTATCTAGCATTGCACTCTTATCAATTTTCGCAGGACACAGAGGAGCTCATTGCGATGCAGGTCAGCATTATTGAGATGACCAAACAACAGCGTGCAGACAATGTGGCAGCAATACTCTTTGCGCCAGAGAAAGAGGATGAGCAGAATGAGCTACTCGCCGCACTCGACAGCAAGTATGACGCACTCAGGGACAAACTACTCA
The DNA here is from genome assembly GCA_949317995.1 of Acholoe squamosa. Lineage (NCBI taxonomy): Eukaryota > Metazoa > Annelida > Polychaeta > Phyllodocida > Polynoidae > Acholoe > Acholoe squamosa. The sequence goes on along the minus strand of OX439035.1, from coordinate 70,790,838 downwards.
TTGAGGCGCTTATGAAAGAAGTAAGTACCATTTTTGTTATGCATTGTACTATTACATGTATCTGGTTTGAAAGCATCCATTGATGAGAGCAAGAACTGATATATGTATTTGTGAGAACAAATTGTTCATTACATAAGTATCATAATAGATAAATGGATAATGCAAGAAAATTTTTGATCATCATCAATACATTAGAGATAGATATCGTGGTGATATTAGATATAGCACTTATCTGTACTTTGTCCAGGCTGGTGAAAAGGAGTGGGAGATGTTGTCAGAGGGTGAGCGTCAGCGGCGACTTGCTGAACTAAAACTGAAGGAGCGCCAGCTCCGACGCCAGGGGAAACATGAAGATGCAGCAGCCCTGCTTGGTAAGCTGGTCTTGTACTATATGCCTGCCATTATCATACCACCTACTAAGTCATTACTACATTTCTATACTATTTGGCATTAAAAACTGATCAGATGAAGCACTCATATAGGAATATAACCACTGCCCATTTGTTGGTATGACTCACTACAAAGAACCACCCAGGTCACCATTGCATTTGCATATATCACAACAATAAATGAATAGGGAGCTTTGATATTTTATGTTGTATTTAAAATTACGAGTTAACCGTCAACATTTTTGCTTTACAAGGTGATGCCCTAAAGAACCACGAGTCATTGCAGGCTCTAATGGGTAACAACAGAGAGGAACAGGAGAGACGAATCAAAGAGCGACTAGAACGCAGGAAACAAAGACAGGCACAGGGTAGGTAAAACTATGAGACACACATTTAGCTTATGTCTTATCAAGGTTGCTCCATTGTGTAAATTACAGGCATTTTTACTCTCTATCGTATCGGGAATTACTCTATATATTCGCACACAGGGATGTCTGAGGAGGAGTGTGAGCGTTTAGAACAGGAAGAGATTGCAGCTGAGGAGGAGGAAGACAAAAAGAGGAACAATGTCTTATTAGACCTCATGAGGAATTATGATGCTGTAAGTTCCCTTTGTCAGTGGATAATCCTTCGTTAGTGGATAATAACATAAGTGGTGACCAGTGCCTATCTATGCTACACACTAATGTATGAATATTGCAATTTTATAAGAGAGTTCATATTTTTCCACCATGATAATTTTATACATGATGTACTTGGATCTTTCCAGGAGAGAGATGCATTGTTGAAAGCAATGCAAGACAGTTTGAGTAAGGCGGAGAGGGAACGTCTCCGCCAGGCTGAACTTGCTCGTTTAAAACGAGAACAGCGCCGGGCCAAAACTGAGGAGAAATACGATGCTGCAGCTATTGTACTTGGACTGGCGCAGAAACAGCAAGACTCGTAAGTTACCTCCATGATTAATGGAATACATTTGGGTTATTTGTATGACCTGTGCAGGGATCTCCCAAACTTACTATCTTATACAGATATTACTAAATACAACATGTAGAGAAGACATTTCTGTACATTGATGTTGTGAGTGAGGTTTTCCCTATCAATCTTTGAGGAGGAATGCTGGAATCTAGGAGACATTATATCTATCTTTATCAATATAATATTCATTTTGTCACATGTAGTGCTGAAGCAGAAAGGCTCAGGCAGGAACAATTAGCCCGAGAGCGTCTCGCTGCGAGGCGAGCTGCTCGCCTGGCCAGACAAGGAACTGCTCAGGAGGACTCAGAGGAGGAAGTTGTGGCTCCTACAGATGACAAGGATCTAGTTGGGCTGCAAGATGCCATCTTACAGGAGACAGAACTTAAACATAAAGCTGAGCGAGAGATGCTCTTACAGGTTGGGGAATTGTTGTAATCCATGTATTAGAGATCGGTGCCCACTCATGATTAATGTCTGATACACAAAGTAATTCCTTCATGTCGGAATAACAGTATTCAGCACCTCCCTTTTCTGGAGTTTTAGGTTTTAGTTACTTTACACTCTGTTATGAATTTACTACTTGCTCTGGACAAACCCAAGCATAGACATAGGAACTTACAGGCGTTGAATGGTTTTGAAGTATGAAATCATAGTGCTTGCATACATTGCAATTACCGTTTTGCCTGTACAGATCTTAGATGAGGAAGCAGAGGGGAAGCACCGTGAAGCAGCCCAGGCCCTGAATGCTGAGCAGCGCCTAGAGAAACAGGAGGAACTCAGACAGCGGCGAACATTGTGGCGTGAACAGCCAGATGCTGACAAACAGCTCCAAGATGAGCTGCTCAAAGTGAGTTTCACCTATGGATTTTTTTCTTAAACACATCCAATTCACTTCAACGATTTCAGTCCCTCATGATATAAGTATAGGGTTCCACTATTTACTTTTTGTTAACCTATTCACTTTGCTGTATGCTGATGACACTATACTTCTCTCAGACTCTGAAACTGACCTCCAGAAATCAGTTGACACTCTTTATGATTAATGCCAGAAATGGAAACTAAGCGTTAATACAAGCAAATCAAAGGTCATAGTTTTCTCCAGAGGTAAGGTGAGAAAGATCCCCACATGGCACTTTGGTCCAGATATAATCGGGACAACCTCGGAGTACACCTATCCCGGTGTTACCTTTAATTATAACGGATCCTTTAACAAATGCTTATCTAAGCAAGTACAACAGGCGAGGCGAGCAATGTATGGTGTCACCGGCAATGTTAGAAACTACAACTACCTATAGATGTAGAATGTCAGCTCTTCTACAGTTGTGTTGTCCCAATCCTGTTATATGGATCAGAGGTTTGGGGGTTTTCTGACACGTCACAATTAGAAACACTACACTCCCAAGCATGCAAAAACATGCTCTACCTACATAAGAACACATCTAATAATATAGCCAGAGGTGAGCTGGGTAGACACAGCCTACAGTATTATATCAACCCAGACAGTGCTTAACTATTGGGCCCACTTGGTAAATGGGAGAGATTCAATAGTGAGCTATTCTGTCTACAAAATTATGAAGACGTTGTTTGACAAAGGTCCAGTACAGTCCAACTGGCTATCCAAAATTAGGACCTAACCTAACAACAACCTAGGCATAACCTACCTTTGGGACACAGGCTGTTTCAACACAGAGTGGTTAAAAAGATGGATAGCTGCAATTGGGTCAGACTAGCAGGTGCAGATATGGCATGATTCCTTGGCTAACTCCAGCATTTGCTGTCTTTACCTATCTTTAAAGGTGACCTCAACCTACCTGCCTGCAGTTTCTTCACAAATGAGCGTAGTAACCTAATCAACTCTAATTACCTTGTAGATGATGTGAACACTAGAGTCTCAGAGCTATTTTATTTAACACTAAAGATGTGCCGCAACTGATTAAGTTAGCAAAGTTTGTAAACCTTGTCATGTTTAAGTTTACCTCTGGCAACCCCAACTGACTATAGCCAGGAAATGGGGCTAACTATTTAATAGACAGGCACTAATTACGCAAATCAGTTATATGTGATATATTGGACCAAGTTTGTCATGTTAACAGTCATTAATTTGATATACTATGCAGTGGTACTGCTTATAAAACAGAGTACTATAGCAAATGAGTCCACTAATCAAAATGTCTGGTGCTCATTTAGGAAAATGCAAATAACCAATAGTATTAACCTGTATTCACTCCCCTAGTTTACCTAGGAGATATTTTTATAATTAGATACCTGTAACCATAGATTGTTGAATGCCATATGGTATCCTACTGTCATACCTAGTCCTGACTACCGACCTGGTACTAAGCTAAACTTGGTGCTCATTAGCAATGTATGATTATTGTGAACTGGTTTATTATGTATGTATTACCATGTCATACTAGTCTGTATTTAAATCTAGTCTTAAGATAGTTGGTGCTACATTGCTTTGTATATAAACATGATTTTGGTAGTTAGGAAGTACTTATGAAGGATGTGACTAGTTCTTAGTTACTATTCAGTTCAGTATTATGGAGTTTTGTATCTCATCTATGTATCTCATGTACCTCAATGAGGTTTGGAGAATAAAATCATTGTCATTGTCATTGTCACTGTCATTGTCACTTCTAATCCCACCATACTTTATCTGCATTAATAAGACTTAATAGATTGCCAATTTAATCAAAATCAACTGCTTTCATCTTCAGGAAGGAGCAGGGTTATGTCTTGAAATAACAGTGGAACAGTTAGCGTCTGGTGGCAAGGATACTTCAAATGATGCCCTGCAGGTGACTTTACTTGCTGATCTACAGCAAAGTCAGGAACATGAAATGAGAGCATTGGCCAACACCATGTCCAAAGCAGTAAGTACACAATTAACTCAGCATTTTAGAATGAGGTAATTATGTCTCCTTGTATATTGAGATGAAGATCAGTATATCAAAAAGCGAATATCATAGACACGGGATAGTTCAAATAAAACTCTGTCAAATAAAATAAGATTTTCCTCACTTAGGTTTAATACCCACTCTCCATTTTGTAATATAGGATGCAGCAACCCTGCATGAAGTGAAGACCGTCCAGGCTGAGGCTCGGCGTAGACACCTATATGACAATGTAGCGGCTACAGTGCTTGGAAGAGACCCACTGCCAGATGAAGATGGACTCTCTGCTGAAGAGCGAGAGGCTGTAGGTGCTTTACAGAAGAAGTATGATGCTGCTCGTGACAAGCTGCTAGTTGAGGTACTGACTGCAATTTTCTTGTTATAGACAAAATGCGCCAATTAAATGCTAGATTGTCAATTTGAAATATCAGAGTAACTTACAATATAGCATATCACCTGTGGCTGTATACATCTATTAAGTAAGAATCTGTAAAAATCATAATGTTATTCAATATTGTACCCATAACTCAATAAAGTTTACCATAGGAACTTCCTCAAATACACTTGGTGTGAATGAGTTTTATCACTTCTGTCAGGCTTTGATGAAGGAGGCTGGTGACCGTGAGTGGGCCATGCTCACTGAAGCTGAGAGACAGCGAAGACTTGTGCGCATGCGGCTGGAGGAGAAGCGTCTGAGGAGGGAGGGGAAGTTTGATGAGGCAGCAGCACTTTTAGGGCAGAACATCAAGGACCAGGAAGGTCAGTCACAAATTACTGCTCACTTCTTTTCATTTGTTTTAGGGACTGGAAACGGCATAGACAAAGTATTGCAGTAAATAATAGTGTCCTGTATGTCACTACCTGGCGCTCACTACCTTTTGTCTAAACTGGTCCCCTCAAAGATGTCACCTTTCTTTTTCTGCTGAAATGTCTACATTTCTTCAGGTAGTTCATGATTCAATCATCCTGATACCTTATATAGAAATTCAATAGACCCAACTTTCCTGATTTCTTTTTATCAACCCAGTATTTCCACATGCTCTTCCAAGGTACTCACGATATTTCAGGCTGAGAGTAAATTTGACGTTTTCTAACATGTACAGCACTTCAAGCAAAGCTGGGTGAGAGCAGATCAGAGCAGCAGCGGCGTCTTGAGGAACGTCTCAAGCGTCGTGCTGAGCTGAAAGCCGAGCGGGAGGCAAAGGGTGAGTCCACAGATGACTTGCTGCTTGATGCCATGGTCGACCAAGAGATGGCAGTAGAGGATGAGGCCAAGAAAAAGGTGTGTGCATTATTCAAAGTCTATTAAAGACAATCCCTTTTTGCACAATATGTGTTCTCGTGAATATTTGAGTTTCCACTTTTAGTATACAAGCCATTAAGTACCATTCATTTGAAGATTTTCTTGGTATAACATTCTTGTTACCATTTTTTTTTTCAAATATAATAATCTAATCGAACATTTCTGTTCTCTTCAGAATGTGCTTGAGAGTTTACAACACCATTATGAGGATGAGAAGGAGGCCCTATTAGCTGCTCTCCGCAGTAACCAAGACAGGGAAGCACGAGAGCGACACCGACAATTGCAGATGGCGAGACTCCGTCGTGAACAGAAAGTTATGGCCAAGGAGGCCAAGTTTGACAGTGCAGCAATCTTACTTTCTATGGCAAAACAAGATGAAGAGAGATTGGAGCAAAAGTTAGTATCTAGAGCGATTCCTTCTCATATTTTGATAGAATTGATGTTCTTAAGCTGCTTTATAGCCTTGTAATGTAGTATTGAACACCATTGTTAGTCAAAAGTAAAAACCAATATAAATATATAGGCCCCAAATCTGCAAATTCACAGTTCTGCAATGGTCTGTATTATTCCAGATACACCAGTGAGCAAGAACGGCAGAAGCAGCTGGCTCGTGAGCGTTTGGCTGCCCGTCGGCAGCGGAAAGCAGGGGCTGGCACAGGTGATGAAACTGATCAACTAAAAGAGGCAGAAGAGAAACTGAAGATGGCACTTGAATCATCATCCCAGGACAACGACGGTAAACTAGAATACATGTAATACCAAAGTGTTGCCTTGATATTCCCGAGCAGAGCTTTAAAGAAATACGTTACCATCATAGCACTTCGCATAAAAGACGCACCATAAATTAATACTACACGGACTTAAGTATGGCCGAACCAGGGTCTTGATCTTGAGCAGTTCTATACTAATCCTACCCCGCCTATAAGGCGCAGTAATCAGCGGCTTAAAGGAACAGGGCTTTCCTTCCAACAGCCATAGATGAGCCATAAGTTTATTGCTAATAATACTACCAGTATTTAAATCATATCTCGGCCTTGCCTCTATAGCACATGCTAAAGCAATGGAGATATCTTCTGTACGCTAATCACTAACACACTTCATATTTTACCCACTCAGGAGAGCTTGGTCTAACAACGGCCGTGTTGGAGGAGATGACGCACAAACATGGCGATGAGAGAAATACCCTTATGGACCTGTTGGCAAATGTTCAGTCCGACCCCAACACTATCATTGCTGCCAAGGAGCTTGGTTTTGATGTGTGTATCTTTTTTTTTTAATTTTTATTATCTACCTCAGTTAATTGATAAATATAGCCAGTAAGTGACATCAGTATTAAAAAGTATGTTGCAGGGACATGTAGAAAATACCCAGCAGAGAATTCCCAGAGGGGAAAAAACACTTACCGTAAACTCCCGCGTATAAGACGCGTCCTCTACGCCAAACAAATCCCTACTGCGTCTTATAGGATTTCCTCAAGTTTGGGGTGCGTCTTATACGCGGGGTTTTCCAACATGTCATTTGGGAAAATTTGCCGATGACAGCTTGAACTCATAGCGCCAGCACCGCGGCAGACCGGTCGCTGTAGATTTGCTCGGCGGGGAAGACGCCGACCGTGTGCCGATGACAGCTTGAACTCATATAGCCAGCAGCGCGGCAGCCCGGTTGGTGTAGATTTGCTCGGCGGGTTTGACGCCGACCGTGTACCGATGACAGCTTGAACTCATAGTGCCAGCACCGCGGCAGACCAGGAGGTGTCGACGGGCGCTCGGCGGGGAATACACCGACCGTGTGCCGATGACAGCTTGAACTCATATAGCCAGCAGCGCGGCAGCCCGGTCAGTGTAGATTTGCTCGGCGGGTTTGACGCCGACCGTCACACCGTGTGCTGATGACAGCTTGAACTCATATAGCCAGCACCATGGCAGACCGGGAGGTGTCGACGGGCGCTCGGCGGGTTCAAGCCGACCGTGTGCCAATGACAGCTTGAACTCATAGAGCCCTCACCGCGGCAGCCCGGTTGGTGTACGGGCGCTCGGCGGGTTCAAGCCGACCGTGGGCCGATGACAGCATAGACTCAACAGGTTGACAATGCGGTGTGGCTTGCCGGGGTGTAGGGAACACGTGGGCCGATGACAGCATCGACTCATAGCGCTAGCGCCGCGGCAGACCGGGGAATGGTCTGCACGCCTGCCGGGGTGTAGGGACGCATGGACCGACGACAGCTTCAACTCAACAGGTTGACACTATAGACAAAGCGGCGTGGCTTGCCGGGGTGTAGGGAACGCATGGGCCAATGACAGCATAGACTTAAATATTTTTTTTAATTTTTTTGGGGGAAGGGGTGGGGGGGTGCCTCTTATACGCGAACCCCCCCTTGGTGAGTTGGGGGGCGTCTTGTACGGGGGTTTTTCTAAATATCGATCCAGGGAGGTTGGATGCGTCCTCTACGTGAACCAGCCTACCGTGAGTTGGGGGAGCGTCTTCTACGCGCACCGCGTCTTCTACGCGGGAGATTACGGTATTTATTAAATGTGTTATCATCTATTTAGGAGGCAAAAATGCAGTTGGAGCAGTACCGGCTTGATCGTGTGCGGTGGCAGAAGGAATCGCGTAAAGCATCTACCCGGCTGACTGAGACTGGGGAAGTCACTGATGCAGAGAAGGAAAATCTACAAAAGACACTGGAGGATGGAAAGAAGGAGCAGGAGAAAGTGCTGCTTCAGGCTCTCGGCATAAAACTGCACTGTAACTTACTTTTTGATTGATAACCAATGTTTATAGATACATATTAGTACATTTGATAACAGCTTGTGTGATGCCAGTGGAACTAAGTCATAATAAACTACAAAGATAAGGACAGTGATATTCTAATGTGCGACAGGTCCAAAGAAATCATAGAGATAAGAGATATCAGACTAGATAAAGTAAATTTCCTTGGGTGCCATAATTAGAAATTTATACATAAAGTGTAAAGATGGATTTAGGAGTTTTAATGCTATGCATCGTATACTTTACAGTGGAAGTGGATGCTTTGAGGAAAGAACAGCCTGGAATGTCAGAGAAGGACGCTATTGAAGAAGCGGGGGTAACTCTTCTCGCAGACCTGCAGATGAAACAGTCAGCAGAAATTTCTGCCATGGAGAACGTTTTACCTCAACAGGTTAGTGACTCATGAGTACTGCTTTATAGAACCATAGTTACATGATACGCAAGAACTAAGAGAATGTTTTCCTTGTAACTATTTCGAGATATCACATTAGAGTAAAAGTAACCTGGTATACTATAAAAGATGGCACTGACACATTTTAGTAATAATTTGTCACCTTGCCCCATAAAATAACAGAAACTGTGAACACACGATTCAGTATATAGGCTGTGGAGACTGACAGCTTTGTAGGTATTTCGAAATATTTATGAGGTCCAATAGAAAAACCTTCTTTTCATTATTATGACTTTGAAGGGAGAGGCGATGCTGGTTAAGCTAAAGGACACCCAGCACTTGTCTAAAACCTGCGGGTGGTACGAGAACCTTACGAGCGCCATCTGTACTCTACCGTCACTTGATGAGCCCAGTGATGAACCGATCCCTGACAAAGGAGAAGTGGTACAGACTCTAGAGGCTGAACTGGAGAAGGAGAAAGAAGAATATATAGAAAATTGTGAGTTTAAAAACCCTTTGTTCAGAATTGCTCATCTTTCAGGTTTCTCCGCTTTATGTTATAGGGCATAAGAATATCAGTATATTCAATCTGTCTACCTGTCTATCAGGCTTCAAGCTTCTGATGCATTTGTAAGTCTTTAGAGAGACTTTCGAGCAGCAACTGTCAGTTCTCATAGAAGCTATCATACCCTTTCTAGCTACATTTGCTTCGCGAGCTTAAGCTGATTCTGCATTGAAATAAGTCCAGACTGTGTATTTGATACAGCTTTGTATCTTTCTGCTTTCTGCTTGTTATACATTATCTTTGTGATTTCCAAACATTCATAGGCAACGGTAAGTTGTGTTGTGTCTAAAATTGCATGAAGTACTGCAGTAGAAGCCTAATCATACATGGTAACTTATATGACCGTGCCTGTACAGAATGTTAACATTTCAGAATGAAAAGTGGATTCCAGATTTTGTAGCAATACTATGGGTTTTTGCCTGCAGTCCAGTTGAAGTGATTAATGAAATTAAATAGTCTTGCATGTCAACTTTATCATTTGATCGATTATAAGTCCAAGAAAAATAAAAGGTGTGTTTCCAGTAACATAGCTCAAATAGCTAGGGTCGGTAGGTCGGATTTTTTATATATATTTTTTTAAATTTTTATTTAATTTTTTAATTTTTTTTTACATTTATATAGGAAATATTAGAGCACATATCAATGGATGTATCAAATTCTTTGATTTCATTGTAAAATAATGATGGGAAAATGACAATGTGAGAGAGGGGAAGAACACGAAAAGTATACAGGAAAAATTGTCAAAAAGTAGTGAAAAATTTCTTTAAAATATGAAAAACTGAGACAAAATTCTTCAAAATCACAAAAAAAAGTTTATTTTTGCCCCTGTTTTGCTAGGGTCGGTCGGGTTACTGGAAACAAACTTTTTTTTCTTTATTCGGCCTAATGTACATACTTTGAGAGATTTATTTCTCTCTTTAACTAGATACATGCTGTAAAGCCCTACTTCCAAGCCAATCCCTTTTGATCCCCCTTTGATGTCCCCCCTCTCAAAATTGGTTTATAACCTTTTGCCGAAGTCTGCATAGTAGATTTATTTTTCTTCAAAGAATGGTTTTGGTTCAACTATGGTCAGCTTATAAGTGGAGTTTTATGATGTGTTGTTTTCATTTACACAGTGCCTGTTTGGGACTTTGACTTTCAAGAATTTCTTAAATCACCAAATCTTTTTCATTTGAAAAAAACAAACAAACAACAACAAAAACAAACCACACTGGTAGAATGGAAGTAATATAATGGTATATATGTGATCTCTTTGTGTGTATTTCATGAAAAGAATGGTTGATTCTTTAGGTTAAGTCATCTATGAAAATTACGCAGACTACATCTTTAGTAAAGTTGATGAGACACCTGACAGACAGTATGCCTGTCTTTCTTTGTTTGATAACATTTACAACATGTAAAAATTATCAATCCAGTTCTTTGTAAAAACAAATGTTTCAACAAACTTATAGTGAATCGAATTGTCCGAGGAAAAGGAAGTATTGTACATTTGTGACAATAAATGTTATTTTGTATAGTACGCAAAGCTCGCCCTGGTGAGGAAATTGACGTAGAGGCTGCCATGAAGGAGCTTGAGGCACAGCAGGATGCAAAGCGAAAGGTAATTGTCATTTACTTAGTAATCCAAATGAAATGTTGCTTGTCCCCTATTTCTTCCATCTGTCTCCTTGTTACAAGTACTTTCAACCAAACCTATCAAGCGTTATTACTCAACTCATCCCACCTTTGGTGGAAATTCCATGACTAAGATCAATAGTGTTTAAGATTGAAATACATCTACCTATTATATCTATTTTTTATATGTATTTCTTGCATCCACCTTATCTGCCGTGGTTCCCACACGAAAATAAAGCACATTTCAATCCCCCCAAGGCTCTTCAAAATGCTATGGAACAACAGAAGCAACAGCTGAAGAACCGCCTGGCAGCTAAGCGTCGTGCCAAGGAGGCTGCGGAGTATGAGGAGGAGACTGCTGTGGCACTGGTCCGTAATGCCGAACGGGAACACTCTTTTGTTCTGGAGAAAAAGCAGAAAGAAAAGGCCAGACAACAGGACCTGGTAAGTTAGTTATGAATTACTAGTGAATGCATTGGTGGGTCTGGTATTCATGTCTTACTGTGAGTTTTCACATTTCATGATTTAAAGTATCAGTTTGTGAAAGCAGGAACACGTTTTTCTTCTTCTTAAAAAAAAGAAAAATTCGTAAGTTTTTACCAAAAAAATGTAATAAATTACATTATGGACCTGTCGATAAAAAAAGATCTAAAAAAAAAAGAAAAAAAAAGAAATTCTTTTTGTAATCTAGCCATGGTCTTTTCCAGCGCAATTCAGTGACATCTGTGTCATTTGTACAGTACTTCGATTGCTGTCAATGTGTCATTGGTCTTGTAATAAATCTGTCACGTGTCCTTCAATTATAATAGGAGCAGTATTGGGGACCAATTTTCAGAGAGAAGGTACCAAACGAGATATCTTTTCTTTATATTATCCGTTGTAAACGTTTCTTTTTCATTCTTTTTTTCTTTATCAAATAGTATGTCAATAGACGTCATCAGTCACACACCATACCTACATACACCCGTTTATACTCGTTAACAATGATTTTGCCTGCGCCAATGTTGCCAAAATTATAAGCTGTTTTAATTTTTAGACCTTACATAAAAGAAATCGGTAGTCAGTGGTATTGTAGATACATAAAACCTGTTGTCTTTGAACATATCACAAAGAATTTACGTAGCCTTAGTACCTAGGGTAGGATATGCACACATGTGACGTTCAATATACTTTGATTTTACCACTCCCATGTCACGTGAAATTCCATTCAGTCGCTTTTATTTTATGTTTTCACGTACCAATAGACTTCATGCATCAATGGATTCACTGTGTTAAATTCTAAAACATCGTATTAATGCGTACAAGAACTTAAATTTATGCTGACGTTGTAACAAGTCTAAATTTTTGATAAAGTCTATTATATTGGCCTTTAAAAAAAGGAAAAGAGACAGGTGTGACAGGAACTCTTTTGCAAGAAAAGTCAAAGGATATTCAGAATTCCACTCTCTTTTGAATGAGGCACCAGGAACCTTCAATCGAATTTCAAATCCACTTAGATTTCAATTACTGTTCTCCCATTATTGCAAATGTGAGGGTCAGATATAGTATTTTATAATGTGATTCGGTGACATATCGTAATTTCATTATAGATGGCCCAGCGGTTGGCGGCTAGACGGGATGCCCGTCGTCTTGCGCAGGAGAATGAGACATACACACGTGAGAGTAGTGACGTCTTTTCTGATGTTATGTCAGATAGCAGCTCCAGAGTCAACACTCCTTCACTTCCGGTACATCAAATACATTTAATCTTTAAAACTAATTGCAATACACGTAGTGCCAAAGAAAAAATCTGCTAATAAATAATAGAGATCACCACATTGAGAGGCTGAAGGTGAAATTGCTTTTATGGAAATTCCAAACAGAGCAGCTCCATGTTCGTCTGTTATATTGGTTGACAACGCAAATAACCCTTTTTTCCTTGGCAACGTAGTGGTTGGTATTGCAAAACTAAAGTATTGATAACCCTGTGATGAACAGGAGGCCACCATGTAATCAGTGTAGCACTGCATGGCATAGGTGCATTCTTTTACTCAACTCTGGACTGTAATGAAGATAGCCTAAGGCAGCAGTTATGTATCATTCTCCAGTTCTGCACATAATTGCAGTGCACATAATTGCATAGGTACCATGCCACCTTACTATCCCGCCCTTGATAGGTAAAGGCTGCTTTCAGAATAACAATAGTTTTCATGGTTACAGGGGGGTAGGATGCGGCGCGAGAAGACGGCGCTGGATGTAGAGGTAACTGAGGACCAGAAGAAGGAGCTCTTCTCTCAGGTCGTCAGGGAGAATGCGGACTGGAAGCGCAAGATCAGCGCCGACCAGCAACGACAACAAGATCAGGTAAGTTATGATATATTGATGGGGGGATTGGCCAGAGTTGTACATGGCATATTTTTCACAGATACTATAAATAAACGCACTTGGCATCTTATTACCTTTTAGGGATAAACAAGGTAAAGGGGACTTTACACATGTTGATGCCACGTTTGACCATGGGTCTTGAACTCTAGCCTATGCAGCTTTATATCTCTCCTAAAGCCTGTATTCCACAAAATATTGCACAGTAGTTTGTAGTCCTTTATAGCTATAGAATTTTACTGCTGTAGATATTAACCTAATGCTTATGTAGAATTGTGCGCCAAATTATATTATACATGTATAGAATGTTTGTCGCTGTAGCTTATTAGTCCACGCACTCTGTATATGCAGCAACAGTAATCAAGAGTGAGCTTACCTTGTGATTTTTCTCGGCTTGTAAGAAAGGTATCTTTCATGATAGGGAATCGCATGTAATGGATACTCTCTTTTGTAACCACTCTATTCTATCTCATTCAAGTGGATTATTTCTCAACTAGGCCTTTAAGAATCGAGGTACATATTCCGATTCCTTGTTATTACAATGTTTTATTCTACAACTATATATCTGGTTAGGGCGTAGATAAAAGATTACACAATCTAATCATGGGTTCTCTATAGTTGGCAAGCTCAGCTAAAACTGGAATTAGAATTATAACAATTTCCACATGTGTAACACTTCCAGTTAGAGGCAAGAGTAAAAGAGCTACAGGTAAGGTTCTGAGTGACTGCCTTCAACAGATGATATAAAATGGATTATAAAGGTACATTCATTTAAAGCTGGAACTAGGGTTGAAATGTATGATATATGGCTTTTAAATGAATCTAAAACAATTTCTTTGTGTTTTGTGAGGGAACTGATTATTTTTCACATAATCGAATCAGGCGGCTTAACAGGGCTTAGTTCTTTGGAGTTGTACCTACAGGAAAGATATTTTTCATGCACATAATTTAGCAGACGAAGATATTTCCCACTTTGCCCCACTCACCTCTATGAATGAAATCTCTGTTTTTTTTCTTGGTCTGTACTTACATTCGATCGGGTATTGGAGTGCGCTGTACAAATACTCAACCTAATTTTGAAATGAAATGTTTGGTTAACAATGTGCATTTTTCGTAAAAACTAACTAGGTTTTGAGTGAATATTGCTTCATTAGTTTCATCCTTTGATCATTCATTCTGTGCTATAAAACACTTTCTGTGGCCCCAAATATATTTGCCCCCTCCCGAAAATTGATAATACTTCCCCTCCCAAATATGAGGGATGGTTACTTGAATGTGGGGAAAATTTAACCCACTCTAATTAAAAAGAAATATAGTTCAGATAAGCATGTTGATTTGAAAAGTTTCCTGGCATTAAAGATTGGACTTTGGGCTAACCTAGATTCGTTTCACAGGCTCTTTTTGAATACAAATTTACAAAGCAAGACATATGTAACCAGAGATGACTTTAACATGAGATTCAGATTACAACATGTGGTTGTTCTGGTAGTACATATTGGATAGGGATGTGTTGAGATGCTATTCATAAGATAATGCAAATGATTATAAAAGTGTTTTCCTCCTGTAATCACAGGGCAAGTTATGAAGTAATACCCAAAACTATAGCAGAACATTTTTACCCTGAATGCTAACTGATCTTATCCGTGATTCAGCTTCAACGTCGTCTCCGCGACCGATCCAACAAGCGACAGGAAGAGGCTGATGCACTCTTCTCACTGGGCATGCGCCAAAAGACAATCCTGGAGAAGACAAAACAGGTATGTTTGGATATTTCTTATGTGAACTCCACAGCATGATCCATGAGGTTTAATATCATATGTCTTTGTTAGTATAACATACATGTATATGAAAAACTGGTATAGGCCACCTGGTATAGGCCGCCATTGTGTTTTAAACTTTGTGATTATGGTCTCTATTTTACATAGACTGTTCTAGAATACTGTATGCCTCAAAAGAAAATCATATAATTACCAACCAATGTGCTTTATTTTGTGTTCTCCTTAATAATCCCGTCCAATGATAGATGATGCTTAAATTATTACAATGATAACCAGAGCTTTCCAATCTGATAATACTAGTGAAGTGATCAATTTTGCAATCACGATCTTATGAATGAAATAAAAGTGATCTACTTGAAAATTCATTTTCTTCGAGGTGCGATTCCTAATCCTTTATGATTATGATTATTTTCTGAAGGCTGACGCTATTTTGAAAAATGCAAGTCACAGTGGTTCTTGTTACTAAATTATGTCAAGAATATATAGGAGCTATTGTAGTCTTATGTGTTACAAGTTTTATATATAGGATAGAGTAACTGTGTCCTAAGGTATGCATTTCTGAAGATTATGCTCGTAAATGATAAAACAATAGCATTTTGAGTATATTTCCATAGTATTACCTGTGTTGAATTTACGGAGAGAATACATCGTCGTCTCAGTGCAACAAGGTTGTATCTGCATATTTCAAGTTTTGCAGGAAAGGCAAAAGAAGGGTTGCAATTACTATAGCACACATTTGACACAACCTCATTGCATTGGAGCCTATGGACACAAATATAGATAGAGCTTCAATACTTTCACAGAAGGTAGATGAGGGTCGATAGAGGTTAAAACAGAAGAGAACTCAATTTTGCCAAAATGTCAGTTACAACCTTGTTGCACTGAGGGGACGACATGTCCATTGAATGTTTCAAACCAAATACCAGCGTATATCCTAATATAGTAACGGTATGCCCACGTACAAGGCACAACTTATACATGTAAAACTAACCCGTAGTGTACCTTATAACCCTGGGTATGCTTCATAGGTATAGGTGGGGTCAATATTAAGGGGTACCATGGAGCAATACATTCATCTCAGTGTGTGCCTTATACGTGGGTCGCCTCATATGAAGTTTATTGGGGTAATCATATTATCTGGATACTTGTGGAAAGGTTAGATTTAAGTCATATCAATGCTTTGTAAAGATATTGTAAGAAGATCTAAGGAAGTGTTAAGCACAAGATAACTAGCAGTTGAGTCTATTCAGGCTAAGTACATACGCACTTACCGGGGTATAGGTCAGTCATAATAAGTCTTTGAGCAGAGAGGACCATTAACTCTTCAAAGTAGACAAATTTATCCTTTGGAAATCACCGATAAGCTAAGACTTGGACTGATAAGGACTCGGTGGTAAAGTTAAAAAAAAGTCATCAAATCAATGTTGTCAGAATATTCTATCTTATCAACCGAATCAATTCAATTTTCTGTATTTTCTTGTATATAGAAATTGCATGTATAGAAAATATGAGCAATCATTGAATTACAACAAGTGCACCACGGTAATAGCCTATAATTGGCTATTCAGCGTGTTTGGAAGGTGGCGAATTCTTTAAATCTCTATTCAGTCTTTCACCAGTACCCCTGAAATATAGGGACATAGCACTGTGTGCTGAATCTTGATTATAAGCTGAATCATGATGATAAGCTTGATCTTAAGCTCTAAAACACACTTAAGGTATGACTGCATTGTTTTACCATTTAACAGGAGGAGCGTGATCGTCAGATCACAGCAATGAAGGAGCGTGTCGCGCGGGTGCGTCATGAGCGAACCATGACCATGAAAGACATTAGTGACAAGAAGGCACGTAAGTTTGATGAACTGGTTGACCAGGGCGCAGAGGGAATGTCCGAGGATGAAAAGATGGCCCTAGCTGCTAAACGAATTGAAACCAACTTCCGTGAGTCACAGCGTGGTGCACCTCCCCCAACCACTCCTGACACCAAGGTTGGTATCTTTATTACCTTATTACCTCAAATCATTCACTTATTCAAGTAAAATTGCAACATGCATGATGTAGAGTATGTCATAAAATACCTATCCCGAGCCCGTGCCATCTATTGTAAATGTTATGGGCTAAATCCTTAGTACGATGATATTGACACAGAATACTTGCTGTAAAATATCTCAAGTAATAGTTTGTGTTTGATTATAAGCCACCGGATAGGCCATTATGCACAGGTATTAGATAAATGATTTGTCTCCCCCAAATAGCAAGGGTAGCTCTACACCTTACCTCCCAGTTAACATTGACTTACATTTCAGATCTTGGAGGAGGAAGAGGAGGTAAAATCAAGTGCAATACAAACTATTTACTAACATTGTTCTGTCCTGAGCGTGTGTGAATACAGCAGAGGGAATTTTTCTCTGTGTTTCCCTTCGTGCCATATCCTTATCTGAGTCTTAATATGCATAAGACAAACTACACTCCGCCATAGGCTCACAAAAGATAGAAGTAAAATCAATATGAATTGACTTGGACTGTGATATATTCTATCTTTTACTGATGAGATATGGCAACAGAACATTAAAATACAGCTGGGGAATAGATTGAACAATGGAATAATATTTGAATGGGATCCATTGGAACTTGATTAAAGAATAGGTGGATGGTGGCTAAAGGTTTAGCTTTTTGGTAATGTATTAGTAAACACAGGAATGGGATATCGTCGTTAAAAAAAAGAAAGGATTGCATGGCCATGGTAGCGGCAATAATGTTTGAAGTCGAAGAGACAGGTGGTACCAGTGGGCAACACCATATGACGCAGAATGAGACCTGCAGAAAATGTCTCTGTGTTTTATGTTTATCAAGAAATGGCTCAAATTCAAATCAATAGCGACAAGGTGCAAACCCTATTGGGTGTTCAAATACCTTTCAGGACCTCTCAGGTGTGAATGATGTCAGGATTTTGTCTGTTACAAGGTAGTGGAGTTACCCAACTGTAGTTTATAACATACCAACGGACACTTAATCTATTCTATAATTTCACCTACGCTCTTGAAGAGAATAACATTATATATCCTGAAGCGGACATGTACATGTGAATATTTGCCTTATTGCTTTGCTCCCTCTTCAACAGGAAACATATACTAATATACATGAAACCTGTTAAGCCTTTTCAAAATGTGCTGTTGAATATAAGGGAAACGTGAATGCTGTCTATCCCACTTTTCCTGCCTATGAATTAAATTGTATTTGTTTTGTATCATATTTGCCAAAGATGTTGTTTTTTGTTGTTGTTGTTAAGGGCTATCTATGTAAATATGCTTTAGCTATAAATAAGCTCACTTCCCTAGGCTTTGGATGACCACTGGTAATGTATCTACGCTAATTGACAACACTGGGGAATTACAGTAAATCATATTGGACATACAACGGTCCTTTTCAAAGATTTCGATTTTCTTAGTTATGCGAAATTAATTGCCTGTACATGTGGATTCGAGGAAATCTGGCTGATAAAAATGTTGGCCATTGTAAATGTAAATGCATTTCCCACTGTTTGAACATACACCTTTGTTCTGATTCAGGAAGAAGAGGGGGCAGCTGGCGGCGCTCCGGCTCCAGCGGCCGAGTCATCAGGGAAACTTTTGTCCAAAGAGGACAAGATGGCAATTCTAAAACAGCGGCGCCTGGAGAAGAAACGCCAGCGCCAGGAACAAAGCCAAGAATAAAACCAAGAATAAAGGCAAACGTATACATAGAAGAGAAGCAACAGTAAGGCTAAAAGTCGAGAGTAAGGTCAGGAGGAAATGGGCAAAACAAGTAAGATTATGAGAAAATCTAATATTATTGGTATCAGATTTCTTGATTAACCGAATGTGATATTTTAAGTTATCAGGCTTACAAACTGCCGATAATGGTTATTCTTATCTCATCCCACGGAAGACAATAATCCTTTCAATGAGTTTATGAATTACGAAACGTCAATTAGGGCAGTGATTAAAATCATGCATGATGTCCGTTCGAAAACCAAACATCTAGGCATTGGTTTGGAAGTGGGGGATTATTCATCCTTGTGATACAATATCCGTCCAAGATCGATCTATGGTGTTATCCAAAAGCATTTTATAGTAAAAGTATATCGCATTTTCTGTTTTCTGAGATCCTTTAATTTTATAATGTCCAGCAAGAATGTCCACCAAATCATATTCTTATCATTTAATTATATGTAGAATATGTTCACATATACCAATTGGTAAAAGTATATGTATGTTGATTGGATGCCTAATGCAATATTTATTGATTATAAATACATAATAATCAAGATCATCAGTTGAGATCAGGCTTTCTGATATTGTGATATTCATGTGTATGGGTGTAAAAGCTCTTTGTTTATAGAACTATTTTCTACATGACGAATCCTTTACAGGTGGCAGCTGGTCTGCAACATTGTGTAAAAATCCCGGGATTCCTAACTGTATCATTATAATGATAGTCTCTCTATATTTGTAGCACAATGTTATGTATGAATTCGCCTATATCTCTGTTATGTCGCTATATATGGATGTGTTCCAGTAGTATATTTCCAATAAATGTTACACAATAACTAGCCTGATTTGACATATTTTATCATATCAAATAACCCAAAACGCCAAACTTGCATTCACACATAAGTAGTCTTATGTCATGGCTAATACGAACGTCACTATAGATTAGTACTAGAACGGCCGTATTCAATGGGGGGCATTGAATACAATGTGTTCGTATTCAATGGCTCGTGATCACGTGACCTGCTGCAACAAACAGGGGGAGTTTTTTCTTTATTCAAACGCAAATTATCCTGTGGGCCATGACATAAATGCAAATGTCAATTCCCATTACATATTTTTGCATCGTATTCCCCTCATTTGCTTATTTATGTCTACCGTAATCTCCCGCCTATAAGGCGCAGCTCGCGTATAAGGCGCCCCCCCCAACTCACAGGGGGGCTGTTTTGCATATAAGGCGCCCCCTCAGGGCAGATTTTTGTTAATTTAGTACTGATCTATAGTAAAAATACCCCCCTATAAGGCGCACCCCAAACTCAAGGCAATTTACCTCCCACGTATAAGACCCAGCAGCATTTTGTTTGGCGTATAAGACGCGCCTTATACGCGGGAGATTGCGGTAGAAGCAATGATAGGAACGCTGTACACAATGATGTATTGTATGGTAGATTTATTGGGACAGTTAGGTTTTCATGATACATACACAGTACATATAATCAAGCTAGTTTCCCTATATCCTGGATGGTTGCAGTACCGATTATGGTTACTAACTACAAGTTAAATTCTACATTGTGTAATGTATTTCCCTGAGTATCGACTATCATAATAGGCCCCTCAAGAATTATATTCTGACAAATATCAAATAAATAATGCACTTACATGAACTAAATCATTCATATCCCCGAGCAATTTTCTAGCCGTTTTCTGCCATAAAACAAAAAATCAATTTTCATATCGAAAGCCAAACTATCCCCTCTCGCAAGAATAGCTGCGTTCGCAAATAATTTACATAGAATGTTTCATCAAGACCGTTCCTATTATATGAAAGAAAATTACCTGTAAGGCAAACGTTTGCATTCATTTTATACATCAAACAAAACCTGTGCAAAATGTCATAGATTTTGCACCAAAAAAAGAAAACCATTGGAATAAAGTTTTAAATGTATTTACTGTTCGATAAATCTAATGTCTTTTTGTTCCCAAACAAATGTTTCCAAATCTTGCGAACCCTGAACAAATAATCGCCATTCTAGGGTTTGGGATAGCTTGCTCGAAAGTGGCAGCTACGATATAACAGTAGAGATGACATGGCATAGGCGATTCAGGGGTAATTTCTTATTTTCTTTTTCCTTAACTTTATAGATAAATCAAAAGAAGGGAAACATGCCTCTCTCTGCTTCTCACCCCCCCCCCCCAACTCATATTGCCACAGATTACTAGTGATTGAAACACATCTGATCATCTATAGAATATAACAGAATGCTGTAATGCACCCAGAAATAAAAAAAGTCCCCTGTCAATAAATGACATTGGATACATGAGATCAAAGGCTCGTTGCTGCATATCTATATGCATTGTGGTACAGTAGCGCGATGAAATTATAGAGTAAATGTCGTTTTCACTGGATAAGTACAGTACATATATGTGTATTGCAAAAGTAATCTGGATGGATTATCTCGTTGTACAGAAAGGGCATCTGGTGACTCCACTAAAAGACGCCCTACCTCTCTGGCTGGGCCATCTGACTGAGTCTTTATCATAATACCATGGTACGACTTAAGCATTTGACTAAGAAGGCAGTCTATCTGAGCTCCCTGAATTTGATAAGATGATTAGCACAGTACAAATAGTGCCACGAAATATGAGCTTAAAGCTACAAAGTGGAAAAAATGAAAATGTAACGTTTGGGAACATTGGAATTGGTTTAGATAAAGAAATGATTGTGAAACAAGTTTTCTTTCATCCAAAATCATTTTTGAAAACTTACATGTTTAGCGTCAAAGTTGCATTTCGTATCAAAACAGAAATGGAAATGTTTCTTTAGAATGTCAAAACGACTTTTTTTGTTGGTGCTCACTTTGTTGTTTCTAAGGTCCTAGAAAGCATCGACAAAACCTCTTTTATAAACATGAAAATAACGTTCTTTAACAACAATAATATTACATTTTCGCCAAGTGGGCTGACAATAATGTCTCAACAGCAGTACAATAAAGCTTGTGTGGTTGATGTCAACTGAATGAATAGTTAGGACCAAAGGACGCGCACTGAACTTATTAGCTATACTGCTGTCCAATGTACTATTTGAAGGGTGCTCTGCGTTGTTGTTTGTCTTCCGGTTCTCTATCTGCCATTGGTAGTTTGTCTCCTTTCCACGGTCTGAAAATATGAAGGCGCTTTACTTTTCAATGACAAGTCAACATTTGAATTTTTCAAAACTTGTCGTCTGAGCTGAGCTATAACAGGGGCATGTCCATCAATTTTAAATGAATTGAGATGAAATTCACAAAAAAAAAAGAAGAAAAAGAATTGAAGCGTTGTGTAGACAAGACTAGGTTTACTGTATATTAAACTATCTTTATTGGATCTTATTTTGCATTTCAAAATACTTACTTGTAATACATTCTTGGGGCGTCCTCTAAATTTATAGGTTGGAACACCTGCAATGGTATAAGGAATAAGAGGGCATTAGATAACGGATTCTCACGTTAAATGTAGTACCCGCGTTGAAATACTGGTATATTCGTACCCGGTTACGCAATTACTTTCCATGAGTGTTAAAACACTGTTAGACAAATCCTGTATAATGTTCATAATTGGTCTATACATGAAGTGTGATCTAAACTACGTCATGCGATTATATTGGCACATAAATAATGACGGCAGCTTGGTTCCAAGTTATTACGAAAATGTCAAGAATCACATATCTAATTCGGTCATGGACATAATATGTTGATGTCACATAGGCCTACGCCCTTGGTGCTCTTCTATGTAAATGTCATAGGCATAGTTTCTAAGGGTGAACTATAACTACTTCATTAAATTGTATTCATTTCCTCAACATTTAGTAAATGTTGTTAGATCTATTATCAGCCATATATCTTTCTCTACAAAAAGTGTCCAATATTAGCTGTATATAACAATAGTTATTACAATTGTTACAAGATGGACAGGTATACGGATTGGGAAAGGATTTTACAGCGGTGGTATAGAATCTAATGTAGGCTATTGAAGTACATGGGTTCTATGTACCGTTTACCTATAGATCTACATATACTATTATGCATATGGCTACATACCTATTATATACATTGACAACATAATGGCATTGACGTGCACAAGACAAAACATAAAGTTTATGTTCTTCCTGGAATTTAAGTTCTATTTTTGATTGGTGTATCTATATCTGGGAGTTGTGATTTGCGTCATTTTCATTAATGACCTGATAAAATCCACTGGTCGCAGAGGCATGTTCATATGCATTGGCTACATATATGCTTTCTCATCTTACATACCATCGTTACGAAGCAGACATCATTCTGTTTCAATATCGTCTACTTGGATTTTAAATCTATTGAGAGGGATACCCTCTCACAAAAACAATGAATATTTTGTAATGCTTCATAACTAGCCAACCTTTTTGGTCCTCGGCTTTCCCGACAGCTGCATTGGTTTTAAGATAAAAATATATCAATCAAACCCACAGTGCAATCCTAACAATGTGTAGGCCTACACTCGAGGAAACCTGAAAATTTCATAACTCACTTTTTGCCAATATTGCCAAGAGAAAATGTATTTCTATTCTGCAACACTTAAAAATCTAAAACCAAAACCACAGTTGGTAATGATCATTTACTTTGTTCTTATTCATTCAAAGATTATCAATGGGGAATGGGAATGAGAAATATATGATATAATGTTATTTGCTTTGCTCACTTGGATATAGTTTTGCTTTAGAGGAGAGGCATCTATGTAAGGGTTGGTAGAACGGTTAGTAGTAGTTTTGGTGCATGGCTGTGGCTCTACTACAGCAGTGGTCCTATTAAAGGCAGGCCGTAGGCTAGAGGAAGCTGGAGCACCTCCAGCTTGGATCTTTACATCTGTAATACTCTTGGTTGGTGCTCTCTCCATGGTTACTCTCGGGCTGGCTGAGAAAGGCCGAGAGTTGCTGTTAACTGGCTGCGTTGTACGGGTGTTGGCAGCAGCGGCGGAGACGGGACGTTTGTCCTTTGGTGGTGATGGGCGACATACTTTTGAAGGATTCTCAAGCCATGCTACAAATAGAACAAAACATGGGATGAGGCAAGGCTACATGTATAGGATATGAATAACCTTGAGATGAGAAGCCCTTTGAACCTGGTGGATTTTCCTTATTACTTAGTCGATATTGTTTCTGGACAAGGATGTCTGGACTTTGTAAATATGTACTTAGCGTGCTGTCTTTCTGTTTTGTTTTTGTTATTTTTTGTTATTTTTTTCCCCTTTTGGCAGTTATCTTCCTTTTTTTGTATTATTCTTGTGTCTTCTGTATTATCTACTTTGCTTATGTTTTCCTTGTAACCCTGATACTCGATGCTGCAAGCTCAAAGGTTGACTCACATCGAGGTTATATCATGTGTTTCGCCCTGTGAAATATGACTCAAACAGTCCATCGATCATTGTAAATATCATTTTCCATATTTGTCATCCTTAACACTAATTTACTAAAAGGTACCACTCAATTTAATCGTCATTATTATCACTTCTTCATGTAGTTGAACGATTAATAAAGCTTTGCTTATAAAAAAAACTACTATAATGATATCCCCTAATCTCTGATTAGACCTGGGTAGATATCATATTAGAGGTGATAGTCAAAGCTTCAAAAGAATCTATTTTGGAGGAGAATTCAGTACCTTTTAAGAGAGGAAGAGAGAGAGATAGAGGGTAGCGTCTGGAAAATCTGCCACTTTCTGTATACTACTTGATTTGCGAGGACCTTTGGAACTTGGGTAATGCATGCTGAGGTATGTAACGGTATACAAGCCAGAATAAGCTAGCGACTTCTATCTATTATACATAGGCCCACTAGAACATACTAATCTTTTATCGACTATTGTGGGGGTTGGGAGTATATGCTGAAAGCGTGTTCGCAAGTGGTAATGATACAAGACTGAGAAAAATGCCCTTTCTTATATACTACTTATTCGGTAGCCCCTATGCTACTACTTGCAGTACGCTAATGGTACTCGATCTGATAAAAAAAATCAGAACATCCTGTCTCATTTAAAACAACGATAACGTACCTATAAACTCGTTTGTAGATCTTGGTTTGGCCAAATGTTGTCTAACGGCGTCGCCATACTCCCTACGCCGACGGACTACGTTAGCGTCCCTCTCGGACGCTGACATCCCGCAGCGGAAGGGTCGGTGATGTTTTTCGCTCTGGCTCGGCTGCCGGAACTTCATCGGACTTTTGAACGCTGCTAGATCTGAATTTTGATGTTATGAAAGATTACACCTCAAATTACGGGATAGTCCAACAATGCTTGAAAGCAGTCCAGCAGTGTATAAATCCACACCATCAGACTGGACAGTGCTGCATTCTTTCATGGTTGTTCCCACTCTACTACATAATGGTGAATAATGGATTCTTGATGAACCCTCTGCACAGAGAGTTCCATTGAGGAAATAAAGGTTCATGAATAGTTGTTGAATTTACGACAAAATTGCGACAATTTATCTAACATTGATGGGCTTGACCTGTTATAATTCAGCTCAGATGATAAGTTTTTCATGAGATAGAACAGCACACTTACACAACTAGATCTTTATAGGCATTCTTTAAGACTAGTGGCGGATCCCGGATTTTGAAAAGGAGGGGGCGCGGTCCAAAAGGAAGGGGTGGACCCCCTATATTTGAGCAATTTTTTTGAGTCCAAAATATGTAATTAAACTCTTAAGTACTGGCAAAAAGGAGGGGTTGCATGTCCCCACGCCCTGTGCCCCCCTCTAAAACTGCCACTGGATTCTTTGGTATGTCAGACAGGGGCGGATCCAGGATTTAGAAAGGGGGGGGGGGGGGTCCATGGTCTATGGCCATGATGTTGCAAGTGTAGCGGTGTGAAGTCGCAAGCGCACCGTGGCAATGTCGCAAGCGCAGCGCCGTGACAAAAGTAGGGGGGTTTGGGGGCAATCCCAAGAAAATTTTGAAGTGTAGACATCAAATGGTGCATTCTGATGCATTTCTAGACCCCAATCCAGTAAAGCATTTTGGTGTACCATCAGCAGTAAACCAATGATTATGAGAACTGGGAATGAAAATCTTATTAAATTTTGATTGCACAATGGTTTTTTAGGGAGGCTTGAGGGCATGTCTCCTAGAAAATCTTAAAAATATAAATATCAACCTCCAAATTTTTAAGCATTTTGCTGTAACCCTGGGGTGGGCAGGGTTTCAATAAGGGGAATGCAAACCTTATGTGGTACATGTAATGCTTTGTCCCTTGTGAGGTTTTGGGGGCTGGTCGAAGTCAAGCGTTATCTATATGTATAATATGACTGCCTTTTTCTGGAATGGCTCACGCTAGAATATTTTGAGGAAATTGATATATTCTGGATACTGTAGAGTCATAAATTGTACAATTTGTAAGCAATAAAGGCTATATCGAAGAGAGATAGGGGTTATGAATGAGGGCATACAAAGTGGACATCTTGGGTGGGCCCAAAGGGGGGGGGGTCCACCTTCGGGGACCCCATATTTGGACATGTTATGGGTGGACCAAAAGGAGGGGGGGGGGTCCGCCCCTGCTGTCATATACATCTAGCAACAGTGATGGTGTTATGCAAAGCATTCCATTGACTAGCACGTGAAATGCATCCTACCTGTGGTGACTATACACTTCGGAGGTGTGATGCCCAGGATGTTCATGACATCGGCTGCGCATGCTTTCTGAGCCTCCCTTGACAGAGGTTGGTTCCTGCCGTCTGTTACCAAGACAACCTCAGACAATGTGTGTGGGATGTTTAACGAATATAGGAACCTAAAAGTAGAGCAGCACTTACATTTACAGTGCTGAGGCAAGGTATACGTTCGTATGTGGGCTTTAACAGGAATGTGAAATTAGAACAGCAGACATACAATGGTAATTCTTAAACAGGGCCTGCAAAATCGTGCATGCATAGTAATCTAAAAGAAGAACGGCAGTTATGCTGACAACACTTGGACCATATGTTTTGTGAGGGATGACCATATGTCTTTGCGAGGGATATATCGTGGACGCAGAAGTACAGAACGGCAATTGCAACTTTTGACAGTGTGGAGCAGTTATCCTACTGATGAACTTGTGCATTATGCAAGGGATCTTTCATGAAAATAGGGACCTGGCGGTGGCAGTATATAAACATACTAAATTATCCAAAGGGAACAATGACAACACTCTAAGAAATAAATGTTGAATCTACCAGTTATAGGCATCCTGGCAAAATTGAACAGTGAACCACCATATTTATGATGCAGAAAAGCAGCAAACCGAAAAGAATGAGTGACTCATTGTTTAATTGCTTCAGACGCATTTGTTAAGCTAGATAGCCTATGCTAACAAAGTAGAGAAGTTAGATTCCTAACTTTGACTCACCTGTCATAGAATGTGGGAATATCAGGGTGGTTAAAGTTGTGAACGGCGAGGTAATTGTGGCAGTCGGGGTTTATACTAACGGCCTAAAAAGAAAATACATAATGTAATACGGAAACAATTTAAAGACCCCCCCCCCCTTATTTTATCACATGGCTGATACAAACTTGAATACCAGTATAATTATATGAGAGGGCCAAACTCCACTGCATGGATTGTGGATTATGCATTACTTTACTTTGATCTTCGGGAGTAAGGCCATGCAGACACAAAATGTTACTCAGTGAAGTATTTTTGCACCATTGCCCATGGGGTGGGTCCAGGCTGTATCCCACGAAGCCGGAGAAACCCATCAAACTATCCCCATATTGACTTGTGACTACCCCTATCTATGACGTTGTAAATATTTAGTGACCTCCCAAACTCAATTGACGTTTAGTCCACTACTGTCATGGGTGTGGAAAGCGGGGGGGGGGACAGGGGGGATCCCCCCCCCCCACTTTTGGTCAACTCCTCAAAAGGTCAAAACTAAAAGGTCAATCAAAGGGAGGTCAAAAATTGCAGAAACCCCCCTGGTACCACCCACTCTGAAACTGCTTCCCACGCCCCTGGCTGTAGCCTTATTGTAGCTAGGAGGCTTACCTTGGCATGGTCTGGACACATAATTTCCTTCTTTCCAAAGTTATCCCAATCTGTAAAGTCCTGGAAGATAACGACGAACCAACACCTGATCAATTTGATAGACTTTTACCATTTCAATTTCAGATTTAATGCACACATTCTGTTAACCATTCTTGTGTCGGATGTTATTTTGAAAAGTAGGTTACAAGGATCGTTCGAGTTGCAAATCATGAATTATTAAGGCGTAGTTCTCTTCAATGCATTTTCCAACCAGTTTTCTGTAATTGGTCTTATCATATACCTGTAACTGTACATTATGTTTCTCACAGAATACCAAATTGATGCTCTCCCAGTACATGCACTATCATACATTGTGTGCTATTTACATCACTTAACTGTTGTTATATATCATATACATGCTAAACCAATGTTATCATTAATGCGATGGAATACTGGGGTTGACTCTCTTTTCAATACACTAAGGATGAATAGCTTGCTTGGTATGGTCACTAATGACTACCTTGGGATAGCCTAGCCCGAATACGAACAGTGACTTTTAAGTCACATCCTGACTTCTATGATGCTGTATACACTGCCACTGCACTGACATTCAAGGACCAGTTTATTACACAAAATTCATTACCAACAAGAAACACAGTTTCAGATGCATAGTTTCATAAAAAATCCGTGCATCATTCATGATCATAGTAAATCCATTAATCAGACATCATCATCACCATATTATGTCTATAACGTGGATACCAATCATTATTGGTTATTGATTAATGGATGCGGCATTTAAGTCTTGTTATGATATTGATGGGTATTAGTCCCTCATAACTTATAAGATCAATGGTTACTTTCACTCCACATGGATTAGGCATAATAATGTCTATCTTTGAGAGCTTGGTTGTGTTCATGGTTCTGTGTTTTTTTAAGTAGAATGCCAATAATTGATGGGGATAAGGGTCAGAATATAGGAGTGTATGTTTTCCAGAGAGGAGACCGAATGCGTGTCTGTATATCGGTTATTTCAATACATATAACTTACCAAAAGCCCCACCTGTTACCATTGGAAGGAGTCCAATATTAAAATTTGGTAGTTTTCAAATCGGAGGGACAGTAAGCTCCTGTAGCATCTTGTATGGTGCCCTCCACGGTTGGTATCATCACTCTCCTAACATTACACCCTAAGATCAGCTTTGGAGGCTATTCCAGAATGGTAACAATCATAGGTCGGTATCCCAAGTTAGTCACTATTGTCTACCTTTTCCAGTTATAATTTTTATCAGTGTATCAAAAGATACAATTTTCCGCGCCCAAAAATATCATCTCATCAGTGATAACATGTATATATATTGCCTTTTCTGAAATACAGGCTACACTGGAATCTTCCAGCAATGTCACGTGGATGTCTAGCAATCTACAACAAAATGCAAAATTATCTTAACGAGGGAAAAAGCACAGTAGGTACACTTACTCTTATTATGACTAGAAAATATCAAGTCTACTATAATGAAGTGACTACTGGTGATGCTATATACCGCTACTACCTCTACATCTACCTCTTCAACTCACGTCACTATACCCAGCACCACCATAGTGTGGACGTCCCTACAATAAACAGGTCTCCACTTATAGAGAGTGACACACAGGCAACCAACAGAATTACATATTAGTCATTCCATCAACAAATATCATGTTACACTATATCTGTTTTATAACAGTCTCTTGATATGGATAGGTGCTACATAATGCCGAGATGATTATGATCAAGGTTCTATGGTTCTCATTAAACCTAGACAACTTTAGTGGGAAGCTATTTCATTTTATACAGGTATAACTTTGTTTTTCAAAACCAAATCATGTAGACACTAATATCTTAGATAGTATGTTCACATGGCGACACAGACTTCTTAAGTAAAATAAAGGTAAACCTATTCTTTGATTCTACTTAGGGCCCTGTGTGGTCTCACTGATGTCTCAGGGGCAAATATACTTTTGGCCACATTTGTTCCAGCACCTGCATTTTGACAATGTTACTCAAACATTTCACAGAATAGCACACGACTAAATCCCAGAACTACATTTGCTTACTTCTTCTTTATCCTGTGAAGCCACAAATAAAAGACATGCGAAGTTATGCAATAGTAGAGGATTAATCTTTCATATTTACAAGTGGAAGCAGCTGTCGCCACATTCAAAGTGAATTGGTTGATTAATTAACGATCGAGGGATTAAATTCGACTGAGTTTGTTATTTTTATAAGATAAAAATTATGTACAACAGATGATTGGTAGTGGACATTATGTACACAACTAAATAACGTCGTCTCACTTTGATACATAAAAGACCAACAAGAACAGCTCAAGGTATAGAATAATGTGATTAACGATCCTATAAGATCGTTAATCACATTAGATACATCCAAACCATCATCCGGTCGGCAGAGTATCCAATAATCTTTTGATATTTACATTTGGAATAGGCTGTGCTGTGCTTATCTTAAAGTATGTCGATCTCACTTACACAAAAATATAGATGTTCATAAGAAGATAAAACGTCTTACCAGAGATAGGGCCTCAATTAGGGTACCCCTCAAAATGAGAGCACATGGGTGGTTGGGGTTCAACTCTAGGGCAGCTTCAGCGTCCTTTAAAGCCTAAAGGTACAGTTAAGATCAATAATTATGCTATAATCGAAAAGTAATAAACAGCACAGTAAATTCACTTTTTTCCTGTCGTCAAAAATGCTCACTTTTGAAGGAATCAAACTGAATTCGTACCTCTTTCTCTTCGGACCGCGTTGCTCTGGCAAGAGACCGAATACAGTAGACGTCCTGAAAATGTTAATCAGAAAGGTAAACAAGCTAAAACGGACCTCCACGAAGCACCCAGTGGAGGCCCCTTTTAGCTTGTTGACTATTTCCGGACAAATTTGTGAACCTCATAATAATACTATGAATGACTTTTGGTATATACATTGAATATACTTTTTGATAATACTTATGATTAGGTTGGTTTGAGGCATATTAAGGAGGTCTCTATACACCACATGCTTACCGGATTCCTGCTGTCCAAGACAACGGCCTTCTCTGCATCTCTCATAGCACCCCTTAATTCTCCTGAAATATGCACAATACCACAATACTCAACAATTCAAATCATGTGATAAGAGCTAACATACTCTATAGATACTTCCTGAACATAACACTTTTGACCTTCACTCACCCAGTTATTAATCAGGTGAATAGCCAACATAATATGTCTATCTCGCAAATGTGTTAGTATTGAATTTATTGGCCTAACCTGCTCTGGCGTTGGCGGCGGCACGACGGGCATACAGAGGGGTCATAAGACAGGAGTTGGAGTTACATCCAGCCATGCAACCTCCCTAACAGAAAGAAGAAAACAATATGTAACCTTGATGTGACAGCAAAACTACAAACGGCAATGGTGTGATTTCATTGTAATGATAGAGGAGGCAGCCTTTAGTATTGGTTCTACCGCTTGCCACATATGGATCCACGCCCCGGGGGGCACTTCAATTTTTTTTTATACGGGTGTGTGGCTGAACCCCCGACTACCCTTACCCTTGCTAGGGCACTTGTTTGCGGGTTTTTTCTTCCAAACCCTACCTTGCTAGGGAACTTTGTACATAATAGTCTTAGATTTTGCTCAAAATATCTTAAAATGAACTTGTTTGGGTGAAAATTGTATTTTGTTCATGATATTTTCATGAAAACTTGGAAAATATTTGTGAAAATTTCTAAATTTTCCACGTGAATCGGGGTATTTCGCCGAAAGTTTAGCCTTGCTAGGGACATTTTGCTCAAAAGTAGACCCTTGCTAGGGACATTTGTGGCTGAAACAGGAGGCTTGCTAGGGACTTTTCCTTGAAAAAGTACCCTTGCCAGCCGCACATATGTGTATACATTACATAGAGAGTGCCCCCCCCCCCCCGGGATCCACACCCTTCAGCTTGTCTAGACCCAGGTGCCATCTACACAATCATGTAACGATTATGGATATTAATGCTAATCTATCAATATAGATTCTTATATGAGTTATCAATGTAGTTATTGAATGATTAGGCTGATCTAAGGATGTATGGCAGTTCGGAAATTTAGAAATAAGACCTTATTGATTATGATAATATGGTATTTGATAATCTCTGTGATATACGGAACATTATTGTACATGTTTCCTATTATAAGGTCTGGAGACATGGTGAGGGGCCCAGGTACATTCAGCCCCCTCTGGCACCGCTTTTTCTACACCCCTGTTTTCAGACCAAGACTTGACCTGTTTCCTTTCCAACAAGGAGTTTGGACTTCACAAGCAATATGACGTTGTGCCAACATCTCAATACAAACGATAAATGCTGAAAATGATTCAGTTCTAGAACCTTCTCCAGCCTCCAACAGAAGGCATTGGAAGTTATAGGAAAGGATTCTGAATGGCATTTCCTTCATCTTTTATCATAGTGGCATTTCTTTAATCTTTTATCATAATGGCATCTCCATCTTTTGGTGGGTCATTGCTGTGGTTTCCACAGCGTTACACAGGTTTTCTATAGCAAGGTCTATTTCATTCACAACCCATGGGACGTGTGATCACCATGCATGTGAAATTACTGAATAAAAGGCTAGATCCATGCC
Source organism: Acholoe squamosa (assembly GCA_949317995.1). Lineage (NCBI taxonomy): Eukaryota > Metazoa > Annelida > Polychaeta > Phyllodocida > Polynoidae > Acholoe > Acholoe squamosa. Next base: position 70,758,373 of record OX439035.1, on the reverse strand, counting down.
AACGTCTGATGTTGGACAAACGTTTGGGAAAACTTGAATGTATCTTGTTTCACAGAAGCAAGCAATACATTTCAGTGAAAAGACACTATATGCTACGCTGTGTGTACTTTTCACATCCCAAAAACGGCAATAATTCGCACCTCAAGCCCACACGCAATTGTCCTATTTCAATATGGAGAAATGTAAACCCAATTTCTATACCCTAGTGGCTACACATTGCTTTATGTCCCTCTTGGCATGGCCATGCTATTGGAGAAGTATCAGTCCTCGAAAAAACATCGACGATTTGACTGCCAATTCAGATACAATCCAAACAGACCTATAGCCACTCACATATACCCTGGTTTCTCATTCCTCACTAAGACATGCCTACAGGTAGCTGCATCAATGCCAAGACTAACATCGCCCCAAGGTGGCGGCTTTTCGTCTAAACAAAGGTATATCACTCAAGTTAACATTTCATGGTCGAGCGTTGTGTGTAGAGGCTACATGGGACAAGCTCCAAATATTAGCCTTCCATTACTGCCTTTGTGAGATGGGGGTTTTGGTCTGTGCCGCTATCCCGTTGTATATGAAAGTAAACACAGTGTAACTGTTTGAGGCCAGACTAGCGGCTGCCTGTTAAGTGGTGCGCCACAAATAGCAACAATATGTAACATTCTGGATGAGCCAAAGCACCATATATCCAATACCAAAGATTCGATATCCAAATGAAAATGAGAATAGAATACTATGCATTTGGGATTTCAATGGTTCGATATATACGGAGCCCCGTATTACGGAGCCCCTAATAGGACATACCAAGATTTTTTTCCCATAAAAATATTCTTGCGGATACTGAACAATTCTTGCGGGTACTGAACAATTTCTGCGGGTACTGAACAATTCTTGTGGGTACTGAACAATTTCTGCGGGTACTGAACAATTCTTGTGGGTATGGAACAATTCCTGCAGGTACTGAACAATTCTTGAGGATACTGAACAATTCTTGCGGGTGTTGAACAATTCCTGCAGGTACTGAACAATTCTGGCTGGCACAAGAAAGATTTTATTGGAGGAAAAAAGACTTTTTGGTAGGTGAATGCATAATTCTAGCACACACAAAGATAATTCTAGCATCTACAAGAATCTTTGTGCACCCACAAGAATTCTTTGTGTACCTGCATAAATGTTCCTGTACCCACAGGAATCTCCCTGTACCTGCAGGAATCTTCCAGTACCCGCAGGAATTTTCCAGTACCCGCAGGAATATTTTTTCCATGAAAAAATGTTTTTGGTATTGTTCAGTATCCGCAAGAATTGTTCAGTATCCGCAAGAATATCTTTTTCTAGTGAAAAATTATTTTTGGTGTGCATTGTTTCTGGGCATCAAAACAATTGTTTCTGTACCCGGAAGAATTACCCAGTACCCGCAAGGATCACCCAGTACCCGCAAGAATTGTTCAGTACCCACAAGAATTGTTCAGTATCCACAAGAATTGTTCAGTATCTGCAAGAATATTTTTTTTCTAGTGAAACATAATTTTTGGTTTGTCCTATTAGGGGCTCCTTACTACGAACTACGGTGATTCTGTATCCCCAGGAATGGTTTCTGTACCCAAAAGAATGTTTCTGTACCCCAAAAGAAAATTATTCCTATGCCCGCAAGAATTGTTCAGTACCCGCAAGAATTGTTCAGTATCCGCAAGAATTGTTCAGTACCCGCAAGAATATCCCAGTACCCACAAGAATATCCCAGTACCCACAAGAATACCCCAGTACCCGCAAGAATGTCCCAATACCCGCAAGAATAATTTCTTTTAGAAAAATAATTGTTTTTGGTATGTTCTATTAGGGGCTCAGTTACGGAGCCCCTAAAAGGACATACCAAAAAGATTTTTTTTGTTCATAAAAAAAAATTCCTGCGGATACAGGAAAATTCTTGCAGATACAGGGGTATTCTTGCGGGTACAGGGGCATTCTTATAGGTGCAGAAATATTTTTTTGTGGTTGCAATTTTTTTTTTCCATCTGATAACGAATTCTTTGTGGTGCAGAAAAAAAATCTTTTTTTTACACTAGTAAAAAAAAAACATGTTAGAAAACATTCAGCCCCTAATAGGACATACTAAACAGATTTTTTTTAATGTAAAATATATTCCTGCGGAAACAGGGACATTCTTGTGGAAACAGGAACATTCTTGCGGAAACAGGAACATTCTTGCGGAAACAGGAACATTCTTGCGGAAACAGGAACATTCCTGCGGAAACAGGAACATAATAAAAAGATTTTTTCATGCAAAATATATTCCTGCGGAAACAGGGACATTCCTGCGGAAACAGGAACATTCTTGCAGAAACAGGAACATTCTTGCGGGAACAGGAACAATTCTCGCAATTCTGCGGATACTAAACCGTTCTTGTGGAAACTGAATGATGATAAACTCCTCAAGCCCCAACATGAATGTTTCTGTACCCGCAAGAATTGTTCAGTACCCGCAAGAATTGTTCAGTATCTGCAAGAATTGTTCAGTACCCGCAAGAATTGTTCAGTACCCGCAAGAATTGTTCAGTACCCGCAAGAATTGTTCAGTACCCGCAAGAATTGTTCAGTACCCGCAAGAATTCTTCAGTATCCGCAAGAATTGTTCAGTTTCCGCAAGAATTGTTCAGTATCCGCAAGAATTCTTCAGTACCCGCAAGAATTCTTCAGTACCCGCAAGAATGCTTCAGTATCCGCAAGAATTGTTCAGTTTCCGCAAGAATTGCTCAGTTTCCGCAAGAATTGTTCAGTTTCCGCAAGAATTCGTCAGTATCCGCAAGAATATTTTTTCAGGGGAAAAATTATTTGTGGTATGTCCTTTTAGGGGCTCCGTACTACGTACTACGTAGGACATACCAAGAATTTTTTTCCCATAAAAATATTCTTGTGGGTACTGAACAATTCTTGCGGGTACTGAACAATTCTTGTGGATACTGAACAATTCTTGCGGACACTGAACAATTCTTGCGTGTACTGAACAATTCTTGCGGGTACTGGACAATTCTTGCGGGTACTGAACAATTCTTGTGGGTACTGAACAATTCTTGCAGATACTGAACAATTCTTGCGGGTACTGAACAATTCCTGCAGGTACTGAACAAATCCTGCGGGTACAAGAACAATTCTGGCTGGCACAAGAAAGATTTTATTGGAGGAAAAAAAGACTTTTTAGTAGGTGAATGCATAATTCTAGCACCCACAAAGATAATTCTAGCACCTACAAGAATTCTTTGTGCACCCACAAGAATTCTTTGTGTACCTGCAAAAATGTTCCTGTACCCACAGGAATCTCCCTGTACCCGCAGGAATCTTCCAGTACTTGCAGGAATTACCCAGTACCCGCAAGAATCACCCAGTACCCGCAAGAATCACCCAGTACCCACAAGAATTGTTCAGTACCCGTAAGAATTGTTCAGTATCTGCAAAAAATATTTTTTTCTAGTGAAAAATTATTTTTGGTGTGTCCTATTAGGGGCTCCGTAGTACCCGGCTTTCACTCCCCAAAATGTCATAGATCTTTCTGTATAATTTGCATTTTGTATTACGTGCCCTTCTTCTTGCCGTCGTCAATTGGCAAAGCAAAGCTGAGGAGCCCTTCACTTCCACATTCCTCTCCACCCATGCAGTCCTCCCCACCCCTCAAGCCTCTTCTTATACCTACAGGTGCAGGTATGTTTTCAATTCGTGATAGCTGTCTTTGTCCAACTAAGCTAAGGATTGACCACTTCTATTGCCATTTCTCCACAGCTATACAGGTATCAAAATTACAGTGGAACTTTCTTTAAAGTCAAGGAGCGCTGATTTCGTTATTACATTTTGTACATATGAATATGTAAGAGGTCCATCTGTAACACTCATTTAGGGGTCGCTCCATGGTTAAAACGATAAGAACAAAGTTTATCAGCAAAGGAGTTTTATAGAGAGAGTGAATTGAAAAACGTGATTTCGACGTAAAAACCTAATTTGCAAACGTTTTAAAAATGTTTTCTCTCCTAACGTTTTTCAGAGTACAAATAACATTGGAGGATCCATGATCTGTAAAGGAGGGGGGGGGGCAGCTCAAAGGGTGGAGACGCATCCCCCTATTTCTGACCAAATTTTGGGGTCCAAAATATATAATTAAACCCTTAAGTACCGGTACTGGCAAAGGGGGGGGGGGGTAGCGCGCGCCCCTGCGCCCCCTCTAAATCTGCCAGTGATATAATAACGCTACAAATACCGAGACCAATTCCCATGAGGCCAAAAAAAACCCGGTTTGTTTCCAGTTACCCGACCGACCCTAGCAAAACAGCCCTGGGCCGATTTTTTTTAGGCTGTAAATTCTTTAAAAATTGGTCATTTCGCTCAGTCATTCTCAGTGGGGGGGGGGGCCCTCTTGAGGGGTCAAAAATTTCCTTTTTTTAACCTATAGTAATGTGCAGGCTTTTTTGCTGAAAACAGGTGAAATCAATTTGACCCCCAGTCAAGAGGTTGAAAAATTAGGGGCTTAAAAAGGGGCACAGCTCCTGCTTTTCAAAATCCTGGATCCAATCCTGCAATCCACCTTGAAATTACCTTTCTTTTCATATATAGCATGCCTATATTGGAAAGGAGGAAGGTTCCTCCAAGCTTAGGTAAAGGCAAGCATAGGGGGAAAAATAAAAAAAAATCCGACCTACCGACCCTAGCATTTTAGTTCATGTAACTGGAAACACACCTTTTCTTTTTTGGCCTGAACACCTGTATATTTACATATATTTCTGAAAAGTATAATGCAAAGATATAATGATTCAGGAGCTTAGGTTCAGGTTCGTCCACAAGAAATACATTGTTAAAGGCAGTATGAATGTGATCCAAGATAGGGTCATGTGTCACTCGATTTGCCAGTAGCTTTTGTACACACTATATTCACTCTATATCCTCTTATGATATATAGGTTGAGAAGAAGTATGAGGTTCCCAGTGGGGTACCTTCTAATTGGTCCTTTGGTGACTTAGCACGGGTCCTTTGAGGATTTCACTGGTGTAAAGCCCACTGCAGTTTTGGCATCGGGTCAGGCAAAATGTGGAGAGGAAAACACTCAGAGTAATGGTATTTGAGTATCAGCCCCCTCCATCCCATTAATGGCAAATACTCCCGGCTAATAAGGTGTATTACCGTGTGTGGGTATGAAGCAACAGGTTCCTATATACATTGAAAGTGAGAGACATAGAGGATTCGATGTATTTTTTCACCTTGGTAAGGAAAATATGAGGAATTCTCAGTCCTAGATCATTAAGTCCCTATCAAAGTCCCCTTTCTATGCTCTAGTGCAAATTTCTCAATAATGTTAATGAACATTATTGAGAAATGCCCTCCAGCATTGCTCCACCATTTCTTTGTCTAGTTCTTACTTCAATCATTTTCCGTCTAAGATTTTCTGAATCCCCTACTTCCCACCCACCTTACTGTATCATATTGACTAACCACATTATTTCTTCAACCTTTCCCCCATCCTATGTCCTCTACAAATCCTCCACCTACCTGATTAAATCATACTAACTACATCTCTTGCTGAGATAAGTACCTTTTGACAAAGGCCTTCGTGTTAAAGAAATCAGAAACCTGATGTCAATAACTGTTAATCCCCACTAAGTCGTTGATGAAGCAGCAAGGAAACCTGTCCAATTATAGATTGCATTCTAAAATGACATATCTTCTGCTTGGTTACCACTATAATAGATCTACATACCTTAGGAATGGAAACGGCCTCAATAGCCTTTGTGTACTGTAGAACGGCTCTTTTGTCCTCTTTAACATGTTGTAGGGCTATCCCAAGGTGGTAGTATAGCTCATAGTACTGAAAGTAAAAGGGCATTCATTGCTATGTTGGAGGAAGTACTCTTATGGATAGAAATGCGGAATCTTTTGTTCTGACATTACATGACAGAGAAGGACTATGTAGATCAGTTTTAACTCTCAGAAAGATTCCTATAACATTACACATTTAGGAGTGTATACATGTATAACCATTAAGTAATAAAGTATATGTATATTACCCTAATTCATTTTCATCACATTACACCTACCAGTGTAGACAACCAGGGAGGCCTGTCATAATTCTTGGGTAGATTACTAGGTCTGAGCATACGTAGTAATCTCCTGTAACTTTGCACCACCTGTAAAACCAAAATTTTATTCTACGTGTATTTCAATACACAGACGAAAATCCATCTATTTTGATGGTAATTATCACACATATACTATATTGCTACAATTATAATGCCATATGGGGAAACGGGACTAGACAATTGATGTCGTGGGAACCAGACTGTTTATTGATCTCACAATAAGTAATGGTCAATTCATTACATAATACATGTACTATATCCAAGATAATGAATTGTGAATTGGTGATTGGGGGTGGTCCATATAGCCATAATCTGGATACGATCAATATGGATAACCTCTTATCGCTGTATCTATGGTGGTGCTCGTAAACCGTACTCTCTGACGACGTCAATATGACTTACAGCCAGATATGAATGGTTTCCATGATTGAATTGATCAGTCATCCACAGTGAAAGAAATAGACTAACGTTTTTCAACGTTAAACCCAACACACTGTTTATCATGATTATGATTAATTCCGGGTAATGAATTCTATTTTTCCATTTTTCATCAATTATGTTCTATTGGTTGAGTTTTGTATTTTCAATGATACTGGTACATCTACTTTTGTTTATACGTATGAACTTGATCTGCACTATTTTCTTTATGTCAACCAGATTAAGAGTGTATAGTAAATTAATCATATCCTTTATCATTGGTAACCCGGTATCTGTTTTTTTTTGCCACAACAGTAATTATCTTTGGCATCAAGACAACAACCTATACAGATTTCTACATATTTGGCCGGCATTATCATACCACTACGGAGCCAGGAAGCCACAATGAAGGCAACAATAGCGGTGGAGAAAAAAAAAACATCTAAAAAGTGACACTTGTCTTTGACATTCCAACATATCTATTCATGCTTAGCAATGGCCAACAAAATCACCAGAAACATCTGTGAGGAGGCCAGCAGTATGACCCGGTAGTCACCTATATACCTCTCGTGATATATAATTTAGGGCCACTACATAAGAATTCCTTTTGACAACAGCCGTGGAAATAGAGCAGAAGTTTTAGCCAGGATCAAAGCACTTTTTACCTAAATTACTAAGGGCACCTGATCCATTCAATTATGAGCTTATCAGAAGTTCCCCTAACCTTCCTTGGATCTAGAGACCTCTTGGCAGCAATCAGTCAGGAGGATCCTTAGCCCTATAGTCACATGGACATTAGCCTCACAAGTCTACTTTAGTGAATGATTTGATGTGGTCAGGTGAGTGTAATGCTCCCTCCTTGATGGAGCCTACGGCATGCGCCGGAGAGAAAATCTTCTGGTGAATTTACTTCATTGTACACTTGAATTAAGTCTCAGGTGGAGCCTATATGCATAATGTGGTTAACCAGTAATTGGATAACATGTAACGGCAATGTAGGTCATAGTCTAGAAGAGTATAGGGTATTAAGAAGGAGTACTGTTATGGATTCAGAGGCGACACACTTTTTTATTTCGCACTATTAAAGCCACAGAGCAATGCACTACTTGTAATACCACTGATCTAGTGGATAACACTCAGCTAATTGATATGAATGAGATACAAATAGAGCCAACTGGCCTATGAACCTCGTCCATCATAGCACATACCAATGGGCCAGAAGGTACCCAGACGCTCATGGCGCCAGCCCTTTCTCTCAAGGATCGGCTCCGTTTTGCCAGGCAGTGTCGGGTAACATCCCTTTGCCTCAGCATAATTGATATTAATGTTATAGATATACCCTCAGGCACTGCAAGAGAGGTTTTCTTTACTTTGGGTTTCATCACGTATGATAAATTATTCTGGAATTAACACTGTAAGATCACAGCTTGTATATATATATATATATATATATATATATATATATATATATATATATATATATGTATGTATATATATATATATATATATATATATATATATATTGTAGCGTTTGCCAACCCCGCCTATGAATAAAGGATGATCCAACTCCGCCAACTTGTGTTCAACTGTTATACTTTATTGCCTGGCAGTCTTCGCCACACCATCTAAGTCCTTATGCTGTCTTATGGTGAATACCTGAAGGCCAACCCTGGAGAACGTCCCCATCCAGCTCGTAACTCCAACTGTCCGACGGAGGATTGCTTTCCTATATATATACACCTTCATATCCTCCAACGCTGGCTCGAAGAACCATCAAGTCAGCGTCGGGGGATCTACTCCGCCAACATGTAAACAACGTCGGCTTCTGACATGACTCCGAGTTTAACGGTCTCGCCGCCCCCACGCCAGGGTGGTTTCAGCTCCCCCGCCAAGCCCTCGGTCTACGCCACACTCTCCCCAACTAATCAATAACATTACGGGGGAAAAGAGTGTTATATTACCGTCCTACGGATGGGTATCCAATTTAGAATATCATTACTACACCATGGCCCCTGGGTGTCTCTTCGTTAAATGCAAGGAAAAACATAGTTATACAGTGTCCTACTTTCCCCCAACCTCTGCGGGTGGTGCCTATTCTACAAGATCATGCACGCTGCCGTCCCCTATGCAGCACATAACTATATACATCAAAAATTTATACAATAAAACGTCGTCAAGTGTCTTGTTTCCAAGAAGGTACTCCGCCTGGTTCTGCCCGCTAGTGAGCTCCGTCCAACATCTCCCACTCCGCCTGGAGCCTCCACCCGGTCCCCCCCGGGCGCTTGTCTACTCCGCTCCCGTCCCGGATCACCGTCTGCTTCCCCCGGAAGCTGGGGTTGCTTTCCCCCGTCCTCCCGTCCGACTCTGCAGGGTAAGACAGGAAAAGAAGGTTCAGAATCCCATCAAGCCAGTGCTTCGTCTCCGCCCTGCCACCCCGCCGGGTTGCCCCTTACTCCGTCCTCGGCCTAACCTGTACTGGTTAGCCATTCGTGACGACCCTTCCGGCATCCCAGCTCCCTGTACTTGTGTAGCCCTGCTTCTGACCCGGATAGCACCTCTGCCAAGGCCTATACTGGGCCCTTCCTCCACCTTGTAGACATCAAAGGGCTACACTTACCACGCTCTCTTGGTCGTCGCCCTCCCCCGTCTCGTCCTCCTCCGCCTCCTCCATAGTTCCAGTAGGCGCCGGCTTGGTGGGCCACCTTTGACCACAGCGACCACAGCAGCCGTCCTTGTTCCCCTGGCCGTAGCGAGTCCTTATGACCTGCACCAGTTCAAAGTCCCCGGTAGTGAGGGACTGTATAGAGGAGGACTGCAAACCCCCTGGCACAACTCGTAAATCCGGGCCTAGTTCCCATGGCAGCCTCAGTCTTTTAGAATACTCCCGAAGTTCTGCTGGTCCGGAGTAATCCCCATGCCACGGCATCCCCTCCTCCGCGGCCTCTGCCATCCCGTCTCCGCCAGCCGCCGACCTCTCCACCCTGGGCCGGCCTACTTCCTCTATGTTTACTACTCCTTGGGTAGAAGCTACTCCGCCTTCCTTCATATCCCCCACGGGAGCACCAGTAAGTACCAGGACCCTGTCCTTGTCTACCATGGGTGGCGGTTCAGGATCGTCCATCCCCCCCACATGGGTGTCCACCCCTTCAGGCATTAACACTCCCCTCCGAGTTCAACTTGTAACAAAAATTCTCCCCTGGGGGAGCACAGTACTAATCCATCTAGGCCCACTCTAACAGTCTTTGGATAGCGGTCCAGTTTAGGCAGAACAACGCTACTTGCCACTTGCTGTCCCTGACTTTTATTTTGGCTTTCTGCATCAGCTTCTATTAAAAGAGCCTCTAGGCTTTTCTTCTTTGTGGTCTTCCCCCCCCCCTTTTCCTTTAGGTGTCTTTGGCTTTTCTGGGGTGACCTCCCTCCTCTGCTTCTCTATCTCAGCCTTCTTGATCTCCTCCTCTTTCAGTCTTTTCTCCTCCGCCTTCCTGCGCTCATCCTCTAGCCTTCTTTCCTCCGCCTCCTTACATTCTTTCTCTTGCCTTTGCTCCTCCGCCAGCCTGCGCTCCTCCTCCTCCTTCTGCCGCTTCTTCCTATCTCTCTTCTCCTGCTCCTCTGTTTGGTTCTTTTTCTTCGCATCTTCTATCACTGCCATAAACTGGGCTTTGAGCTTAGGACATCTTTCCACGTAAGGCGGGATAACAATGGGCAGCTCCTCCGACTCCTCACTGGTCTCATCGTTCTCCTCCTTCTCCGCCTCCTCTGAACCCCCTTCCTCCGCCGGGTCAGGCTTCTCAGGGCCCCTGTCCTCCGCCTTCTCAGGCGACGTTGGTTCCACTATAGTCACAGTTTTTACAAGCTCAGGCTTGGGCTTGTTTACTAGCTCGTAGGGACCCACCTTCTCCGGAGAGGAGTCCAGCCCATTTCCCCCTAAACCCAGACTCTCCCCGTCTTCCCCACTAGTAGCAGAGATGTCCTCATAGGTAGATACTTTAAGGGAAGTTCTGGTAGTAGGCTGGTCTTTTCTGGTCTCTTCGTACTCCTTCTCTAATGCCTCTATACTAACTGTCCCGGGTGGGAGATCCCTTTGCATGCGGAGGAGGGTCTTAGTCGGTGTCTCCCCTTTTCGTCCATATTTTTCCACCAGGAGCCCTATCACAAATTTTAATTTAGCCGCTACTTCATCGTCGATTTGCAATTCCCCTGAGTCTAAGACGGGTGCTAGAGCCAGAAGACTTTGGGCCGGGGGTGTGCTTGGCCCGGCTCCTCCGTCCGCTGTTCCGGCCGCCTCACCTCCTGCCCTCTTAACCCTCTTCCCCGCTGACCCTAGTGCTCCCTCCGTCCCCTGCTCATACAGTCTCTTCACGCCTTGACCCCCAGAACTCCGTGTGGACCTAGTGGACAAGCCGCTCTTCGGAGTAGCGTCCCCATCTGAATACCCCATCAGCTGTTCCAAGTATTTGGAGGCGGCGGCGGCTTCTGACTCCTCCAGTAATGAGACTCCCGGGGATGTGGCCGTGGAGAAGGTAGACCCCTGTGGGCTACCCTGGTCGACTGTTGAAGTGCTGGGTTTGGGCTGTTCCACTGTGGAGCTGCCTTGCCCGGTGACTTGTATACTCGTTTTCTGTCCCCCACTACCCCCTCTCCTCTTCTTTGGTAATTTAATTGGGGTCTCCGGTTGCTCCTCCGGCGCCTTCTCCAGGGACGTGTCAGTAGAAGTGCCGGCTGCCCCCTCCGCTGACTCCGCAGCCTTCCCCAGTGGTAGCATGAGGCACTCCTCCGGGGGAATCCAATTGTCTATTTCAGGGTGTATGCGCCTGATATGCCGCCGTAAGTCGTCTATTCTAGCCTTGGCCACCATGTGGTCACACTTTGGCCCTGGGCACCGGTATCCCTCCTGCATCTCAGCATGCGTACGTAGATGCCTGTTGAGGCCGTCTGACCTCATACAGAACCACTGTTTCCCCGCCTTCCCCCGTCGGCAGATCTCGCAGCAGTACCGGGGTACCTCCTCCCCCTCCACCATCTCTGTTGGCACTGGTTTGTGCTCTTTGTTTCGGAAAACAGGCATGACTATCTCTGGCGTGGTCCAAAAGCTTACCGGAATTGACTGAGACGGAGGATGTCGGCGGCTTATATTTAACTCAGGGGCTGCCGGGTCCCCGCCCCCCTCCACCAGCCGACCAATCACGACGCGGGCAGGCCCTCCGCCGTGGTGGCAGTCTCTGTCTCCCCCGCCGTGGGAAAGTTACGCTTTCCCACGCTCTCTGTCTCGGCCTTCGGTGTTGTTATCCTCCAACCGCCGACCGCTGCTGGACCCGTGGGAACGCTTCCTCTTGCGCTCTGACGTAGTCTCGTGGCGGTGGCCTCTCTCACTCCGTCCGCGGCTAGTACTGCTTGATTCCTCCCGACTCCGCCTGCTGCTTCCCATCTCCGGGCGCCTCCCCTCCCTCTGATGGCCACTGGTAGACCGGCTGGACGAAGAATGCGGCGGGGAATACCCTCTTTCTCTCCTCCGTCGGCGGCTTTTCCTGTGTTCGGAGCTAGTTTTAGAACCGTGAGAGACTGTGGAGGTAACTTTGCCGGAGCCTACCTCCTCCTCATAATCAGGCAGAACTACTTCACTTTTGTTCGCTCCCACGCCCCTCAAAACCACTCGTCTGGTATCATCCCCCATTGTACTCTGGAAGTGGCACGTTATCTCTAACGACTCTCCTTTTATTACATCACAGTTGTTTATTGCGTTGCTTGGTGACTCCCGCTGCCCGCCTGTAACTTCGGTGCTAGAGGGCGCTAACAGCCCTTCTTCGGCGAGCTCTTGCCCCGCGCCTCGCTTCCCTTTCCTCGTTGACTCGGTTATCATACCCAGCTTCTTCGATCATTTCGAATATTCTCCACCTTTCCTGGTGTTTGGCCAGAATTTCCTTTCTGGGGTCCCTGGCCCTCCTAGCCCTCTCTGCGCGTATCTCTATGTTTTGGAGATGATTTCGCCTCCGCCTGGCCAGCTCCTCCTCATCTTCCACATCCTCCTCGCCCGACGGCCCCATCCCGTCCAAGGACCATTCTTCGTAGGGTGGCTCCTCCTCTGGCTCCACTCCCCTCCAATGAGACATTTCTGCCTCCTTTTGTAACCTTTCCTCCTGTTCCATCCATCCAGCACACCAGTCGTGGCTTTCCTTCGACATTCTCACTCTGCACTTGAAGTTCCTGGATCTACGCCGTGTACCCCGGTTTGGCGCCAATAGGACTGCTCGTATGGCGCTGGTTCCCCAGTTCTCCGCCTCGTCCTCGGAGTCGTCCTCCCCCGTCTCTGACAGGCTCAACTCTCCGTCTTCTGTCCCCTCTTCTCTTCCTTCTTGCGCTAATGGTGGATCCGGAACCGCCTTGAGTGCATCATAGTGGACTACTCTACTTGTCCTTCCCTTCTTGATCTTGTATACTGCTTCTCCCAGTCTCTTCACCACCTCCCATGGTCCAGTCCAATAACTCTGCAACTTCGGTGTCAGCCCCCTCCTCCGCCGGGGGTAGTAGTAGTAGACATAGCTCCCTTCCAGGAACTCCGCCAATGCTGCTCTTGTGTCATAATTTCGTCTCTGTCGACAGGTAGATTTACCCAGAGCTCTCCTTGCCGTGGCGTAGGCAACGGCCATATTGGATTGAAGTTCTGCCAAGTACCCCCTTCCTCCAACTTTATCGGGCGCCAAACGATATACCAGTTGCAGTGGAACAACCCTAACATCTCGCCCTAACATCAGCATGTTGGGAGATAGCCCCGTGGAGGCGTGGGCGGAGGAGCGGTACGCCGCCATAACAAACGGTAATCGCCTATCCCAATCATGCTGGTCCTCCGCCACCACCGTGGCTAGAAGCATTTCGATGGTGCGATTGGCTCTTTCCACCAATCCATCACTCTGTGGTCGGAAAGCACACGTTCTAGTTTGCCTCACCTCCAGAAGTGCTACCATTTCCCGGAAAAGTCCCGACTGGAAGTTTTTTCTTGGTCCGTGTGCAACTCCGCCGGCGTGCCAAACCGGCAAATAAACTCCTCTACCACCACTCTAGCTACTGTAGGTGCCTCCTGGTTGGGCATCGCATAGGCCTCCGTCCACTTGGTAAAGTAGTCTGCTGCTACCAGTATGTACTGATTGCCGGCTGAGGAGAGAGGCAGCGGCCCCATAACATCCAGGGCCACCCTTTGTAGTGGCAGACCCACCCCCACATGCCCCATTGGAGCCCTATGGGGAGGTGGGGCGGTTTTCCTCCTCAAGCAGGGTTCACCGGTGGCACACCATGCCGCCACGTCCCTCCTAAAGTCGGGCCAGTAATATCCTCCTTGCAGTCGGCGGATGGTCCTATTCCTCCCCAAGTGGCCGGCGAGGGGCTCCCCGTGCACCTCCCGGAGTACCTCTCTCCGACTAGCCTCGGGCACCGCGAACTGGAAGTGTTTCGTCCCTGCTAGATCCTCCCACCATCGTCCCAGTACCCCTTTCTCCTCACACAACCTGGTCAACTGTGCTCTCCATGCCTTCATTTCATAACCCCAGGTCCTTTGCTCTCCCTCCGGGGGTGCTTCTCCGCCCCTTACCCAGCTGCGTACTGCCGCCAGTGTAGGGTCTCCCTCCTGCAGCACTTGCCACGGAATTCCCTCCGGCGGAGTAGGCCCCACCGCCACAGGCGGAGGGCCCCCGTCCATTTCCTTCCTCTGCGCCCTCGTGAGGACCCGGCAATGCAACAACTCCGCCTCGTCCTCCCTTCCACACTGCTTGCAGGGCCGGCGTGACAGCCCGTCGGCATTGCCATGCAACTTCCCCGGGCGGTGTTGAATCACTATGTCGTAAGTGCTTATCACCTGTAACCATCTGGCTAACTGCCCCTCCGGTTCTTTGAAGTCTAGCAACCATCGGAGGGAAGCATGATCGGTCCTCACTATAACAGGACGTCCTATGAGGTAACGCTTGAACTTCCGCAGTCCAAACACTATGGCCAAGAGTTCCCTCCGTGTGACACAGTAGTTCTTTTCGGGCTTACTCAGTGTACGGCTCCCATAAGCCAGGACCCTCTCCACCTCGTCTTGCTCTTGAGCCAGCACCACCCCAAGCCCCGTATCACTGGCGTCGGTGTCCATTACCAGCTGCTCGACGGCCCGAGGGAATGCAAGGATAGGTGCCTCCGTCAGCCGGTCCTTCAGGTCTTGGAACGCCTCCGCACACTCCTCCGTCCAACGGAATACACGACCCTTCTCCGCCAGGGCGCTCAGGGGCTTTGCGCGGGTAGAGAATTCCGGGACAAACGTCCTGTAGTAGCCAGCTAGTCCTAAGAAGCTTCGTACCTCTGTCACTGTCCTAGGTGTGGGCCAGGACTGTACAGCCTCTATTTTCTCCGGGTCTGTCGCTATCCCTTCCTCACTGACTTGATGCCCCAGGAAAAGGACCCTCCTCCTTGCTAGCTGGCACTTGGACGGCTTTATCTTCAGCCCCGCCTGCTCCAACCTCCGCAACACCTCCCCTAGACGGAGTAGGTGTTCATCGAAGGAGGCAGAGAAGACGACAATGTCGTCCAAATAAACCAGGCAGGTCTTCCACAGCAATCCCCTCATTGCCACCTCCATGACTCTTTCAAAGGTACCTGGGGCATTGCACAGACCGAAGGGCATCTGCCTAAACTGGTATAAACCCCTGTGCGTGGTAAACGCTGTTTTCTTTCTGTCCTCCTCCTCTATGTCCAACTGCCAATAGCCGCTGGCGAGGTCCAGGGAAGAAAACCAAGAGGCTCCGACCATGGTATCTAAACAATCCTCCACCCGCGGAAGAGGATAGGCGTCTTTGACCGTGGCGGCGTTCAGCCTCCGGTAATCCACACAGAATCGTGTCGTTCCGTCTTTCTTTTTAACCAGGACCACCGGAGAGGCCCACGGGCTGGTAGAGGCCTCAATTACTCCGGCCTCCAACATCTTTTCCACCTCGGCTTCAACAGCTTCCCTCCGGTGGGGCGCTAGCCTCCTGGGCGGCTGCTTTATTGGCGGATGGTTCCCTGTCTCAATCTTATGTTTGGCCAGGGAGGTATGGCCCTTATCTTCCTTATGGCATTGGAATGCCCCAATGTGGTGCCATAGCAACTCCGCCAACTGCCTCCGCCTGTGGCTCTCCGTCCCTTGTACCAGTTCATCTACCAGGGCTTTGAGGTTCCCCCCTCCGGACGCCTCCGCCACCCGGCACCAGCTCCCCTTGCTTTCCGACTGCTCCGCCTTTCTGTCGACTTTCTGAATGGCGCCCAGCGTCATATCTCGGTAAATAACTATAGGTTCAGGCCCTGGGTTGAGTACTCTCACCCAGGTTTCTCTCCCCTCCGCCCTCACCAACCCCCGGCCGACCAAGAACTTTGGTTCACCCTTGTGCCCCGCCATGCCCTCCACCACTCCATCATCCCCCGTCTGCCATGGCCCTCTTATGGTGCCTTCCAATAAGGACTCTTGTCCCGACTCTAAGACGGCTGGACGAGTGCTCTGGACAACTGTAGGTTGGCTCGTACCTTTCCCTGTATACTCATAGGTCTCCCATCGATGGAGTAGACCTTCTCTGTAGCTTCCCTCAGTACCCGTCCTCCGCCGTGTCTCCTCCACCATCCCTCAGATACCAGATTCAAGGAGGCTCCTGTATCTACTAATAATTGTATTGGCGACCCCGCAAGGTGGCCCTCCACTATCAATCCTCCGCCACCTCTCTCTCTGCGACCCTGTATTGTGTTGGCTGGCCCGTTTACTCCGACCTGTACCCGGCCCTCGGTAAAGGTCGGTTCTAGTTTCCCGCCGCCGGGGGCGTCTGCTCCTCCAACTTCTGGCCCCCTTCCTTAGGTTTGCCATTGGGGCACTCCCTCTTGAAGTGGCCCTCTTGTCCGCAACCGAAACACGCCATGCTGCTCTGGCTCCTCTTCTTTCCCCCGGCTGTTGGCTCGTCCAACCTTCTTACCAGCCTATCTATCAGCTCCGCCATCTTATCCATCTTCTGGTCATTGGATTGCAGGTGCTCACTGACGGAGGCGTCGGCAGCCCTCACCCTCTGTAGGGATTCCTGTTCATTCTTTAAATAGGCCTCCGCCCCCACGGCTGTCATGACCGCCTCTTGCAAGTTCTTTGGTTTTGTTTGGTATACCCACTGTCTCAATGGATTGTCCAAGCACAAGAGGAACCTGTCCACCACCAGCGTGTCAGTCGTGCGCGCATCCGCTTCGGGGTAAGCTAATCGGGTGTATTTCATCAAATCTTCCTGTAGCTCCTGTAGCCCCTCTCCTTTTCTCTGTACCCTCGTCCGCAGGAATGCCTTGTAAGTCTCCTCCTGGTTGGTAGGCTCGAAGCGTTCTACCAGGGCTTTCCGCAACTCCGTATACCCCTCCGGCGTAGCCGGCCTCCGCCCCGCCAGAAGTCGCCTTGCCGCACCCGACAAGCTAAGCCCCAGGAACATACACGCCTCCGCCAAACTCCAACCATTCACCTTAACACACAAGTCGAAATGGTTGAGGTAATCGGCCAGGTCTGTAGTACCATCATATTTAGTGGGCTTCACCACTGGTTTACTCTTACTGTTCCCTTCTCCGTCTGCTCCTCCTCGGGTGTGTCGTCTCTGCTGTCTTTCCCACCCCCATCAGAACTCTCCGCCTTCAGTGGTAGCCCGCCTTCTTCTTTGACAGTCTTCTTCGCCGGAAGGTTCCCCTCCTCCCCCTCGGCTCCCTTCACTTCATTTCTCCGGTCCCCGACCCGTGGCTTGTTTACCTCCGTCCACCACCCTCTATGGGGCCCCGTGTCCTGTCCCAGGGTATATCCCGGCCATGCATTCTTGCCCGGCACCTTCCATTTCGGCCGTCTCGCCCTCTCCTTGTCCTCCGTCTCCCATGGCCACCAGTAAGTATCCTCCTCCTTCACCCGATCTCCCTTGCCCTGTGGTTCCTCGGGAAACGCCGGGGGTTCTCTGTCAACTGGCTCCATCTGTCTCTCCGGCAGGTCCTCCTCCTGACGGGCTACGCCTCCCCTCCTTAACGTCACCTCCTCATCGACTACCTCCAAGAGGGTTCCCTTACCCTCTCTATCTTCTCCCGTCTCAATATTGACATTCTCGTCCTCTGTTGAATAGTTAGCAGCCTCTGCCATCCTTCTTCTGTGGATACTTCAAACACCGCTGTCACCAATGTAGCGTTTGCCAACCCCGCCTATGAATAAAGGATGATCCAACTCCGCCAACTTGTGTTCAACTGTTATACTTTATTGCCTGGCAGTCTTCGCCACACCATCTAAGTCCTTATGCTGTCTTATGGTGAATACCTGAAGGCCAACCCTGGAGAACGTCCCCATCCAGCTCGTAACTCCAACTGTCCGACGAAGGATCGCTTTCCTATATATATACACCTTCATATCCTCCAATGCTGGCTCGAAGAACCATCAAGTCAGCGTTGGGGGATCTACTTCGTCAACATGTAAACAACGTCGGCTTCTGACATGACTCCGAGTTTAACGGTCTCGCCGCCCCCACGCCAGGGTGGTTTCAGCTCCCCCGCCAAGCCCTCGGTCTACGCCACAATATATACACATACATATACATATATACATGTATATATACACTCTACACCTTTGGCCCACGCCAGAAGTTCCTTCTGCTATTATTCAGAGCTTTTGATATTCAGACCATGGGCTATGGGTTGTAAAGCGATATGTTATACAATCCTGAGCCCAGAGAAGTAGGCTGGAATAGCGGGGGAGGTAATGGAGTACATTGGACCTCAGTGAAGAGTGCCAAACCATTCCAGTGTCCACACTCTTACAAATGCTGACCACACACACCTGTACAAGATCTCATACACATAAACATATAGCACCTTAACGGGTCAATGGGAGCAACACTGTAGTTCAACAAGAAGGGGAAGGGAACAGAAGGTAGAAAAGATCGATCATGCATACTTCATAATTGTTTTGTTTTTCTTTTTGCAAAGAGAACACATTTCTTAATTGTTAGAGGGGGATGGGCAGGGGTGGAATTTTGTGTACTCTTACATAAGTTGTGTTATCATCCTCTCATTAGCAGATTAGACTTCCCTTTCCCATGCTGCTGTGCTGGTCATGGATAAGACACTAATCTGTTGACACCCAGGGTGCCTTTATGTGAGACTCTGATAGAATTGTGGCTTACAATGGTGACCAGTTACAGTGGTATATCGCCATACACTGGACTAACCAGCCGACCACCTAGGAGCATTCTCTATTAGCCTGCTTAAATCGACTCTGCAAACACCTACAGCCAAGAATTTATAAAGGTGTGTACCCACGGCCTCTACCCTATGCATCGGCCCCCTTTCCCACCTGCATTACTCACTCTAACGGCAGGTGTAGGGTTATGTGTTTGTACCTCTCCTAAGTATCAATCACAACTAATCACAAATTAGGATAAACACTGACTCTAGACAAAGGTATCCCGTTACGACTAGTCTCAAATACAAATGGGGGAGTGTAACAGGACTCCATAACCAGAGGGATGGTAATTGAAATACTACAGCATATAAAACCTATAAGAAAATCATTTGACCCTATCCTCATAAGGGAAATGACCTGCTCTGTATATATTGATCTTACTAATTCTTGTACAAACCAAGGTATAAATGTGATACAAATTATACATATACACTTACCTTAGGCCACCGCCGTGATCGTTCATTGGCCATGGCCTCTCGGAGGGTGAAGTTAGCCACCCTCTGTAAATCCTCTAAGTTAGTGATAGGCATCTTGGAAATTACAGGTAATCTATAAGTATACGTAAAGATCTGTATGTATTTATACCCATAAATACTCCCCCACAGCAGCCAATATTCCTCCTCAAATATAGTATTGCAGGGTAGTAAATACGTCGGATAGTGGCAGTCATGCTTATCAATTGCTCCTCAATAGGGGTTTCCTATGAGGTCATAATTTACAAACACACATGTCGTAGGCCTATGTGGGGGATCCTGGCAGCAGCATATATTTTTCAACTCCTCCGGTTGTTTGCAACTTATTCCTTATAGTCAGAGGGCTGTGTACGTAACACTTAGGAGGCATAGACTAGTTTCCCCTGAGTAGCAAGAGGCAGGTAAATCCCTTCATGTATTGGGCTCTGGCACGCAGAGCATAGATGTGTAGAGTCCAATTCTCATATATGTAGGCTTCAAAATGCTCTCCTCCAATATGATTTCAACCACATGTTTCAGTCTGTCTGCATGCGTGCATTCCTGTGTGACAGTGCCATAGCTATTGGCAGTGACCAATGCGAGCTCGTAGACTTCACTGCCTCTGTGGCTTGTGTGAACATGTGACTTGCCGCAGTCCCTTGATCTATTATTCTGTCTAACTTCTCGGTGAGATCTACTTGATCATAATGAGTACACTGGTCCTGCGTAGGCCTACTGCTAGTGTGGAGTTAGCTCCACACAGCAGGTTGTGGTTGACTCATTCCCCTACATGTACAATGAATAAGTTGAGTTAAGCAGCTACTGATTGCTTAAATTAAGTGATAGAAGCATGGAGGTAGAGTTTTGGCTACATTGCAGCATGGTCAGCCAGTCTGCATAAATTACCTTCTAGAATAAGACAATTTCAAAATACTTTATTTCCATGAATCAATGAACTTAGTCTAGCCAATGGCCACACATGTTAGTTCAACGTTAAATCACTATTGATGACTTGCCGGTCGATACTGATCAATCAGTTGATTTAGGATCATTTGCTCATACCGGGCATGTGAAGCCTGGGGTATTTGTGAAGTGATAAATTACGCTGTTATTGTAAGGGTTTGAGGCTTGTAATAATTTCTGATGAGGGAATTCCAGGTCTGGAATTCCAATCAATATATAAAAATGTGTGCTAATATTACTGGGTTACTATAGAAATTTGTACCGCTGCTCTGTGGATCTTTTCATGTATCATTAGCGCACCTTGTGGGATTTTTATCCCCTTAACATATAGGGCTCCTCTCCACCAAACGCTCTTATTCCTCAAACGCTCTTATTCCTGAAACACCCTTCTGCCCCAAACGCCTATATCATAAGAGTTGTGAGGTAAAAGCCAATATTGTAGGACAGTATAGGCCTTTGGCATTCTTATAGAGCATTTGAGGGATAAAAGCATCTGAGAGATAAATCGTTTGTGTTTTAGTACCATATTACCCATGTTTGAGGGATGAGATCCCATAGTTGCTGTTGATCCGCAAACAGTAGGTCAGCACTGAAAATCTAGACTAGTAGAAAAGTGATCGGTGCAGATGAGTTTAGGTGATGATTAAAGGTGATCATTTTGAGTACATTATTTCTGCCACCAGAGGGCCCCTACTATACAATTGTGTGATATTTATGATTCAAACCGAAGGGTATGTATTGAATTATAGCTATACTGGGGGCATTGAATAATTGAATATTTAGACAACATGGCGAATGAGAACATATAAAACAATGTTTTAAAAAAAATATTTTGTTAGAATGTAATGCATGTAAAACAAATGCAGTTATAGCTTAGACACCTTTTCTGTTCAGAATTTTCATTCAGAATAATAACCTTGGGAATATGCACCTATCAGTAACAATGGAAATCTATATGCCACATGGGGTAATTTCCAAAAGGTTGGATATATACACTTCAGTAAAGGCCCTGGCTTAGATGCGGGGGGGGGGGGGGTAATTCAAAAATAATTCTAAAACTGTATTGTTAAGTCCAACTAGCAGTAAAATAAAAGGAAAGGTAATCAAAGTGATCACCCCTGTCATTATTTTGGTGACTTCATGGTTTTTTTTTCTCAAAATAGCAAAAAAACTACAGAAAAAAAAACAAAAAAAAAGAACTAATCAATATGATGACCTAAAGTGATCACATATGATCACCCAAAGATGACAAGGGTGCTCCCCTCGTCCTCGACATATTGATCACCTTAAAGTGATAGCTACTGATCACTTTTTTGAACCATAGATTTTCTGTGAATATAGGATTATGTAAGGAGATCTTGCTTCTAAGGAGCACATTCTGTTTTCCAAAATCCTTTTCTTTCATTTCTACAGTAATAGACATCTGTTATAAGGAGGAAAATACTCCATAACCTCGGATATAAGGAGGGAATTTTTACTTGAAACTCTATCTTGATATTGTAAAAGCCTTGTTAGGACTTCTCCAGGGGACTTCTCTAGGGTTGGTCAGCGGTCTGGGGACATCACTTGCACACAAGTCCTTTGGATGGCTGTAGGCCGTGGTGAGCGGCCTGCATGGGTATGCCCTTTAAATCCTTTGGGTAATTTCATTCATATTGGTGATTTAAAGATAGATGGTTACATGCTAGATTTGCATGATTTCTTTTTTGTT
The DNA here is from genome assembly GCA_949317995.1 of Acholoe squamosa. Lineage (NCBI taxonomy): Eukaryota > Metazoa > Annelida > Polychaeta > Phyllodocida > Polynoidae > Acholoe > Acholoe squamosa. Next base: position 70,736,494 of record OX439035.1, on the reverse strand, counting down.
TTCGGTGTTATTGAAATGTTCAAGATCATCACCCCGCGAATTATTATTATTGCTATCTGGCATGGGCAGGAAATCCCTGACTCATATATATGGAACTATATACACTCGTATATATATATGTGGATCAACGCGGTGAAAGGTACGCATGCGAGGGGGTTCGCGGACGTACCTTTTACTGTGTTGATCCACATATATATATATATAATTAGCCGCGGACGGTTAGGGACTACTTGCAGAGCGTAGTGATATATATGATGTCATAGTATGACGTCATGGTAAACAGTCCTCCAGTATATAAGGGGGAACTTTAAATCAACCGTCAGTTGGCAATCTCACCTGTACAGGTAACACCACGCCAGGTGTTTCCTTGATTTTTAATTTTTACTATTGTAATTATATGGTTCACTTTGTACTGACTTATGATTTTTGTCAACTAATTATTATAGTTGTTTTAATTAATAAAGGCATGTATGGTGCTGTTAGCCCCAAGGTCAGTAACCCACCAAACTCATGTTTCCTGTGATTCATTATTATATTCATCATATACCGTATCACCTATAGTATTATATTATTATACGTATATTACTGGTATATTATTCCCTGGTAGCGAGATAACTTATATATATATATATATATATATATAAATATATATATACATATATAAATAAATATATATATATATATATATATATATAAATATATATACATATACAGAAAGAAAAAAGAAAACAGAGCTGAACTGAACTGAACTGTCTGGGCCTGCCTGTGCAGGTGAGTGGAGAGTGTGTGGAGAGTGACAGGTAGGGCACTGGGTCACACAGGTGAGAGGCCCTAAGTACCAATACCCCGAACAGGGTATGACCACTGTTCGATACCATTGATCCTAGGGAGGGAGAAGACAGGGACAAGATAGCCACTTGGGCCTGCGCGAATACGCCGGCAACTCCCAACTAGGAGTAATTGTTCATATTTGTAGATTGGTACTGAGGCACTTAGACACAACGAGATCTGTGTCCACATGGAGATGATAAGGTTTTGTCAGATAAATTAGGGCAGCCATTCTGTTCCAGTTTCCTGCTTGACGGATGTCCTCCAGGGTGAGACCAAGGCTATACATACAGAGTGCCCGTGCCCGTCTTTGAGAGTGCATGCCCGTCCTTTGCGGGTTCATGCCTGCCGAGATCATAAGTTTTTTGAGGTACCCCAACAGCATAGAGTAGGTCACCGGGACGAGGCGATTTCCCTTTGGTACTACAAAAGCTGGGGACATGGTATCAGAGGATGGGAATTCCTCCAGGTGATCCCGTACCAGGGAAGCTGCACAAAGGGGTGAGCCCCGACTAAAAGTTATAGGTATCTTGTGAACTGTCTGACCATATTGCACTGTCTTAGACGTGGAGATACTCAGTTCTATGCCCCACTGTGTGAGACCTATTGCTCCACGTCGAAGATAGTGGCCCACTGGGTTTGATGCCGAATCAGGGACGATGTTTGATTTCCGTAGCAGGCCCCGAAACGAGACAGCTATACAAGTCCACAGGACCCTCTCCTCCACCTGATCCCAGTTAACACAGTCTGATAACAATAATAAGTCCCGAAGAGTGAAAGACGGGCGAGTCGGTTCTGGGTCACCAAGCTTACGGCATATACCCGCTAGGGTGGCGATCAACTTGAACTCTGATCTGACATTTTAATGTCGTAACCCAGTGGGCACACAATGTTGCATCAACATTGACAACCAGTTAATGTTATGTTGACGGTGTTGATCAACCTGTTTTCAACACTTTTTCAATATTTGTATTTCAACGTTGTCAACCATCACCATTTCAACATCCAATCAACAGTTGACATATCAATGTTGAAATATTGTTGTCAACTCAACGTTGATTCAACATTTATTTGTCAATGTTGAATCAACAATATTGATTTCAATGTTGATACAATGTTGATTCAACGTTGATATGTCAACAAAACAACTGTCATCGTTGTTTCAACATTGTTGAAACAATGTTGAGTCAACATAGAAACACAAACATTGAATCAGCGCTGATGGTTAGATGTTGAATAACAGTTGATTTTGAGTATGTTGTTTCAACTTTCAATTTCAACTCTATTTCAACCCTAAATCAATGTTGATATGCAAACATTGCAAACGTTGTTTCAACGCTGAATCAACATTGATGTGCCCACTGGGAACCAGAATAATTGTTCAGAGATATCACTGCACTGATATAATTCTGGATTGATCTATATTTCAGATCCGGAACCAAACTGACTGCGTAGCGGCACATAAGGGTTGTGTCTGTGGGTACTGCCGGGCATCGAATTGATGCACAGAATTTGACATATTTGCGCCACTGAGACGCTTTAGTCTTTCAAGTACTCGGTGCCCACGCCTGACTTCGAAGCTCCGCTGCGAAGTAGTCCAATTCCCGGATCCACTGAAGGCCTCTGCAACACAAAAATACCGGTAACTCGTTGATGAGGGTAGCTCTGGTAGATACACTCCCACCAGGTGGCAGTTGAACATCACTGTCAGCCAAAATATTGAGCGGAGGAGATGCATTGAAGCTGAATTTCCACTCCTACCAGTGTTTATAGCCGCCACCACCTGCGTATTGTCTGTGACACATTCTACCTGGTGGTCCACCCACATGTGGCCCCATCTAGTGAGGGCCTCAAGAATCGGGTACAGTTCTCTAACATTAATATTACAGGGTACATCATGGACCGGTTGGGGGACACAGTGGTTGTGGCAGTCTCCCTTCATCTCGAAGTCCTCCTGCCACCTACCGCACAACCAATCCACGCCGGAGTAAGCACCGAATCCAGTACCAGATGCATCCGTGCACACCATGGATGTATTAACAGGAGGCTGGATTATTTTCGCTGTGCCGTTGAACCAGGCAGCGAAGTCCCCCCACCAGGCTAGATCTAGGTGAAAGGACTTGGACAATGTGATGTACCTTTTCCTGGGGGTGAAACAACTTAACATTGCGATAACACGATGGGAGAAAGTGCGACCACCCCGAACCAAAGTCGCGCAATGTGCCAGAACTCCGCACAGTTTTTGAAGTTGCTTTTTCGTCGTCCTGCGACGACCACTGAAAAAGTCCAACTCCATCTGAAGTTTGCGCAATTTGTCCACGGGTAGTCTCAGTTGCATATTTACTGAATCAATTTCCACTCCCAGATAAGTCTGAATCTGACTGCGGGAGCGCACTTTATTGTAGGAAATGTAGAAACCTAAGGAGCGCAATTTTTTGTGGAGGAAGAGCTAGGTAGATGACACAGAAAATACCGTGTGCCATAAGGTACTGCGCTACCGAGTCTGTAATACTGTTGAACACGTAGGGGGCAACGTGGGTACCGAATGACAAGAAGTTGTCCTGAATAAATCTAGACTCCCAAGACAGGCCCTGCCTAGCTCTGTCGCACTCCCGGACCATGATTGAGCGGTAAGCTGCCGTAATGTCAGTCACTGCCATATACGAGCCGGGCTTTAGATGGTCCGATACAGTATCTACCGATTTGTAACTGAATGACCTGAAAGTTTGACTCATGTGCCAGTTAATTGAGCACGAGTCGGGACGGCTAGCGTCGGTTATTGGCCTGGTGCTTCCTGCGCGTTTTTTAACTGCGCCCAAAGTGTGAATGCACTGAGGCTGGACACTCACTTCCATTAATTTACCCGAGGCTAACTCCTCAGAGATGATGTCACAGCTGGTAGGCTGTAACTGTGGCTGAGTCGTAGTTTTTGCACCAGTAACCTTATATATGCACGCCTGGGTCCGTTAGTTTAAACCCGTGGGCGTTAGGGTCCCAATTGCCTTTGCCGTATACTTGACTATGGCCCCCTGAAAGCATGTTCCTCCAGCCTGCTAAGTTCATTTGAGATCTGACCCCACATAGAAAATGAGGTGAATTAATGCCCCATAAAGGAGCATAGTCTGTGTACATATGAAGATATTCATTTAAATCAACACAACAACAAATGTCATCAAAGGTGAATGGAAAAATATCACTAAGTTTCATATCATAAGTGCCATTACAGCTGAACTCCGGAACAGTTTTGCTTTGTCATGCCTGACTTTAGTTACCACCCTGATTGGCTGACTGGTAGTTGCGGTCTAGAGTACAATTTTTTCCCTTGTGGGAGCCCCTGCAGTGTTTGCAAATGTGTTTGCGGGAGCATTCGTCATTAGAAAAGGGAGTGAAATTCCAGTTAATACATACATCAGTATATTCCAATTTCTTATCTTCGTACCGGACCCCCCTACCGCGGTTGCGTCTATGACTACCCTGATTTGCTGTAGGAAGTGGTTTTGGGTCATAAACACAGGACATATGTTCTGCACTGAGACAGGCTCGGACGGATGTTTCGTCCCCGGTGACGAAGAATGGGATTTTTTGTTCGAGGACCCTGGTAACTACCTTGTAATCATATTTGTCCAACTGTTTGGCTGAAAAGAAGCCTCCCTGCGCCTTCAGTTTCACAAATCTCATGTGTTCGAGATAAGCTGATGCTGAAAGCTCAGGCAAATTCTTTTGAATAAGGACCTCGTAGACCCCTTGCATGCCGTACAATAATTCCGTAACAGACATATCTTCATACTTTTTATCTGATTCAATATGAAAATCTGGACGCAGCCAGTTTGTAGAGCGTTTACGTTTATTAGCTTCCGAAAACAAATTCATATTTTTGAGAAATGGGTCACCAATACCTGAAACACCCCCCTGATTTGAGAATAAACTGTTCAGGTTTCCGTCGATAAGACCTAGTGATGATGCTGTCAGGCCTGCCGATGTCAAGCATGATTGAAGGGTTTGTAGGTATGGAGATCTTACTTCCGCAAAGAACAGAGGGGCCGGGTTGCCCCGGTGGTGCTGATTGGTAGCACCGATATTGCCTGCGGGACGGGTGTGATACTGAAGCTGTAGTTGTTGCAGCTGTTGCTGCATAGCCTGAAGTTGCTGCTGCTGAGCTGTGATGACATGATGTAAGTGATGTGCCCCCCCTGCCGGAGGCTGAACTGACTGTTGTTGCTGGGAAGGTGAATGGGTTGCTACAGGAGGCAGGTCAGGTAACAGTCCCCCCTGGGTCCTGTATGATTGTTGTTGTTGTTGAACCAACTTCAAATAAGTGGAGTAAGAAATGTCCAAAGGAGGTTGCTGCACAGAACCTGAAGGTGCACTGACACTACCAGATAGACTAGTAGGCCCTGCTACTTCCCACAAGTGCTGTGATGGGACCAGTTGATTCCCCTGGGGCTGCGGTTGATTGTACCGGGTACCCGGCTTGTCCGCGTGGCCACTGCTCGGTACCGCGCGGGTCCCAGAAATAAAATCATTGTCCCCATTTGGCAAACTAACATTGTTCATACCTGTGATGAGCTGCTGGGGGCCTGCAGGGGCCTGTGAGAGGCCAATATCTCCTGATCTTGTCCATACATTGGCTGTATCGCTGCCAACCAGAAGGCCTGGTCGGCCATCTTGGATGTTATGGTTTCCCGGTCCGTTCGGGTCCCCACCTCGGTCTTTTACCGAAAGTTTTCGCAATTGATCCCCATTTACCAGTGGATATTTGTGCGGTATTGCACTGGGATCAGAGTAGTCAAAGGCCGCCATAAGGCCACTCCATGCTTTCTCACCTTGGTCAATATCCTTCAAAATATGTGTGTCTTGAGTGCGAATAGATGCCAACTCCAGCTCTAACTCCCTTTGCCTGCCTAATTGTTGTATCCATTTCTCCCTGGCCTTTTCTGCTTCAATTTGTGCCTGCAAATCATTCACTTTCGCATCAAAGGCATTCTCCGTGGCCACGGCGTCCTGCCCGGGAGTCCGGGCATCCTGTGCGGCCGCCGGGTGGCCATGACTGGGTGACTCCACTGCAGCCGGTGGTCCTCCCTGGCCCTTTTGGTCCAATAACTGGTTCTGTGGGTCCCATTTGGTGTTGGGATGTTTACAAGCCGGACACAGTCTAGAGTTCCCATGGTGTTGTTCCTCACAAGAGTTGCAAGTGACTCCCATGATGAAAAACACAGAAAAAAAAGAAAACAGAGGTGAACTGAACTGAACTGTCTAGGCCTGCCTGTGCAGGTGAGTGGAGAGTGTGTGGAGAGTGACAGGTAGGGCATTGGGTCACACAGGTGGGAGGCCCTAAGTACCAATACCCCGAACAGGGTATGACCACTGTTCGATACCACATATATATATATATATATATATATATATATATATATATATATATATATATATATATATATATATATATACATATACATACATACATATACTTGGTATGCTGTGGGGAGGTACATGTACACGTTACTCATTTAGATCTTACCAATGCAAAAATTATAGGAATTCTTAATGAATATTTAGAGTAGCCTCGGGTATATATCAAAATAAAGATTAAAAATCGATGCTAATCAACTAATGTCAATTCTTCCGTACAACCCCTCCAAAGGAATCAGTGAATTCATTTGGAAGACAACATGCGGCAAAATTATCATAAGTGGTTGGGGGCCGTCCATAAATCACGTCATGCATTTTTGACCATTTTTGACCCTCCACCCTCCCATTTGCCATGCGTTTACTTTAGAAATGTATAGGTGGCTTACGTCAGGCATTGATCCATTTATCAGACATTTTTCTTCCTATTAATCGAACTTTTGTTAACAAAAAGGTGGCTCAAGTGCCTAAAAACGTGACTTTATTTGGCCTTTTTTTGCCTCTGGTAGCTGGGTATTTAAGGGATATTTTTGAACTTTTTTTTTATTTTTCTGTCGCTGGTCGTCCAAAATCTCAGCCATAAAATCCCGTAATACAAGTTATTTTAATGAGGTGGCCTAAAGGAGTGCAGGTTTAACTATCTCACCCCGCTCTCGTTTGGCCGGTGTTATAACCGGCAGGTGACCTTGCCTATGACAAAGCATGTGGCACAGCAGTGCCACCTGTTTTTAACAGCCGTCCTCAACAATTGGGAATCTCATGTGGGATGCGTGGGGTAAGCGAATACTGGATTACTAAGAATTCGATAGTTAATGTATACGGTCTCCCATTACAACCAAATGGTCGTAACGCTTACCTTGACAGGGAAAGCACTAGCATATCCAGTCAGCTGTGAGTGTGATCAGAGATGTGTCGATCTCTGGTGTACTGTATTGGCATCTGGAATGAAAAGAGCTGTCTGTAGGACAGAACACCAAAGGGGGTCTGGATGGGGGTCCCCCATTTCACATGTCCGTCTGATCAGCTCTATCACCAGTGCATGTCACCAGAATCCAGCCCCAGTCCCGCTTAGACCCCATCCTCGCATATAAGCTGCAGCTTATAGTTTGGACGTTTGGCTATGCAGACACACGCTGCCAGAAACGAAGATCCTGCACACCAGAGGAGACATTGAATTTAACAATGCAATGTTGTGAAAAGTGAATCAAATTTAAGGTACACTATAAGTGGATATCGTGCAAACAGGAAACTGTTCATTTAGACGGACAATAATGTCATCCTCTTTTGTCATTATAAACTTTATAATCGTGATGTCTCTTCCGCTGACGGTGCAAGCAGGATGAACAAAGCACAGAACAATCTTTGATTGTGTCAAAGTGGGTAGCTCTTCTGAAGCTTTTACAGCTGCCCTTGAGAAATCTATGAGTGATTGTGTGACCTTTGATAAATCAATTTCCCTCGCGACTGGATGATAATACATGAGTACGTACTTGACCTTATGAATATTGTGACCAGCAAACTATTATAGCAGGTTATAAAAGCTATAAACATTCAATTTCCATCTACTTTAACTTCACTTCAATGATAATATAACACGACTTTCTGCCTCACAATCGACCAACTCTACCATGAAATTGCACATTTATTCATTTTGTTCCACTTTTTTTTTAATACTTTCAATGTTCCACCAAAAGGACTTTGGCTGTAATAAAAAGACATGTTCAGGTTGTTTTAGCAAGAGCAGCACTCCAACACACAAATTGAGGTCGTAACGGCATAATGATTTAAAGCCTGTTGCTTTTAGACAATCGTGATCTAAACCCAAGCTTCCTGTTTTTCTGAAACGAAATGATGGCCGAAGGTATCGTGATATTGTTAATAGCTCTATTAATTCGGGAAACTGCGTAACAGTGCACCCCAGTGGGCACAGAACGTTGCATCAAAGTTGACAACCGGTTGATATTGTGTTGATCAACCCATCTTCAACACTTTTTCAATGATTTTGTTTAAATATTGTAAAGATCACCATTTCAATGTCCAATCAACAGTTGACATATTAACATTTAAATATATTTCTCAATACAATATTGATCCAATATTGATTTGTCAACATTGAATCAACTATATTTCAACCCTGAATCAACCATTGATATGCAAATATTGCAAACTGTGTTTCAATGCTGAATCAACGTTGATGTGCCCAGTGGGTAATAGTAACATTGCCTTAAGAATTTTAACTTCCATTACAGCCATTGTATTACAATCTGATTATTATCCACAGGGTTTTCTGTCGACACTTCATGGACCTACCTCTGAAGGTAGTACAATGTATCTCAAGGCACTACAATCACATACAGCCCTACGACTGCAAATGTCAATGCTATTCCTATATGGAAGTATGGAACAGTCGAAGTATGTTAAGAAATAGCCCCCATGGCAAGTTCTGCCACGGCAACAAGAAAACATTACAAAAGCAGAGCAAAGGAATAATCTATACATCAGCGCAGAGTTTATTACATAGTTTAGAATTAGTCTTTATAAGTGTCACTGTATGTCGTATTAGTATACAACAATGTTTCTAGTGGTCGATAGAAGAGTCAACATTGCTCTACCTTCCCATAATGCAACTTTCAATAAGTCATATCCGAGTCAAAACATTGGCACAGAGTAACTCCATCAACTGACATCCTGCTTTATTAGGTGGTGCTATGGTCACCGTTTACATGAAGTTATTCAATTGTGTACTTTACAAAGCTCAAATGGGAAAATGCTCAGATGCCCAGAACGGTATCTTGCTGTAATAGCATTTATGAAAGACTGCTTTAGGAAAGGTTTCTTGGCATAATACTTATGGGACGGCACTTTTGAGCAACCAAATTGCAAAGGTCAAGCCCAAAAGATCAAGCTAAAACATACCTCAAATCCCCTCTATCCTCCGCTCCCTCAGCGAAAACCACGCAAGCTTATTTTCTTTAGGGGGATGGGCGAGTGAAGAAACTAGAAAATTCGACAGATTTGGGGGGATCTCTGTAATTATTTCATATTATTATAGAGTGAATCTCTAAAAAAATACCACTTTTTGAAAGGGGTTTGAGGCTTAGGAAGACGTCACAGTGGAAAATGGGACAGCGGAGAAAGGAATGTGTTTCTTCACTCCCCTGTGGCTCCACATGAAATAAGGGGTGGGGGTAGGCCCGTATTTTGTGCATAGGACACTCCCACCCTGCATATTCGTTATTTCTCTTCACCAACCTGGAATCATTATATACATCAACAAACAATCTCAACTCTATGCATAGCTTTACAAATTTTCTCCTAAACTAAACTTATCATCTAGGGCTGTAGCAGAATGATATCAATAATTATAATTTCCTTTGGGTACAACAAATGAGTGAGGCACATGCAGTCTGATGGGGGCTAATCCCAATGTCAACATGACCCAGAGTAGCCAGCTTGACCAAGGGGTTACTAGATCAAGTGGCTGTATGAAGGTACATTTGCTTAGTAATTACTCTCTTTGTACCTTCGAGCTGATCCACAAAGTACGTCACACAGACTTGGCCATTTTCAACCCCCCCCTCCCCACTGTCACAGTTTTATCATACCTTCACCATTGTGTGTCACACTTTGTTCAGCACCCCCATTCCCTCCAGCGTGAGATATTTTATGGATCATCCCTTATTGGTCGGACAGCCAAATTGGTGTGATCTCAATTACAAAGGAAGCACAGTCTGCCAGAGTGGAACCCGTTCTCCAAGAATCCCATTGTATATAACCATTATTTGTTCAGGAATTTGAAATTTTGATATAAAATTTATTGGCTATTAGAATTGCACAAAACAATCCCAGTCGCATTGGGTGTTGGTTCTCTGTTATTCAGCATTGGATGACATGACTGTGGCCAGGCAAGCAAAAACACCCCTCTGCAGGGAATCCATTATCAAAGTTCATCTCAACATCTTTAAAATGAGCCATGTTTGTCTTAGATATTCCTAGTAGTTATGTCAGAACCCCTTCTTGAACATAGGTCGTTAATCATACCTGAAATCGATGATTAAGCTCTATTACATTATAAACCATAATGGTGTCTAAAAACACAATAAATCAGCCTTTCTCATAAAAAGATACATCATGATATGGTGATTTTTTTTGTATCATAGATTTTGATCTAGAAGGAATTTCCATTTCTGTTTTCAGTTATGGGTTTTTGGTGGAAATCTGCTAATTTAGATCATTGGAACTGTTGCCATGGCAACCAGAAACAGGCATACAGACCAATTTTTCATGAAAAAAATGTTCATTTTACCTTTCATTTTAGAGGTATTTTGCCCCTCCAATGCCCCTGGTGGCCAAATGGTGAATTAAAAAAATCCCCCGTAGAGGGGTGTTCTCCCTTGTTGAGTCACATTTTTATTGTACATGTCTAAAATATTGTGCCAAGCAGTGTGCTCCCCAACATAGCATTTATCGGTAGTAGAGTGTAGAGTTCAGAGGAAGACCATACCATCAGTTTAAAATTTGCAACATCCATTACTACCCAGCAAATTGGTGTCATTCTGAGTCACTGTGTGTGAGTACTCACACTGGTGGTGTGACTGATGACCCATACTGACGCATAATGACACATGTGTTATGGCACATGTAAACCCATACTGACACCTGGGCTATAACACATACTGACTCAGGCCTGACACATGCGTCATGGCAAATCAACACTCATACTAACACCTGAGCTATAATGCATATTGACTCGGGCCTGACATGTGTGTCATGGCACATGCACACTCATACTGACACCTGGGCATTAACACATACTGACTCATCCTGACACATGCGTCAGTTTTTCCCCCTGGGATAGGGGTGGGGGGAGGGGGTTTGGGAGGGGGGTGGGGTATGACTTTATTCTGCATTCATTTCTATTCTGAATCACTGTCATCAATTGAGCTGCATATCTATGTCCATGGAAGGGTTTCCTGTAGATTCCTTTGTTCACTTTTTCCATTCCTCAAAATGCCCTTTTTGTGCCTGTCAAATAAAAAATAAACATTTAAGTTCAATAATGCATTACACAAATACCTTTAATATAATCAGCACAAGATTTTTTACCCTCCTCACCTCCTCCCCTTCCTCCAAAATATGATGTGAGATATTTTCATTTTGAAGGGGGGGGGTAGAATTCCCCCCTGAGCCAAGTACATACCCTCTCCCTGAATGAGTTGACCTTTAATGGGGCAGGGGTGGATAAAATTATTTGGAGACAAAATCACCCCCCCCCAGGAAACAAAAATAATATTCTTGCCCCTCAAACTGACCACAACCTAGTCCACCACTCTCCCAGGCCCCTGAACCTGCAAGTTACTGACATATGCTATATCAACTGTATCAATACTGACTGTAAGAGACTGTAAAGATTAAGGTGGGCACAAAAGAAGATACCATGATATATTACTGTAGGTTACTTGGAGTTCTGTAGGACTGTAGGATTACACACCTTGTCTTCTCTCCTTGCTATTCTGTGTCTGTGTGTTGTGAAATACTGAGAACAAAGAAACCAAGAAAAGCGCGGGAACTTTGCAATGGACCAATGAGGGACCAGGAGTTTGAAATCAACCAATCAGACACAATACTGACGCAGTACTGATGCATGGTCACACATGTGTCAGGTACTTCCTGGAGAGAAAATTTCAGGATGGGTCACTGTGAGTCAAGGTGTGTGAATATGTGTGAGTATTGACACATAGTGACACATACTGACGCATGTGTCAGAACCTGTTGTGTTTGTTGAAGTAAGGCACTTTGCTCCTATTATCACCCAAAACAACATTATAATTCACCTCATATTATGAATTCTTACCTGTTTCCCATGGTAATATGGCATCACCTTTGGCAGCATGCACCATACTTTCAAGGAATTACTACACCAAGACTAATGTAAGCCTGAATACCACATAGGAGGTTGATAATTGAAACTCAGTGTTATCTCCCATAGACAAAGGAAATTGTCTTAGAATACACCAAAAGAGAATATAAACCCATGTTTTCAGTCACCATTATATTCCCTATATACATATTGATAGATATCATCTATAAACACTTTGATTTATAAGGCAGCATCAATAAAAACAGCAATTCCCTAATTTGGCCCGAACCCAAAGTGCAAGTATATAGTGGAACTATACAATTTCCCCAGTCTCTTTATACTGACACTGATGCCATTTCGAGTCACTGCGGGTGAGTACTGACACATAGTGACCCATGTTCACTCAAGCGTCAACACCTATCTTTTGAAAGATGAGTCACTATGGGTCAGTCCGTGTGACTACTCACACAGACTGGCTCATGCTCACTCAGTGTCACCTCACGCAAATAAGGAAATGAGTCACTACGCGTCACTCCCTGTGACTACTCACCCATACTGGCACATACTGACGCGATGTTAGCTCAAATGGGTTAGGAAATGAGTCACTATGTGTCACACTGTGTGACTACTGACACAGACTGACGGATGCTCACACTTGTGCCACATTATGTCTTGTGGAGATGAGTCACTTGTGTAGGGGCAGCTTACTCTGTAGGTCGAATCCCAGGCATTTGAAACCGTTGTCCTTTAGCATTAAATGATTTTGCAATAGAGGGGCCTTCATAAGCCTTTGAAATGTGAGAATTGTCCTTTACCTAAATTACTCAGCAAAGTCTGGCCAAATACTGGCACATACTGACGCGATGTTAGCTCAAATGGGTTAGGAAATGAGTCACTATGTGTCACACTGTGTGACTACTGACACAGACTGACGGATGCTCACACTTGTGCCACATTATGTCTTGTGGAGATGAGTCACTTGTGTAGGGGCAGCTTACTCTGTAGGTCGAATCCCAGGCATTTGAAACCGTTGTCCTTTAGCATTAAATGATTTTGCAATAGAGGGGCCTTCATAAGCCTTTGAAATGTGAGAATTGTCCTTTACCTAAATTACTCAGCAAAGTCTGGCCAAATTTGAAAAAAAAAACACAAAAACAACATAGAACACACAGAAAAGACAACAAAAACAACAATAAAGAAACAAACAAAATACATTGTGTTTAAGGCATACCATTTACATCTTACCTCCAATTTGAGGTGAACCTTACGTGAGGGTTTCTGGTTACATAGCATTGCACATGCCTCTAACCTGGTAGTATAACCCACCCTGGAGCATCCTCTATCAGGGACATGACAGGACCCTTAAGACTGAGTGTGTACAGTTGGTGGTTACATGACTACAGATCAGGGTACCCACACGCCATTAAGGCTTATCTCCATGCTGGCATAACCAATGTCTAGGTTAGAGGGTTAAGTGAATATTTTGTTTCCCATGTTCTGATAGCAGACCATCCCTACCCTGGGATCCCAACCCATTAACCCTTTAAGGGCAGAGCTGGAATACACCATACTACTTTTAATTTATCAGCAAGTGTCACACCACCACAAGGCATTATGCACAATAGAAGTAATTCCAAATCCATGATGACAAACGGATATAAAGCCTTGAAACATCATATCGTTCTTGAATGGTCATTGGTATTTTGCCCTTAGCGTTTCTCTTTATAAACACCTGAAGGGTGTTTCTCATTAAACTAGCTTTATCAAGTGGAAATTTTTTTTATCGAAATATGGATGATCAGTTGAACAGTTTTATTGACATTAAGTCATACAAGTACATGTAAGCTTTTTAGGTTGCATATGCCCCTGCACTGATAGGTATGTGGCATGACATGGAATATTCTCCCAGAGCTCCAGCATCTGAGTTGGATCACCTGTTCCTAATGGGTTTAACCTGGCCATACACCTTATCAGCAGTATCTTACCTAAGCACCTCAAGCCCCTGCCCTCACACAGATACTTTACATATTACGATGCCATGAAGTCCACAGGATTTAGAATCCCTGTTCTAATGGCATCAATTTAGGCAAATTATTCTTTGTAAGGCGATCTGTATCAGGCTACCAAAAAAAACCACAAAAAAACAACTGGATTCTAATGACGAAGGCCCCAGTCTGACAGGGGGTTAATCTATCTTATTTCAGTAGCTGAGTGTTTTACTGTTATCCATACATTGTATTTGTGAAAGTGCATTGCTAATCCTTACATGTATATATGCTGCTCGTCATTAAAAACTGAAAAGAATCTCTTTGGAATTTGATCAAAACCTTGAGAAAAACTATCATTGGCCCATCACGTATCTATATATAACGTAGGGCTAATAGTACTAGATCTAACCGGAGGCAATTAATGGTCGTGTATGCAATGAAGCAACTGGTTTTGCCTAAAAGTCCCGTGCCGTGGACACTTTTATGTTCATTATGAAAAGGCTACAGCAATGACATAACGTACCTTATCGTTAAAGCATCGACAAATGAGATATAGATGAAGTCCGGATATAAGAAGTGCTAAGATGATTTAACATGATTTCATCCTTTATCTTTATTATACCATATGTCAATACCTGTATTGTCCACAATTACAATATGATACAAATATAACAGCATCACAAATACCTTATATCACTGTCCATTTACATGCGGGCATTAAGTTCTTACACACAATACCTATGTTTATGTTCAAATAAAACTGACCGGGGGTATTTATAGGAACCGCGTTTATATGATAGATACATATTTTACTTTCCATAAGCCCCGAGGACACATTTTAATGTTGTCATTTGCGACGAAACATAGTGCTCTTCTGCTCTATCAAAGTTGTGCCCATTTCGCATGTATTTCATACATGGAATATGCATAAAACAACTGAACTATATATATACCCTGTATATCCTCTTCCATTGTGCCATAATATCCACTCTGACCGATAACACTCTGCAATACCCAATATACAGTTATGACGAATTGGACGGTTGTTTGTATTATAAAATCCTCTCTTTCTCAAATGTACATGCTCTAGACATCGGATAAAATCTGAATAACAGTTTTATCCGAAAAGAATATGACATTCTCTTTTTCTGAAATAAAACAACCAGGTGATACCCAAAACCCATGTCTCTGCACACGGATATACAAAAATATGGCCAAATCGGTATAACCGAACAGAGCCTACTAGGCGATGGATATCAACAAAATATTAGTACAAAATACACCTCCAAAATAATCTCGATATCAGGCTCTCATATTAGCACATTACCATAATGTTCTTTCTGGCCATCATCCTCATAAAACGATGGGGTAAGTATGCACTCTGCGCAAAATATCGATCGGGGGCATCAAGCCCGGGGTCAGACAGGAAGGGTAAATGTTGACGCTACTCCCCACTCCTTCTAAGGCTTTTGTGGGTGGCCATATTGTGCTGCGGTGGTTATTGGTGGACCTGTTTGGGATATATATGGCTTCATGACAAAACTAAGTTACTATAGTGGACTGGTTTTATTGTTAATTTACCTGCCACACCTTATAAGTATCTAAGGTCGAATCCCACATGGGGAATTACAGCTCTTAAATCTCAGTGATTTACAACCTCTTGCGATTTTGGCCACTATACCTCAAAATCACAATAGAAGGGAGTACAGAACACAACCACATTGGTGCGTTTTCTTTTATACCATTTGAGATGGAAATGCATTGATTTATGTTGAAATATCTGTATTTTCTGTCCTAAAATCACGACAGTGAATGGCACAGATTTTGGAGCTCTCTATTTTGCCATGTGGAATTCGACCCTAAACTGATAGCTTTTTCGTACACTTTCAGTGGAATGAACTATTTTGGTTATATATACGTCGCGGTGTCGACAATGCAATACATTTACTATTTACAATGATCATGCTCATTTGCAGAGGTGAACTCACATGTTTGAGGCTCAAATCGCATTGTATCAATGAAGTTTGCACGGTGAATACATTCTGTCAGGAACAACATTTCTAACAAAGGTGGTTAGAATGGTCCGGAAATGCGCAAAGTGGCAGCTGGGAGTCGCAGTAACCTTTCATTTTCAATCAAACGAGGCCTTCCATTGAAAGAGGGTACGTGTATGTGTCAGATAGCAGGTATACATTGATTACACCTCTGAAATAGAGCCATACGGCATGCATGGAGATACTCTCAGTTAAAGTACAATATGGCAAATTTTATAGTATATATAGCAACCGCGACAGTCTGTCTTCATTAAAAGCCTGACGAGTACACTGTTTAAAAAGATGTGTGTTGAAATAATCTAGGACTACGTCATTTAAATTATTGTCCATTGCCATGATTGAGCAATGGACCATTCAGAGCGTTGTCGTCATAACTGCAAAACCTCTGCAGTATAAATAGGATAACAACATATCTATATTCTATATCTGTTTGGCTGGCCTGCCTACCAGGATAAGGCACGACGTAGAAATAAAGGAAGAGAGAGAGAGAGAGAGAGAGAGAGAGAGAGAGAGAGAGAGAGAGAGAGAGAGAGAGACGGAGGAGTGAAAACTGAATTAGACATTAATGCCCACTGCAGGTCCCAATGCTATATGTATACGGTCCTACAGCATTGTAAAGTACAGATTGTCTTGGGGGACTTGCCTCTACAAAGACTTTAGTTGATAGCTTCCCCTGAATGAGATACTGCTCAAAATATAATTATATTATCAGTGCAAATAAAATGACTCATGACATAATAGACTGATAAGGCCAGACATGTGCCCATAGATATAGGGCAGGCCAAGTGATGTATGGCTCAGTCATTTTCCATGATCGACATTAATCATATCCATAAAGGCACCATGGGTATCAAAAGCACCGGATGTCCAGTCAGCTTCATATCCGGTTTGAGGGACACATGTGACAGGATCTGCAAAAAGGGCCCTTAGTGCAGGGTGCATTAAGTTCCCTATTCGCAGTACATGTCACAGTCATGTTGTTCACGAAGTCTTGTTCAAATCTATTATCTATCAGATATCAACGTATAAAAGATGCAATTATGAAACTTTGAAGTTTAGATTTACATGTATCGAGCATGTCCAGGGGCGTAGGAAAAGGGGGGCAGCGGGGCCTGGACCCCCCCCCCCCCCCAATTACAAAGGAGGTGGGGCCTGACTATGTCTGCCCCCCCAATTTTAAAAGAATTCCTTATGAATTGGAAAAAAAGATAAAACTTTCATCTCAAATCAGATTAATATATATATTAATATATGTTACTGGGATAAGTTAAATGGGGGCCCTAAATCAGATCTAAAATTCACCAGAAATTATCTTTATATAAAAACTCTAAATGTGGGTATGTGTAGATGTAATCACGTATGAGCTAACAATTTAAGGTGGTCACGGTCGGCCCCCAGCTGCCCCACCCCCATGAAGATTTACTTCCTACGCCTCTGATGTCTATTGCTCATTGCAATTGCATTTAAACGTCTTCCACATGACCTGATTGAAACACATGATACCCCGGTAAATTTTATCGCATAATTAAGCAGAAATAACAGGTGTCAGACCAATTTTGGATGGGCTTCTCGACATGCACTGTGCGAGAGGAAGGGCAATTAAGTAAATATCGGAAAGGGCACCGTACTATTCAATTCCCATCCACCACCACATAGCCTTCATTTTTATTTGCATGGGGCTATTTAGCAATACCATCATACATGTATAATACTAGTAATTAATCGTTATGGTCATTATACCAGTTATGTGTGTGCGGCTGATAACGCTGACATGACCATGGAAGATATATGGCCATTGGACACTGTACTACCAGACTGTTATAGACCAAGGAATGTAATATACCTAGAGAGTCAACCCAATGGTCGCGTTTGAATGCTACAATCATAGTGTTGCGTTTGTTCACCATTTTCAAATTCAATGTCTCACACAATGTGTTTCTTAGTTATCATTATATCTAGATCTATTCCAAAATGTTCAATTGATGGGCATTACAGAAGAATTATTGGTGGACATTATTTAATTATGGAATAAAAAAGTAAGTGGACGGATACTTCTGAACTGCTGGGTAAACTCGTAATTGGTGTAATCTAATGAGCCCAACACATTGACACAAGATTGAATTAATACACTTCTGAGCAAGGAAGAAGACAGCAAAGCCCTATACATAACTACATCTCTAAAACAGTATACTGTTCCAGGGCCATTCTACCACATAGATTTTCGGACCACCCAAAATGTTTTGTTGGTAGTAAGTCTCTGTGTGAACCCTCTTCATGACCACCAGGTAAAAGTCCTGTCCATTCATAAGGCAAAAGGTCTGCAAATAATTATTATAGATTTTTTGTTTTGCGCGCAAACGTCCCCTGGGTAGGTACACCTTTACTCTGAAATAGAGTTCATGATATATAACACTTTTATACAACAAAGTGAATTTATACTTTCTATCACATGATAATTTCTATTTCAGTTAATTCCCAATGGGCCACAGCCTTAATGCTATATTTTTTCTCCCCATTCACCTCGGTCACCTTTAGCTATATAGGGATAAGCTTTGACTTGCCTGTCCAGGGTTTCTCATCAAGGCATATATCTTATGTTAGAAAACTTTGTTTTCAAGTTTACATGCTTGAAATGCTTTGACTTTTTTTTAAAATGCAATTAACAAACAATTTAGATAATATTTCCTGAGACGTATTTCTTCCCCTTGATATTTTCAAAGTTCAAACGTTTTCAAAGCTATTTTGGAAGTAGGAAAAACGTATTACGCAAACATCTGGCACAAGTTTTTCAAATGTTGCCAAGCGTTTCAAATACGTCTGTGGCCAAGGATTAAGGCTAACCCGTGGTCACCCAATCAAATCAGCCAAGACCGCTTTATACTTTCGACTCGTCCTGGCCTGCTAAGAAGAACTTCCGATCACGTGAACCAGTACCCACCAATCGTTGACAGGGGGTGCCATTGCCAGCTCCACCCATAGCCGGAACTCTTCTTTGCACAGACCGGAAGTTGACTTTCAGGCCGTTCCGGTTCCGGTAGGCAAAACTCGGCGATGTCCCCTTGCCTCGACGTCGGCAGCGTCGGCAAGACAGCAATCGCCTGAGTTCGCAGCGGAATAGGCGGCCTGTGAGTCCATACAAAAGGAAGTTGGTGGAGTAGTTAAGAAGGCGGATCATCTGGAAAGGGGTGTCAAACTTGTAGAGGACACAGAAGGTGGGTTTATGTCGGCCCTTGAGGTACTGTACAAGGGCTATGAGGGCGTTGGGCACCAGGGTGAGGATGAAGACGGCACAGATGACCACCAAGGTGGTGATGGCGAGGTTAGCACGGCGCTTCTTGTCCTGCTCCTCCGTCTGACGGATCTTGGACATCCGCCGCACGTGGAAGATGATGAGGCCGTTGCACACCACGATCGCCAAGAAGGGCAGCGCGAACCTGAATGGGTAGAAGATTATTTTGCCATTAAGATTGTATTTATGTCCCATTTAGCGCTCCAATATATCTTATATATGTGCGATTTTGTTCTCTGTGTTCTGGGCGCCTTCAACACCAAATCCAAGAGTGAGTTAAGACCCAGTAGGCATCTATCCTTGAGAACTAGGGGCAGGAAAACCCCTAGAACACAGAGGACAAAATCGCAGAGATATTGGAGGCCTAAATCGCTATATGGGTTCGACCCCGGTTTCGACTTGAGGGGTGAGAGAAGAGAGACGGGGGGACAGGCGGGAGGATGGAAGAACAGAAAGAGGTGGGGAGGCGTTTGATGGGGAGGAGATGAAGATAGGCCTAGAGCAAAAGAGAGAGGAGTGAGGGCAAGGCGGCGATTATTGGGAGGTGAAATCGAGTTTGACGACTCAGGAAACTAATCGAAAAGTTTCCCCCTACGTCATAATTCCGCCATTTCCATCTGGATAATGAAACATACCAGCAGATGCAAACACCATACTTTCTCCCAAAATAGCCCACTTGGAGTTTATTTTTATGGCATTATCTCCACTAGGACTTTGTATCTACAAATCACTCAACATCACCATAGATATTGCATCAGCAGGAGGTATGAAGTGTTGTTTTGTGGTCTCCACAGCAATGCTAATGTTTGAATAACTGCCAGAACGAGAGTTTTACACACACTATACCCGATTCTTATTGAGGACCTCTTGACTTCTACTATTAGCAGCATTACGGGAAAAGATAACCCAGGCATACCAGTGTGGACATACACTAGTTGACGGACCCCTTCAACTGGTGAAATTTGCAGCAACGATAAGAAATTTCCACTAAATCATGGGCCTCAGACATATCCCTATTGTACAACTATTCATAAAGCTTAAAGGAGAAGCCCAATCCATTCAATATTCTTGTTCGGGTTTGGCTAATTCTGATTTATGGCAGATTAGCTTTGCGAAATTCTCTCATGGTATGGTGCATGCATAGGTCATCCCGTGAAATTAAGCGTGAGCTACAAGCAACCAGACGACCAAAATGCTAGGGAAAATATTAAACAAGAGACCCTCTGTTAGACTGCATTCCACATCGTTTTGGATTACCATTGTGTTATAGGGCTCAGCCAATGATAATCCAAGGGTACACATTGGTTTTGTTAGCTGCCTGTGTCGGCAACCAAGCTTTGGCCTTTGTAACTGCTACCAAGGGGGCTAAGGGCCTAAACCCATTAGACGATTGTAAAACTGGCCGATCATCAGGGTAAACATCAAAATCGGTTGCAAAATCGGGCATTGTAGGGGTGTAGAAGGACTATCAATGTGTCAGCTGATACAAATTGAGTGGTGAACAATGCTAGTACATAATAATCCCTCAAAAGAGAAGGGTACAACCTTGAAGATGATGGCACAGTCCAATACATTACCTACCAGCATTTTCTAACATGTTTGATATGTTAAAATCATGAATAAAAATAATGAGTCTGCAGTATGGTGCCAAATCGGCCACAAAATCGGGACTTATTGTTAGATTTCAAGACCCTATCATCTCAAACTGAGCAATATCTATGTGTATTATGCAATATTCAGCCAATAAACGTACCGATTATTGCAAAATCGGGTAATGGGTTTTGGCCCTTACAGCAAACTTGTCCATGGAGGAGTTGACATAGGCTTATGGTCTATTTAGCTTAATGCTGTTATGATGGATGGCTGGTTGTATAACACAAGATGCCGTTTTGTAGTACATTCACATTACCAATTTCAGTCACTGAGTGACTGAACCTTAGAAACAAAATGTAATTATCAATCAAATGATTGGATATATAAGAAATATAATTAAAATTTAAATTCAGTTCTTTTTATTCATAGGCCTAGACCAAGAAACAACAGTTATTTACACAGTGACATGTACAATAACCTTGACAAACATTAGCAGGAATCACGTGCATTCTGACACCTTGATTCGGACGTGAAAGCATTAAAATATTCCCCGAGGATAGAGTTCACATGAAATCAGGAAAGTCGACCGAGGCGAGGTGGTCGAAAAATAAGTCAGAAGGTATAAGGTAGGAGTCTGGTTAAAAACGTACCTGAGAGTAAAGCTGAACCAGAGGTAGTGAACACCAAAGTACTGTAGCCTAAATTCCTTAGCAGCATGGCAGGGCTGGTGCCGATCCAGCCTCTCGATGTAGTAAAACCTAAAGGCCTGTGAGGCCATGGCCATCACCAACAGTACCAGGATAGTAACCTTAGCCCTGGTCTCTGTACACAACCTTGCCCTCTGTAAGGGATGGCAGACTGCAATATATCTATCAAAGGTAAACGCCACCACCAGCCAAGAAGACATCAGGTATACAACACTTTCAAGGAAGTTAGTCAGTTTGCAGGTAAAGAGGCTGTGGCCTTCTAGAAAGCCTGCAGAGCCTAATTTATGTGAGAGTTCATTTCCCACTAGGATGCATTCAGTGATGAGAGTTAGAGAATCAAAGATGGCTAAGGCTCTGAGATAGAAGCTGTAGGATTTACGGCTGTATACTGCTGATCCCATTACTGTAAATGAGAGAAGGTTCCCTGTGATGCCGACTACAGTGAGGAAAGGCACACAGGCAAGTTTTAGATTTGTGTATTGCCGGGGGAGGTTAGAACGGCGGAGTTCATGAATGCAATTGAATTCCTTCCTCTTAGTGGTATTAAGTGAAGAATTGAATAATAGTGTTGTATTGGCAACCCATATGGAGTCTATATCTGTACTACTAGTGTTCTCGTTGAGGTTCTCTATAAGTGACTTGGTGTCAATGTCCAAAAAGAGACTCTGTGTGCTCTCTGAGTGGGGTATTTCTCCAGGGGTAGACCAGTACAGACTTATGTTTTGCTCAGAGTAGACATCTTCTAACCCAGATATACAGCAGAGAGTGGCAGAAAGCCATAAGGCAAGGCAATAGTACTTATCCTCAGAGGCCATTTTATCTCATCCAAACAATTTAATATGTTGCCAAACACAGAACAACTATGCCCATCTACTTGCTGGAAATCAATGCGTCATAAGAAATGCTATCAGGGTTTGATTGGTAAAGCATTATACCTCTGAAATATATGCCGCATGGCCAACCCGTTTACGTCTGAACATGCTATAAGCTTGTGCTTTGCAAATGACCGATCTTGTTACACCAACAAAAGCTGCTGCTTGGCTGCCTTCTCCTTAACTAATGTCCTATTGGGTCCAGGAATAACCCCATGAAACCTCAGGACTGCAGGTTATATATGGTTAGGATCAAATGGTAATTAGTCTCTATAAAAAGACTAACTTAATTTCACCAAGAATATACAAGTCACCACTAATCTAATTCTATCGATTGTTTCTAGTCCTGAGTAGATATGGTTAGAAAGGCGTAGGCTACAGGTGAACTTGAGAACAAGATTGACCTGTCAAATTGTAATAATTGAGTTGTCCATCGCAGATCCTGCTTTGCCAAACTGCACTGACAAGTTAATTATAGACGTCAACAATGTATCTCGTCCTCCCACTAGATTCTCCATCATCTTCTCTTGTGTCCACCACGATGTATGCATGAGTAGACAATTGTCATTGATAAAATGCATCTATATTGTTATGAGGCTTTGTTTTCCATCTTGTGGTATTTGCTCATTCATAATGACTTGTGTTGGAATTCATATAACGCTCAAAACCTGTGTCGCTGTGTCCAGAGAGCATGTGCCTACAACTTCCACATCTAGCCCGCGCATCTAGCATCTTGGGTTTGTTCATATGATGCTCTTGTCCTCCTTTTCGCCTTTAATCAACAAGGTGTTTTTGTCATCCATAACTAATAGCAAATACAGAATCCAATAAAAATGGGGTGTGATATAATGATTATCTGTCTCTTCATCTGCAGTTGATCCTTTTTCTCCTTAGTTCCATTAAATCACTACATTTCTAGGCTGGACCTCGCTGACATCACACTCCTTAACACGCCTGGTGAACTCCGTGCTAAAAGCCAATTTCCCAGCGTCCTTTCGTAGCCTGTAGGTGTCGCTACTGGCGTCCTAGGATCACGTGACGTGGAGGGGAGCAGCTCAGGGTGAGATGACATGTCAACAGGCAAGGTCAGTTTGCTCTGTCCTGCTCCCCGCATGATAAATGTGTGGCAGTGACCTCCTGCACATGTATGCACCAGCTACCTTTGCCGCTGGCACCATGATATGGGGAACCATCCGAGTAGTTAGTCACCCTTTTCCTCTGATAGTGGTAACACAGGCGGCCACTTAGGCTTGCTTTAGTCTATTGATTTTAATTAGGGAATAATAGAATACTCACAAAACGGAAAAAAATAAGACTCCTAGTGAATCAAGCTGAACGGTGGGGTGTGTGGTGTGGGAGGAAGCTTGGGGACTGAAGCCAATCTCGCGACCACTTTATCAATCAAATTGAAATAAACGATCCTGCCCCTAAATACGATAGAGGGAAAAAATGCTAGAGAGAGATGGGGGTGGGGAGAATGGTGATTAAAGCACCGTGGATTAAGCACCATGTAGAGGAAGAGAGAGGGAGGGCATGAGAGAAAAAAAAAGAGAGAGAGAGAGAGAGAGAGAGAGAGAGAGAGAGAGAGAGAGAGAGGGGCAGCGATTGAAAGAAAGGTAGAGGAAAGGGAAAGGAGAGAAGGAGAGAACAAGGTAGAAAGTTGAATCTTTCTTTACGATCTAAAATGCGTTTCTTTTACTAGAACGATTTACCAGAACGTCTGTTCATATCAAGAAGGCTAATTAATGCGGAGGTGGAGGTTGAGCACCTCTGAGCTGCTCACTCCCCTGCTGCGCACATAGTGGCGCTAGGGTCAGTGTGGAGTGTTGTCTCACAATGTTTGATCAATGCTTGGCTCAATCTGCTAGTTACAACACCATTCACCAAGCCTTTACTATGCCCAAACCTGTGTCTTCTTTGTCAAAATTTGTTACGTGGGTTTGAGGGGGGGGGGGCGTACAATTTTCAGACCCTTTCCGAGGGGGGGGGGCTAAAAATGTATCCTCTTTTTAGCAAAAAAACCCGCACGCTACTATAGATCAATGAGGGGTGCGAAAACTCTCCTCGCCTCTGGCGCGGGGGGACGCAAAAAAATTTCGTGCTTTCGCGCGAAAAACCCACCACCACCCCACTGTTGATAAATAATGACTACCCAGGTAACAAAGAACGTTAATCCAACGTGGATAAACGTTTTTTATTGGTCAATCTTCTTAACGTCATGTGAAAAACGTTGAAATGACGTTTAATTTACCTCATCCTAATAACCTCAAATGGAAAATGTTCATTTGACATTGAATAGACGTTCATGAAAATGAGGTTTTTCTGCTCAACATTGAATTAACGTTCAGGAAAAAAACGTCATTTTACATAACATTAATTCAACGTTCAGTGAATAACTGATGTAAACTAAAATATACATAGATATCATATATTTTGGCTGATAATCCAAAAGGAGGTATACCTAAAGATAAAAATGGTTTTCAAACATGAGGAGAGTGAAGAATAACCTTGATATATGACATCACCATTTGAAATCTGTATAAGATCTATTGAATGTGCTATTCTGTCATAGTGTTTGCTGCCCCTATTAATGAAATACTTGACTTTTCTTAATCAATATCCTTTTCTATCTAATTTTCTGTTGTAACTCAAACAATTGGTAAGCAGGCACCCTTGGAACAACAAATCATCCAAATATATACATCATTTCATATGATAATTACCATTTTCATTTGTCTATGGGGATTAACACTGTTTTGAGATCATGGACATTTTATGAAGAATCAAGACACAATTATGTCATGGTTGTTAAAAATTTGCAAAGAATCAGTGTTAGAGCACCCCATGGTATACCCCTATGTAATAGATATTCTGTATATTTGCAGTAAACAAGAGAAATAATAATAGTACTGGTCGATAATAGGGAATATTTGCACCATGTGCTGTTGAGAGAAAAACGTTAAAAAAACGTTTATTTAACGTTTTTCCTGGTTTCAGTATATCTCACCAGGTGGCCTCAGAACCAAACACTGTAGTATGATTGTCATTCCATATCATATTCAAGTAAACATATCAAAATAATAACAATATGATTTAGATTATATTAACCATGACTTCAGAATTCAATTATGGAATCTGTTCCAACTTATGACACATAAAAAAATTTATACCATATCCACCTAGAGATATCATATTTGGCCACACACCTTATGGTTAGAGATCAGAGAGAGACATAACCCCCTATCCCATGTGTACTTCTATGTATACAACATGAAATGATGGACTGCCCTGATGATTATACCCAATGGCAAGCTTATGGGTATGTGCACAGGAATATATGAAGTGATGATTCTGAATTGAATAAAAAGTATTACAATAACAGAGAAATTAATGACACATTATTTCAACGTTATTTTGAGGTTAAATCAACACTAAATCAATAGTAAATCAACGTTCATTAGGTAGATAATAACATCAAAAATAGGTTGTTCTTTTGTTAAGCCAATTAACGTTGTTCTATGAACGTCAAAACAACGTCAAATGAACCATCAAATGAACGTTGTTTTGAGCATCAAATCAACGTTTATTTGAGTCCACGATTTTTACTGCAATTTAACGTTGTTTCCCAACGTTTATTTAACCCATTATCAACATTAAAACAACGTTAAATTGACGTTGAATTGTTACCTGGGTACTCCCTTAACTTAACGAGTCAAATCTGTATTTCACTGGGCCCATGGACCTGTTGAACTCCGGACCGAGGCCCAACTACTGAATCCTCACTTTCTTTAGCAAATACTTAAATTTAAAAACGATAATATTATAAGCCAACCAATGCGAGGTCATAAATGTTATGATGGTTTGCAGCCATTGTCAGGCACATCGTCCAATTTACTCAATGTTGAGACAGTCCAGCCTTCGCCAATTCAAAATAAGGTTGGCGTCAGAGATAGAAGGGATTCTCTCTTGTCCTTCACACAGGACATCGGAATTTACCAGTACCCATCAGTTTGAGGGTTAAGAACAACCACAGGATCTTATTCTTCGAACATGACCATTCTTAGGCCTATTTCTCAATCGCTCTTTTCCCCTTTGGGGGATAAGAGTCCTACAACCCCTAATGCAGCATATATATTTAAGCCACAATACAGAC
This sequence comes from Acholoe squamosa, assembly GCA_949317995.1. Taxonomy (NCBI): domain Eukaryota; kingdom Metazoa; phylum Annelida; class Polychaeta; order Phyllodocida; family Polynoidae; genus Acholoe; species Acholoe squamosa. Next base: position 70,709,744 of record OX439035.1, on the reverse strand, counting down.
ATAGGGCCTAGATGCCTTTCACATAATCTCATAATGTACATACATAATCTATACTCCGACTTTAACATACAGTTGATGACTGGTACAGAGACTTTGCTGAGATCAATTGTAGATAACTGTTTAGAGATTAGCTTCTAACTGAAGGCACTGCTGTTACAGTGGCAGCAAAGTGCAGAAGGAGATCATGTTTCTTCTTGACCGCTTATGTTGTATCATTGTTATGCGATATTGACTATATAATGCATTAATAGTTCTTGCGGCATAACAAATACACCCACGCGGAACAACTCCATTTTTACTGTCAACACTCTTTTATTGTCATTTCATGTTGCCTTTATGTTGTATTCATGCATCAATATCCGGCTCCGTATGGACGGATTTGCTTATATATAAAGCAGAAGGGAGGGGAGATCATGATGAATTTTCTGAACGGAACCCTCACCCCGAGAAAATAATGATAGTTCTCATTGAGTCTTGTTTTTGAACCTCCAATGTGAATAAAAGTTTGGGGCTAAATATGCAAGGGAGTGTTTTTCGCCCCCCCCCCCCACCATGGCTCCTCTATACATGTAGATGGTTATAACACTCCTCCAACAAGCCCACCTCTCACCATCCCGTATGGAAAAATAATGTCTCGTCCCTTCGAGATTTCCTCTGTGTGTCTTTTCAAGCATCTCTTTTCTTGCTAATATACCTGCATAATCCCCAAAGTACCATAACAAAATTAATCTCTCGTTGCTGAATTAATCTGTTTGATCCCGTAGTATTCAGGTAAGCCTAAAGCACTGCTTCCACCAAACTTGTCCAAAGCCGATTGAGAAAAATCGGCCAAAATCGGCCCGGTTTGAGAGAAATAATGGATCAAAATTCATGATTTTTTATGGTATATTCCCGATGTATTTCCCCACAATGCCAGCAAGATTATTTTTTTTTAATTTCACCGGAAGTGGGTGGAAATGCATCGGGAAGATGGCCGATTTATTCCCGATTCAAAATCGGGAATAAATCGGCTTCGTTGGAACACCCGCTTAATGTAGATCTAAACCACCTCAAATGAATTGAGAATTTACATCTACATCCCAACAGAATTAAGGTTATACACGTATGGCAATATGGTAATAAGTTAACAGGAGTGTCTTTTAAATGGGCACGAGAATGCTGCATACACACTATACAGCTACACCATGCAGGGACTACAAGCAATCCCATCTAAAGTGACTTCTGCGTAAAGGAGCATTAATAGGGAGGTTTAGCGGTGACTATATGGGCAATCTAACGCAGACGTACAGCATACCCACAGCCTTGGTACGTCTGCGTTAAATGAGCTACGGGTGACGTACGTAGTCTTTGCTAAACCTCCCTATTCTATCACTGTGGAGGCAGCAATAAGCAGTCTTAATCCCTGGATTACTGAACTACATATATCAAGAAAACTTGAATAAAGAAGGGTGCTTATCGGAATTTCCCTTTGTAATCAATCCATTTTTATCTGCAGCCCTGCAGGTGACAGCAAAATAAGGTATGTTTAGGGCTTTTATAATTTAGGGCAGACCCATAATTACACCGGAGATTTGATGTGAAGAAGAGAGCTAATCAAATAAGGATGCATGCGTCATCTAAGAATCAAGCCCATTTATTACTCAGTCTAGTAAAATACCGACACTGTATACCTATAGAGGTGACTTAGTCAATAGACCACAGTTACCCTGCAGGCTATAGGGATTCAATGGATCTAGAGATCTAATGAAGTTGAAACAATTAAGGTATTCATAACACATAAAAATTCAAGGAATAGACTCTATCGGTTATTTCACCACCCATACTACCCTATAGGTTATATATCAGTGTATTGTTACATTTAGCAGCCCTACCTTAGGGAAGCAAGGAGCAGAGTGGCGCAGTGGAAGCGTGCTGGGCCCATAACCCAGAGGTCCGTGGATCGAAACCACGCTCTGCTAAGGTTTTACCTTTAGCATAATGCTCCAGGTCCCAATGCCAAATGATCGCACGGTCTGTGATGCCACTGGCAGGGCAGACAAAAAGGTGTTTGGGATGAGTTCTGTAAATGTTGAAGTTAAATTCTTTTTATAATGGCAGCCGGACGTTGTGGATAGAAGCATTTTATTGGCGCCAAAATTTACAACTTTGGACCTAAGATTGTGTCAGGGATGCATCCCAATGACTGCCGCAACATTGGCCCATATGATCGGGGTAAGTTGCCTAATTTGGACCCCCGAAGAACTTTTTCTTGTCCAGTGATTTTTTTCTATGAATTTGAATGTAAAACTTATGCACTTTGTAAAGGTATCGCATACAGCTTTCTGATAATATAAAAAGCCAGGAATTTAAATTTCTCTAGTCGGGGTGTTCAATTGAAAAATAATGATAAATGGTCTGGATCTAATTCAGGCAACCGGGTGCCTAAATTCGACCGATGGGTATCCTAAATTGGATGCATTACTATTCTATATTCTTTTACATTTTCCTTTTACTGAAAACTATAGGCCTACCAAACTAGGCATCCTTTGGTCTATGATATTACATTTCCTCTTGCTATTTCTATCAATATCATGTGAGTTTGCTTTGCAGGCCTACTGGAGTAAGAAATAAGGTGCACTTTGGTCCAATTTAGGGAACTAGGCCTAGTGCTTCAATTTAGAAGCCTAAATTGGACCTGGTAGTCCAACCATGGAAATTCGTGGTGGTCCAATTTAGGCAACTTTTAAGTATTTCACAATGATTGTCTGTTTTCTAAAACATGACGACTTTGGGGATATTGACTAAGAATGGTAGCATTGGAATCTAGTTCCTATTACTGCCACCAGGAGAAACAGGGGTGGTCCGATTTAAGAGCTGGTTCAAATTATGGTCCAAATTTTTCCCTACCAACATACATGTGCCTATAGTGGTAAAGATTGACATTTGTGACACAGGGTTTTTTAAAAATTGATGTTCGTGATGCAGTGATTTTAAGAAATGATGGACAATTTCAAAAAGTTCCCAGTACATTGGCATATATACATAAAAAGTGGTGGAGTGATGCTCCATCCTTCTTAAAAAGTGATGGTGTAACATCCTGACAATTTTGAACACCAATGTATAAGCAGATATATACTTGATCTAGGATAGCCATAACTTGGGATATAGGTCTAGCTATAGGCCTATGTCGTTTAGATTCCCCCCCTGTAACCCTTTACTTGTCACTACTAATAAAATGTAGAAACCCCGCTCATTAGACTCTGCTTTTGCAGAAATGCAATTAATAATGCAGAAATGCAATTAATAAGACCCAGTTGCCAATAGTCTTTGGGACAGCAATGGAAAGTGAAAGGGGCTGCAGAAATATTATACGACCCCTGGGTAGGGCTATGGGGGCTATAATTTCACTTACCATCCTATACATGTATATAGTTCAACTGGTTTATCTTAAGGGAGTGACGGGGGGTCAACGTCACTATAGGTTAAAAGGGCACGTTCGCCCGGGATTTTCATCCACTATGGGGGTGGGGATTTGGCCCTTTGTGCAAACCCACCAACTGCCCCTGTTGTATAAAATGATCACTCCCTAAAACTGGGCATGGCCATTGGATCAGAAATTCATTCTCGGTTTCTGTTTTTAGCTATAAATCTACAATCCGTGACTTCTCGGGGTGCTAAACAACACAAATAACGAAACGCTGATACAGAATATAAGGCTGAGACTGGGAAATCCCTATTATAGATTGGTTGAAAGAGCAGATGTCTGACATCGCATATGCTACCACATGGGTTACGTCTTTGGGGGAGAAGCGCTAACGTGGCGCCATTTTCGCTTGTAAAATATGAGCAAAGTACGTTTACATGTATGGGGCTGAGTGACATCTAGTGGGATGTATCAGAACTATGATTTACAATGTGAGGTTAGTCCGAGGTAGCTCCATCAGTTGGGATTCATTTAGACTAGGCCTTACTCCCTTTTGGATCGCTAAATGAAGGCTCATTTACAGGAAATAATGGATAATTTCTAAACAAATGCCAGGACGGTTCATCATGATAACTATTGTGACTGATCATGAGGCGAGGGGTAATTAAGGGCGTTTTGGAAATTTAAAGAATGAACTTATTTTGACCCTGAAGGATAGGTTCTACTGATCTTAGAATTGATATAAAGTCAGTAATCTATCTAAAATTTATTGTCTACCGTACAGGTATCTCAAATTATTATGTAAACAGATCTAAACATCTTACATTCTAACCTCAGCACCACATTTGCACTCCAGTAGAGGGTGGCGCTGTAAACCGTATGAACATCTTATGTCTATAGATCTGATAGCTTTTCATATACTCAATAAAATATTATTATATATCTAGTAAGAATGTGGCATTCTAGATAAATGATAATTGAAGAAATGATAAAACATTATTCAGACTTTATTGCTGCATTTGGCACAGCCATGCAGGCAGAAAATAATTTACATATCTGTATACATTATGTTACTCTGTATATACATAGGCCCATATCATTTCAAATCTGTGTGTATCGACTCTTAATGAACAGAATTCATAAGCAATAACAGAAGTGACCAATCACTCAGTGTCGTGGATACATGTTCATATATAATGTTATTTCGACATTGACCCTGCATTTCCTTGATTCACACTTCTGGGTGGGGGGGGGGTAAATGTTTACCTCTGTACATCATGCCACTAAATCTGCCCCCTACGTACTTCTAGAATGTTGGGGCATTCAACATCATGCACACTTTCACAGAAAAGCAACAAACTACGTGGAAAAGCACTGAATGCATCCCCTATCAATATCATATATCATACCCACAGACCATAGACACACGATACACATGACCCACGATACACTATGCAATTTCCAAACCATAATAATTACGCCCAAAAGGAATAGACTGATCTCCACATTTTAACTGGATAAAACAATTGGCATGTTAAATTGCGTGTATCTGCAATCTCATTTTCCCTTTTCCCATTGATAGGCAAACCAGCAGCCACCATTTTGTAACCTACAATGCCATCAGTGTTTCGATAATCTGCAATCTTTGTTTATACAATCGTCAATAAGACTTGACAATGCTATCACTATTTTACTATAGCGTAAACCCAAAAGGACCGTATTTCTTTGAATTAGTGCTCACGGATATTACATTGGAAAGGCACGTGTTCATGTCTATCGTCGACTAAGAATATGTATGCTACTGGTCAGTGATAAACATGGCGATTATTGTATTTTCCTGCTCCTTGCTTCTTACATATATGTATATCCACCTTAGTGAGCATTTCAATACATAACCATTTCAGTTAGCTTGAGAAAGCATTAATTTTTAAACCATTACAAGATATACTCAGTCAATCGACTGTCTTCTATTTTCATTGTCACATTTTATTTTTTCACTTGAAAATAGGTATATGAAAAATATTGTCCAGAGGTATAAAACTATCATAATAGATGAAATAACAACTGAATAATTTATGTGAACGGCCAATAGAGGGCAAGGACTAATGATAGAAATATTGCCATCAGACAGTACCACAAAGCTTCTAGATACTAATATCTAACATATATTCATACCAAGATGAATGTGCACATGTATACATAATATCATGGTCCAAAAATACCAGCTTGATTAAACATGTCCGTTACACATCTATATAGGGCAAAGAAAAACTTTAATGAAATGTAGGATTTCATCAGTACACATCATTACTCTACTAAGGCATTCACAATGGCAGTTCCATGACATATATAAGTCTGAGTATCCAAGCACGCCTACACTTTAAACTATAGGCCGATGAGAGGCTAGCATTGCCAAACTCATCCAATAGAGGCGGATATATAGTCTTCCCATGCATCAGTTCTAAAATGTAGAAATGTTCTGTTGTAAAGGTCCAGTAGCTGCTCAGCTGTCCGTGCCCTCATGATAAAAGTGACGCCTCTAGGAACCGTGCAATTAAATGTATTTACCATGTTCCATGCAGCTTAACACTCAAGAACACAATGCTTTACTGCCAAACCACTGATGGCTGCTTACAAGCTAAGAACACAGTGTTTTACTGCCAAACCACTGATGGCTGCTTACAAGCTAAGAACATAGTGCTTTACTGCCAAACCACTGATGGCTGCTAAAGGGGTGCGTCCACTGCCCACGGATGGACCATCCGTGGGTTTCATCCGTATCATTTATCATTGATTTCTATGGAGAAAATGACGGATGAAGGGAGACGGATGGTCCATCCGTCGCAGTGGATGCACCCCTTTACAAGCTAAGAACACAGTGCTTTACTGCCAAACCACTGATGGCTGCTAAAGGGGTGCGTCCACTGCCCACGGATGGACCATCCGTGGGTTTCATCCGTATCATTTATCATTGATTTCTATGGAGAAAATGACGGATGGTCCATCCGTCGCAGTGGATGAACCCCTTTACAAGCTAAGAACACAGTGCTTTACTGCCAAACCACTGATGGCTGCTTACAAGCTAAGAACACAGTGCTTTACTGCCAAACCACTGATGGCTGCTTACAAGCTAAGAACACAGTGCTTTACTGCCAAACCACTGATGGCTGCTTACAAGCTAAGAACACAGTGCTTTACTGCCAAACCACTGATGGCTGCTTACAAGCTAAGAACACAGTGCTTTACTGCCAAACCACTGATGGCTGCTAACAAGCTAAGAACACAGTGTTTTACTGCCAAACCACTGATGGCTGCTAACAAGCTAAGAACACAGTGTTTTACTGCCAAACCACTGATGGCTGCTTACAAGCTAAGAACACAGTGCTTTACTGCCAAACCACTGATGGCTGCTAACAAGCTAAGAACACAGTGTTTTACTGCCAAACCACTGATGGCTGCTTACAAGCTAAGAACACAGTGCTTTACTGCCAAACCACTGATGGCTGCTTACAAGCTAAGAACACAGTGTTTTACTGCCAAACCGCTGATGGCTGCTTACAAGCAAAATAGCCGTGTGTATTTGAGATCATAATAGTGACTGATTCATCATAGTGTTCTAAAACAAACCCTGCACATCCCGGTTCTTGCAAATTGACTGCAGCCCTCAGCAGTGGTATTTGGGGGTACCTTTCCATTCAGATCGATCTGCACTTGTCCATTCACCGGTTTGTCATCCTATAGCCATTGCTCGTTTTACACATCTATGCAGCTCTCACATTGTTTGTAAACACCAAACGTATAAAAGTTTTCTGCTTAATCAATAGGGGAATTTAGGAGGGGAAATCCACAGGGCTGTCTTTGTGATCTGCCTAGTTATGTATTCCGGTGTTGCTGAGAAAGTGATCAATATTATGTATGTGGTTCTGAATGTCCTCCAGGTGTATATAGGTAAACCACATCTAACCATTCTCTCAGTTGTCGTATCATTTACACACCAGAAAATTGCACACAATTCTATTGGTCATCTTCGAATTGTTAAAGAGATACTATGAACTATAAATTAGTCACTGGAATTGTTCTTGACTTTTGGTCTGCCATATCAAGATTTAACATACAGCTACACTCTGACCTCATAGCGCATGGCATCTCCAATTACCTTGGGTATCTAAGTTGTTGCCCGCTGTCAATCCTTATGTTAATGTACATCCTTCCTGGGATACTATAGTGCATATATACAGGTATATTCGCTTCATAATTTCTTCTGGGTACTTCAACAGGTGATGTCCCCATGTATGTATATCTTTACATTTCTATTTAGAAGTGTAAATTTACTCATATTGTCAATTGTTTGTTGTGTACATTTGAGATAACCCCTCTGGCAAATAAGTTCAACTAGGGCTGACCCTAATATAATTACGATATGCCCTCACAATACCAAACAGAGTAAAATATGGCATATCAATAGGCCTGTCTCTTTTGATTAATGTGGAGTCAAGTTGAATGTGAGGTTATGTGTTAGTAGATCTACCCTCAACTCAAAGGGGTACATTGTATAGTTTAATGGATCCTCTGTGTTATTGGTGCCACTGCCTAATCCCAAGTTGTAGTCAGGTCCAATGGTCACTTCTATCCAAATCAAGACGTCATCTTCCACGGTATAACTCTCCTAAATCACTTAGTATCAACAGAACCCTAAATAAATGTAACCTGCCATGCTATAGGCCCCTATGTTTGCACATTAACCGCTTCACATTGAGTTTCTCAGTTTCCAGTTGATATCCAGCAGAACCATGGTCTGCCTACAACTCAAATGCCAGATAGGGCTACCAGGTACAATGAATTTCATGTTATCTATTTCCATCATAGACTCAGCAACACCAGGAGCGTCCCACTTCAGAACTCTTCCCCAGTGCCACTCCTTCAGTTCCTCCTGTTACACTTGAGTCCCCAAGACGTGCCATGGCGGCTGAGACGAGGGTTAAAAAGGCCTGTTCCACGTTGACTCCTGTCTTGGCACTTGTCTCTATAAAGGGTACTCCTAGACAGTCTGACAAGTGCTGGGAAGAGAAATAGAAATTGATTTCAAATGGGAAATGGCACTTTCATATTGAAATACAGCTAGATTATCATAGGTGAAAACGATGATGACATGACATCATGCACCTCTGATAATCTACATTATATAAATTTCAGAAATAATCCAATTTGTTATTATAACCAAGAAAATACTGATATTAAAGGCGTGATCCAGCTATGATATTGTTCAGTTGAATATAAATGAACATATATTTATTAGTATGTCAGAGAAAGCAACTGGATCATAATCTACCTTGGCTTCGTCATATGAGACAACACGTTGTGAGGTGAGGTCACACTTGGTGCCCACCAACAACTTGTCTGAGTCGTGAGCCCCGTTCCGCTCCATATCCTCCAACCAGTGCTGGACGTGCTCAAAGGACGACTGAAGTATTTAGACCAGATGAAGATGCATAAACATGTATGGGAGAACAATAGGATCGCGTTTCTCTGTGGATCTTTTGAAAATTTTGTATTTACTTTTGGCATATGGCACCTAGATTGCGTGGATATCACGCACATAAGGCGGTCAGATTTCCAGATCACTAAGAGGCAGGATGGTAGGCGACAGTTGAAACCTACCCTGACAGAGTCAGTGCCCCCCCCCCTCCCCCGCCCGGGAGTCTGAAGAAAGATAATTGCTTAGCTAACGACAACCCCTATAATAGAGAAGGCTAATTGCTTTAGTCCAATGAAGGTGAATTAGCAAAAATAAAACAACAACAAATTTACTGCAAAGTCCATCTAAAGAAGTCATCCCCATACCCTATTCGTGACGTCAAACACCAAGATGACGCACTGTGCCCCTCGGTAGTAGGCCCGGGTGATGGTCCGGAACCTCTCTTGTCCTGCCGTGTCCCACTGGAGGAGAAAAACATTATCATACATTCAACTTTGACAAAACGATTGTTTTATCATTCTCCATATGGTGAATTCCTTCTTCGGTGCAACCAAATTATTTTGGGTGAAATCATTGACACTACCGGTAATAACACATTTAGTATGGTATATTGAAACATAACGTTATTCAAACAATCTTCTATTAAGACAAACTAATCTTTACAGCAATCATCCAGTAATGTCAATTTGTCCTACTATGAAAGGGTACTTACAATACTTGTATTTATCCTTTTCCCGTCAAGTTCTATTGTTTTGATTTTCTGAAATGGATGATTCATCTATTACTTCATAATCTGATGCAAACAGAATTGGACAGTCGGTAAGGCATGCATGTGGTGTCAAAAGCCAAGCGCACAACCATGACTTAGACCTATGTGTAAAACTTGTGTAAATGTGCATATTTAAACCATACTATACACCTTTCTGCTTTTAGTCAACAAAACTCTTATAGGATTTAATTATACAGCCCCATCGATAATTTAATGCGTCTTCATTGCATTTGACCTCTCAACAATCGACCAGTCTGCATGAGTGCAAAGTCACCGTGTGAGCATTTGGTGAGCAGGTGTGTTGTATATATTTATGAGCCACTCAGTGCCAGCCTATAGATCCCCTGGCTGGTTGCCTCTCTACTTGTCTTGCATGTTGCCTGCTCCCTGTCATCTCCATGCCTCGGCATTATACCATAAAGACCAATTTCTTTTGATCTATATCCCTTAGTATCTAGGGGACATCCATAAATGACGTCTCGGGGTAGGGGTGTCATTACCTTTTCATTGTAAAGGTGTGAGCAAAAGGAATGGGAGGTGAGGGGTCAAAAATGGTAATGGTATATGAATGCCCCCCCCATGACTACACACTTTCATCTCACTATACATGAAGTGGAAACATTATCCTCACATATTCCTCTCCCATGAAATATACCCCACCCCGTGCCCTTCCTGTCATTCGACCAGACTACACCTGGCTGTATTCAGTGGCATTCTGCCTGCGTATAACAGCACCAGATGTGTTCCAATAGATGTAGCCCGGTAGCTATTAGTCATTGTGTTTGAACAAAGGTAAATAATATTACTCACAAAGTCCACTCCTATTGTGGAGATGTGTGTCTCTGTGAATGAGTCATCCTGTACAAAGGAAAAAAAAGTAAACATGATATTCTTTCTTTCTGTCACTGAAAGTCATGAACTGGACAAGTAACAGAGCACAGGCCTGTCTGGGTTTTCTGATACTGTACATTGGAGTAATATTTGCCGAAGATGGCGATTTCATTTTCAGTTGTTTTCATGTTAAAGTCTCTATACTTACTGTGAGTCGTAGAAGGAAGCAGGACTTGCCTACCCCCATGTCTCCCACCACAACGACCTTAAACATGTAGTCAAAGGAGTCCGACCTGAAATAGATACCCAGTAGAAAATCAAGATTAAAAAATATCATCTTCATTTGCTATGATATAGCCAGAGAGCAAACAATATTTACATAGGCGAGACTTGCATATATCTCCATATAACCAAGGTAGGCTACATGAGAATGGAGAGCAGGGCAACTACTTATACTCATTTTCAAAATTGCAAGACTTAGAGTGAGTTGACTTTGTCAGGGTTTGACCATTACGAGATTTCTCTGTACTTAAGGCGGATTTAGGTATTTTAGGTTACATGGTAGTAGGCGCCGGTCGCAAGGTGCAAATCGAAGAAAAAACGAAATAACAAAAATGTTCAATAAAAACAATAACAACAAAAAACAATTAATTTGGTCTCAATGATGAAACCTTCCAAAGCTTGTCAGCGGACACTGAATAAAGAGGAAATAAGGTTATGTATAATTAAAGGGTGTTCCAGGACACTGCCACTATTGCCCATTTTTTTGTGATGGATGGAAATTCCCCCAACAATGGATACCTACAGTTATCACGTCCGTCCACCCCCCTGATTCCACCCACTCTCATGCCTCCCTGCACTGACCCCTGTCCTGTTGCCCATAGGTTACAGGGCCGTGCCATTATGGCTAACACGTCCAGCTGCTTATGCCAGGATAAGCCTAGATTACAGGCTGCTGGGTTATTGAACACGGATATAGTATGAGGATAAAGTGTTCTGGACGAACATAGCATCTTTATACAGTTTTCAAGTTAAATGGTACCTATTAATTGCCTAGGCCTGCGGAATACTATGGACGTCAGCAGGGCATTTCAAAACGATATCTATAGCTACGGTTTTGAAATGCCCTCCAAGAAACAAAAAAGCAACAAATATTAACATTCAGAGTAGTAATACACCCTCATTTTCCCCCAAAATAGCTGTTAGAATACTTGCTTTCCCGGAGTGGAATCTACATTCCCTATAGAAATAGGGAATGTACGCCTACATTTGTATAATACTGGATGCCAAATGTAATCTACTAAGTAGTCCCTTCAATCTACCTCAAGGGCAGGCAAGTAATAACCATATTGTATTGGTATTATGGCCCAATACGCCTTATCCCTCTCCTTCCAACCATCCCATTCATGATATGTGAGCCAGCAAGCAGAAATGGGGGTTCCTGCGGGATTTAGTACCTGTTTTAGCCACCAGGGGGCATCACTATGGGCTAGAATAGTAAAAATATGCCTAAAACTGTTTTAGGGTACTTTTTCATGGAGAATTCAATGATTTTTGATAAAACGTTCTATTTTGGGTGGAAAGGTTCCAAACAAGGCATGTAAAAAGAACGTTTTTGGGCCTAAATAGGCATTTTTGTTGATTTCTGTTGCCATGGAAACATGATTTTCATTCTAAATAGGAAAATCAATGATCTCATTTGAAGGTATGTTTCACCAGGTTTACTATGGTGAAAACAGAACGAAAATACCATTTCTAGTTCAAAAATTATGGGCAAAAGAATTAAAAAAATATGTTAATTTAGCTAATTAGCATAAATTATGCTAATTTTTTATGTATCTCATAACCAATTAGATGTAGAGCTTATTGCCATTCAGGAAATGGTCATAATTAACCATATTTAGCAAGCCATTCCTTTAAGACTAACAGGAGTATCTTCTCTTGCAATATATCACTGAAAAGCTAGTGATCTGAATTTTAAAGTTGACTTTTAGCACGGAGCACCTTTTCTCCTTGCCTCTACACATATCAGAACAGCCTAATGTGTGTCAAAGAATTGAGCTACAACTGGATTTCTCTTCTATATATATATTGAGGTGGGTAGAGGTAGTTCGTGCATCAGTTCATGAAATTTGGCACATTTTGGAGATCAATTGAAAGGTCAGACTTGGTTTGGGGCAAAAAAATATGAACGCACAGAGCAGTTCTCCGAACGTGATCTCATCTTGGTACAGTCATTCTGGGTGCAGCCACCTGAGGCTATCATCAGACGCTGAGTGGATACCTGTACTATACTTTAGTGCTGCTTTTCTATCCTTATAAGAGACGGAATGGGAGGATGACGTGTGACGCCTACAGGTGTGAGAGCACACAGGAGCGCTACTATAGGAAAGACAATGGCCTGGCAACGGTCCATTAGGTCGTATCTGAATTGTTTTTGCTATCACTAACATAGAAAATGCGAAGTAAAGGCTTTGACAAACGGTTTGGTTTTCCTCATAGTGTGATAGATCTATTTCATTTCTGTGTTATATTAAGTGCTATATAGAGAGCCCCCCCCCGGACTTAGCAGGTTTAATTATTAGCCAATGAGAGGACCCCAATCTATTCACTGCGGTCCTTCGGGGGCCCAAAAGAGGGGGCATATCCCATTTTTGGCGAATATTTGGGGTCCAAAATGAATTTTGGTGGTTTTATAGACTCTAAACTTAAGAACAAAATGTCCCTCGCCCCGTTTAAATCCGCCTCCGAATTGTTATTGTGACTATCATGTCCATGCCAGAATTAGAATAGGTGTCGACCTAAAGAATATCAGATATCCAATGAGACAATCCTGGGGTTAGACGAGGTGGGTATACACACCTGTCTTTCATTCGATATGAGCAAGATAATGATCATTGGGACCAGTTGACGCAACACTTTAATATTTAAGGCCAATGTCCTCTGCATGAACATTAACAATGTGCTGTCAATTTGACTATCGACAAATGCTGCACCACGTGAAATAGAAAAGTAGTGCGTTTTCTTCACAAAAAGTGGCCACCCTGGATTCTTATTATCAACCCATATGCAATAGTGACTAAGCGACATATGTGGGGCATATGTGTGTGTCTCCTTTAACATTTCATCTAGAATTGGCTGGCATTATATTCCAGTGATGTTATATGTGATATCAACAGGTAAATTCCATACACATCTAAATAGGCTAACGAGCACAGAACTAAATGCTTCTCAGCCTAGACCAATATGGATGGCAACATGAGATGTGCATTTCAATTATTTTGTCCTACCACATCCATCTATTTTCGGTACAGTCACCTGGTTCTGTCACAAGACTCTGATGTGTTTGATGGCAGCTACCTGTAGTGTACCCTAGAGCCTGCTTGTCTTGCTGTCTTATAAAAGGTTGTATGTAAGGATGCCGTGCAAAACGTACAGGTGTGAGGAGCTAGGCTAGAGAAATGGGATAGATGAGGACCTTCAGTCAGTCAAACATTTTATTTTTGATTATAATGGATCCTAAGAATATACTAGGATCGCCAAAGTCTTATATGCACAGGTTTTGGAATAGATCTTGAAGCTACTGTTAGTTATTTGCATTGTGTCTTATGTGGACACAAGGTATCTAGCACAATGGTCATCAGGCTCATAATAGACAAGTGCATAATCTGAAAGGCAGTTTGTCCCTGGTACTTAGAATAAGCAACTATAGACCAGTGGGAGTAAGAAACCAATTAGAAAAATAATATTATAAAGCAATAAATGTTTATCATCGAAAACGCCTTGAAAAGACAGCAACAATAACGTATGTTTGTCTGCAACCAGCTTAACATAAATGCAAACTACCGGGTATTAAACAAATAAACATAATACATGTGTAGTGAAATTGGGAGTTCACGCGGAATGTGAAAAGTAGTACACATTGAATTGCTCCAGTTCTTTAAACTCACCAGATTGACGTCTTAAGGCACTCAGACAGTGTCAGAAGAGGAACAGAAAGGGGGGGGGGTAGCACTTTACAGGGATTCATGCCCCTCAGTCTACCACTTATCTCCTCAAAACGACAGCAGTATTACAATATGTAACGCACTACTTTTCTATTTCACGTGCATGGTGCAGCATTTGTCGATAGTCAAATTGACAGCACATTGTTAATATGTAAATATGTAACTATATCTCACAAGGTGAAAGGACTGTGGCACTAATGGGTCAAATATAATTTTCAGGACCCAAGCTAAACACTACCATCACTGGGGGTCTGATGGCAAAATGTTTTGAATTAACCTCCTGGGCAATCGATCTGATGGCCTAAGGTTGCAGATTTGGGTATTGTTAATCTGACGACCCTGAGGCGTTCAGTGCACTAATTGCATGGGACAGTTCTGTTAAGATTTACAGAAAAACACATGGACAGATAAAAACCTCCCCGGACCAAAATGCAGTAGAAAATCAGTATTTAGACAGTAGAAAAACAGTGTGGTGTTACAGTAGTGATTCAGTGTGAAAGCAGCATCAGAAACAGTACCATATCAGCATCTACTGGCAAACTACTGCTCAGCACACAGAACATGGCAGCGCAGATTCAGTAGCAGAACAGTAGTATTAGCAGCATGCAAGCAGTATTGAATCAGTTGTCCCAATTATGTAAATGAGACAGCAGCATTTAAACAGTATCTACTTATTTAATGCTGCATGACCATATATGGGGTTGGGGCAGTGTTCAATCAGCACTACTGCATGACTGCTGCTATAGCAGTAGGTGAGCAGTAGATCATACTGAAAACTACTGCTGGGGGCAGGTAGAAGCATAAAAGGAGCAGCCGCTGCTTTAGTACTGGCACTACCGATGCCTTTCTAGGTGGTCCTTGCTGGATTTGAACTTGGGATCTTCTGATTACTGCACCAACGCATTAGCCCCCTGAGCCACCACCCCATCAGATATGTGGAGCTGTCATTACTCCCTAGTAGTGCATGCAACTCATATAGGAGGGGGGCAGTATTGATTCAGTAGTACCGTAATCTCCCGCGTAGAAGACGCGCTGCGCGTATAAGACGCACCCCAAACTTAGCACATGCATTTTTGCGTATAAGACGCACATTTTAATGCATAAATTTGTAAGATAAGTACATTTCTATAGAAAAATTACCCCTCGTATAAGACGCACCCCCAACTTGAGAAAAAGCTATAAGACTCCCCAGCATTTTGTTTGGCATAGAGGACGCGTCTTATACGCGGGAGTTTACGGTACTGGGTAACTTCTATCATAGAAGAAGGTAAGAGTAGGCATGTCTGATAAAGTTCTGCTACAGTAGAATGCCTTGCAGTTTATTGATGTTAAGTGATAAGACAGCAGCTTTGTAATTATCAATGATACATGTATACTATGTAGGGAAAAAAAGTGGCATGATGGTGACCAAAATAGTACTTGATGATTCAGTACATTTATGCCCTACATAAAGTCAGTGACTAATTCCTCGCTTTGACACACCCCAACATCATGTGTATCCATTGCTGGCACTCAATAACATAATCATATGCAAAGGTATAATTATGCTTTTCTTAACAAACACTGGATAGTTTCAGAATTTCATAACTGAATCTTTTGATTACTGTTCACAATCATACTGAAATTCACACTATAGACTGTCTCAGAAGCATCAGGTCAGTAGCCCAATAAATAATCCATGAATGGACAGAGCGATACCAGTAGATAGTCAGTAGACTACTGCATCTATGCTGCTGCATAGAGTGTGACATTTTTGGTATCTATTAAGATTCAGTTGAGAGTCAGTAGACTACTGATTCTAGCCTGAAAATGCAGTGCATACTCAGTTGATAGTCAGTACACAACTGAGTCCATACTGAAAATGCAGTGTAGAGTCAGCTGTTTTGGAAGTATTTCAGCAGTACCTACTGCAAAATGCAGTTGTTGATCAGCATATTCTCAGTAGCTACTGATAGGAGAAGTAGATACTGCCTTCTGGTCTGGGTCATGTAGTGAACATAACGTATGGAACACCTCTTGTAGTAGCAACTGTATCCATGCCAACTAAAGGTTAAAGGCAGGACCATGTTTGGCATGGCCTATAGGTTAACATAGAGACATATATGTGCTATGTCATGGTATTATGAATGTGTCCTTTGTACATATATGGGTCGACATGGCACAGCTATAGCCCATGCACCAAGGTAAGTACATGTATAGGATATACGCTGCTGAGGAAGCTTTGGAAAGAATTATGGGAGAAATAGTTATAATACCGAAAGAATTATTGATGGAAACTGTGAAGGAGCAGTGAGGGGAGTTCGGAAAAAAGTAGTACAAAGTACATGTATTGTGTGAGTTGGAGATTTTGGTACATAAAGGTATATTATGATATGGCAATACATTTCCTATTAGAGATAGAAGAGGAGAGAAACCCATTGTACAGATGGGCTAAGGAAGCTCAAGGCAGGAAAAGACTACAAGGGGAGAAGTCAAGGAGAGGGTTGCAAAAGAAAGGGACAATCCTAATTATGCTGAGAAAAGGGAATGCCTGTACGAAATGACAATTAACGGCAGGATAACATAAAGTTCTAGTGTCACAACGGCGCCATGTTTACCTCTCACCTAACAGATACAGTATGGACCATAGGAGGATCACAGGCGCCAGACACGCCCAGATCTATAGATACACCTGTAGTGCAGTGTTCCCACCTGGGTCTTTGCATCTTAACCGTTAGTCAATTTCATTGGCTTGATACTATAGGACTGTTATCCTCCACATGCGGCCATGTGTGCAAAATGAATCCATACCACACCCATGTGTCTGTCTACCCTTCCTCTATAAAATTACACATGGTTCCCCCAAGAATCTCAGATAAAAACTCTCTGACTCTCATTTGCCAAAGGTTATTTTCTTTGACCAAATTCAAAGGCCTCGGAATATGACCAACCATCTCTTGTCCTTAAATCCATACAAGAGGTCTCATTTACAACATAATTTCTGGACACTGAAAGTTAGGTTTTGAATCATGATTGATGATTTACAGAGTCGAATTGTCCTGATTAGAGATGGTTATGAAATGTCGCTTGTTGCTTGGGGAGATTTTTCCTGACTTACAACATTTTATCAGGTTTCCCTGCCCACTCAACAAAATTTAACGTAAAAAACCGTTTTTAACGTTTTAAAACGTTTTGCCATGATAAGGAGGCATAGGGAAACGTTTTGCAACGTTTTTTTGTTGACTGGGTGGCCACTTTGACTCTACCTGACATGTGGGAACCCTGTTACAGATTCTTCATCATTTACCCAACTTCAATGGCTAAAGCCACCATTATCATTACCCTCCAGCACATCCTCCAGCAGCTGACCGGTCTTGTGCATGTATTAGTGCTCGTATCACAGAGTGGGTACACAACTTATCCTGTCCCAATTTAGAATTAGCACTTTACAGATATCAAAGTGAAAGAATAACCATTCTAAATTATATTGCTGTGTTAACTATGCATGTTGTGACTGAGCTTTTTCAGACCGCTGTATACAATCGTAACATGATTACATTCTTAACCATGGCTAACCATTCTTAACCATTGCAGGCACAACCTTTCCAAAAATGGTCTTCTCGTATATCAACACCTGTATCTCTGTCGGAGAACTAGAGACATTACAGGTCCCCTGTAATCATAAAAGTATGGTGGCCCCCAAGACGTTTGCCACCCCCCCCCCAATAATAATTTGCCTCGTACGCCCATGTGTATACTTCATAAAGAGACATTGAAATACACGTACATGTATACTTTCACAGCTTGTCATGCACAATTATATTTTTTTTTTAAATTACACTGCCTTTATCGTAACTACCTCTATTTCTTCCCAATAAACACGTGTACGGGCATGTTGATGAACATTGTGCCAATGACAGGGACAGTTAATGTCATACAGTGATCTATGTCATTACATACCGTAATCTCCCGCGTATAAGGCGCAGCCCGCGTATAAGGCGCACCTAGTTTTGGA
The DNA here is from genome assembly GCA_949317995.1 of Acholoe squamosa. Classification (NCBI taxonomy): domain Eukaryota; kingdom Metazoa; phylum Annelida; class Polychaeta; order Phyllodocida; family Polynoidae; genus Acholoe; species Acholoe squamosa. The sequence continues at coordinate 70,691,264 of OX439035.1, read as the reverse complement.
AAATTCTCAAAAAAAAAAGAAAAATTTATAACTTTGGTTCTACTGAATGAATTTTCAAAATTCAAAAACCTATGGGTAGCTTGGGCCACCTTGGGCCCTCCTGGGCCAGATTTCGTCCCATTATGACCAAGGGGGCATGTAAGATATCAGAAGAAAGGTCTTGGTGTCCCCTTTGTGGATCCAATGAGAACTAAAACCCCCCGTATAAGACGCGCCTTATACGCGGAAGATTACAGTACATACACATCCCTTCCTCCCCTGCACACATTCATCACATTATGGATGACCTAGGGCAAATATTATTTGTAAAGAATAAGACATTGATCCTGTAAATAAGGATAAATGGAGGGAAGGTCAAAGGGTTGGCAAAGGGAGATAAATGAAAAGCAGGGCGAGGGTTCGTTGTATGAATACAGCGATTCAGGTTATACTCCCCATGCATCTTCCACAATAAAACCGTCTCTGACGTCCTTAAGGAAATCCCCGTCGTCTCATGACTCAGTCCGTGTCTATACAAACTGTGTTAATCTGCTATAGCCATACTTGTTTTTATTATACTACTCTGGGTGTCATGTACATACATCGGCATTGTTTACCCCTAGCGTTGACACTTCGAATATCAGCTCTCATATTAGCTTTGTCATTTATTTCTGAATCTGGTGGAAGGAGAGGCAAGTGTGAGAGGGGAAAGGGAAGTTGGATATAAAGCCAAAAATAATTGTAGGGAGCTGGTAACCAAGAGAAATCATAGTTAGAACATGGTAGTGGGAGACCAGCCCGAGGGATCAGTGAAAGAAATATTGAAAATAAATAGGCACCAACCACAACTAGAAAGGCAACCTATTTACAGCAGAAAGGCACCCCATAGAAAAGTCAATCAATAACGAACGCAGTACCCCCATGGGGGAGCCTCTCGTACTAGAGATACAAGTCACCTAGACACTTCTAGAAATGGTGCTCCACCCTCTTTACACTACGGATGATACAATACACTTACTCCTCCATGGTGTAGCCTTTACTACTACTGTGTGTCCTTCCAGTAGTGGCCTAGTTAGGACCTTGGTAGATTCCTGTATAGGCTCCTGTGTTCTGTGTTTACACCCAGTTAGCCTGCCTCCATGCAGCCTCTGGATCCAATTGATTCACAAGGGGGGGGGGGGTGGAGTGTGGAGATCAGGGGATGGCGTCAGTGTGTATTCTAGCTTTATAAGCTTCCCTAATGATATGTGTGATTGCTGCCAAGGAGACTTGTCTGTAGACAAGCATTTATAACGTAGATCCTATATTGTCAACATTGTTACTGTAATAAATAGTGTATGTGGCATTGCTGTACAGTTGCACCCATAAGGTCACACCTGTGTTTTTCCTATAGAGGTAGTTCAGATCCTGTGTTCTGCAGACACTAATACTACAGGTGTGTCATATCTGGACGTTGTCAGTATCTGTGCAGTGTATATTCATGTGGTCCCTGAGCACGTACTGACCCCTATTAGTATACATGTCCATATATGTGGAGTTGCTGTAGGGGGTACACCACTGTTGGATCTTCCCATGAATCACTCCCGTTTATATCCAGGTCTATGTGGAGGAGGCCAGATCACCACCACCACCACTAACCATGCATCAGTCCTCCTGGTGTTGCAATACCACAGGTAATTCCTCCACTGGATCACAACAACGCCATACAGACCTATACACTACTACACTGTCAAGGGGAGTACCACCCTATCTACATAGTCACAGCAGGCACCGGGTGGTCTCACCCCTCCCTCCTACCGCTAGCCGCTCTGCCAGAGTGCCCCCCCTTTACAATGCCCAGTTTGATCTGGATCCTCCAGCCCTTCACCATGCCTGCCAGCAGCAGTTCTGCTGCACCCCTTTTGGGTGGGTGAGGGGAGGGGGTAGGGGGAGAGGTAGTTGTGGCGCAGTAGTAATGTGTCTGTCAGTGGACTGGAAGAGACATGCTGATGCTGGGGCCGAGTGTATTGGTAAGCACCTGTTTTAAATGGAGGGAGTGGCTTTGATAAATAGAAAAATAAAGGCCAATGCCCTGGATAGCAGTCTGCAGGAGGAAGTGAGCGGTAGGTGTGCCTACACGGCAGGAGGGAGCATGGAAGAAATAATACAGAGAAGGAAGTGCATATTCTCATGGCAATGAGTATACTAACTATACGCGCATAGTCTATATATGTGCGAGGCGGTAACAAAATGATAATAATACAAAAGAAAATCAGGAAATGGTAAGAGTAGGGGTGGGAGGAGGAGAGATACAATAGAGAAAAATACAAAAACCACAGATGAATCTCCTTCAGTGGTAACAGAGCTCACTATCCCCTGAATAAAAGACCCTAACTCATTCCCTCAGATCCATGATTTGCCCCTGGACTATATCCTCTACATGCCACCCTGCATGTATGTGTTGACCCTGCTGAGTACCAACTGTGTTTTGTGTTTTGGTGGGTTTCACAAATTGCCCACTATCACGCGGCCATATAAACAGATAAACCCTCATATGTGGCCTAGTAGACACCCAAAGACTAGCCATGCATGCACAGCAAGCAGCCTATCATGAAAAGGGGTCTACTACCTACAGAGGAAGCAACACCTCCCCTGGTGGTGCGTTGGTTCGCCTATTCTCTTAACACTGCATGTGGTTATTCAATGTAAGCAGCTATCTTTTTCGAAATTTTGAAGCCTATTTTGAAAATTGAACCCCCTAAAAGGTTTTGATGAAACGGTGTCAGTTAAATACTACATATCAAGGGTTTTCTTTCAGTTTTTGAATCAAAGTGCTGTGACATTCATAAGTGGGTCAATTAATTATCTCCAATTACCGTTCTCAGAGAAAAAAGTAAGATTCAGAGGGTAACATCCAACATGGTGACCAATGGGGGACAGGTTTTTTCTGTCACTCAGCATTTTCCTATCAAACCCATTCAAAAAGGATTGAATAGCCCTTGAACTGTACTTTGGAACCAAAATGGTTTCTAACTGATATCTGATAGGGAGAATTTTGACAGGGGGTGAAAATTTCCATGAAATTTCCTGATTTTTAATCAAATACTTAAGATCAAGGGCTTTCCTTCAATTCTTAAATCAAAGTGCTGGGACAGTTATAAGTGGGCTAAAACAACATCTTTGGGCAGTCATGAAAAAGGATATGTGGCTGTAGTTCCTGTGTTGCTCACCAGGGTACCCCTAGCACCCATGGCACACATATCAGACTACAATGCTATAAGGATTCTCATCCAGTGTAGTATACGCCATGTTACAACATATATACTTCACAAAAAACGATCAGCACAACTCCTGGCACAAGTGGGGATAAGTAAGCTATTATATATCTTGCTCACAGTATAGAGTCTGGAGGGTGATTCATAAAAACTAACGATTTTCTACAGTCCAACGCTGCATTAAAAAATGAGCACTTTAGATGGGAAAATATTTATAAATTAAAACAAGTGTTGAAGTGATTGAACTCGCAAGTAACTTGGAAAGTACAGGTCTGGCCATTTTGGCACTATAGTGACAGCAATGTAGAATACCTACCAACAATTATATAGAGCTGTAGTAGTTAAGAAATATCCCAAACAAAGAAGAAACATACTCCATATGTATTGTGCACCCGCCATTTTGGATTTTGCCGTCAACTGGCTAGGTATGTCATCCTATCTGTAACAAATTTCCTCAAATCATTGTTATTAGGCCTGTTTTTGCATGGATCCATCTTCTTCTTCGTAAAACTATAATATATTATTATGATCTCTTTCACATCCGCCATGTTTGTATCAAAGTGACATGCACTCGCAATGTCGTAAAAGTTTAACCGCTCAGACGGTTTTTGGCAAAAACATTCCGAGACGAATGCAAATTGTTTCATTGACAATTATGCTACTAGAATGATTTTATTGTTATGTTTTTGAATAAGAAATATAGAGAAATATCCAATATAACCATGGAAGGAAAAATAACATGCAATATATGATTTTGTATTCAAAGTCCATCATGTATATGACACCCGATCCGCCCAGAGCTGACACCCTAAGCTGACACCTCCATAGAAAAGCATTGAGTGCACAAATCGTCTGCACCCATTTTGAGGAGACATACTCAGACCAGATAACAGGTTACAATTACACCTCTAGGATCCTGAATATATACACTATCTCATGACATGTTTCATTTTCTCTCATATTTTAGGATTTTGATGTTATATGAGGGCAAAGTGACAGCCCCTTCTATTTTGAGTTCTTATTTTTTGCCATGGCACCCGCCTGTCTCTCAAAACTTGAAAACGTAAACTTTCCAAGTTAATAACATGGTCTTCAAGTAACGTAAATGATTGACTGATACTTGATATGAGGTAGAAGTAACAGCCATGAAATGACTTTAGACTGACTTTGTATCCTGGCGAAAATTCTGAATTCTATGTCGTCAGCTTTTATGGATCACCCTCCAGTCGAGTCACACTCAGACGAGTCCCCCATACACCCTTCAGACTTTCTGTTTCGTATTGATGTTTTCACAATAGACCCTGGGTGTGGTTCCAAACGGATAGACCTATAGTACACCATAGTATTGTTTATTCATTCTCCTTAAAAACATGAATAATTTAAAAGCTGTATATATAGGCATAGATAAAGTAAGCCGATATGAAGTACGGTGAACCTACAGGACCTTGTTTCAATAGTGTCCACGACAGGACACCCACAGATCATGGTTGGAGGTGTATGAAATGGCTCCATAGCAATGACTACATAGTGAGCTACAGTACAGACTTCAAAATAGGCCCTGCTATGTATTCAACTGCTGGCTTCATACAGACCACTATGAAGTCATAGCACCTAGTGGTACAGGCCAGGCAGCCATACTCAGGCCGGCAGTTTAAGACTCCTACCACTCTAATTACTGAAAGTGATAATTATTTTCCTGTTGCGAGCAGATAATTATGCCTCATTGGTCATCATGATGCTCCAATGCAGTGGTGTAGCCCATTGCTGCTGCTTGAATTTTATCTCACCTCGTGCCTTCCTTACGGCCGACACTCAAGGGTGAGAGGTCCAGCGGGTTGTATCCACACCGAAGTGAGATTACCCTTGTGGCGTATTTGCCTGGACCCTAGTCTAATGGGGAGGGGGAATGATGGTGACCGAATCTATGGGAAGATAGAAAGCACGCCCCTACACATTTACCAAGGCAATGGTTCTTTAACATCCGTCACTACATAGGCATAGTGAGAGATGGACAGGCCTGTTTTAAGTCATTTGTCTGCCATGACCGCTGAGAGACTTTCCAGCACAGCCTAGCCAGAGCAGGCAGGAACTCAAGCGACACCTTACGGCGACGTTTGCAACCACCACTGTGCCCCGGCCGGACCGGGAACCGAACCCACGACCTAACAGCCCGTGAGCGGATGCGCTACCAGCTGCGCCACGCCTCCCGGCTTAAGTAGCCCATTGAGTGACGAATTTTATCTCACCTCGTGCCTTCCTTGCGGCCGACACTCAAGGGTGAGAGGTCCCGGGGGTTGTATCCACACCGAAGTGAGATTACCCTTGTGGCGTTGCATGCCCGGACCCTAGTCTAATGGGGAGGGGGATGATGGTGACCACATCTATGGGAAGGTAGAAATCACGCCCCTACACATTTACCGAGGTAATGGTTCTTTAACATCCGTCACTACATAGGCATAGTGAGAGATGGACAGGCCCGTTTCAAGTCATTTGTCTGCCATGACCGCCGAGAGACTTTCCAGCACAGCCTAGCCAGAGCAGGGAGGAACGATGCACCAATGCATTCTTGAAAGTCACCAAAATGGTGTCAGAGCACCAGCTGCTTCATTATTGTGCATAAGTAGTAATGCCATAGCATTTACCTGCTTAGTTCTTTATTGTTGGTATTATGTGTGTGTCTTGTTATGTGAAATTGTGAATTAAATGAACACTATAACATTGTAAAACCCAAGAATGGCAGATGAGATAAACAATAAGTCAATTCTACAAGAGTATACTATAGAGTACATACATAGGTCTCATGAATCCATTAGATCCCATCTGTATGATGCATGAATTGAAACAGACAGGCCTATATCCGAGCATTTTCTGATGCCACTGTTGGGTTGTGAAGCCATATATAAAGCATGTACTTTTTTGAGAGTTAACTCGATTTTTCTTCTTAAATTTACCAAAAATATAATTCTTACTGCCAGATTACGAATTTACAATAATCAAACTCTCTCTTTGAATTGAGTTCTATTTTAAAAAGAAAATCATTTCAAATATAATCCTATGGCCTACATGACAACACAACTGACAAAAATTTCTTTTTACAAAAACAGAGTCAAAAACAACATACCTGCCATTTTCTTTTTACAAAAACAGAGTCTACAACACAAGTTTTTCCTCATAGACTTGGCATCCTGAGGCGGGTTCCTGTAGTGAGTTGCTCAGTCCAGAGGCACCATTTGCTCATTGGCCAGCCACTCCCCGTCGTGCTCTTTGTCCTTGTAGTCCAAAGCCCCTGGAGGCATGTACTCCTGGGGGGACCGATCTTGCAAATAGTTGTGCAGTGCCACTGCTGCCATCACTATTTTCGTGGAGGGCGCCTGAAAAAAAATTAATTAATTTTTTTAAAGGTTATGTCATGTTACCTGTCTATTAATAGAAAAAAAAACAGGAGGGAGGGGAGCTAACTTAGATATTAAATACATACAAGCCCTTGTTAGGATCACAAGTCTATGGTACTGGTACACATATGTATATACAGGAATTATTTTTTTACCTTGAGGTGGTCCTTTCTAAGTGCTGCCACTATCGCTATGCAGGTGTCCCTCACGATGGGGTAGACCGACGATTCTCCTACCAAATGGCCACGATGCGGGGTACGCCCAGAGTCGCTCGAAACAATAAAATCATTATATTATAGGTAGGACATACATGATCTGCCCCCCCAATAAAATTTTTTTTTTAGCTTATTTCTCTCTTTAAGTTCATATACATAACCAGATGGGGGAAAGAGGAGCTTACCTAGGACTAGGTATCGCAAGGTTAGGTCAAGTCTTTCATCTGGCTTGATGGATGGGCGGTAGTTTGTGTCTTTCCTGTGGATCAAGGGGTACACTCTCCTGAGCAGTTCCATGTAGTCATCAGGACCCATGTGCAATGTGTGTTTAAATTCACCATCCTCTCCCATCTGTAAACAATAAAACGCACAAAGTCAATTAAAAGAGGAAGGACCGATTTTATTTCAAATCAAAAGCACACAGACTATCTCTGTTGTCATGCACGATTTCCCTCCCCCCCCCCAAATCATGAAAGGTTTACTCACAGAGATTAGATCCCGATGCAGTTTAGTGAAAGTGTTGCATTGAGTCTCATCAGTGCGGTCCAAAAAGTAAGGAGCAGAGTGGTATTTGTGCGTCCGTTCCCTGGTGGCCAGTATCTCCATTTCATCCTGTTCAAGCTGCATGAAACCCAGTCATCTGCATGAGCAGCAGAAGTTGCTCCGCCTCCATTTTGGAAGAAGCGCTCGCCTTGAATTAGGTCATCGCCGATCACGTGATCAGTGGAAGAGGTCAAAGGTCGCCACCCATGTTCATTGCCAAAGAAATCATCTACAGTAACTGATGATTTTTTTTTTGTGGGAGAGCTCGAAATCATGAGGCTTCTTGGTGCCCAATTTCTGTCGGCCAGATCATTGGGCCTCTGTCGGCCCGACCAAAACATTGGCCCGACAGGGGTCCGACGATGCAAAACAACAATATTGGCCTACTGTCGGCCTGACATCTCCATTTCTTTTAGACCCGAATCATACACACTGCCATTATGTAATGGTATGCTAAATCAAGGTAGCACAGGCAGTTCCCCTGACTTTCAATATCAAACATTCATCGTTTAGTCCTGACAATAAATACTGTTTGACCCCTATTCGCTGATAGATAATTCATCGCATAGAAGTCACATTCACACCTGCCAAATAGAGCATATATATTTAGAGAATAGACTATAGCCTCCTTACTTTGTAACACAATATATATTTATCCCCCCCCTTCTATCCCTTTTTATTCTTTTTTTGGGGCTGTGTGTGTGTGTGTGGGGGGGGGTTGGCCCTCTGAATCCGCCAATAATTGGTGTCTTACATATATCCTAACCTGTACCCCTCTCCCCCTCATGTGCCACTCTTTACATCTCTATTTAGGGCTCAGGCCTACCCTGACTATCCAAATTCTGACTCTTACATATTACGAGATAGGATTTATGGTAACTGACAAATCTTTTGCAAAGCAGGATAATGTGGGCAAAATCGATATCGTATTAAACATGCATCTTTTCTGGTGGTTCGAATACCTAAAGTTGATTCAGCATTAGATTATATCATTTTGCAATGTGTGCATATCAACAGTTGATTTATGGTTGAATTATGTTTGAATTTGAAAGTTAACACAACATAATCAAATCACTGTGATTCAACATCTACGCATCAGTGCTGATTCAACATATCTGTTTCTATGTTGATTCAATGTTTTAAACATTGTGAGGCAATTCGCAGTTGACATGTCAACCTTGAATCAACATTGAAATGACATTGTTGATTGAATGTTGACAAAATCAATGTTGAATCAACATTAAATTGAGAACAAAATTTTAAAGTTGATGTGACTACTGTTGATCTGATGTTAAAATGCATGGTTATGATTGATAGAATTGAAATAGAATCATTGAGAAAGTGTTGATGACAGGTTGATCAACACTATCAAAAATTATTAATGCATATCAATTTGTTGTCAACGTTGATTCAATGTTTTGTGCACCATTGGGCTAGCGCATAAATTGTAAATGTTAGTGGATTTCTTGTGATATTTGTATATCGTCGCCTTAGTGCAAGAAGGTTGTAACAGTTTTGCAGGAGAGGCAAATGAAGCGCTTCAGTTAATATAGAGATCAAAGTGGATAAAACAACAATGCATTGGGGTCTGTAGGCATACATATATGATAGATAGAGCTTCAGTACTTTCACATTAGGTGGATAAAGGTGACTTTTGATACTGAAGAACCCGGTCCCTCACCCTTACCCTGAGACAGGGTCCATGTGAAAATTTTTACTTCCTATGAAATTTTGATTTCTTGCAAATTAGAATCACCAATACCAACAGCAGCACATGGTCAAAAGGCCTGCTTATTATATCATGTTGCTGATTAGATCAATGGTAAGTTATATTTGGCACCTAAACAATGCCAAAGTATTATGCATATTCCAATACATACGTTCTGAGGTTAAACCACACCCCCGTCCTTGTTTCATTGCACCAATGCCTCTAACCTTTAAGGTAATTGTAATAAATAGGGAAGTATCATTTCACAAATCTTTCTACCTGGCCATAAACCCATTTAGTGTCCAGCAATAACACCAGCTGGCAGCTCTGCTGGACCCGCCCAGTGCAAAGCAGAGCTGGGATGTACAATCAGTGCTGCTGTTGGCATGGCTGTTGCCTGAACCTCTGCTGCTACAGTCTAACTGTGATACTGAAGAACCCAGCCCCTTACCCTTACCCTGAGATAGGGTCCATGTGTAATTTTTACTTCCTATGAAATTTTGATTTCTTGCATATTGGAATCCATATTAATATTACTCTAAATTGTGTTGGTTCTCATATTCAAATACAAAATGGAAACCCCCTATTAAATTGAAAATAGCAATTAATCTCGCATTGCTGTTATTTGTTCGCCATAGAATATATAGGTTGATCAAAAGGCCAAGGGGCCTTCTGAAAGGGGTTTCGCGAAGGTCCAGGACCTCCATATAGTCGAACTCAACTTACTGAGTGATGCCTCACAAACCAATGTAATCTAGGCCTTATGCAGATTATTGCTTATTCTCAAGATTGCAAAATAATGCTAGATATTAGGGGGGTAGGAGGTAACATCCCCGCAATTACTTTACAAATCGGCAGGCCGTAGCTAATTCATGAAATAGGATTGTGCACAAAGTAACCCACCCCCTCATGTTGCAACTTGGGAATGTATTAAATCTACAATGGGAAAATTGGACAATACACTAAACCTGCCACATGTGCAAGGGAAAATCTAAATATTCCTATTTCAGTTTTGCCCCATGATTTGGTTTTGACGATGTAAGCTAATACTTTGACAAACACGTGTCATCTTGAGAGGTAGGCTAAGTCTTAAGCCTGCATGGGATTTGCACACCTGTGAAACAGAGTGTCATCATTTCCCAAGCGCTTCCCATTAATAACCCCTGAGCCAAAGCCATGGGTTTGGCACACAAAAAGTCACCAGCGGCCTCCTTTGAAAACTCATCAATTTATTTGGTATTTTCTCTCAATCATAATGTTAGATTGGATTGTGAAAGCCCAGACTATGTAGAGCAGTCAAAAATACTGATAGTTTTGAGAGTCAAAGAACTATTTGTGGTACACACCCAGCACAAAAGTACGGTTGCAAACCATGCTGCAACCTAGTGTGAAAAGGTGGTGCCATCCCTTAGTCAGTTAGTCAAAGTGACTAACCTAGTCAATGTGTCTAACATAAGTTAGTCATTGTTAGTGACCCATTAGCCAGATGCACTAAGATTAAATAGCTACTTTGACTAATTTAAATTAGACTAATTAACTTGTTTTTTTTTTCTGTCCAAGGCCTACGTACCGGTGGTTATCAGGCTGGGTGTTTTGGAAGGGACAGGTTATAAGGAAATTATCGGAAATAATCAGAATCCTCATAAAATGAGGATATTGCAGCTTTTGAACTTGATGATACGGATTCTGTCAGAAAATAGACAAAACACAAATCCAATAGGCTGCACACGTTTGGGTGGAATGCAAAGGTTACAACAAGGTGTGTTTATCTCATGGACAATGACGACCTAGCTAACAATAGACGTAAATAAAATGACTGATATTTTATCAACTTTCTGAGGCCGATATTGTAACCTTCTTCCATGTTAGCAAAGGTTCGGAAATAATTTGAGAAACCTGGCAAACCTGGCAATTAGGCCTTGTGCCAGGATTCTGACGTAAATGATCGCTGCTGTTTTGATGGGAATGATCACAGTTCTGCAACCTTTACTCTGCATCAGAGTAATGAAGATGGATCCTTCCTTTATTGATAATAAGAGCTGGTTGGGAGTGCAAAGGTGTCCATCATCGCGCAGCATCACCAGCATCAACACAGTAATTATGTAAGGGTTCCTGGGAATACTTTCAAAGGACATACAAGTGGACCTCATGCAGTACTTTTAAATGGAATGAGTCCAAAGTCATAGATATTCTATCATTTGGACCACGAAGGCTAACAAGTAGAGAAAGGGCATGAGAGAAAAACTTGCACATAAATAGTTAAGTCTACATGATTATAGTCTCTTATAAAATGTACCAAATACCATTAAAAGTTGCATTGAGCTATATCAGGGAAAACATCATCAGGCTCTCGAAAACATGGTCTGCTGCTAGGGGTACCACAACCCACCCCGTACGGCATACACTCTCTGTAGACTAACCCAAAGCACATGGGATAACAGTATCATACTGGAGATTTGGCTGTGTTGCTTATATGTATAGGGGGTTATATTATCAGTACTAGAGGTGAACTCCTCTGTAGCAGATGTAAAATAAGACCTAAAAATGTGCTTTCAGCAGAAAGTCCTGAGGTAGAAATCATTTGGAATTTGTATAAGGCATTCCTGTTCTGTCTTCTGTTATCAATCAATGCGCTGCTCCTCTATCCCATAAGGTACATAATCCCATTGCAAAATGTGACTCATGTAGTATTACAGCCTCAAGAGATGAGGGGAAATGAATCCTATTCGATGAAATATATCAGAAAAAAGTAAAAAGTAAAGTAAATATCCTATGCTAAGGGAATATAGAAGCTTTCATAGAAAATATGCGCAACCTATTGCGTAATATAGGCAGGGTAAAATATGAATTATGGCTACTGGGAGACCTAAACATAAACACAAGGGATAGAAACCATAACCATTCCAAAGAATTATTTGATCTGTGTAGAGAATTCAGCATTACGCGATTAATTGATGAAATTACCAGACCAAACCTCTCAATGACAGGCGGCACATGCCTAGATCATATCATAACAAACTGTAATATTGTCAGTAAATCAGGGGTATTAAACTGCTTAATTGCAGACCATTACTGTATCTTTGCATGTAGAAAGAAGGATAGGGATACCCACACATCACTCACCTTCACTGGTAGATCATACCGCCAATATGACCCAGATGATCTACGCGACAGGCTATTAAATAGGGGATGGGAGGACCTATACCAGTCTGAAGACCCTGATGAGCAATGGCTGCTTATCTATGAGTACCTAATTGAATATTTAGATAGGGTATGCCCAATCAGAACAGTGACTGTCAAGAAAAAATCTAAACCCTGGGTCACAGGCGAAACCATGGAATTAATAAATGATCGCCATGAGTTATTACATGAATTGTGCATCACACAGGACAGGACGCTATTGCATGAAATAAGAACAACTCGCAATAGAATTCAAAGGCAATTACTCAATGCCGAAAATGAATTCATTCTATTAACACTGGAGCAATGCGAGGGCGATCCTCAACGATTCTGGAGAGAAATCAATTACCTGATAAATCCAGTGACAAAGAACCTAACTATCCAATTAACAAATGACCTTACTGAAGAGGTAATTCCCATGGAGGAAACAGCAGCTTATATAAACCACTATTTTGCTAACATAGGTCAAGATCTATTTAGTAAATTGCCAAGAAGTGATACTATATTGAATGACAATCATGTTAACCCAGACGAAAGGGAACTGAATATAGGTACTTTATTTACAAATGAAGATGTACTCAACTTAGTGCGCAAAATAAATATAGACAAGTCATGTGGCCTAAAAACATCAATAGTAGAGTCCTAAAGGATGCACTGATGGTATTGTATCATGAATTAACCCATATATTCAAAACCTCTATAAAAAGAGGAATCTTTCCCAATGCCTGGTCGTGTGGACTTCTTGTTCCAATACCAAAGAAAGGTAACCTGAACTGCATAAAAAACTGGCAACCCATCACGCTACTCCCACTACCAGCCAAATTACTAGAAAAACTAGTGCACAAAGCTTTAATCAAGTACCTAGAGGAGGAACATATTTTAAATCAGGCACAATTTGGATTCAGAGAGGGAAAAGGGACAGCTGATGCAGTTTTCAAAGTATTGGAAGATTTTTATATTGCCAGAGATGATGGCATGATTACTGCTGCATGCTTCATCGACTTCTGTAAAGCCTTTCACAGTGTCCATCACCCCTCCCTATTGAATAAAATTTACGGGCTAAATATACATGGCACCCTGAAAAAATGGCTGACCGACTACTTAGCTCACAGATACCATTCAACCATAGCTAATAACAGAAGATCTGATGAACTGCCGGTTAAATTCGGAGTACCGCAGGGTTCAATTCTAGGGCCACTGCTTTTCCTACTATTCATAAATGACCTGCCTGACCACATTCTGAACTCTAAATACTCCCTATATGCTGATGACATTGTATTATATACATCGAGTGCCGAAGTCAATGAAGCAAGTAGAATGTTGCAAGAGGACCTGTGTCGCATTGGTAAATGGTGTAATGATAATTACATGACCATAAATACCTCCAAAAGTATGATCATGATGCTTGGTTCCATGAACAAACTTAATGGCATAAACACCCCTGTATTAACCATAAACAATGTACAGCTACCAGTGTGTCAAATGTATAATTATCTAGGAGTTGAATTGGACGAAACTCTAAATGTTAAATCGCATATAGGTAAGATAAAAAGAACTTCGGGAACAAGCTTTTAAAGCTTACCAAGCTGCGTAAAGCCCTGTCCAAAAAAATAAGCCTACGAGTATATAAGACCATGATCCTGCCTTCAATGGAATATTGCTCTTTCTTTACTGGGAGTGCTTGTGGTGTGGAGCTAATTAAATTACAGCGCATGCAAAACCAGGCATTGCAAATTTGTCAAAACCTCCGTGTACACGATATAAGTATAGCTGACCTGCACCGCATTTGTCTGGCAGAGTCATTAGAGGTAAAAAGAAACAGACAACTCCTCATCATAATGTGGAAAAGGGTGAAGAGAGGTGAATCATTGCAGCCGATGAATATCAGAACTAGGAGGGGCCTTAAAATCAGATTTGCTAAGAGACGTGCGAAAACAAGCTTCTATCAAAGAGGACCCTATTACAGGGGTGTCTCCCTATGGGATAAACTACCAGCTGAAATACAAAAATTGTATAGCTGTAATATGTCATGACAATATCAAAGATGTAACCCATGAGGTACACTGAAAACCATCCCCTCGGGACGACTGTACCCTAATAAATTAATAATAATAATAATAATAATAATAATAATAATAATACACAGGCATGGTAGAGATCAATATTAGGTTGGTTTAGGGTTAATCCAAAGTCATTTTAATGCATATTTCCATGAGAATTCTTGTGTTAAATCAACTTTTTTTCAACATCTATTCAATGTTGGTTTGAGTCCACAAAATGGAGTTAAGCGGAACCATCTTTCAACGTTTTTTCTACTAGGAAATGACGTTAATTCAACATTGAAATAACCTCATTTTGTTACCTTGGATAGATGTTATGACTATTAGGTCCACCTGGTGGTGGAAAGCTTATATTGGCAAAGGACAGGACATAGTGCCAGTGATTCTGCGAAGCATGACAGAACAGTACTTTTCTTTCAAAGCAGGAGCCAGATTTCGGTAGATAAAGTGAAGGCTGTCTAAATGGCTTCTCCCATGCATACACCTTCCAGGAAATAGGACCCAGTGTTAACAACAGCCGCTATCTGTAGTATACAGTTAGTGGTTGACCATCCAACCACTATCTGTGGAAAAGAGACACTATTCTGTATCAAATTAAGTGCATCAAAAAGAGGTTATCTGTATCAACTGGCCATTGTATTCCCCCTTACGCTAAGTGTATCAATGTTGTTTTCAGACTGACTCAAGTTGGGTAAATCATGTCAAAAGAGAATAGATTTGTCCAAGATAGGTCAATTGACACTGGATTGGACCAAATTTAGACACATTGACCCAAGTTGGGTAAATTAGGTTACATAAGGTCAAGTGACCCAAATTGAGTCAGATTGACTCAAGTTGGGTAGATTAGGTTAAATCCAACCAAAATAGGTTAAATTGGCCCAAGATGGATCAATTAACTTGAGATTGGCCCAAACTGAGTCAGTTTAATCCAAATTGGGTCAATCACGTCAAGAGAGTTTAAACTGGCCTAAAATTGACCCAGCATTCACCCAAATTGAGTCAGAATGAAAGTGAATTAGGTCAAATCCATTCAAAAGAGGTAAAATTGAAAGATTGCCCTAATTTGAGTCAGATTGATCCTAGTTAGATTGATTGGGTCAAATCCAGCAAAAAGTGGTCAAATTGGCATGGGTCAATTGACCCAAGTTTGTCCCAAATTGAGTTAAATTAGGTTTATATGGGTCAGAATGGGTAAAATTAGCACATAATGGTGAAATGGCCCAGATGGACTGAACATAGGTAAGTTGGGACAAAAACAGCTCTAATTGGCTAATTTAAGGCTAATTTGGCCCATCCATTTTACCTAATTTGGGCTAATCTTGAGTCAATTGACCCACCATGCCAATTTTACCTATTTTGACCTATATTTACCTGATTGGATGCAAATCACCCCTCTTGGCTCTATCTTAGGCCTAACTAATTGGTCCAACCTTTGGTCATTTGACCCATCTTCGACGATTTCACGAAATTTGACCAAATTGTGTCGATCTGACTGAATTTGGCCCAACATATCACACCTTGGGCCAACTTTACCCACCTTTGATATGATTCTCCTTCTAACTTGTTTTGACCCAATTTGCCCATGTTGGGCTATCTGACTCAATTAGGTCCAATCACAAGCCGGTTGATGCATGTTGGGTCAAAGTGACCTAATTTAACACATGTAGACCTGATTTGACCCAATTTACCCATTTGGGATCCATCCTGCTCAATTTGGCCAACATTGGGGCAGTTGATCCATCCTGGCCCAAGTTGACCTCTTTTGAGCTAATTTGACCCAACTACCCATTTTGTGTCAATCTGAGTCAATTGGACCCAATCTATGGCCATTTGACCCATCTTGGGCCAAATTGATCTGATACTAATTAATATGAAAAACGCTGAGGGACAAACTATAGCTGAGAAAGACTTACAATATTCCATCCCATCCCATTACACTCATGCACACTGAGCCCATTGGTCACTGCAACACCTATAACAGTATGATACAGATAGCCTTTTTTCATACAGATAGTGGTTGGATGTGTCTTAATTCAGCATCAGAAAGGTTAATACAGATAGCAGTTGTTGATACAGATAGTGGTTGGATGGTTACTACAGTTAGTGTATTTTTTTACACAGATAGTAGTTGGATGGTCAGCCACTATCTGTAGTACTACAGATAGCAGTTGTTGATACAAATACCGATTGTACAATTTCTCAACGCCCATCTGGGTCTCTTCGTACAGTCGATACAGTCCTGGCACATACATAAGTGCAGGGCTATGATTGGGTGATGAGTCTTAAAATCCCTTATGGTAATATGAGCGTGTCTATTAGATGAAGCAGAATGCGCACCTATATTATATTTCAATAATGGGAAAGAACAGTCTACTACTACAAGCAGGACGTAATTGTTACAAATCAGACCAATGCATATAAAGAGGAGTTCAATGCATCTGTCTGATGTAAACAACCATACACATGCAATATTCCTAAGGTATATATAGAGGCCCTGTCGTTGTTGCAATGGCAATCCTGTATACATATTTGAAGTGATATACACTTATCTTGGCATCCATGTATGTATATATATGATAATATTATTGCCTAGAACTGAGAAGACAAATCATATTCGTCTGTATAATCCAAGGTAGCAGGAAGGAAGATACAATGCCTCAAAAACAATGTCAGGAGGACATCTACATCATCAGGGGCGTAGGAAAAGGGGGGGCCAGGGGGGCATGGCCCCCCCATCATGAAGGAGGTGGGGCCTGAGTATGTCTGGGCCCCCCCAATATTTTCCAAGAACTCACAAACACAATGGAGAAGAAGCTAAAACTTTACATCTGAAATTAGATTATTTTATGGTGATGTCATAGGGAGAATGGGGGTCTGAGCCTTAAGTCAGATCCAAAATTTACCAAAAATCATTTTTCTTTATTACACTATATATAAAAATGGGTTCCTAGATCGCTGGTTACAAAATTCGAAATTGTCACTGCTTCAGCCTACAGTACCCTTGGGGTACCAGATGAAGCAAAATATTTAGGCTGTGAAGCAGTGAGGAAAGTGCCAGCTAACTCGATCTGAAGTATAGACAATTAACAAAAATATTTTCAAAACATTGTAGTGTTTTACCAACTTGATTATTCCTAATGTTTAACTCTTAAAGATTTGGTTATCTATATTTTGAAGAAATGTTTTATAGCCTCAAAAATCGTCAGACATGCTGAAATGGCCGCCATTTTGGATCTCAATCCAGATAGATTGGCACCCATCCTGAAAATATTTAGGATAGAAATCTCTCGATCTTTGTAGATCTAGATTGTACTCGTTGAGGGCTTTAATTTGATAGGTCATATGTTAAGATCTGATCATTAGATCCAGAGAAAATCAAAACTCAACCCTCCGAGAGTATCTGCTGGGAGAGTGTAGAATTGTTTGCTGTTGCTATGATAAGCGTTGCTAAGATAAACGTCGCTAAGATAAGCGCTTCTAGTGTAAGACACCAGGGGGCTGCACTGAAGGAGTGTATGAATAGCCCTACAGATCCGGGAATAGGCTATAGATTTCCATGAATAGGCACATGTTTCCCATGATAGGTTCTATTGCTTCAAACTCTAGTGGCGAAGCCACTTGAATGCTAAATACGCATAAGCCGACAATTCAAGGTGGTCGCGATGGTGCCCTCGCCGGGCCCCCCCAATGAAGATTTGCTTCCTACGCCTCTGATCATTTCAAATGTCAATTATGCATATAGACACCGGATAGACTTTTTCTTAAATTGGATGTATTCTTTTCTCAAAAGCACATTTCTGAATGCATGATCTGACTGCAGAAGAATTGTCGGTCTTTATGAACCATCCCCCAGAGAGAATATCATGGTGCTATTTATGTGTGAGGTGGTGGTTCCTTACAATACGGCAGTGCATTACCGTCTTGTTATCTGATCAGTGCTGATGTATGGGTTGTATACATTCAGTTGAGGCAGTACTACAGTATACAACACAAGGACACCACATGCCGGGTTCTGGCAGCAACTACCACAACACCATCTGTATGTAGATCTTCAAGCAGAATGTCTGATGTAAACAGCCATGGAGAAGAGGTATTGTGGGTAACCAGTGCTCAGACATTTGGCTTGACAACCTCTAGCTCAAAGCATTGCTGTTATCCCATAATGTTTATGATTTAGACAAACATCACAGCATCAGTAGAAACAGTTTTACTAGTCCTTACTTACTGCTGGCTTCAGGTCGGTTCATCTCTGCTGGGTGTATAGGGCTCAACCGGGATGGTGGTTTTCATAACTCCCACCATGTGCCACCACTGTCAGAGTGAGGTGACGCTGTCATATCCCGAAAGTTGAGCATCCCAAAAGTTGGCCATAATTTTCAAAATAACTTTATCCGTTTCATATTTCTACGGCACAGTATCATTAGGGTTATTGTCCTTTCAAATTCTATAAGAAGAGAGGGATGTTATCATGGTTTTCATGTTTTCAAAATATTATTTATTTTCATTGATGTTTGTGGCCCATGAGCGATAATAGGCTTAAACAAGGATTGCGCATGCACAGACAACTTCTGGGATATGCCAACTTCTGGGATACGACAACGCACCCTGGTGTGAGCATATGAACTACTGCTGCTTGTTCCTGGCAAACACACTGCTTGTATTTTAGGGACAAGGGATGCTGAAGGCTACTTGACTAGTTTAGTTCTGATTACTCCCCATAACAATGTATGACTCTGTGATGTTAAAACTTGTGGTACTCTTAAAGATTACATCATAAAAAAGCATGTGAGTGCTTGCAGCACTCAGTTTATGCAGATAATTATGAAAAACAGCATTGTCAAAAACAATGATACACCTATTATCACTCAGTGTAGATGTGTTTTCTTTGCAATTGTCAACTTAAGTTAACAGTTATGAGGGAGCATCACCCATATTAAAGTCTGAATTCTCTCTTTAATATTGAAGTGGTGATCAGAAAACTGTTATATCATGCTTAGGAAGTTAGGTCAGTATTTTGGCTGTGTCAGAGTATGTAGGCCGCCCAATGCCTAGGCCAGGGATAGAAGGAAGCTATTCTAAAATTGAAAACCTGAGAACCTGCTGTGGTACTATGGGGGGTGTCAGCCAAACTTTTTTTTTAAATCGGTTTTTATTACTGACAAATAAATTAAGTGCAGGGCACTTGTATACATTTACAGTGTCAGAGTGGATCATCTTTTCTTCATTTACCTTCTTTTATATGAACAATAACATAGATATATAAATTCTTTGCTTGCATCACATCAAACTAGTTCTACATACTAACAATGTTCAATTCCTCCAAAAGCTAATACATTTGTCAGATCTAACTGGTTACTAACATCATTTAGTACAAGGGAGGGCAGGATAGCAATAAGTCTTACTGTTACTAAAACTATCCATATTTCTACTCTCTAACGTTACTATTCATTAAAACTTCATTCAAAGATGACATTATCTATCGGGCTCGATTCGGACATCCTTTGATACATGAATTACTACCTGTAATTAGAGATTAGGAAATAGATGACTATCGAAAACACTCTAAGTATAGTTGGTGCTGCACATCCACTTCTTTTGCTGAAGTTTAAACATTTCAAAGCTAACAATGTTTTTCATCCAATTTGGGAGACTATTCCAAGTGATTGCCCCTCTATACAAAACACTGCTTCTATATTTCTCTTTTCTTGGTAGTTGAGTAGTGAACACTGTAGCATCATGTGCCCTTTTATGAATATTCCTTATTCCAATATCACCATTACTCTGTTGCTTGAACATGAAATTTCTTAGATGCACCTCTCTCCGTACACACAATTTGCTTATGTTACTTATTTGATTAATTTGCTCTACTCATGCCTTATTTTCAGTACTAAGCACCAACCTTAAAGCTCGATTTTGCAGCTTTTATAATTTTTCTAGCCTACCTGCATTAGCACCATCATTTAGAATATCACCATAGTCAACATATGGAAGAACATACATCTTATACATCATTATCATCGGGTCAACATCAAGATAGCACCTGATTTTTGCCAACATGTATAATTTGTGAGCATATATGGAACATATAGAGTCACAGATTCTCGTCAAATGGGTTGTCTTTGCCTCCCACTCAATAAATTGTTCAAAAAATAAGAGAGCTTGTTGTGTGTTATTTATGCATTCTGGTTTTTAACGCTCAGAGCTTGAAGGGGAACCATGGTTTTCCCTATCTCCAATGGATAATAAGTGAGCTACAGGGGTGCAAAGGTCCAAAAAGGGTAATTTTTTGGGTAAAAACCAGGAACTAATTTTACCCCTTGCTACTAAAGGAAAAATAAAGGGCCAAAACCTTATTTACTTCATCTGGGATATCCCCCCTGGGGTAGAGAATATTTTTGTAACAGTTGGGGGTCCATGCATTATCTTTTGTGATCACTGGGTGCATAAATCCTTTGGTGTAATTGTAGTGAGGACACGTCTATGACCTTTTTCGGGTTGATTTGCACCATGAAAGACACTATGGATTGACTAATAAAATTTACCAGGTAGAGACCTTACATGTACCTATTTAGCCCACAAAACATTTGAACCTGCCTGTTAAACTATATGTCCCAGAGGCTATTATATGGTTTTGGGGTAGTTAATGCAAGAACACGTCTACGACCATACATGTACTCATAGCTGCTACGTATCTTATATTTAACTATCTTTATTATGTGGGCCTTATACCTTCATATGACAGCAAAAAGCCCTGTAAGTTTGGTTAATAGATTCCACATAGTACCAGAGATAAGAAAAGTAATGACGAGGACACGTCTACGACCGATGACATGTCTACGACCATAGACATGTCTACAGTTATATTGCAAGATGCTTGATACTTGACTGTCCTTGTTATGTGTGAATTATACCTTGATATGAAAGGAACATTGAATGTTAATGAGATTATTCGGTCTTAATGCAACTCTGAGCTATGGCACTTAATACAAATGCAAGGACACGTCTACGACCAGGGACGCATCTACGACTATACATGAGTCATACAGCAAGCTGCTTTGTATTTAAGTAAAACCATTATATATTAGTTGTTCCTTGATATGAAAGGAACATTGCATGTTAGTGAGGATATTCTGCCTGACTGTAACTCTGCGCTATGGCATTGAATATAAAGTGCATGGACACGTCTACGACGCATTATAGTGTGGGCATCCTATGAAATATATTTAACCTTCACTCATATATGGGCATTGTAGCCCAATATATGTACATTATATACACAAAAGGATTTTACCATGCTGCAAAATTCTTTTTGGGCCCCTCTGACCAGCCATTTGACGATGTTTGTTGAATGACAATATGGGGTCCATTATTACACCTAGATATTTAAATGAGTGAACTCTCTCTTATTCAGTGCCATTTATTCTCAATCTATGATAGTTAATTTTCTTCAAATTTGATCTCATATCGTAAAGCATGTACTTTGTTTTCTTAATATTCAATGTCAACTTATTTCTCTCAAGCCAGTCAGCCACACGGATAAGGTCCTCTTCCATTTTTATAGTTGCAATTTGATAAGTCACTATCTCCCATATACAATACTATATCGTCAGCATACAAATAAGAGGATGTAGTTTCGAGTATTTTTGTAAGGTCATTGACATATATTATGAAAAGAAGTGGACCCATTATTGAACCTTGTGGAATGCCACATTTAATAGTACCTTTTCTGATCTGAAGTCATTCGCCATAGTAACTTGAGCCCTATCCTTTAAGTAATTTTAGAACAGTTCCTTTAATACCTAGATACTCCAATTTCTTTGTTAAGAGTTCATGGTTTACAGTATCAAAAGCCTTCTTAAGGTCTATATAAGTGGCCAAAGTATATTTCTTACAATTCATGTCCCTAGCTATCTTGTCTGTTAGGAGAGCCACAGTACCGATAGTTGAGTGGTTTGGTCTGAACCCGTTTTGTTTCTCATCCAGCAGTTTACTTCTATTCAAATAGCTTACTATGTACAACCTTCTCTAATAGTTTAACCACCATACACAACAATGATACAGGCCTTAAATTATCAGCTTGAGACTTGTCTCCTTCCTTTTGTAATGATACCACTGTTGCCATTTTCCACTCAAGTGGTATTTCACCTTTTTGCAAGGATAGAGAGAAAATACTTACAAGTTTGTTAATTATCGCCTTTAGTGCATCCTTCACAACTCGGCTTCTCATGTGTTCTGCACTGGAGGCTTTATTGATATTGATTTCATTTACAAGTTTTCTGATTTGATCAGCCTCTACCTCACAGTCCTTTAGTTCGGTATTTGCAACCACACCTTAATATTTCCACTGCTTATTCATATTTTCAGCCAACTTGGGTCCTATATTCAAGAAGAATAATTCATTAATATGATCAGCTGTTTTCTCAGGCTCAATTAGTTTATTGGAGTCATCCTTTAGATTAAATTTTGTGAAAGAAGAACCTTGATTATTTATAACAAGTCTGATATTTTGCCAATATTTCTTGGGATCATCTTTGTTAGCTGCCATTCTGTTCTAATGTAGTTACGTTTAGCATTTCTTGACAACCTCGTAAAAGCATTTCTACATCTTCTAGCATATTCCTTATCAGCTTGTGCATTGGTTCGTTTGGCTTTTTTTCAATGCCGCATTCTTTTCTAACATTAAATCAAACAAGTTATTGTCAAGCCAAGGTTCCCTTACCTTTCTTATAACTATATCCCTAATGGGACACATTTTCTCTAGCTCATCTTCAAATATATTTTTTCATTATATTCCACTTAGCCTCTACAGAGTCAGATTCAATATATTCAGCCCAGTTTGCCTTAATCACATTTCTTTGAAATTCCTCCTCAATATAATTTTTATATGACCTTTCTCTGAATTCCCTGGATACCTTCTTGGCCTGTATTTTCTTATGTACCAATATACAAGATCATGATCTGATAGGTTTATCTCAAAGGATCCTGATTGGGCTATCAAATTATCATTTGTCATAATTAGATCCAGGCATGACTTTGACACACCAGTATCTCTTGTTGTCCCAGTAATGCATTGTTTCAGACCCAGTGCAAGCATTGAATTTATGAAGTATCTTTTTCAACATCAGTGATACCAATATTAATATTACAGTCACCCATGACATACAAATTTCTTCTTCTCAAATCAAGTGCACCAATTTGATCTTTCAGTGTATCAATAAAAACCTTTATATGCCTTTATGCGGTCTGTAAACATTGGCCACAATACAGTTCCTCTGGTTTGGTATTGTCACAATTACCCAATGAATTTCTATATCTTTGGTACTCAAGTTTAAGTGTTCCAGTTCTGTATCAGTAAACATTAGGCTTTCATGGATTGCTAATAAGACACCTCCTCCAGTTTTTATTTCTGGCTCCTAGCCAACTTCAAACCATGCTCTGTCATTTCATGTGATATTATAACCTTTGAATTTGATAAGCCCATTTGGTAATGCAGTAGTTAACCATGTTTCAGAGAATCCCAATATATCAAAATTCAATAAATCAACATAGGTCCGAATCATGTCTATTTTGAATTGCATACTATGTACATTCCAGTGACCAATTTTTAAACCCTTAATGTCACCAAATTTAGTCAGATTAACCATTGTCAAAAGCTTTACCGAAATCCCTACTCGCTTCTGCTTTCTAGAGTTTAGGTATTTTCTACCACCCTTCATATGAGGGGTTGACCTCTTCTGACACATGCTTTAGCAGGTTATTGTTTTAATGCCTTTTTTAAGTCCACACATTTTAACTTATGGACACCTTTTTAAGTTTCCTTAGTCAGTGCGGGAGGTACTGAAACGGTAGCTATTTGTGTGTGCATTGGGCCACAGACTGCACTGGTGAGAGTAGAGTGGTTTCACTGGGATTGTTTGTCCCTGATTTTTGCGAAATCTCACGAGTGTCACGCACCACTGAATCCATTGGGGCTCTTGATGGGGGGCTTGTCGATTTTAAGAAATGCCCATGTCCCATGTCACTTAGCAAAAACCCATGTCACTAGTGTCACTATATAACATAGCCAGTGGCGGTGGAACGGGGGGGGCAACATTTTTCCAAAACTATCTGACTTTTCAGCATAGTGCTACTGACCTGTCATAGAGCCTATAATTTTAATCTAATTATATTAATACAGCATTCAGTCATTCTCTTAAAACTCCTCAAAATGCGCCATTTGGCATCTAAATTTTCCATAAATAGAAGAATGGGGGGAGGAAACCTGGGGTTTACGAGATGACCTTTATACACACCCCCTCAACCCCTGCTGCTTGAATATGGACAGGTGTGATGAATGCTCAGGAGTAAGTCTTTCCTCTACCTACGTAGCAGCAAATTTCTAGGTAAACAAACTGCAACTCAGTGCTGAGGAATGATATGGCTATGACCCACAATCACTCATTTTAATGTGTTCCACCTATTAAACCCACATAACCTAATACCTAACTTGTAGAACAGCAAACCATCTCCAGCTGCCTGTAAAAGTTAACTCTTCTGGTTAGGGGGCTTGAACAGTTTTTTATGTGCTAGAATCTTTCATATCAATTTTTAGGCAAGGTTCCTTGACAAAATCCAGGACATTTGACTGTTTTATATTTAGTCAGGACCTGTTTTCAGAAAATCCAACTTTGTAAGGCATTTCTGAGTAGAATCTTTACAATTTGGGTGTGCTGAATTCAAATCTACCAGATGTCATTTGATATTTTCACTTTTTACCCCTGAAATGTCCAAAACAAAATAGCTATCATTTTTGTCTTAAAACTTTCAGATATGAGCAGATATAAGGTAATGTGTACTGTTGGAAATGGCGATATACTATGCGCCTGAAAATGCATACACTAAGTCCTCAGATTCACCTTTCATATCTTTGTTATTAGATTTTTTAAATCCAAAATGGCGGCCATCTTTCAACCTGGCCTCCTAAGTCAGAGGGCCAAACTTTCTTGCATGGCAACGGATGTAGTTCTTCAATGTACTTGATCCTGGTGCCAACTTTATGTTTCTAAGCCTGCTGAGGCTGATTATGTAGCTTATAAACATTTTAGAGCAGTTTAATAGTGTGCAAATACGTGTTTGACATACAACTTTCCAAATAGATTATATCTGAAATTGTGATTTTATCAATGCACAGAGATTACCCCACTTCCCCGGAAATTTCCCACCCGGAAATTTCCCCATTGGAGAAAAGTCCCCTCCAGGAAATCTCCCCCCGGAAATTAACCCCCCCCCCGGTTTGTTGAAGGATATTTTTAGGTAACAGGATAGGACTAAGGTTAGTGTAGGAAGAGTATCAGGGATGGTATATGTTTATGTTTATATCTGCTCACATCTAACGATTTTAAGCCAAAAATGGCATCCATTTTATTTTTGAAATTACAAGGGTAAAAATTGAAAATATCGAATGGCATCTGACAGAGTTAGGTTCAGCATACCCTAATCCAACTCTCAGAACATCTACTCAAAAATGCCTTACACTCCTTTATACAGATCTTTTTCTGAGATCTTGGCCCTGACTAATTGTAAAGAACAAAACGTGAAGAGTCGAAATTTTCTCCATTTAGTCGCACTATATGATTGGCAAATATGAATCTTCGCTGAAAAAGGTTCACATGATATGGTGACATAAACCCCTTTCACCCCATAGCAGGATTTGCACACAAATCCCATAGAGTAACGGTAATCCAGGGTGAAAGGGTTAAATTAACCATTTCGTATTGCTTTCCTCGTTTGTCTATATGAGACTGGCGCTTATTTGAGACCCCGGCGCCTAAACGGGCCATTACGGTAACTGAGGACATTGGTCTGCGTCGCCTATAATATTGAAGCAGACATATAGGTTTGTAATCAGAGGAAATCAAAACCAAATTCACCGTAACAGCACCACATCTCATGCTGTAAGCCGGGAAATGATTGCCTGAAAGATAAGTATGATGAGGACTCTTATCATGAGGTATTTCATCATATACACACAAGCAAATCTAAAAGGTCTAAGTAATATGGTGAGTCACAGTATTCAGTAGGTTGTCCTTACTACTAAAAGAAATTTCTCCATGAATAATGCGTGTTATTGCTTATGAAATTAAGAACAATTGCTTTGAAAACATAACCTGTGGCGATATTAGTTAATCAAGACTAATAATAGACCAAAGCTAAAACTATAACAGAGTTGTGATCAGCGAGATTTTAATCTTAATAGAAGTCATATGGCATTTAATTAGGTTATGATTATCCCCTAGGGCTACCTCAATAGATATCAGGTTATACAGACAGGCTGCACTCTTCTGATGCAAAAAGGGACTGTTGTTGTAATTCATTTAATCATCCTCGTTAGATTTTACTTCTAGGTTGGAGTGTCTCTCTTTTCGCCAGCTTGCTTCTAACAGGCAGCAAGCCCAAGACCAATATCACAGATATTCATGATGATAATTGGATCAGATTAGATTGGGTCATCTTTTAACCAATAAGTTGCACACATGTTTTGATTCATTGCTCAATATTTGTTTGATATAAGGATTGGCATGTAGTTGACTGCAGATGACATGAAATGGATAACATAAAAGAAACTATTGATAGATAAAATTGACGAGAATCGCCCTAATCGCATGCTTTCATTACGTGGGAATTAGATATTGATCTATGTAAAAACCTACTGATGGATCCCGGTATCAATTATGTTCCTAAAATCTATGTCGATTCTGCTCTTTGCACTTTGTATATTTCATATTGCCTGCTATTCTACCTTTGTCCATGATGTGAGGTGAATTACCTTGTAGATGCAATGCCTCATAAACAAAACCGCGACATAGTATCCTTATTGTGCAGGGTGTCCTATTGTTATCACTATCATTGTACAACCTGCCCTGGTCATTAAGGGAGTATAAGGTGATTACGAGAGTTGATGCGCATTTTGTTGTGCAGGGGTTGTTGGCTAATAGACACCTGGCATGCAATACACTTTACAAGTACAGCAGCATCATCTGCGTGTGGAACAGTGATTGAATGCAGCCTTTGCAGGCTTGTAAATGAGTTACAGTGATTACTACAGGGAACATTGGCCCAGCGGGGATGCCAGTGCAAAGGGAATGTGCACTTATCCTATTATCTGTATGAAATATAGCCTGCAGTTTGTATTCCCGGAGAAACAGGGCTGAATTGACCGACTTCATTCTATCATGGAATAAAGTCCAGTTAACTTATCATAATCAGTGTTTACGCTCATTTCTGTGTCTCCTCTTCCTTCCACATTCTCTTTCATTTCTTATCGTATGTTACTCGATTCTCTCTTGGTAGGTTTCTTAATGATATCAAGGATTCCATCTTGTATATTTCAGTACCAGAAGACATATGACCCTGAACAATATTCATATAATTTATATGCGGAGAGAAAATATAGGAACACATACTCTGGAAGATAACGCGAAAAGGACTCTGACCTTTGGGCTTTCCTTCCACATAGGCAGTGCAGAAATTGAAATTGTGTGTGATAGCAAATGACAGGACCTACCACATAGCCTACATATATACATCTCTATGTAAATACGAGAAGGTAACATTTGTACATGTGGGAGAACGTGTGAGATGTATGCTGTACTACAGATGTCTGTGGATAATCTGCATCAATCAGAGTAGTATAGTTTAGAGACGGCACATGAATTCACTGATCTCCAGATCTAAAGGCCTAGTTCCACTGCGTCGGTCGGGTCCAGTTTCTGCTAATCGAACCGATTTTTATATATGAAAAACGAATTGTCACATAATCAATAGAATATGGACCCGACCGACACATTGGAACCAGTGCCAAAGGAGAGTAATCCCCTGCATCGGTTGTATGTAGTACGATCAACTGATGTTATACTTTAGTATAATCATCGGATCAGCGGCGGTCAGTTGGATTTCAGGCCAGTGGAATACAGTTAATCACAAAGGATATCATAACATAGCACCTCACATATAGATTTTGGGTTTTCTGCCCTAGGGTGATATTTTGGCTACTTCAGTATACTGTTTTACAGTGTTAAACCCCGCTTATAAGGTCACCTTGAGCTTCTAAGGAAGATGCTATAAGAGGCACCAGGGATCCATCTTTGTTTATGAGCCACGACTTCTATCTCTATCATATCATCAACAGTGACACGATCTGCGAAAAGGGGGCTTAGTGCAGAGGGGACTAAGACCCCTTCTTGCAGTACATGTCCTGTAGAATACATGGTAGCTGCAATCGTGTCTAAACAGACAAATGTCAAGGGGAAAAGGTATGAGGTAGTTTTTTTCATGATTAATGCCATAGGTCCCACTAGGAAGCGAAGCAGCATGGCTCATAGAGCAACAGTGCCCATATGGCCGTTTCCTATTAGGCCAAACCAATAATGGTGTGTTCCAACTCACCTGACCCAATAACCGACCCAGTGATGTTTGGGCAATACTATATGAAATACATCATTAGAGGGATTTAAGCAGGATATAATCCTTATGCTCCCAATAATAGAAGAAAAAACCACCAAGCTTCAACAAATTCTGAGTATAATTGGCTGAAACATATTATTTTTGACATGCTCGGATCTGACTGTTCCACACCAAGCTTGTTAATGAATCATTCATCATGGATGCCCCTCTGTCTGGCCTCTACCTGGACAAGTAAGTACATGTAGGTTGATATATCATGGACAGAAGATGCACAAAACAGCATTATTGTATAAAGTTGACTACTGTATTGAACTAAAATTGGATACAACCAGACAACAGGGCAGATACAATGATTGTATACTGCAGTTATGTCAAAAACACACTTTTTTCGATTATCTCCATGCATGGCCCTTAATCTCCCAAGCGGTTACAAGTGTATTTTCTTTTACCACAAGCAATCATGTTTAGACTGTTAGTGTATAGATGTCCTACAACCATGGGATTGCAACCGCCCATGCACTCATGTTTGTTTTTTTGTCGTTATGACGCACCAATGTGGTAGGAATAAGTAACTCGCTACCACATTCCACTAATGCAACATTAGATTGCTATCAATATGGTGAGTGCATGCATCGCTAGCAAAGTACTTACCAAGGCTGCATTCATGCAGACACAGAATCTGAGGGCATACTGGTGCTGAGACTCTGAGTTAAAATTATCATGATTTTTCCATTAGCTCTGATTAAGAGCCCCCTTACAGTCTGTGGCTTCTTCAAATAGTGCAGGGCCAGGATTGATGTCAATTTATCACCACCGATTTTGCTTGCTAATGGTCTCGGCTCCAGTACCAACGACAATCATCTAACAGGCACATCACTGCATTTGGTCATCAAGTCCTACAGAGGAAAACAACCTTACCCATTAATGTTGCTAGAGAAACAAAAGAGTTCATATTCCTGTCTTCCTGGTATTTTCCAAATTATGTGTACACGTGTTATGATATATTTCTCTCCATAATAGCCACATTGGAAATACATGTTATGTTGATAAGGTTTTGAATGTAGGCTAACTACAGCTGACATGCAATAGGCCCCTAGAGGAAAATAATCAAGGAGCATTGACTGGAATTATCCCGATTTCCTGTCATCAATACACCGGGAATTGAATATTGATCTGTATAATACTTAATGACATCAACTCCAGTATCTATAGATGTTGCCTCCATTAGTTCTTTTTATGATAGGATGCCAGCAACGAGTGTCGCTGAACAATTTACAAAAAAAACTGTACCCTATTTTCATGATAGCACATCTTGATCGTCTTTCCATAAAAAAAAAAGACGATTGTGGCATGACTATTGAAATATGTGTTACTACAGAGGGGAGGATCTGGTTTATATGATGCATACGATGACGTCACGATTGCCTAGCTGCACTTGTGCTTGCACATCACTGTAAGGCTGTAGCCGGATGCACTTTGTAGATTATTCTCTAGTACCCTTTGCATTTTCCCTCAACAAATATCAATATATAGCCTGACAGAATGTGACAGAATAAACAATGCAGTACCTGATCCCTTAATTCAAAACCTACTGACCTTTCTCATGTAAAAAAGACCCCTTCTTTTAGGATAAAAGGATATTGGAAATATCGGAAAAAGACCCTTATTTCGCGTTTCTTATATAGGTGACGTACCCCATCTGTATAAAGTGCAGGGACAAGGCTGTAGGGCCTTAAATATAGGGTGAGATATTTTGGTTGATACTTGCCTGGCGTGTGACACCCTAAAAAACGTACGGCAGCAGCAGGTACACGGGTGTGGATCAGTGATTAAATTGAGCCTTTGCAGGGTTGCAAAGGGGTCTATTACCCTGATTAACGTTGGAACTAGGAACGAACAGCACGTTGTCCCTCTCGCCATATAACGAATAACACAGGGGCAGAGGTTGCTGGAAAATACCAGACAAGCCAGAATAATGACATTTCCTAGGAAACAATTAGCATGGTAAAATATGGCCCACCATCTGCTTCATTTTCCTTCTTATTTGCGCCTCTATTGAAATACCACGTCTGATTCATAGGGTGCCCTGCTTTTTCAATCTCGTTTATAAATTGTGCTGCTTCGTTTTTAGTAGTCCAATGAAGGCATGGTGCTTTGGTTTTTCATCTCTCACGTGAAAGAAAGAAAGAAGACAAGGACACATATGAAATGATAATGCAAAGCCGATTATGGCCTCTGGGCCCTCGGCTCACATGGGTGGGTACATCAGATAGGGATCTGTATCATAGAGCAAATGTGACGGCCCATGTTCTTTGCAGGTTGCTATAGTAACCTGATGCTGTGGCAGCTGTACATGTATGTGGAGTATCATGGTAAGATGACATCTTGATCTCGGCCCCAGCAGCAATTCTGTCTAGGGTTGGCGTAGGTGACTCTCTCAGGTAGCCCTGTGCTATAGTCCAGTAACGTTAAAAGCAGTGCTCTTGCTCACAGATCATAGGTATAACACCTTTATTAAAGGTCATTATTTATCATTCTATGTCTGTATACGAACATCATAAAAAGATCATCCTATATAATATAGACAATGAAATTTATGACATGAATTATACCATGTCACGTAACACAGTTGTTTGCGAAGAGTTTGCTGTTAATTGGTTGTGGCGAATTTGCATAAATTTGAGTTCAATTTTAATGATAAAAGAAGTGCATGTAATGACGACTATAAAGAACGCTTCGACTCACATCAGAATTCATTGATTTTAAAGGTAATTACTTAATATAGATGCCTATGGAGGGAACCATGCTATAAGGACAATATGTAAGCTTTATTGATAAACGAGTTGATGTTATCCTCTAATTAATGGTGAAACCCATAGTCCACTTGGCCTCTGACACGTGATTGAGTCAATCATTTCCTATATAAATTTCTGCGACAGAGGCCTAATGGACTATCGATATTAGGAGTTTTATAGTTTTTGTAAGTATAGGAATTGTGGGATATTGTGATGGGAAGAAGAATCATTAACATTTGGTTATTCATGTGAACGATCTGCTATGTATATATATTTATGAATATTGTGTCATATCTGGAGGCCGTTTCACTGCATTTAATCATCAAACACAGAGGTGCCTCTTTGCAACATGGAGGTCCATCTTTGCAAAGACGGACGCCTGTGTTTCAGTTTTAGGCTCCGTGGATATATGAATACCTAATGCCCCCTACCCCCTTCGTATTCAAAATAGGGACCCTAAAACTGAAACACGGACGTCTATTTTTGCAAAGACAGACCTCCATGTTGCAAAAACGGACATCCGTGTTTGATGATTGAATGCAGTGAAACGGCCTCCTGTTTGGACGACATCACGACATAGAATAGGGGAGCAAAGAACGAGATCCAGCTCCCTCACACTCTGTGCAGAATACGTTTTAATGTGCTTGAAAATAATTCTCGCCCTTCAAATGAAATGAAATAAGTCAAGTTAAAAATACCACTCTCTTAAATCAAAAGCACTCTGCATACTTGATTCAATCTTCAACATACTGGATAGATTGTCACCCGCATTTGGCGTGGGATCAGTGCCATAGCGATACCATTGCAAATGAGATCAGTCACTGATGCTAGATGCACGTGATCTCATCGATGTCAACCAAAACAAAAACAACAAAAACACCGACTGATGGCCAACTGACGGCCATCAGTCACTGATGGATGGCGTAGGGACAGTATCATTAGTCCTTTAATTTTTTCTAGTTCTATTAGAGCTTGGAGTATGATTATTTGGTTCACTATTCATCCCTAATCGTTTTAATTCCAGTATCACTGCACATCGGCGGCCGACTCCAGCTGCCAGCCAGCCGCCATTGCTGCGTGTGACGTCATGACCTCATTATCTGAAAACGAGGCTCGCTGAGATCACGTGCATCTAGCATCCGTGACTGATCTCATTTGCAATGGTATTGTTATGGCACTGATCCCACGCCAGAAGCGGGAGACAATCTGTTCAGAGGGGTGGCCATTCGTAAAGCACTAAGTGGCCAACTGGGTGATGACGTTAAAAGTTATGTTTGATATGCCACCATCTATAAAGCAGCCAGCGCTTTTAATCTCGCACTAACAGACAAATAACTGGAGGAAAAAAGGGTGTAGTGTAGTTCCTCATCAGGAAGTACACCAGAAAGGCATTTCTCAAGATGGTACGACCAGACCCCTTTCAAATTGTAATGGGATCCCTCACTCTAATGCAATTACAGCCCTGCATCTAGTGGTGACTAATGATTGCACTGGTACGACTGCCCTACCAAACCCTATGTAATTACTGCATTAAATACTGACCATACAGAGCAGTCATAGTGTATTACCTATGATCACTCTAATTAAGAGGTTTCAAATCGTAGTGGCTGTGTTCAATCGTACCATCTTGATCTTGAGAAATGCCTTCCAGTCCCACTATGCAGTGAATCACCATGGCACTCCAGGTCGATAACAGCCATATGGTAGCTTCACACTACACTAATAAACCATGGTTACAAGTGTTTCACATCACTGATCTTTCTCATTAAAAACCAGTTTGGACAACATTGAAGAAATTACTATTTCATATAGATATTTTCACCATAGCTACAAACTCTTCTCTCAAATCTATAACTTAAAGTAGGAAGGAGAAAATTAAATTTCAGGACGATGTTACCCTAAACACAGTGTTTCCTTTAATGCCGGGATGCCGCTACTCCATACAAGGTATGTCAATGAGTGGTTCATCATGAGAGCTTCTCTATATACGTAGCCTAGATCTACGGACTTAGTTGGTTTTGATTATCAGCCAATGAATTGACACCAACTATTCACTGTTCTCCTCTCAGGGGGGGGGGGGCAACTGGTACCCATCTGATAGGTGTTATCAGTAGAACTCGCTGGTAACAAGCTCCAGCAATGGCTGCGCCCATGGGACAACCTGCTACCGAGGAATAGCACGTGAATATAGAGGGGGTAAGTAAACACCATGTAAGCAATACAGCTATCTAGTATCCTGCAATACTACACTGTATTCCCACTTACAATCGTATGCATTCCTGCTATCACAATTCTGCATGAGCATCATCAATCCTAGACTATATGTACTCTGTCGTGAGACAATATAAAAAGGCAACAAAATGAACTATATGAATTGTCATGTCACGTAAAAATGCCATTTGAGGAGAAGTGCTGTACCTTTATGATTAGTAGTAGGTAGGAACCGTGTAGGAGATCTGGGCTTTGCTACTATTCTTTATTACTATTCTATATTGGGGTAACATGAATTACTGTGTTGAGGGGAAGAGGACAACATTTAGCTAGTCATGTGATCTTTACATTTCTAGTCAAAAGCTGGGTTAAAGTCGACGGGCCTGGTGTATTGATCGCCATGCAATAGCAACACTGAACTTGTGGAAAACTATATTTCCTTCAAAAGTGTGAATATGTCACATTCATACATTGAAATTTGACATAGTTATTCCCACTTCCAATCCTAGGATAATTTCCTCCTGACTTAGACTCTCCTACATTATACAAACCATACACTGCAAAAATGGTGTTTAGATCCTAAACACAATTATAAACATATTCTTGCAACGTTTTTGTAATCACTTTAATTTCCTACACATGTTTAGCCAAACAATGTGTTTAGCCCAAGTGTTTAGAAATCTAGGTGTTTAGGTTTAAACTTTGTGTTTAGATATCTATGAATTTTTGTGTTTAGATGTTTATGAACTTTTGTGTTAAGATGTCTAAACGCTTTGACGGAGAGTTAGGGTGTGCAGACATGTATACATTAAAAAAAAAGAGATGTCTCTTGTTTGTTTTCTCATTTACTGGGGGGAGGGGTATTTACATTTCAAAGTCTCCAAAGATGTCAGCCACACCTATTTACGTGTACATGTATGTACACACTGCATCAGAATGAGAGACTTGAGAAAGTACAACAGCTTGGCAGGAAGGAAATTGCTTTGTCTATTCCAGAATAACATGAAATAGGTGTCAGTCATGAGGTTATAGATTATTTCATGCTAATGGTGGTGGTGTAAGGTGAATCTAGTCAATTTTCTATTGCCCTTTCTATTCTCATGACATTCAATGAATAGAAACTATAATAAACATGGGGTTTGGGTACATTTGTCACAAAAATTGATTATAATTGTGTAAAGATAGTCCATTCAAAGGTAGTGCTCCTACCTGGTGTGGATTCAACATCCAAACATCTAAACATAATGATTTTTAAATCTTAACACCTATTATTTAACTGTTTAAACTCTAAACATCTAAACATGTTTAGCAAAAATGTTTATGTAGTTAGAATAAAAGTGTTCATTTCCTAAATGTGTAGTCGATGAGACACCTAACTGACCTATATGTTTAGGTTTTAAACATGTTTAGACCTAAACATGTTTAAAATCTAAACACCATTTTTGCAGTGTATGGGATCGTATTTGAAACAGGTAATCTGTGCAGGTTCACAAAGAAACCTGATAAGATATAGACTGCACGTATGGAAATTACGGTGAGGTGGGTTGCTCTACAATTTTTCTGATATCATTTGGGCAGGGCGTGCTAATTAAGTCAAGCAGAGCGCTACAATGCAATAGAAGCAGTAGAGAGAAAAGATAACCCTATAGAATGACCAATTTGGCGCTGTACTATAGACCTTCTAGTAAACAAAAAGTCACCTCAAAGTAAAAAAAAGTCACATAAAATCTAAATCACATTTTATATCAGCAGACCATAAATTCAAATCTACTCGAACTGACGATAGATTGATTGTTTATCTATTGAACATAGCAATATAATTAAGACACATTTTGTATTGTAGATATGTTATACATGTATGTATCCATCGACTCGAAATTCAGCATAGCGTGTTGAGTAAAAACAAATCAAATCAAAAACCTTAAAGACAAATGCGGCCCCCATGCCAGGATTGGTTCTGCTGCTGATAATCTCAAATAACTCTAGATTTTACTAGTTTGATATGTAAACAATGGGAAAATCCCCAAAATCCCTATGTCATGGTGCTTACTTTTCCAGTATGATAATTTAAGTGTGGAATGCCTTAATTATAGAAATGAATGGTTAAAAACTTCATGTAGTGTCCCATATCTGCAGACATACTGCTGATTATTTCACAAGACTCACAGGATAGAAAGAGGATATCGGGGGTCACGGTTGAAATGAAAAGATTATGAATTTTTGAAAAATATTAATATTCCCTTAACTATTAGGCCCTATGGGGATCCAAATGACATAATAAGTATCTTTCATGTATCTATACAGATCAGAAAATAGCTGAAAAAAATATGTACAGGTAAAGTGGTCAATTTAGGGTGAGATTCATCATTAAGTGGCTTCTGAGTACCGGGTAGCATTTGTCTTTAAGCAGCACTGGTTTCACAGACCATAATCATATAGCCAAGAACAAATTTAGGGATACATTGGCAAAGAGGAATCGCAGCAGATGGAAATGGTTATTGATGATCTGATAATCTTTTACTGTAATAGCCCAGGCAATCAAAGGACATTTCATCAACAAATGTCAGATAGTTCTCTGGGGGCCTGTGCCACTGCATTAAAACGTCCTTCTGACTGGTAATTATTTATGGTATAATTAGGCTGCCTATTCTTAGACTTATAGTTCCGGGAGTAATCTGTAACATTCTTAAGTTCACCTTGGAGGAGTATCATAACCTTACGAGTTTGTAAACCAAAGTTATCATAATAATGTACCTGTAAATGGCAAACCTCTATCAGTCAGAAGGGGTCATATATTTAGGCGCTATATATCTATGATAGATGCCTTTTTGCTCAAAAGAAATCTTATTCTATATCTCCATTGGCTTCTTTTAATGTGTTGACATGTTAGGCAAGGCATTTGGACTTGTTTCACACAGTATCCAGGTACCTTTAAAGGAAACAGATATGGTAATAGCGATGGGAGGTTAAAAAAAGTCTACTAAATAGTTGTGTCTTAGAGTTTTTGGTGGTCTGGCCCTAATGATGGCAAAGTGCATGGACGTGACATATTGGACCAAGGTGAACTAATTCCAAGGCAAGTTCACTTCGTATCTTGAGGTAATCAAGGCCCCAGGTAAAACACCGATTCAACATTGAATTGTCAATATGACACCTAAAATAGAATCGTTTTATACAGAATTGATACATTGTGCTTCCTCTTCCTTTTATATTTAGCCTTCAGCTTAAAATCACCAAACATGAAAGTAACTATACTGATTTAACAGGAAAATAGGTGTATTCCAATGGTGCTTACCCTGTAACCACACTACGTAGGCCTAGGCCCGTATTTATCCTCTTGTTAGCGATTGATAAATGTAATCCCCCAAAAAATTATGTCAATAAAAAAACCAACAGAGGAAACAAATCAGCCTGCAGTGAAGCCTGCGATAGATTACTATAGCGTTGGCAATATAACCATGATCTGTTGGTTTCATTAAATTTTCATCGTACAGTATTTTATCTATCTATCGGTCTAGTTCCTTCCAGCGTTAAAGTTTGCATACTCAAAAACCTTATGTTATCATTTATTTTGCATATTATACATCAATGTATTGCCGCTCCTATACAATGCTCTTGACTGCCGACCTATAGGCGTCTTTGTTTACTCTGAATAATTAAAAGCGTTTTTCTTCCCATGTTAGACAGTAGACGTAGCTAGACAGTTAAATTTACATGAAATAAGGTAGTGTGCATTTTGTTGAGGGCCGATAAATAATTCGACACCTCTTATTATGTGGGAGAGTCCGCGCCCACGTGACGTCATTCCTTACTGCAGAGTGGTGTTGGAGGTACTCCCCTGGAAACGCGAACTCCTCTCCCATAGGGAATGCACTGGGATGGTTCACTACTCTCTAGAAAATTGCTCTTTTTTCAGTATCTACCTGGCACAAAAACAAATCCTCTTCACTGTAGATAGATATTGACCATACATATCTAAACATACCTTATTTGTTACTATTGGCCAAATATAAGGGATGGAAAACCTAAATAGAACTGGAAATTACCCTGTGCGTGATCTGCAGTGGCAATGCCTACTTGCTGTGCCAGCCTGTGACGATGTATTACCCCCCAGTAAATCTTCTTTTTCTCTGGATCTTACAAGTCAAACTACAAATCCTCTTCAATGAATTTTGATATAGACCATGCGGATTTAACCACACCTAATTTATCAAAATTGACTCAGTATAAGTGTTGGAAAGATTTTGTGGAAATGCGGGATCGGCAGTATTTATAAGCAGGGCAGTGGCCACTCAGCCCACTGTGACGATCTACTACCCTTTTCTAAATCGCTGTTTTCTCGTAATCTGATGGGCTCAATGAAAAATCCTTTTAGATAAAGATAGATCAAGACCATGCGCATCTAGATTGATCAAGAAAAAGTAATGGAAGTTTAATGTGGAAAAGCCAAGTATTGCTGTGTGAGATTCAGAATGGGGATAAGGCAGTTTACAGTGGCCATTTTCTACCCTGTACATTTTTCAGATTTTCATTTGATGAGGGGATGACTAATGCTCTTAGCTGTAAATACATGAATATGATATGCATCAAATGAGATATTATTTAGTTTGATTGACTGAGAATAAGTGATGGAAAACTTAAGTTGAATTTGAAAGTTTTGCCTTGCGGGATTGGCAGTAGGGGGAGTTCAGTGGCTACTCTTGCGATTTTCTACTCAGGTACATTATTTCAATTCTCATTTGATTCCCTGGGGGAAATCATTAATGCTCTTCAGGTTATATACTTGAATGGCATGCGCATTAAATGAGAACCATATTGATGAAGAATAAGTGGTGGAAATCTCATGTGGAAGTGGGAGGTTGTATCACCACTGGTGGTAGGCTGTAACCTACCACTACTGTTCTGTTTACATTTGGTACTTCCACAATGGCCGTCCTGGCAGGAATACACATACAGTGGGCACGCTAAGTTGAGGGGGGGGGGTAAAAAGAAAAATGTGATGATAAAGAATTCCACCACCCCACCTGTTGTATAAAATACCTCTGCTCAATATGAATCATTACCTTCGTTTCCGATGCTGACCGAATATGTTAGAGTAAATATTAATTACCACACACGGCCTTAATGGTAAAATAGCCGATAAACGTATAGTTTATAAAGACAAAATAAAGCCAATAAAAGTTGGAATGAGTTAGTTTTCCTGTTGGTCTCCAAACCTTGCCCAGACCTTTTGACGTCGTCTGCTAAACGGTTTTTTGTACTCATTTGCACCCAGTCCGGGCGGACCAAACGCTGGCCTCCTACCATGGAATTAATCCCCGGAATAGGCAGCAAAGGCTGCTGGTGATGTCGTCTGCTCGCAGTTTCCATGGTAACTTGGGACGCGCTGTAATTTTCGTGGATTTGTGGGAGTGTTGCGGCGATAGTAATCATGGAGGAGGCTGAGAGTGGTAAGATATTTATATCCAAACTACCCACGAGCTGCCTCTGTGCCTGCCAGCCTTTCACGCTCCATTTTGGCGGGAAATAGTTAAATTGTTGTCTACAAGAGCCAAATACAGGTGTTCCGCCACGCTCCAACCAGAAAGCATGTTCTGGTATGTCTATACCTATAGAGTTTGTCTCTGTATCAGGTTTATTGGGCCTATACTTGATGACAGTAATGATAAAAATGATTGTACAATCAGATGGTATTGGTACACATAACTAATTTGCAGTCTAGCCTCGCTAAAATCATGTCATATATACGACCATGTACATTGGTGTAGATTATCCCAACAGATTGAGGTTTAAACAGAGTTCTATTGTGGTTTACCTTTCAGATACTGGGAGAGTGGTGCACCGTGAGAATTGACCTCGGATTCAGTTTCAGAGGAACCACAGAGAGAAGCCTTTCTGGTCCACCCTTATGCATATGGTCCTGTGCACCAACATTAGTTTAGAACAGACAGGGCCGATTCGATTGATGGAAGAAAAGTTGGTTATAGGTATGGTTATTCACAGGCCCCATCGGTGCCATTCGACAATAGCCGTTTTCGTGTTGTTTTTTTTTAATGTACAACGCGCATTTGTATATATAAAGATGATAACATTTGGATGAGAGCCTTTTATTTTTTATAGTCCTTGCATCGATGGCCGTAGAGAGCTGGGGTATATAGCAACCCTTTGATATCTTAGTTAAGCTGTTGTTGGTGGCGTCAAAGGACGGTATATAGACCAATGGTTAAGCAGGTAGATGCAAAGGATCCAGTTGGCCAGCAGCTTATTTTAAAGCCAGCAAATCCCAACCACTTCACAGCCACCAAGCCCTGGTTGTAACTATGGATGCATCGGGACGGGGAAGTGGGTGGAAACAGGGGCCGTTGCCAGATAAAAGCCACTTTCTGTTTTTGAGGTATTTCCCACTGAAGGTCACCGACATTGGAGAGAATAAGCCTTTTAAATTCTATATTTTTTTCTTATAGTTTGACTGCTTTTTCTTTTCTTATCACAAAGCGCTTGTTGATCTATAGGGCAATTTTAATGAGTGTCCCAACACCTGGATTGCTATAGTTGTAGACTAAAAACCTCATGTATAAGCCAGTTACCCTCTGCAAATCAGTGCATCATTACCAGGGCTCACTTAGAATCTTTGCTTTTGACAGAAGAAAGACTTACCAAATTACAGACTTCTAAAAGGTTTCTAACAGTTCAAAAGGAATCATGATAGTAGATAAAATACGTGACCTTCTGAATTGACACGGCATGCAGGTGTGAACTTTAATTTGTATGGAGGAATTAGATTTCTTTTGGGCTAAAATGTCATAGACTCGCCAAGTGACATTCAGCTTTATTTTAGGTTGTGCAGCTCCGCTAGTGTCTATAGGCGTGTGCAAATTTCACGCTGGCCATCGAATCTGATGGTGCTGACTAAACCGCTACCACTTCCACTTTTATGAAGTTGTAATAGGTTGTTATCCCTATTCTGGCCAATTTAATCAAATAATTGCGGAGACAGGGGATTATTGACCAATTTGATAAAAAGGCAGAGGCGGAAAAACGTAGGTTCTTTCAAAGTTACGTGCCGGGAACGAGAGAGACAGAGAGAGACAGAGAGACAGAGACAGAGAGACAGACAGCCCGACAGGCAGACAGACAGACAGACAGAGACAGACAGACAGACAGACAGACAGCGAGAAAGGGGGAGGGGTGTTGTGGTGCTTCACTTTAGCCATGGGACACAAATTGTCCACATCCCCATTGGTCCACGAGGTACCCACAAAAAATGTACTGTCCACAGACTATGGAACATTACAGCTAGAGTGTCCATAAAATACAATTTGTCCACTGCCAACAATAACAATGTATCCACAAAATAAACTCTGTCTATAACCTATAACCACAGGGTCCACAAAACACATACTGTCCACAGAGGCCTACTTTGGTCACAAAATGTCCCAAAACACCATTAGTCCACATGATTTTACCAAAATAGTATCCATAAAAAACACATTGTCCACAAACTATAATTGAACAAAACAGTCCACAAATCCAAATTGTCCAATATATATCATTCCAAAGTGTTCAAAATACAATTAGACAAGACGATAACTGGGTATAAAGATCGTTTAAGAAATAAATCAATAGTAACTTACTCTGTTGTATCCACCACAGAAAGATGACGCAGGACCAAAGCAAGTGAAATCACGAAACATTTTTTTTTTTAAATGTACGGTATACTGGCAGTGTCCTTGCATGTTCCAGTCTATCCACAGCCTGCGATTACTTTTGCAATTAAAGTATGTGATCAATTTCAACTTTTCATATCCCTTGATATCACGTATTTCCGAGGGCAATTATCTCATATAGGTAAGCCGCTGATCTGCCTACATGAACCCAGATACCACTAATGCCTCCTGCTAACAATTGCAATTGTTCGGTGCTAATGAGGTAGGGAACGAGAACGCCCTGAAATGAATATGACATAATGAAATAGTGGGCGTAGGCCTGAGCTTGTAGCACCTCGTTAAGGGACATTGTCACAGGACTGATCCTGTGGAACTGATGACAAAAATTAATAGGCACTACAACCAGTACATTTCGGTCAGCATATATGTCAGGCCATTCTGAAATCGCTAATAATGAGGCCCTCCACAAACGCTGAAAGTGGTCACTAATTATTTGTCCCCTTGGATATGATATTACCAAACAATACGTTGATCCACTATGCAGCTGGTTGGGATAGGTAAATAGCATCTATAGTGCGACTGCATGGAGGCATATTGAGTTGTTCAGGCTGTCTAGTCGTAGGATGCTAAGATAGGTCTTCCTGTCCATCTGGCCAAACTAAAAATCGGTAGTCTGTCCGATTTGAGCAAATCTGAGCTGAGCCTGAACTGGGAGGCTTATTACATTGCAACAACGACTTGAGAGTCATGTCGACTTAAAGGCCAAATCCCACAACGTGAAAATAGCCAGAAAATCCTTGTGATATAGGATATGTGGTTACTTAGCCGATATTGGGGTGGTAATATCATCTAAGGAAGTCCTATAATGGCTAAGAATCCTTGCCAAAGTGTTGTTATTTCAGGAGTCAAATACATCAAAAGCTTTTGATATTTTCCCCACAAGAGGCCAGAAATCTCTGTAATATACGGAAATTCCCTGTGATTTAGAGGAAAACAAAAATCTCTAGTAAATCACAAGAGGTGTGTTATCTTTTCATAAATCAGGACCCAAGTTCCACACACTATAGTCATAAGAATGTTGTACTTGTGACTAAAAGTAACAACTATTCAGTACAGTGATGAATTTCACAGACATTTCTCCTCCAATATTGGCTAGTAGTGGGGTTTGATAAAGGGGTTTGAATTTTGTTTTTGACAAGACTCCAAGGCTGCCGATAGCCAGAATCACAGCCGTTTTAGACCCATTTTCCACGTAGTGGGATTTGGCCTTAAAGAGCAACAACAGGACGCAACAATACCCACCACAGTTTTGTACTGAAAAAGGAAAGCAACATAACTTGCAACACAAAAGCAACATCAT
The DNA here is from genome assembly GCA_949317995.1 of Acholoe squamosa. Taxonomy (NCBI): domain Eukaryota; kingdom Metazoa; phylum Annelida; class Polychaeta; order Phyllodocida; family Polynoidae; genus Acholoe; species Acholoe squamosa. The sequence continues at coordinate 70,648,458 of OX439035.1, read as the reverse complement.
CTACAGAGAGTTCACACTCACCTGGTCGAGTGTTCCACCTGATCCTATTATATCTTGCTCATGGTTATTGCTCATGGTTTGACCATCAGACAGCAGCTGTTTGCATGCATTGGGGTTCATCTGTTGCCATTGGGTTGCTCATCAGCACTGGTAGAATAGCTCTCATCAGCCATTATTGCAACTCCTTTGGGAGAGGAATTTTTCATTGCGAAGGGGCCCGATGCAATCAGGTGAAATATTATTTCACCGGATCTATTGTTGCATCTTGCTGATTCTCAATTAGTTAATCATGACAGACAGCTTCTGATGACTATTCATTAGATGTATTACAGGATGACTTGTGGTGGAACAGCTCTGAAGTTGCACAGAGAGAAGAACAATGATCGCTTTGACGCATACTGCACAGGTCAAAATTTGTCTCCCACATGACATGTATGAAGGCATGTCAAATGAGGTTGACGGTCTCATATTTGGTTCGTCAACTCCACTTGACATGCGTAATGAAGACACGTCACATATTTCTGATCCATTCACCTGAGTGCTAGGTAATACTCTGATACAATTATGTAAGGGTCAAGAGCAGTCAATAGCTATGTACCAATGGTTCAATCAAGGCAGGCCTATAATAGAAGGCAGGGGATATCATAGCCCCACAGGCCTGTAACACTAAGGCACTTTTTCCTATCTACAGAACTTCTACTTGACTGAGGACCTCTATGCAGACCATAAGACAAGGGCATGGAGATGCATGGCAATGCCATCTGTCTCCATGTAATGAAGATACTGAGATTATAGACTGTGGGTTAGCATACACTCTTTTGGTATTTTCACTGACCCACACACAAGGTGTCTATCCTCCCCAGTTGAAGGATTCAGGATTGTGGCTGTCTATTTTGATATTCAATAACAAATGCAAATTTAAGAATGAAATAGAATTCACTGCCATTCATTGATAGTATTTAAAGACCTTAGTGATCTATTCTTCATGAAAACAAAAAGACACAGATACATCAAATGTCTCAAGTGTTGGTAGTACCTCTTGGTAGTGATTAATCCTGGTACCAAAATGGTTGTTTTCCCCACCTAGTGGAATATTCTAGAACAATTATGTATGTCAAACCATCACATGACAAGTGCCTTTGACATGGCCGTGACCCTAGTCAACTCACAGATGACGTGGCATTTTTAGGCATGTCAAATCGTATGAGGATTACTGTGTGCTTCAGTTGTCATGGTGACATATGTGCACATGTCCCAATGACGTGTGCTCTCTGTGTCAAATCAAGTAGACATGGGTATACATGTCACTTTGTCAGGAAGACCTTTTTCAGTGTGGCTCCTGTTTAAGCTTAATGATCTGTATATCGGATTTAATCAACCTGACACCTTTTGATGTCTCCCGATTCATTCAAACACACATCGTGGACAACCGGGAGCTCTTTTTCATCAGATTTATGTGGAATAAGAGCCACTTTGGGCCAAAGTAGGCCGACAGGGCCCAGTGGACCATTAGTGTAAGACCAGTAATGCCAGAAAAAAGATTGATACGATCTGTCTTTTCTTTGCTTTGCTTCCTTTCTTACAGTTAGAGCCCTTTGAGTGTAACAGGACAGATGAGCAACAAATATAGACTAGTCCATTTAAAAACAGACTAACACTTCCCTTAATTTGCATTTCTTATAAGCTGATACAACCATGTCCGCTCTATTATCTAAAGTCAATGATCTGGTAATTAGTTTTAGCATCTGTCTCAGAAAACATTTCAACTTCAAAATAATATCAGTAACCTTACTACTGCATGTATGGCTGAAATGAATAGATAATTGTAAAGTTGTCCCGAATGTTTATGGCTCATCCTCAACCACTTTTCCACAGCTCCACCACTGCTGTCCTGCATTAACAGTGCCAAGAAATGTTCGGCAAATTGATTCCTAGTCATTCTCATAAGAATATGATATTCATCTTCATCGTAATTAATTGATCTTGAGCTGAAGTTAACTTAAGTCTTCTTACTTAATGATTACTGTAAAGATATTCTGTTGAATGTTGAATAGACGGAGATTCACGGTTTGATTTTGCAATACATCTCAGTAATTTTATATCTGGTGAAACTCTGTAGATATTGAAAATCCTGTAAATCATTACAGAGAACCACCCTTCTCATGAATACGGTGAAACTAAGTATATATCAAACTATTTATGGTGATGCACATTAAACAAAATGCTGTTAGTATGGGCGCATTTATAGTGAGGTACATTTCCATAATAACGCGCTTATCATAGACTACCAATTGTTCCTGGTTCGACAACCGAAATTTTCATACTACATTCTATAAATGATTCTGACTTGAAGTTCTAATATCGATCAAGGTACTAAACTGATCTGCCTGTCCATGAATATTAATGGTTGTGACCAACATTTTTTTTTTTTAACTTTTATCATTTTATTCAACAAATGAAGGCATAAACATCAGCAGTAGAAACGATTTAATAGGGAATAACAATTACAGGTGCAACAACAATTTGGAGTTTAAAAAGAACTGACATCAATACATGGTGCAACAGCTGGCATAATTAAAGCCACTCAACAGCCATAATATTTTAACAAAGCAATTTGACTTCCCACGTTGACACTAAAATAGTCGATTGGCACACATTGTTTCAGCATAAATTGATTAAATGGTCACAAATCATAGAAAGTGTGCATATGGGGCCTCACATGTCATTCGCCCAGACATGTGCCCAGAATCATGAAAAATAATTCTTATAAGTATGCTTCTTTTATGATAGCAAGGACACATCTGACATAAATGATAATATGATTTTCTTAATCTACAGGTCAAAATAGTCTGGACCTGAGATTTTCATGGAGGTATGATGATTGTTTCTGTAGGAAATGAAGCCCCCAACATGGCTTGTAACTTAGGCCCCTAAATGTCATTCGCCCAGACACAATTTCGCCCAGACAATTTTAGGCCCATTTTACCCCCTGGAGCCCAAAATATTCATATGGGACCATCAAAACCCATATGTAACACAAAGATCTCATCCAGCCTGACACTTTGAGCCAAAAAAATAGAGGGGGAAACTAAAATTCGAAGAGTAGGGGCTGGAATACCTCCAAATTTGTCATATGCAAACCTTCTATGATTTTTGACCAAATGTTGAATATTTGATGGCATTTCGACAGCATCAAGATTAATATCTCAAATAATTCTGTAATGATCTGGTAAAAATGCTTACCCAGCAGTGAAAGCTTCCCATTCTTCATGTTTGAATGCAGCTATATCAGTATTCCACAAAGAGTTACATCCATATCGAATTCTCTCTTTACATTTCCCAATCAATTTATAGCCTACTTTTCAACCAGATTAACTGAAAGCTGTTTCTTATTGCCTTACCAGGAGCTATCAAATTCCAGTAAGATCCCTGCACGTAATTACAATTGATACAACTTTCAGGCCAGCCTTTTTTTTCCTCGATGCCACTAAAGTCTTCTCACACAGCATTGCAAAACCAACCTCACCTTATAATTCTGCCCTCTAGAGGTGATGAATATGACAGGGTGTTCCCCAGCAATGAGATGAGATTCTCTTAAACAGAAGACGCATTAATTATTTCTCATCGACGGCGTTAAGAGATAAATAGGCCTACCGCCGTTGCTCGGCTTATTACATCAGCTATTAGATTTTTTGCAGAGAATCAGAGTTATTCTCACAAAATGGGACACTAACACAGACTAAAGAGTAGTGTTTGTTATCATTGCAAGGTAGAAAGTGTATGTTAATGGTGTCATTTGTTTATGTTGAAATGTAATTGTGTGCAATCTCAGGCATGTTTGTGTTGTCAAAAAGATGTTTTTGTTTATCAAATCAAGCTGACCTAATGTAAATATTGCAGACTTTCACACTGATGACTCAATATCAGACAGGTTTGATTTTTACAGTACAAGACCCTGCAATCTGTGTGACTATTGTGTTGTTATTTATATTTTGCTGTGTTGATGTTTATATATTGAGGTCCACCCAATCACAGAGTATATGCAAGTGCAGGTTAGTTTGTAAACATGGCACACAATTAAAGGAGAGAGATCATCCATGAAATGACCCCTGAAATCTCATGTTCACAATTTTGAATCTCATGTTTACAATATAGGAATGTCAGCACCCTATACTTTAGGCACTATAGGGATAACATTCCATGAGAATGTAGCAAAAAATCACGTAGTGGAGCCTCCACTAATAAATGTCTTAAATCTTGTTCATCTGATTCCAGAGACTCATTATTTCCTACAAAATCGGTCAATGACTATAGGAACCATTTTGCTGATCAATCCTAACATTCACATATCAAATCTTTCCAATTCTATACCTGTAGTTCCATTCTTCCTCTATGCCCTCTTTCTTTCGCCCAATCATTTCACCCTGTGTTTTTTTTTCAATGATCGATCTTTCTTCCATCAATTTTTGTTTCGTTTATTGATTAATCATTTCTGACCCGTTTTTAGTTTTTTTCTATATCAACACACAAATTGCGTATAATCCCTAACGAAACGGTTTCCTTTCGGGGAGTTACTGCTCCTCTTTTCTTAATTTGCATCGGAAACGACCTGTCTCCTGGCTATCCATTATTTGGTTCTTGCAAGTCCTTGCTCATTACATCCTTGACGTACTTGTGTCTTGGGGATGTCTTGTCTCACCAGACTCTCTCCTTCTATCACGAGGAGGGGTCATTAAAGCTACAAGCTAGTAATCTCGTGTGATACCTATCATTTTAGATCCCACATTACGGAAATGCTTCAAATATCTCTGCGATTTTGAATCTGTTGCGTTTATGGGGCGTGATAAGGCCCACTCCAAATTTGCAAGGCATATATATAATTACAGTAGCGTGTATAGAACACAAGCACTCTTTTGCGATTTTAGGTGAGAAAATATATAATGCAAAGAGATATAAACATGAACAGAGGCAAAATATCCTAAAGAGTACAGGAGAAAACGCAACAATGTCCTTTAGTTCTAATACACCCCACTGTAGTCATATGCCTTGCGAATTTGGAGTGGATCCCACAAACACGACAGATTAAAAATCGCAGAGATATTTGAAGCAATTTTCGCCAAGTAGGATTCAACCTTTACAGTACCATTTAAATACGTTGGTTACTTCAGGTCTTGTGTACTGATTCCTAACCCTGCTGACGTCTGATTGAAACCAGATCCGATAGAGATGATCTAAATACCAAAATTATATTCGAGTGTGTGTTTAGGCTAGATGTCCCATATTATAATACTAACCACACAATTTCTTATACCGGTAATTGAAAAAGTATAGATTCCTGGCGATGTTCCACGAAACACATCTAACCTTACACAATTGCTAGAGCATCTAGTGTGTTGGTCTGGGCGAGGTATTCAAGAATGCTATTCGCATTGCACAATGTCGGATGGACCTAGTCCATCTGATACATGTGCCTCGGCAGCCAAAACATGCTTCTACGTTTAGAATGAATTCTCCTTGATTGATGACATAGGTATTTAAGATGGAAGTACGCAAAAAGCATTTACTTGCTGTAGCTAACTTAGTCATGGCACAGATAAAAATGAGGATACAGTCAGGTGTGTAAGATAATACCGTCAGGCACTTCTCAGCCTTAACCTTTGAGTCCTGAGCAATCAACATCAACCTGCTTCCCTGCCGAGTGCCTAATGGCCTGAATCCAGTCAGGTGATGTTCAAACTGGTTGTAAGCAGGTTATATCAGGATATTTCCATCATATGTAGTGGATGTGAGGTAATTTATTCCCATTCAACAACTTAAATAGATATATGATTTTACATCGTGTGCCTTTAGTCCTGGGGTCGGTATCGGCAAATGGTGAATCTGATCAATGCTTAGGGTTCTTGCTGGAAGCCTGGCTGTAGATAGATATAGTCTCTTCTACAACAGACCAAAACACAGAGGCACATCCGAACTGGGATAAAAATATGTGACAGTGACTAGGAAAACTAGTCTTATTTGTTCATGCCCACACCCCCGGAAAACCCCATTCAAACTGGGGAGAAGGAACTGCACCTCATGTGTTTGCATTTTGCCTCATATCTCAGCAAGTAATCACTCCATCGACATAAATTAAACTGTCTCAGAAAGCTGAAATGATCTGCTCTCAGTAGTTTGGGATGGCATTTGTGAGACAGAAGAATTCTTTTCCTCACAAGCACTTCAACATCTGAGTCAACCACACTAATGCTAGCTAAAGATTCTGTACTTCTCCAATTAGCTTCATATTATGTTGAACTATATCTTGTGAGCTCTTCCTTCCAGTGACATGGGAGTGGGTGGAAATTGAAACTAATTGCTAGTCCTTAGAGTCTATTAGGTAGTGTTGGGGGGGGGGGGTCAAAACATGTGACCCATCAAGGGAGAACACCCCTCCATGGGGGATTTTTAATTCCCCATTTGGCCACCAGGGGGCATTTGAGGGGCAAAATTACTCCAAAGTCATTATAAAAATACAATAAGCTAATTTTTTATGCAGAATTCAATGGTCTCATTTAGAATGCACCATTTTCAGTAGAAATGGCCCATATTTGGATGGTAAAATGAACATTTTTCATGAGAAATCAACTTATATGCCTGTTCCTGGTTGCCACGGCAACCATTTCAATAGTCAAAATTTGCAGATTTTTATGCCAATTTTCGGGGATACTCACCAAAAACCCAAAACTGAAAACAGAAATGGAAAATTCCTTCTAGATCAAAATCTATGATAAAAATAATTATATTGTTATGTATTTTTTTATGAAAAAGGCTGATTTATTGTGTTTTTAGACATTATTATGGTTTATAATGTATTTAGAGCTTAATCATGGATTTCAGATATGAATCACGACCTATGTTCAAGGAGGAGGGGTTCTGACATAATAACTAGGAATATCTAAGCCATGTCTCATTTTAAAGATCTTGAGATAAACTTTGATAATGAATTTCCCTGCAGAGGGGTGTTTTTGCTTGCCTGGTCACACATGCTTAAGTACAAGGAATGTGAGTGAAGAGTGTAGTGAATAAGATTGCACTAAAGTTAAGTCAAATATCAATGAGCAACAAAAGCCATTTCAGCAGGAGAAAAAAAAAATCAACCTCATGTTAGGTTGTTACCTCATACAAATATATATTTAGGTATTTATGCCCTATGATCAAAATTATACCAGTTTTATTAAGCTAAGACAGTCTGCTTTCAGAATAGAATGTAACCTTGAAATTGATTTTTTTTTTTACCCATAAGAGTCAAATTCCCAGTCGTGGTCACATGTAACGGCTCCCTGCTTGCAGTACTTAGTTGTAAACAATTGTGATGATTGACATGCTGATGAGAAACGTGTAAGACTTTTTGTAGTACACCCCGTCTACTACGTACCTATATATTATGTTCCCAGCTACACTCTATATTTTCTTGAGCCTTCACTAATTCTTTGAATGCGCCTTATTATGGAACACACAGTACCGTTCAACGAGGAAAGCTTTCTATCGCTGTGGTCCTTGTATTATAACATGCAGCAATACTCCTACCCAACCCCGTCTATTGCAGTGCTACTGCATAGATAGGAAACACATCTAATAAACTTTTTGTTAGCTTCATTTGATGAGACATGGTAGAAGTAATATTGTCCGTCTCATCGTTATTAGATCCAGCGAGACTGATCTCGTGGTAAATTGAGATGAAAATGAGAATAGCTTTCTCATTACATTAGACTGTATAGTGTCCATTATATTGCTTCCCAACAGATTGATGTACTATACACGTAACAGGGCAGTTATGCCTGATGTAGATTGTATAGACGTATCCCATATCAAACATGTACAATTAAGGTTTATAACAAGCAATAATTGATCATTCCATTCAAAAGGTTAAATCAAGTCCCTCGACCTCTTGATATTGTAACACCTGGATAAAGTCCCATCTGAAAATTATGGAACATACATGGATTTGACTCAATAAGAATTATAACCTGATATCCATATACTTACCAAATCCCCCCGAACCTTTATCTGGGCATTTTCTGTGATTTACAGCCAACATGTTGTATAGAGCTAATATAAATAGACTAAGATCTTAGCATCTAGACCTCCCTTCACATCTACCACCTTACTCAGGTGCCTCCCAGGTGTTCTATGTATCTCCAAACTGGAACAGCTGCACCCCCTTTCAATGTACCCTATACCCACCATTCACCCAACTATCAACCTCAGCCTGACCTAGCCCAGTGTACGGCCTAGGTATTGTTTATAGTTGGTTTCCCCAGGCCCCGGTAGTGTCCTACTATCTTTTATCTTTGTGTACTGGTGTGGCATTGTCAGCGAATGTGCCCTGGAGCTCTCAATGACTCGCACTTTATAAAGATGTAGAGCAGATGAGGATTTGATAAAAAATAGTGGAAGGATGAGCTATTCACGGCTTAAAGTTTAGATAGAATGGAAGTCACCGTATCCCGGAACCAATTTGTGAATAATAGCATTAACTTGAGTTGTATAAGCAAACGAATAGAAATATCTCTACAGCTCTGTAGGGTTGGCCTTATTTTGCCAGAACGATACCATTCTAATCAGAAGCATACATTTACTTTTCTGTAGCCCCAACCCCATATGTTACCCAAATTCATTACCACGTGCATTGATGGTTTGACACACATTTTCAAGATGATGAGACCGATTTAGAGCGCAGTTGACAGAAACATTACAAAACGGTGTCAGGATGGAATTTTTACACATTTGATTCGGAGGGATATCCTACTTTCGGATAGTCAACTTGATGCTTTGATTCTAATAATTCTTAGTATCCCAATGTACTTGATAATGCACTATATTTCACCATGAACCATTCTCTTATACTAGCTCCAACACAACTGCTTAGCACTGTATCTATGGGACGCAGCTGCACAGTGGTGCCAGGGCATCAGATTAAGTGTCATGCTTCTGTGCTTGTCTGAACACCTTCGGGCTACCCAGGCAGCTTGGAGCAGCTCGGACGAACAGCCTGTACAGCTGGTGGGTGTTTTGCTCACCTGAGGCATGTCCTGGTTAATTGCAGCTTTTTTGGTTCTGAATCAGTGAATGCCCTAGGGGTCATTAAATTGCAACCTGCCTGCTCTTGGTGTTTCCATTCACATGTGAGGTTTTCCTACTTTGTCATAATTATAAATAATGTAGATTGTTGTTAATTCATCTGGAATGGAACAGGTCATTATCACCACAATCTTAAACTCCTTTGGTCAAGGCAGCTGGACACTGTTTCTACTATTAACCAATGTATCTGTTAGCACCGATGTCTGAGCACCAGTGTACCTCCACACACAGTAGCTCCACCTACATCAGGGTCAGAACACTACTCAGTTGGTATAAAACAGACCGCACCCCCGTGGCCGCCATTCGCCTCAGCACAAAGACAGCGGCCGGTTGAAGTTCCCCACCCACCACCCCTGAACAAAACAAGTCACTAACTACATTATTAAAGCCGTTAGACAGTATATTGTTTTAACACAATGAATGAGCTCACATTAAACCTTTTATCTCCAGCTTGCCTTCTGTTCCATTACCTAGTATAATTATAGAAATGGTCTCGGATTAACTGTAGAAGAAAACTCTGGTTTCTGAAATTCATTTGAAAGTTTCAAGTTATTTCGGAGCCATATTCATATCGGGGTCAGACCTGATTTAAAATGAGGATTGGAACTAGGTATGTCCATGTAAAACATTAAGGTATTTAGCAGGTGAACTGCCAACTGCTTGAGGTGGCATAAAGTCGGGGAAAGTCCCAGGAGAAGGGCGTTGCATTAAAATGGTTTTCATTCAAGATGTTTTTCCATAATGTTTATTAAAGGTCTACGTAGACAAATATAAACTGTCATTTTAAAGCTAAATCATACGCTATCAAGTTTAAATATACATTATGATACAAAAAGTGAGAGTTTATAGCCTCAGCTTTGTTGTCAGTATGGGGATTCGATTATCAGATTTTGGTTCCTAGCTAGTTATACGACGCGATTAGTAAAGTTTCGGTAATTTAGCCATCTGTTCCAATTTAGTGCTCTCCCTTCATATTGCAAGAGGTATAACAGCTTTAAAAGAGTATGAGTATAATGGCAAGCAAAGTATTGCAGATTGTGACATGTGTGCAGATAAATAGATCTTGATATTTAGATACCTGTACTTTCCTTCGTTCAAGTCAAAAGTTTCTGTGATTGTCCAGATTCTGTCGCGATTTACAGAATTTGTCTAAAACCGTAGGCAAGTAAGTATATTTTTTCACTTCAATTGCTTCCCCAAGTCTATATCACTAGGCCCAGAGGCCATTTTTACTGCAGCAGTGCTATTTGGGAAGTGCGGTTGTCTGTTGCAAGCCTTGTATTAAATTTGTAATATAAATATGGCTCCCAATCTGCAACAGTTCCCAAATGGCAAACCGTTTGATGGATAGCTACCAACATGGGGTTCTACCTTTTATTAATTAATGTGTCCATGGCGTAAACAGTTTGGAATCAATTCAGATTAATTAGTAGACCACATTTTGTAAAACAGGAATTTGCCCAGTGCTCAAAGAACTCCATTGCACATATCGAGTGACAGCTGAGCTTGAGACGATATTCAGTTTGCAATATGTTAGCTGTGTGCCATACTGCAAAATAGGTGTGAGCTTTTGTGACTTAAGTGCTGGTTCCATAGGAGTAAATCGGTCGGATGAGCACTAATCCGACCGATTTTTTTCTATACTTTTGATATATTATAAATCGTCGGATTAGGACTATTCCGACCGATTTTATGCCTGTGGAACCAACGCTTTAAGTAGGTCTTAAGGTCGAATCCGACGAAGCAATCTACGACTCAAAAGACCTTGAAATTATGGCCTCTTCCAAATAGTGATCCTTGCTTATAGCTAGAATTGCAAGGGTTATTGCAGGTACCAAGATTGTCTCAAAACCCACTGTGAGTTATAAAGTGCCTTGAATCTCTGCAATTTGGACCACACTGCCATGAGTTTTTTAGCCTTCAGATTTTTATTGGGGGAGGGGGGTGTTACTTCACATAATTATGACCAGGAACCTGTCAGTATTGATATTTCATTAAATGGTGACAACAAATCAAGTACACCTCTTTCATGTTGATTCACAAAGGTAGACACACATTTCACAGGGTTTCATGTGAATAGTCTATGAAATTGTATGGTCATAATCTAATAGATGTCTATAGTGACCCCCCTCCATTTTGACTCCTGTCAGTTATACTGCAAATTGCGGAAACTTTTCAGTGAAGCTAGGAAAAATATCTAATTACCTGGATCATAATTTGTCCCCAAATTCGAAAGAGTTTCTTTGCCTTTTATACCCCCTGTAGCTGTTAGACCTTTTACAATAATATTATATAAACAGAACACCAAATTGCAACAGGTTGTTAAATTGCAGAAACTTCTCTGTGAAAATGGCATCATGGGATTCGACCTTTAGGATTCAAGATAGTGCACCCTATCCATGGGGGAGGTATCTCTATACACTGATGTGTACAGTTTCATACCAACACCAGAACATCTTGAAGGCCTGAGCAGCGTGTGTGTACGGGGCAACTTACAAAAATGATAACATTCATGAACGGGAGGCGCCAAATGCAAACATAACAGAAGAGGTGGGACATGGCACTTGTTTACTGAGGCTGGCAGGGGACTGTAGGTGATAGTTAGATGGCATGCGCTTCACCAAGGGGGTCCTGGCTGGTTTGTTATAGAGAGATGATGCAAGTTGTCAGCAGCTGGTGGTAGGGACTTGGTATTGCTAGAAGAATACTGAATTGTGATATATGGGTTACATTTTAGTCAGCTATCTGGATATATATGTGCATTAAAAAAGTAAAGGCAGGTCGGAGCTATATCTGAGATAAATATTAATGGGATCAAATGAATTCATAGCAAATAGCAGAGCACATTGCTAGCACAGAGAGAGCCCTTGCATGGCAATCACTCTTAGTTCTAACCACCATTATACCCACGGTTATCACATTTCAGAATGATTTTGGGTGTCTAAACTGGATAATCTGAGTGCTTTTATTTCAGGATAGAGGCACTGAGAGTTGACACTTGAATATTGGCAGTGATCTTTTTCTATACTGTTCTTATATGTGACAGCAGCTATGACATGGCTTTGACAGTGGTTCATACTGAAAAAGCTCAGCATTGCCTGGGATCGATCCAGGGACCTTCTGATATAAAGTTCTGCATCTTATCCATTAGGCCATGGGGCTGGACAATAGTGTTGGGTTAGATGAGTCATATGTCTGGGACCCTATGGATACCATACATTTATTTGTATGTCAGTGAATGCAGAATGCATTCTAATGCATCCTAAGGGTGTAGACCGTGGTATAAACGCAATGTGTGATGATTATGCTTGCACACATGCCTTTTAGGTACTTGATAGAGGCACTTGGCTCCCTAACTGTAGCTTGGCATAAGGATGGAGAGTCATCGTTGAGGACAACAGTAACTGTTATTGATGGTATAGAATAAGTGGCAAAGGCGGTGTACCATCAACGAGAGGAGCAATTGCTGACTGATTCAAAGTGCAGGAAATGATAGTAAATCAGCTGGTTGGACCTGGTAAAGGCCCACTATCATTAGCAATATCACAAACAGCATGGAGTCGTGCACGCAACCCCGTTCCTCCATGGATGCAGTTGCAGGTATACGCTAGTCCATTGTGGGGCAAATAGCTGCAGCTACTGCTGGGAGCCTTGGGACTCTGGGAGCTATGCAGGTGATTCTCCATTTCGCTGTTACAAAGTGTGTGCAACGTTCCACTACCCTCTCTTTACAACCTCTTTTATTCAGTGCTTGGTGTTTATTTGTTTACCCCTACCCTTTCTTTCCCCCAACTCTACCATTCCGAACTGTCCATCCTCCATCCATTCATTCTAGTCCCATCCCTCCCTGCACCATCCCTGTTCCCTCCATATCGATCCTGTTTATGTCCAAATACTCCCTCGTTGCTCTAGAACTCCCAGCTCTAATGTCCCATTCCATCCTATCTCTGACTCCTCCCTGATCGCAGGTGCACACGTGCCTTCTTTGGTCTACCAAGACACTTAGGATGTCTTTACACTACAACACCAGGAAGGTATTTCTCAACGTGGTATGACTGGACAGAGCCAGTTCAAAATAAGAGTAGGTGAGCATTGGTAAGGCACTACGACTGACTGCTCTGTACAGTCAGCATTTAATGTAAACTGGTAATTATGATAATTAGAGGATTTGGTATAGGGCAGTCGTACCAGCCAAATCACTATGGTGACCAGTAGATGCAGGGCTGTAAATAGCATCAGAGTGAAGGATCTCACCACAATTTAAAGGGATCCAGTTGTACCATCTTGAGAAATGCCTTCCAGCGGTCAGTACAGTAGGCACAGGCAGCCATCGGTGGTATGTACGGAATGTGCTTCATCTTTCACGGACCTGCCGTGGTAGGAACGTACGCAGCATGCACAGAATGCCTTTAACGAGAACACACGAGCCTCCAGCGGATATAACCAGAACTATAATGGCCCACCATGTGAAGGGCCCTTTATCATTTATTCACTTCTTTTCCCCAAGGCCCCAAAGGCATATACATACAAAGCGACTGAAAATGGTATCTAGGCAATTGGGAATTTCATACTTGAAGAGCAGGTGGGGTTAGCAATATACACACCGAGACAAAGGCTTGTATTTAGCAGAGCTTTAGACCAGAATACAGCCTAAGTATTGGGTTCTTTTTATCTCCAGATTCAGCCCCTGGTGCTGGCGAATAGCAAAGAGAGCCGACCATGTCAACAGCAGATGGCGCCTTTCTTCCGCTTACAATGGAAACGAAATTGAACTATGTATGAAAACAAAGATAACATATATGTATAGTGTGCAGGTGGCGTCGGGAAGTGGCAGGCTGAAAGGGGAAATCAGGTTATTGAAAGTGATGTTAGTGTAGATCTAGTGTACAGACGGTGAATACTTATAATGCTAAGCACATTCTTTATTGGAGCTTCCAATGCCCATAGCCTACCGTGGAACTGAACCAGAAGGCTTAACATCGATTGGATAGCACCAGTCCCACGGGCTGTATGGTGCTCTGCCTATTGGTGTATAGGCATCCATAGGAAAAGCGCCAATGAATGGTACAGGGCATGAGCCTGGTCAGTGCAGTGCACATGGAGGCGGGAAGGGCTGGCGGTTGGGTTAGCCGAAGATTAGGTAAGGAGAGGAAGAATGGAATTTAGGGTAAGAGAGACAGGTTGGAAATTGAGGAGATCCCAGGAAACAAACCTAGATAGGGATGGCTAGGAGAGACCAGGAAGGAGGGTGATTTGGAACCAGAAGCTGAATAGCCTGAGGATACCCTCTCGTCTAAATGGTGCACGGTGCAGTGAATGGGACCCTCGATGTTGGCGCTATGGCAAGCGGTATTTTATAAGTGAAGGGCAGGACCATTGGGAGCTATACTTCATTCAAAGCTGAAATCATAATTTATGTGTCTAAAGCACGGTATATTTTTGATAGCAACGATACATCCTCGGCAATATAGTTTTCATGGTGCCTCCTTTGTGCAGCCTAATGCTCACGAGATGCTATATGTGTTACTAGATGCCAAAGAAGGTACACATCCATTTCTACTATCCTGTTGGCATTACTTACACCTCTACTAAATCCCCACTAAATCATTTAGCTAGTTCCTTTCAGCCATGTTTCTATGGTAGATTGTTGGTTTCAAGAGGAACCTATTGCCGCTGAAGATGTATAGGAGACTCTTCAACTATCTGACTATCTGACTATCTATCTTAATGTCGACCTCTGCGGTGCACTGAGGAATCAGTTCCTAATAGAGTATGACTCATTTCTAATTCGGCTCATGACCAATAGACTATACAGTTTAAACAGTAAAATATAGGGAGCTTTATTTCGTATGTTGTAAGGGAGATTTCTGAAACTGAGTGTGTACGGCTTGGTACATAGTTTGACTTTAACATGACTGCAGAAAGTGTACTATTAACCTCTAAGTCTTTCACAGGCATCCACAGAGCAGAGGTAAGCCATAGTTTTGCCAAATCTGAAATATTGTCCCAGCAGACCCAATACCTAGTTTAGCAAAGATTTTAAAATACAAGAAATCCATCGCCTAAAATGCGAATGAGGTATTGTTACATGCACCCATAATGGCGGAGGGTGGGAAGGTTACTATGGCGTTTGGAGCCTGAAGGTGGATGAATTCAACTGCACAGTGCCTCTTCAATCCATGCAAATGTTTGCCCTCAGGTGTGTGATCACTGGGCTACACATTTTTTCATTACCAACTGGTGAGTGCTTATGCCTCGGTGATTCTACTTTTTGTTCTCAGTTGTTGTTATGTTCTCCTAGCCTTTAAATTTTCTATCCCAAGCTACTTCTCTGATAGTTCTTGGTCACAACAGGAATCGATCCTGTCCCCATTCATTTATATGTCCAGAATGCTTTGTTGTTGTTTGATATTTGACTACCAAATATTATGTCCTCCCATTCTTCTATGCATGTCTTTTATTACTGATACATTGCTAAAGTATTGCTTCCCCCCTTTGCCACACAATCCAGGAATTCACAAAGTCCGCTCTACTTTGCCTCAGGGTAGATACCACAAGGTGAAACTGAAAGAACAGCGACCCGACGACCAACTCATGACATTTAATTCTTAATAGAAACAAAGATGTAGGCCTTTGTAAACAGTAAAGTGCAGGTGGTGTCAGGTTCATGTTAAAAGGGACATTGGGCTATTAACTAAGTAATGTATGGGCTAACAGGCACCGAATGGCATGTAGGCCATGAGTTACGATATCCTATGATACATGCCATGAGGTGCCTGTTAGCCCATACCTTACTAAGTTTATTACACGATTAATCAATAAAAAATCAATAGATAATCAATAGAATACCAATAAATTCAAGTTGAAAACAAAAATTGTTCCCCTTCCCCGGGACTCGAAGGCAGCCATAGACATAGTGTGTGTACACGATCGGTGCATACACCTCGGCGCCCGGCAGCTGTTGGTTTAGTCTGAATGCGTCCCGCAGTACTGTATATCCTCGTGTTAATGCCTGGTCAATTTGCCACTTAGTAAGGAGGTTTAAGTACTAATACAAGCCTGGGTATATGAACGGGGAATATGGTATGTAGATATGGGTCAGTCGGCTTTGCTTGCTTTGAATGCGTCTCGCGGTTATGACAGAGGACGCACGGCAAAAAAAAAATGCGCCCGGTCCGGGACTCGTCCCGCCTACATCTAACGGCTGAGTGCAATGCGCTAACCACTAGACCATCGCCTCTCCTCCTTCAGCGGCCGTCTCAGCTTGGCTATGTTTGAATGCGTCCCGCAGTTATGGTAGCGGACAGCCCGCAGTCGTCGCCTCCTCGGGCTTTGTATCATATCAAAACCAGCGACTACCCGTGAGTCCCTGTGGCGCAATGCATAGGGAGTTGGACTAGGGATCTGAGACTGCAGGTTCAAGCCCTGCCCTGGCCATAATATTTCGAGGGTTTTAACATGTAACATATGACATGTTAGGAGTGCTGATATCCACCCCAAACCGTGTTGATATCCACCTCAAAGAGTGTTGATATCCACCTCAAAGATTGCTGATATCCACCTAGGATCTGCTCATAAGGAGTCGCAAAATATGCAGGAATATCAGAACTGGGATATCCATAAAAAGCACCCAAAATCACAGAGGTCATGTAATAACACTCATTATTACACGACCTCTGTGATTTCGGGTGCTTTTTCTAAGCTATCATCACTACGGCCACTCGTTACGATATCCTACGATACATGCCCTTCGGTGCCTGTTAGCCCATACATTATAGTTAATATAATGTGCAAGCACGCAAAAAGGAAAGCAGTGGAATGTGTGTAGTATACTGGCACTGACAGTGGATGCTGAAAACCACATTCTTTATAGAAACTGAGAATGACAGCTGCATTCATTTAGCCTCAGCTGGAACCGAATGGGAAGGCTTAGCTCTGTGAGTCACATGGGGTTACGGTGCATTACTAGACTGGTGGGACGTAGAAACTGGTATCGATGGATGATATGGTGTAAAGGGGTTGTAGTACGTGTGAGTCTAGGATTTTCTTTTTTCTAGGGGGGGAGGGTTGAACGGACGCACAATGAAAATGAGATGGAAAAGATGTAGAGAAAAGTTATATAATTTAGGTCCCCTAAGAACTTTTTCCCAGCTGTGCAGTGATTGCATCTATGAATTTGAGTGTAAAATGTATACACTTTGTGAGGGTATCTTATTGCTTTCTGATGATAGCTTAGAAATCTTCGAATTTGAATTTCTCTAGTCAGAGTGAGTTATCCTCGAATTTAGGGATCCAGGTGCCTTAATTGGACCGATTCGCACCCTTAATTGGACCAGTGTGCATTATTAATCTCCTCATATTTTCCTTATATTGAAAAATATATAAAACTAGGGAACTTTGATGTATGATGTCGCATATCCTCTTGTTATTTCCATCAATACCATGTGAATTTGCTCTGTACTGCAGTAAGAAATAGGTTACACTTCGGTTCAATTATGAAAAATATGCCTAGGTCCCACCTAGTGGTCCAATTTAGGAAACTACATTGGACATAATGTTACAATTATGGTCCAATTTAGGAAACTCAAGCTGGCTCAATTTAAGCAACTTCACATCTTAGCTTGTCTTCTAAAACATGACAATGATTTTAATTAAATTTCATTTTAGTTTAATAGTATAATATGATATCTAAAATTATGAAGGATTTTTTGGAGTTGCAAGCCGCGTCAGCGGCCGGGAGCGTAGCGACCATAGCAACTCCATAATGTTTTCAGTTTTCTCCCTGTCACCTATGACGTCATTGGTGACGTCATGCTGCCTCAGTGACGTCACCCACAGTGGCTAGCGATGTTGCCATGATCTATGAGCGCAACTCCTATCCGTGGTCCTTGCCACATTCTTCTTGTTGGAGTTGCTTGCCGCATAGCGGATCATCGCGGCCAGGAGCGCAGCGACCGTAGCAACTCCATTATGTTTTCAGTTTTGCCTCTGGGCGCTCCCGTCTTGCTTGTGACGTCACACAGCCTAAGTGACGTCACACAGCAAGCAGTCAAGATGCGTTCGGCTTACAGGATACTTGATCCTTTCAATTGCCACCCAAGCTCAATCTGCAATCTAAACCTTTATCATATGTTGCAATTTAGTCTATTCAAATTACTGTAATACCCTGTTAATAAGGCGCGTCTTATATGGGAGGATAAACCCCCTAGTGCACCTCATATGATCAGCAAAAGTGAGGGGAGGTTCCCTCTATCCCCTTTCATTACCCTGGGGGGGGGGGTTTGGGGAGCTCCAAGATGGCCATAGGTCTTTTAATTTTGAAAATCCAGAACAGAAGTTATGTCACTTTGTATTTTCCCTCTCATATCCAAGTTTGGGTGTGCCCTATACGTGGGGTGCGCCTTATATGCGGGGTTTTACAGTATAATCTTGGTTTTATTGCACACTCTATTTCCCCAAGTTAGCCTGCAATATCAACATGAAAGAAGATTCCATAGCAATTCGAATCCAGCCTATATCGCTGATTTACTTTGCATTACAAGGATTGGTTATCATTTTGACTGTTGACGGCAATAGTGGGATTTGGGAGATGGAATCATGTGTTATAACCCTGGCCTGGTTGTTGGATTCGACCTATATTCAAGTTATAAAATTCCCATTGGCATCTGTGGGTGATACAATTCTGACCAATGGTATGTTATCTTTAGGGTAACCACCCATTTGGGTATGCATACCTGACTATTACGGACATTCTCGAAGAATCCTGATCAACCAGTTAGTTTCACAGGAGCTCCAAGATGGCCATAGGTCTTTGAATTTTGAAAATCCAGAACAGAAGTTATGTCACTTTCTATTTTCCCTCTCATATCCAAGTTTGGGTGTGCCCTATACGTGGGGTGCGCCTTATATGCGGGGTTTTACAGTATAATCTTGGTTTTATTGCACACTCTATTTTCCCAAGTTAGCCTGCAATATCAACATTAAAGAGGATTCCATAGCAATTCGAATCCAGCCTATATCGCTGATTAACTTTGCATTACAAGGATTGGTTATCATTTTGACTGTTGACTGCAATAGTGGGATTTGGGAGATGGAATCATATGTTATAACCCTGGCAATTTGCAGGAGAAGCAAGGATCTCAATTTGCAACACCTCCTAAGCCCACTGACAGTTACCATCCTATAAAATCTGAATCCCATTAGGCATATTGGGGAGAACCCCAATAGCAGAGTCATCTAGTACCTAGGCTTACGACGGGCTCTTACGTTCTAAGACACCATATTATAGAACCAACAATAACCACTGATAACATCACAGTTGTTCCAAAACAACGCCCATTGTGTGATCATCTAAGAATAAACGATCATTTCAGACATTTAGCTAATATTGTATCTGCTTTGCCAAGTTGTAATGTGCGTGTACATTCAATGGAATCTAGCCACAAGCAATCCTCGTCCACAAAATCCTGTCGCTCAGACTCTACTCAATATCCTGGCAACCCCCAAAGGCCCTTTCATTCATACCTCTGGTCGATGGTTGCTGCCGACCAGAATGACTTCAGCTGTTTAAGTGCCCTTGCTCCCTGCAACCATATAGAAGTGCATTCCTACAAGAGCCATGGAGGGGATGGGAACATTCCTCTATTACAGGACTATTATATATACATCTGCAGATTCCTGAGGAATAGCTTCCAGATGGTGCTTTTCCAGCAGTCATCCTTTGCAAGTCTACCTGCCCCTTTCACAACTATTTACTATCCAACAGAACTTATTACTTTAAACTTTTATGGGCAGGTTATAACAATGAAGAGCAAAAATATCCTTCTAGATTTAGTTACCAATAATATCATTTATTATACATATCATTCACTTGCTATATTATCTCTATTTCCTGAGAAAAAGCAATGGCATTGTGATATGGCCTGGAAGCATGTATGACATATAAACAGGAAAATAATTATATGATTTTGCCTTTTTACAGGAAGTCATGAACATTGGCACAGGGGAAAACATACTGGTCTGATCAAATGTGAAACATATTGGCCTACCAAAGCAAACGTCTAAAATAAACACCTAAATGTAGTGAAAAGGGCAGACCTACTTTTCAATTATGGCATTCGCAATGCTCGCCTGCCTCCCGCATTGCTAGCTCTTATCCTCCCTGATATTCTTTTAGTGAATAATATTGATTACCTAAAATTGTAACCCTTGGAAAAAAACACCAGTCAATTCAGGAATATGTTACACCACACTGTTAGTAGTAGCCAGGGTTATTTTATAGCAAAAACCCTTGGCAACTTTGGTTCCAATACATTTTGCTGTAAATATACAGGAGGTGAGTTGCTGTAATTCTATAAACACAATCCACAGTAATCATACAGTAACAACCACTGTAACCATAGCGCAAGATCATTCAGATCTACAGAAACATTTGTTGTTAATTAACAGGAAAATATGTTGTAGAATTACATAAATGTGTCTTGTAAAATAACAGCAATATTTTCTGTGAATGAACAGCAAGTTTTGCTGTTAATGAACAGCAGAATATACTGTAAATTTACAGAAAGTTTTGCTGGCAACTGAGGTTCCATGAACTATTGCTGTAAATTTACAGAAACTAGGAATGTAGAATTATAGCAAGAGGTGCTATTAATCTACAGGAGCTGTATTGTATAGTATGTATAGGCACTGCTATATATACTCTACCAGTGAGGTGAGTCCATGATACAATCCTCATAATATTATTTTCTGTGTGCACTCTGTGTTCTCTCATTGATACTATAGACCATGTATGCCTGATGAAGACAAGAATGTCTCCAATCCCAGTGAAGTGCCATCACTGAGAGCGAGAGAAGTAGACAACCATCTCTCCCAAACCATTTCATGGTCAGTCAGTTTTAATGCTGGACTAACCTAAAGGCAGGTAGGCCTATGTTAGCTTCAAGTTCAGAGTCCAGGCACTTGTATATACAATTTAGACACAGGTGTAGTGTCTTTGGTGTATATTACTGGTTGTTTCTAGTTTCTTCTCAGATAACCTTATACATTATCTATTGTGCACAATGTTAGATTGAACCCATTGAGTTTATTATTGAATTACAATTAATTGATAAGCTCCGGGGACATTGTTGGATTGAGGTGGTAGTATGACCATGTACATTCCTAACAAATGGTGGATACTGCTGCCCCCCCAGTAGCAGAACCTAAAGGTAAGGCTATTTTGGTAAAGCCTTTGTGGGTCACTCTGGTGCAGAGTGACTGGCTGGCCTAGGGTATACGAAAGTAATTATACAGGACAACTCACTATACACATGTAGAAGCTTATCACTAAACAGTGACACTTAGTGTATTTGAGAATACTGCTCTTTCCCTTGTTGATATACATAGAACAATCCTGTTATATAACCCCAACTCGTTACAGTGCAGAAATCTTGAACATTACCAATAGTCATATTTTTCACTTCATACTATTAATCTTATGTGTATGGGATTTTCTATAAAATTTGCATGATGATGATACTCTGACATGTCCTCGTGATCTGTAGACACCAAATTTTCAAGCTGTATAGGTCGAATAACACGATGCAATTTTCAGAAAAAAATTTCTGCAATATAGACATCTGTAGCAATTTGGTGTACTCCTGCTTATCTAACTATCTGAGCCTCAGGAGTGCTTTTTTGCTCATAACCCCCGTGCGTTATATAGCTATAACGCACTCTCAAACCTTTTCTTTGTCTTCAAGAAGCTGCTGGTTTCAATCCGGACATGTTAATAAATTGAGGAATATACAAAGTCCATACGTTTCCTGTTAAAACCATGTAGGTTCAACGGGGAATCGATCCCCGGCCGCTGGGGCAGGAGGCGAGCTCGCTGTCCACTATACCAAGCCGACCGGTGATAGAAAGCATTGTACATCCACTATTTGAAATTTTTTTCCCACATACCTGATGTTTGCAGACCTCGTTAGCATAGATTTCAATGGAGCCTGGTGGAGTTATTAACAGAGAACCATCCTTAGATATCCTATATGAACATGCCATGCCAAATTCCTCCATTTTCTTCGAAATAAATAAGAATCCATTGATTTTCATAGCGATACGTATCGGCACCCGCCTCGTACGGCCATTCCTTGTTTGACGCGTGGCTGACCTAGTCAACATGAAGCAATGGCCGTGTACCGGGCCGTGTGCGTTGGATCGGTATGGAAAATCAATGGATTCTTATTTATTTCGAAGAAAATGGAGACAAAATGTAGGCGAACACCAACTAGAGATCATATATTTGGCCCTGCTAGAATAACAGGGCTTGACATGCTTGGATTCTACCCGAAAATTCGTTGGAAAGACGAGGGTCTGACGGGTGGAGTAAAAACAATGGCTATGCTGGCTTGGCAAACCGTGCGGATAAGATGCACTTACAAAATGTCTTCTCCTGGATTAATTCTTTGGTTATAAGGTAAGAAATTAATACAAAATGGAGAAATATGTTCGATAAACGCTTTAATGTATGTTATGGGTAAGCACTCATGGATTTACGGGTTAATAATCCACTCCCCCTTCGGGGTCGTGGATTATTAACCCGTAAATCCACTCGTGCTTACCCATAACATACATTAAACGCTACATATTGCAAGAGGTATAACAGTGATAGGGAGATATAATGGCAAGGAAACTCTTGCAGATTGGTAGACAAATCAAGATCTAAATATTTAGATATTTGCCCTTGCTTAGATGAAAAGATTCTGCAATTTGTCAGATCCTGTTGCAAATTCAAGAAACTTGGGTGAAATCTTGGGCATGAAGGTATGCTTCTCCCTTCAATTTGCAACCCAAGTTCCACTTTGCAATTTAATCTTTTATGCTATGTTCGTCTGCATAAACTATATAAACTATACACAGGGTTCAATCTTAATCTAATTGTACACTAGGATTGCCCACATTAGCTTGCAATTTCAATATCAAATAGAATGGCATAGCAATTCCCACAAGCTTACTTGTTGCATAGGGTCGATATTGCAAGGCTGAGAGGCCATTTCTATTGCAACAGTGGGATTTGGAAATTGCAATAGTGGACTAGAGTCCTTGCAATTTGCAGTATAGGCAAGGTTCCTAATTTGCAATTTATAAACTATTGCAAATATTTTGAGGGATAGATCTCATCATGGGATTCAACCTAAAAACTAAATACTCATCATGCTTCAAACAAAGACCCTAACTGGAGCCAGGTGAGAAGAGGACCGTAGTAGAACTGTTGAAAGAAATAATCCCAAATGCTTAGCTCTGCTACCTTCGTTTTTATTCGCTTATATTTCTGTATTGCCTATGCTCCTTTAGTCCCATAAGGTCAAATCCTACGATACCTTCAAAAGATTTTGCACTTTGGGAACTCCTGCAGATTGGGAGCCTTGCCTACACTGTAAATTGCGAGGCTTCTATCACACCATTACACTTTCCAAATCCTGCTGTTGCAGTCAAAGTGACCTCTCAGCCTTGCAATATAGACCCTAATAGAAAAGTAAGCTGTTTTTAAATTGCTATGCCATTCATTTTGATATTGAAATTACAAGCTAACGTGGGCAAATATATTGTAAGATAAGACCAAGATTGAATTCTGAGTAGGATTTATACAGATAAATTTGCAGCAAATTGACAGGGAACGATGATTCTACTTGTCCAAGGTTTGACCTAAATTTCTGGATATTACAACAGATTCTGGTCAATTGCAGAATCTCTCCAATCATGAAAAAGCAAATATCTAAATATTGAGATCTTAATTTGTTTCCTAATCCGCAAGAGTTTCCTTGCCATAATACCCCCTGTTTCTGTTAAACCTTTTGCAATATGCAGGGAGAAAACTAGATTGCAACAGATCAATAAATTGTAGAACCTTTCCAGTAAAAATTGCATCATGGAATTTGACCTTTACACCCCTCTTCACCCAGAAGGTTTCTTATAAAATTCTCTTTTTCATGACCACAATCCAACCTACTTCGTATCTCCTAAAGATCGCTCAATGTGTCCCATGAATCTGAACGTACCTCCCTCGGCTCTCCTTCCCCTCCCGCCAGCAAAGACCGAGGGGTCTCACTTCACCTTAGACCAACCCCGTCGTCACATTGGTGCCATAAATCATGGGGGTCGGTATCACCGTGCAGAGGGAGGTTCCCAGGAATTGTGGAGGATTGTGCACATAGGTGTGGTGGGATGTAGAAGGAGATGAAACGTGAAAGGAAATTGAGTTCCTTCTGACACTCTCACATACAATACTGATAGACGCACAGGGACACATTTCCACCCGTGAATGACAGCAAGCAAGCTGCTGATGCCTGCTAAGAGTCGTTATATATATATATATATATATATATATATATATATATATATATATATATATATAGTATACCCGCCCAAAAAGAGCTGCTCACCCTATGCACCCAAACTGGACTATATAAGCTAGCTTTTGGTGATTTACTGAGCGATATCGATGAAGTATACATAGTACAAATCCCGGGTATAACTGCAGGCTCAATGGGACCTATGTGGGAAAATTATTTGAAAAGAAAAAAAATCGTTTTAAAAAGGCCTCCGTGTAGGGTCCGTATACCAAAGCTTAATATATGGAAATTAATTGATATATATATGGAATTTTTTATGTGGAAGCCATGCTTAGGGGCAGAAACCAGTCTACATTCCAAGAAACCCCCTAGGGAACTCCCTAAATGACGTCACACATGTGGCAGTGACGTCACACATACAGAAAATATAATGCTAGTGCAGGGTACACATATGGAATTGATTATTCTTGTCTGTTTTTTTTGTTTGTCTTTTTTTTGTGCATTTTTAAAAGTAGTGCTATATGGACTGTTACCAGTCTATATATGGTGTAAAAGTATGGGTGATGGATTGTAGTGTGACAGAGTAAGGGGTCCTGACTGTAATAGGCTGAGCTTGGAGTGCACCATACATGCAAGGTCAATTGATCAATTACTTGGTAATCCTGCTGAGACAATGTTAATATTGGATCCACCATTTAGAGATGCTGCCCTTAAGTGGTTAGAGCAACCCTTAAGGGTTTAGCAATATGGAGTGAGAAAGGTTTCTATGTACATCTGGCAGTGCCTGGATTATGCATATAAGGTGCACCCTCACCTCAGCCTATCTTATAAACCACATATGGACCTATAATTTGACACATATGGAGGAAAAAAGGCCGTATGCAGGATACCACCTGGCCTAGAGCAGGGTGCATTCAGAGCCCCATATACAGACGGACATGATACAGGATTTTCACTTTCCGTATCTTGAACAAAAACACATGTTTGCCCGCATCTGGATGCGGAGGGCCGTATCCACTGAGGCAGGATGCGGAAATCTGAACAAAAACGGTTTTTAGACATATGGGGGCCATATGTGACATATGGACCCCCGTATCTATGAGGAAAAACGGCCTCCAGGGACAAATTGTAATGAAGTTTGGACACAACTGGCATCGAAATGATATTTTCCACGTTAATATTATACATGTCTACTTCAATGAAGTGCTTTTACCTTAATTGCTAAATGTCTTACGTTTTTACACTATGCCAATGTATAATAACTACTTGAGATGAGGGTAATTACAGGTGAGGCAATGCCTCAGAGTCATCACTCTATAACTTCAAAGATTTGTTAATTGAGGCAATAATCATGTAAACGTATGGTGGGCGCAGTTCAGGAAATGTAAGTGCTGTGGAGAGGTTTGACCCCAAGGGCCAGGAGGCTGTTGCGAAAAGATTGAGTTGTTTCTTTCCAGGGTAGGTACCTCACTTCCCACTTCCCTCCTCTACTTAACCACTCAGTATCACTTCCAACACTGTAGTCCAGAAGTAGTCACTTTCCCGCATATCAAACTGTGTTGCGAAAAGTGGTCACACCTGAGTGCTTCCCAGACTGCCCACAACTATATACTTATGCGACAGAGTGTAGGGAGCAACTTCCAGTTGAGGGGTTGTTAGTAACCACTTCTGGACCACTTCTGTTGGGAAGTGCCATTTGGCAATGCAATAGAGAAGAGACTACCAAAGATGAGTGCCTTCCATTTTTGGAAGTACACCTCCAACAGAAGTGACTTCCAAGGGTTTAGCAACAGCCACCAGCACCCAGATACTTCCGCCGCCGACACCTCAACGACCCCTTCCAGTCGACATACATCCATCCATCGGATGCTGTTGCCGCCAGTCCTGTCAATGGCGGTTCCCAATCCCATCCGCTTGAAGAGAGAGGCAACAACCCTGGAGCAGATCAGACCTCCAACACTAGGATCAGTCCCCCTCAGTCAG
This sequence comes from Acholoe squamosa, assembly GCA_949317995.1. Taxonomy (NCBI): domain Eukaryota; kingdom Metazoa; phylum Annelida; class Polychaeta; order Phyllodocida; family Polynoidae; genus Acholoe; species Acholoe squamosa. Next base: position 70,622,023 of record OX439035.1, on the reverse strand, counting down.
CCGCCGGCTGCTGATGTGTTATAGACCGGCCACCTCTGAAGCCAGTGCAGTCCGCTGGTCGCTCGGCGCAAGGCAATGGAGTGAGGCATCTCAAGGGTGGGATCATGAGTTACTCTGAGCTGTAAGGAACTGTATAGGGTAGCATAGAGGAACATACGGGGTATAGCTTGTATAGTGGATGAATCCTTTGAGGAAATAGTATGAACTCAGGCAAACCAAGGAGTGGGCCCTAAATGTGGGTTCAGCTGCTGCTCTGACGGCGCTATTAGGATATACTGCACACCTAAACGCAAAGGAGCAGACATATCCAGAGCATCAGATTGGGTGAACTATTATAATTTTATAAGTACTTACAGCTACAACTGTCCTACGGTTTACAAGGCCAATAATACTGGGCCAGAATGGAGACAAATATGTCAGGACCTGGTCAAACTACCTGACACAGGTACAATACTTGTGATTCCAAAGTAGAGAGTGCAATTACTTTGTCATTACATTAGTCTGCATGGCCTGGGGGCCTTTGCCATCAGCATAGCACATAGGACAGTGGCCTACATTACCACACTATTCATACCTCAAACTACCTGTCCACTCTGACTGGGATAGCAGCAGTCACCTGGAGCAGATTTGTTACTTTTCTTTGAGATTGCCACCCCTAGTGTCTCTTCTGCCATTGCCCTCCGCCTGCACATGGAGGAACTATCAAGACCGTCCCAGCAGCTAGTATAACCTGACTTCCACATTCCATCCTACCTCTGGGAGTTGGCACGACCGGTCAAGGAAGAGTGTCAGGAGACAAAACCCACTCCCGCTTGCTTGTGATAGGCTGGGGACTCTGTATGTGGATGACAACGGATAGGTACAACGGATAGGTAATGATTGGTTATCAATGCACCTCAGTGTATATATGCTTGACCAATTGGGAGCTATCTGGCTTCTGCAGGCAGTTCAACCAGATATCTCCCACACAGTAGGAGCCAGTATCACAGTCTAACAGATTCTGAACAACTGTACAACTGCAAGTCCTGCACTGCAGGAGTGGGAGGCGGCGCTATGGACGCAACACCAACGCTGTAGACAGTTGCAGTACTCCTGACGGAGATGTCGGAGGTGCATGTAAAGGCAGTGATGGTAGCAGTGTTAGTAGGTGGTACAGGAGTCATCACAGGCCTATAGGAGCCGAGCAGCTGGAGTTGCGCTATTAACAGGAACGCTGCCTCCTTGCCTCTTTCCCCACCGTCGCTAACAAACCTCTTGGCTGCCTGCACACCTACCCACCCACCTGTCTAACCACAGCTCAACAGCACCACTACCACGCAAGCAGGACACCTTTAGCCCTATTGGACCGAGGGAGGGGAGCTGCTCGCGGCCGGCCTTTGCAGTTGCTCATACAGAGGCGACTCTTGCTCATCTCCATTACCACTGAATACTGAGTACATGTTGGACTGACATACCTCCTGGACAATGTTAATTACAATACCTGCTCCTAATGTCCATCAGACATGGATGCATTTGTAAGAGGAGCTTTCCCCGTAGGATCTCCCTTGTGCACTTCTTCTATACCCTTCTCATGGCCCAGGACTGGGGACCGTTTTGGTTAACCAAATGTAAACTAACCAGGTAAGGATGTGATTATGTTTGGCAATTTTCACCCTGTTGATTCGTTTTAAAACTGATTTACTTTAGACCTAGCATTTTCCAAGCCATGAATTTCACCCCGGCAATGTTGGGCCATGGCATGTTACAATTTGCAGTTCTATACATCCATCCTCTTATATCCAGTCGATTATCTGGTAAAGCCATTCGGTCGTGCATCAAATACACATTATAATAGGAAATGTTAAACACGATGTAAGAATATTTCATCATTGAAAAATGAGAATTGATGAATTTAAAACATTGGCGAAACAAGGATAATCCTTAAGGCTACAGTACACTCATTGGAATCCTGCTAGTGGGGCCTGGTGGTACGCAGTTGATTTTACTGCGTTTATGCTGGATGTATAAGGAGAGAGACCGTATAAGGTATCTGTCTGCGCTGTCTTCTGATTTTAGACCAGCGTGGTACATGTCTCCAGTGGTGTTCTTATCAGCTACTTATTGGTGGTAGTAGACAGCTACAGATATCATTCGATTCTCTAACCTGAAAACAAAATGGACGAACCTATTTTGGAACATCCTGAATATCATTAGAGTATTCAAGCACTACAATAGGATAATGAAAAAAAATACAACGACCTTTTGAATGACCCCTGGGAATGAACTGGGTTACTATTTCCCTCTTTTTATACGTTGGATATTACCCATGGTGATAGAAAGACTATGGAATAGACAGTCAGGATGATACGAGGTCGATATGGAGTTATGGCTATCAATATGTCAAATAGCTAGTGGTTACTTTGGGTAGGGGTGCGGTTGACATTATATGTGACCACCCTCAACCCCCCCCCCTCCCCCATGGGTTTTATCCCAGTGGGATAATGATCTAGAGCATATGCCACCATGAAGGGATGACACACTATGCTGGAAGGTGGGGATGCGAATGTACAGCTGGTAGTGCAGACTACATATGTCCCATCTTTGGTGTACAGCAGTCCCGTATGCGCAGGCGCGAAATTTGGTCCTGCGTCCTCATGACATGCATGCAACCAGTGTCATGTAATATAAAAGATGAAAATAGGACCCGTCGTGCGTATCACTCGTAAAGCTGTCAAAATTATGACAAATTGCTTTCTCATGAGAAATAAAAAAGGGCGTGTTTTGTGCACTGGCAGCATGATGAAGCTTAGGCATGGCTGATGTATGGGAGTTTTGAATCTCTCTATCAATATGGTTTGGCCTATGTTATCTATTTTGTCAACATTGTCATCGATCCCTGACTGTTAATTACTTGGTCGCCTATCCCAGTGACAAAAAACGTTAATCCAACGTTGATAAACGTTATCTTTTGTTTAATCTGCTTAACATTATTTAAACATCGTGAAAATAACGTCAAATTAACCTCTTTTCATTTACCTAAAATGGATTAACATTCATTTGATGTTAAATAGAGGTTCAACAATTAACGTTTTTGTACCTAACGTTAGCATACCAAGTGCACTATATGACAAAAATACTATCAGTATGGTCGATTATAGGGAATATTTACACCATTTGGTGATGACAGAAAAAAAAACGTTGAACGAACGTCAATTCAACGTCTTTCCTTGTGCTACAAAACTACACTAGGTGGCAACATAAGCCAGTGATTGTAGTATCATACTCGTTCCAGATCATTTCTGTCTAACTTATCTCAGAATTTACGATTACATAAGTGGAGTTATAATGCATATAATTAGTATTCATTTGTGGAATAGGCTTAGGCATGATATACATAAAAATTGATGATATTTCACTCATATAAATGTATCATCTTTGGTCGGACACAGTATGGACCTCTCACCCTTGAGTGTCGGCCATAAGGAAGGCACGAGGTGAGATAAAAATTCAATCAGTGTACCTCTCTAGCCGGGAGGCATGGCGCAGTCGGCAGCGCATCCGCTCACGGGCCGTAAGGTCGTGAGTTCGGTTTCCGGCCCAGTCGGGGCACAGTGGTGGCTCCAAACATTGCCGTAAGGGGTCATTTGAGTTCCTCCCTGCCCTGGCTAGGCTGTGCTGGAAAGTGTCTGGGCGGCCATGGCAGACAAATGACTTAAACAGGCCTGTCCATCTGTCACTATGTCTATGTAGTGATGGATGTTCAAGAACCATTGCCTCGGTAAATGTGTAGGGGCGTGCTTTCTACCATCCCATAGATTCGGTCACCACCATCCCCCCTCCCCATTAGACTAGGGTCCAGGCACAACGCCACAAGGGTAATCTCACTTCGGTGTGGATACAACCCGCAGGACCTCTCACCCTTGACTTAAATGACTTAAATCAGGCCTGTCCATCTGTCACTATGCCTATGTAGTGACGGATTTTAAAGAACCATTGCCTCGGTAAATGTGCAGGGGCATGCTTTCTACCTTCGCATAGATTCAGTCACCATCATCCCAACATTCGAGTAGGGTCCGGGTTTCTCGCCACAGGACCTCTCACCCTAAGGGCACATAGGTGAGGTTTAAATCCAAAGTAGTAAGTAAGTGTACCTCTCTGTTTTACTATTGCCATGAAGTCAAGTACTGCAAATGACGATTTCTACAATCTCTATCATGATGAGGGTGTTCATAAGAAAATCATGAAGTGATGTTTCAGTAATAAATAAAGTACATTGAGATATGATATACATACAAGGTTATTTCAATGTGAATTCAACACCAAATCAACATTAAATCAATGGAATATTACTGTTCATAAGGAACAAAATGATATCAGTAATAGGTTGATTTCTGGTTAAGCATCTAATGTTGTTTTTTGACACTAAATCAACGTCACATTAACCATAAGATCAACGTTGAATTTGAGTCCACGATTTTTACTGCAATGTAACGTTGTTTCCTAACGTTTATTCAACCTATTATCAATGTTGAATCAACGTTAAATTAACGTCAATTGTTACCTGGGATGCCTCCACGTATCGGAGTCCTTCATTACCTAAAGAAGTATTAACCATTATAACTATACATATATAAATCCTGATTTCAATTACAGAGAGGTCGTTCTAACTGGGAGCAGGGTAGGGTAATTAGCTTAATCTCTCTCTCTCTCTCTCGCTCTATCCATCTCTCTCTCTCCCCCTACCCCTGTTGCCCTCTCTGTCCGCCTGCCCGCCAGTCTGCCTGAACGACAATAATGATATTAATCACAGCCAAACCATGTTTTACCTAACATGCGCCTAACTGACCGGACTGTAATGATGATAACATGACTTCCATATCATACTTAATTGGAAAAAAAAGATTAGAGCCGTCCATCTCACGGGTTATTTTAAGATAAAATCAATACAAGTAACTTAGAATGAGAGTAGACTTCTGCATCCCTGACTATCTGTTCCAGCTTATGTCAATAGTGGTGATTCAATTTTACATACAGTTCCAACTAATCTGCCAAGAGTGATTACCTTTATTTTAACAGGACCTGCCCGTGGCTAGAAAAGCAAATTGCCAGCTTTCCATTGTGCTGAAATACGTCATGAATAAATGGATAAGGCAGACACACTGTCACATGCATTTTTTTCTTGAGTTGAAGTTAAAGAGGTGTGAGCTGGTGAGGAGATGCATGAGGGAAGGCTTGTTCCCACAATAAAAGGAAATGACATAATAATAAACAGGTTCCCCTTAGCTTCATACAGCATAGCCTCAGGCAGCTCACCACTGTCATCCCTATCAACTATCCAGCATCATACATCTCCCCCATCGCCTATAACGAGCTTCATCCTCTGACAAATACACCCATGTCTATTCACTGGGGCATTGCAGGTGAATGTTAATGGTTGAAAACAGAGGGGGTGATCTAATTAGCAGAGGGACTGTCTGATTGTTAACTCAGTCTTTAACACAAAGACTATTTTTAGAACAGTCAGTGTCCTTCTAGAACAAGAAATAACGAGCTTGCACCGGACTGTTTACGAAGCGTGGTGGTGAAATGAATCTGTCCTCAAATGGGAAGATTAAATATGAATAAGTAATGAGGGAAGGTGGATAGGGAGTGTTTACACTAAAGTATTAAGTGGCCCATATGAGGATGCAAATAGTAAATGTTCTTAATGCCTTTGTGAGATGGGCTAAGATAGGAACAAGATATAGTACCATGGGTTATACATTATGTAACGACTGAACGACTCCCCAGGGCCCCCGGGAGTCCAATACATTGTACATGTATAGCTCACACAGAGGTGGTCCATTAAATCTTCAGCTGAAGTCAATAAAATGTGATTCTAACTTTCACAGAAGTCAAATGAATGCCTAGTCTGCGTGCATGGATGATTCAAATACATGTAGAAAATCACGAGCAATTGTGACACATCATACTGAGGGTGATTACAGAATACCGAGAGCACAACTTGTAAATGCTCACGTGCATGTTAACAAAGGGATTGCATGCAGGTGTAACTTGGCCCTCCATGACATGGAATGGGGAAATAACAATGCGGGGTTGCATGAGAGTAGATGCTTCCATTGAGAAGAATACGTTCATCCCTCAGTTCATTGACAGGCATTTTTGTGGTGTTGTCTTCTTTTGTGTGTTTCATTCTTCTGCATGCCAGTGGCATTGCCTGAGGCATTGATCATACAATGCATGTATCAGACTAAAATAGAGTCCTGAAGGGAAAGGGACCCCTGGATTTAGGAACCAAAGGGAGCTGTTACTTCACACCGATCAAGGCTTAGCCTCCGGGGTTAGAGCAATACTGATTTGAAACATATAATTTTCATCCATGGGAATTGGAAACAGACCTGTATGTTTGAGTCGTCCCCATTGGATGTACAAAGAAAATCAATATAAAGGAAAAGAAAATAGGCTACGTTTTGAAAAAGTTTTGAAAAAGAAGATAGTGAATCGGTTGATTTTTGTACAGAGATTATGATTACTTGCCTTAAACGATCTTTTAATGACAATTCAGTGCAGACCTTTTAGGGTGCATCACATAACAGCTGGTCCCCACCATGCTGTTTTTTTTTATTATTATTATTATTATCAGTGCGTATCGTTCCAGTGCCAGATCAAGCAATGGTGTCCCCTTCAAAGGAACCTGCAACCTCTGTATAGGGTCTGAATAAATGATAGCGACTATAAAATGAAAATGTATATTTATGATACTATGAACTATGGTGCAGGTTCTTGTGAGCTTTAGGGACAAGCAAAGCTCTCAGTTTTGTAGACGAGGAAAGGAGAATACGAACTGTACCCTTTATATCGACAAATATAATCATTTGGTTAGGGAACATGCCTCTTAGGCTGACCTATAACATGTACTGGATCTACCTCTGATGTTGCTTTTCCTCATCCCTCTCTGTGTGGATGGAGCTGGGACATCACAACTACATACAACACAATAAACACAATACAGGATGGGTTTACCTGTATCATCATTGGTCATTTCACCCTGTTTGCCTAGACACTGGCCTCCCAGACTTCTGGCACATTGATTGTCACATCCCTCACTAATGGCTGCATCCCCCAGCAATAACATTGCAGTTGGTCTCATGGGGGTGCCAGGCCCAATGACAGGTGGGTAAAATCTAGTCAGTAATGGATGTTCATTGACTCTATATACATGTATGTCCCTTGAGCTTTGGTTCGGAAGACCGGGAGCTTACAATGGCTTACTTATATACTTATTCAGCATACATCATTTTTTTAGACTTTCTGCACCGATGACTCGCACTCCCTGTGATGATCCATAGCTGATGACCCAAAATACTTATTCTTTCTCAAATTTAGGGAAAACTATGAGGTAGAGTAACCTTTAGGAAAGGCATTAATTCTTCGCACCATATTTGAATAGTGATTTCGGTTGCAAGTCATCCGTCATGCAATTGTGGTTTAGATATACATATGGATAAATACCATCTGCAATACTGTGGGGATAATTATCAAATGGTGTGCTGTGCTCGAAGTGACCTCGAGTGCAATATAGGAGTACAGTGCATGCCTGAGTAAGGTGACGGTAGCTGTATACAAATCAAAGGCCATTGATTGGTCTAGACATATCTTGATTGGGTGCTTAACTGTCTTTAGGTAATGTTCAACGTTTTATAAAGACAACAGACAACTCCTTCTTCACATCTCGACAGTCTCAATGTAAAGAAGGTCGTTGTCTATTCTCTAAATAATGTACCGGAAGTTAGTACATGTGTCATTGAGATGAGAAAATATACAGACAGTCACAGATGGACTACAGCGTTGGCCTCTCACAGGGACACTGCGTAAGAAAAGTGGATATTCGTGATGCCACTACATGAAGACTTATTAACAAGATTTTGGCACATAGTTCATTCTTACGGGAAATCTAATCTGCCAGAGTCTACAGGCAATGTGATTGGTCAAAGTGGTGGTCTCATGGGCAGTCGATGGGCGCACTGCGCCCCGGCGTGCACGTAGGGCACCAGGGTTGGCAACATACATGACCAACATGGGTGGGCCCTACCGAATACGAGTATTAAAGGCATCTTTCAAAAGCATCTGGTATTACATGTGGGTGTTGATTTGGATTTGGGCCTTTGAGAGCGTAGAGGAAGACTGAAAGCATGTAATTGATCGGTCAGACAGAAAGGGGTAGCTATTGGGCGTTGATATTATTAAGCATTACAACCCATGCTCTGATTTGAAGAACATATTATTAACAATAACTCTAAGATAATGACATAATAGCATGTTGACAAGGGTGCACACGTAGAACCTTATATCGTCTTACTAAATTTTATCTGTCTCTCGAATTATGCATATATTTCTACGTCTATATATTATTGCAAAAGCAAGTCATGCATTCATTTCATATAGTCAGTCAAATATAGCTCATGACCTGAAAGGACCTCAATATACATGTATATAAAAACTACCAAAAGAAGTCATCATGAAATTTGGGTTGTCTTTTCCTTTAAATGTCTCTTTCATGACCCTTGGTAATCTAAATTACAATATTTCAACATGCATGCCAGGAATAATACCTTCCAAAGTTTACAAGAAGTCGCAAGCTTCTAAATACTGCATGGTCGTCTAATAATGATAGTAGTACGGGGTATATAGCCTTCATGACAAAGAGATGCATGGCTCAAGGAGGACACGGAGCATAGCTGGAGGTCAGAACTATTATCTTATAACATGTTAACACAATTACCAGTAATACTTCATATTCAATGTCTAGTGATGGCTGGCTTTTATTCAGTAACACGCTAGCCATAAAAGTCCATTTACCCACGTACTAACTCAATTTTCTTTGAAATATTGGCTTTGTAGTGAATACATATATAACGATCACCATTGACTGTTACGGTGACTCATTGACTGGGCGAGGCATGGAGACCTTCTTTGTCCAGCAAGCACATTAGATCAGGGTGTTATGTAATATGTCAGGCTACTTTATCTAGGATTAATACATCTCTGACGTGATCTACGTGGTACTGAACAAGAATCCATTTTCTAGTGTCAAATCTGTAAAATGTAATCTGCCCACACAGAAAACATAGGTTAATGGATAAGTATTCTCTTCAATATTGATGAAATAAGGTCATCGATTTGACTTTGAGTGGTTCATTTCTGCCACCAGAGGAAAGTTAGGAGTCTGCCTCAAAGACCAGATTATTTTACCTTAGACAAGTGTAAAATCAGTCCAAATCAAGCCCCTAGCGGATCTTAGAGTATTCTCCCAACCCAGCAAATTGTCGTTATCTGTCACCATGATTGGTCATCAACGGTGACTCTTTTCTGAGTGATAACTCACTGCGTCATCTTTCGCCACTGTGTGTCAGTCTGATATGGCTTGGCAATTTATCACAACAGTCGCCAACATGATCTCACTCACTGCCTGAGTATGTGCCACCCCTTGTCATCCCTCACAAAGCATGGTGACTTATCACCGCAATCGCCAACATGAATCTAACTCACTGCGTGAGTATGTGCCACTGCCTGTCAACTCTCACTCAGATGGCGTCTTTTCACCTGCATTGCCACATGGATCTCACTCACTGCATGAGTTTGTGTCACTCCTAGTTAATCTTCTCTCAAAATGGCGACTTATCACCAACATCGCTGACCTGGATGTCACTGGCTGTGTGAGTGTGTGCCACTGTCATCAACTCTCACACAAAATGGTGACTTATCACCACCATTGCCAACATTGGTCTCACTCAATGTGTGAATTTGTGTCACTCCAAGTCAATGCTCTCTGAGGATTGCATCATCTGTCACTCACTCTCACTCAGAATGGCAACTTATCACCACCATTGCCAAAGTTGTTGAGACAGCACCACTGTTCAACATGTAGCCTATCTAGGAAGTGTGGGCATGAAGTATAAGTCCATACGTATCAAATGTGCTTTGTTTCACACTGATTTCCATGTAATACTTCAGAGTTGAATCAAACAAGATTATATAGAGAAAATATCAATTGAATTTAGATAGAGGTATCTCAAAAATGAAAGCCACTATCCATAAACACCTTTTCTCTGGTTACAGGAAAAATACATAGGGAAATATCTACATGAACACCTTGTCTGTGGTTAGAGGGAAGATGCATATGGCAATACCTTCTCTGGCAAAACATACTTTGATCTGGCAGATGTGAGGCTGCATGATTACCAATGTCGATTATCATGAGCTTTTCATCTAACAAGGTGAGTGATCACCTCTCTCGCCATCCATGGTGAACCTGTGCTATGATGTAATGCGCGTTTCATCTAGCAAGGTGAGTGATCAACTGCCTTGACATCCCTGGTGAGTGTGAGTTCATGATCCTCACCAACCATGGTGAATGTGCGCTATGGCATGGTGTGCGTTTCATCTAGCGAGGTGAGTGATCACTCATGTCGCCATCCCTGGTGAGTGTGGGTGATCAAGATCCTCACCACCTATGGTGAACCTGTGCTATCACGAGGTACGCGTTTCATCTAGTGAGGTGAGTGATCACCCGAGTGACCATCCCTGGTGAGTGTGAGTGATCATGATCCTTTCTATCCGTGGTGAAAGTGCGTTATGACATGGTGTGCGTCTCATCTAGGGAAGTGAATGATCACTCATGTGGCCATCTCTGGTGAGGATGAGTGATCACTCATGTGGCCATCCCTGGTGAAGATGAGTGATCACCATCCTCGCCATCTGAGGTGAGGCCATGTGATCACCACCATTGCCATTCCTGGTGATCTTGTGCTATAGCGACATTGTGTTCCATCTAGCGACATGTGTGAGCCACTTCACACAGGTTGATGAGGAGTCACAACAATTTGCTGGGAAGTTGTAGATGCCTAAAGTTGAATCCCACTACAGGAAAAAAGCTACTGAAAGTTTAATGTTTGGAAATTTGGATATCGGTAGCACTTTACTTTTGATGATGTCCTAAATCACAAGTGTTCTCTTCAGACTTCTGCCTACTCCAAACCCCACTGTAGTTAATATATGGCAGTGAATCTCTGAGAGTTATGGTAACACTGTACAATGGCCAGAAAAAAACAACAACAGAGACCAAACATACCAATTACACCTAATTTGAGGCTGCTGAATCTGAAATTTTGAGATATCCATGGGGTGCCATATTTACTGAACCCCCCTCCCAGGGCAATGATTTCATTATGTTCACCTATGTAGTGTAGTCAAAACCTGTACAAGAACGTTCTTATGTCATTCCTGGCATTTGTATGGGTAATATCAATAGCTTAGACACTGCTGCAAATGATATTTCACCCAAAAGTGGCTCTTTGGCCTATATTATTCCAAGCGCCGGAACCAGTTTTATGGAATATTACATATTTGGTGTTAGCACACTCCATATGCATGGTTGTAGGAGTTTGGGTAGTTCAGCAGCAAGAGTCCAACTTGGATCATGCCAATAGGGGTCAAGATGTATATATATCCACACCAAATAGGCTGGATTTCATGTTTTTTGCATTATAACCACTTGCTTTGGGGTTATATTGCTTCATCTTTGTACAAGGGCAGTCATCTTAAAAAGACAACCAAATTTCCATGTTTGCTTCCTTGAAACACTGACTTCTGGATCATTTAGAGCAACCAACCATGATTTACAGTCAGTAAGGCTGCATCTAAACATCAGAATCAGGTATAATCATGAGATTAAAGTGAGGGTAATTTGATATTATAACCGAAAATAGGCTACATAATAAATGGAAGTCATGCCTTGCCCTCAGAGTGGTAATAACAGGATTTCTCAGAATCAAGGGGGCTAAGGACTTTGCACAGTGTGTAGATACACCGCTGCCACATATCAGAAACTCAAATGCAAGATGTCCTTGACGATACACTTTCTGCCTCTGACACCCCCACCCCCAACCCTTTAAAAAGGAATCTGTGGCTCAGTAAGTGACAGACATGGGGGGAGACCTTTCAGAGATGGAAAAATGCTACCAAAGACAGTGGTTACCTTCTTTTCTAGCAGGCTAGTAATGGGGTCTGATGTGGGATGAGCCCCAGCATCATGTACAAGAGACAGGCAAAGCAGTCGCAGACAAGTATTGTCTCTCCAACATTTCGAGCATATTTGCGCCAGATTTCCTGGGGACGTATAAATCTCCCTGAGAAGGCCCCAAATATGAAAGTCAGAAAAGGAATTAATCACTTTATTACATTGAAAAAACAATGTCTTGGCTCCTTGGAACCACCAATTATACACAGTTATCCCTACGGGTTAGATTTTTATAGCTGTGTGATAACAATTTGTCACTTTTTGTGTCCATCCGACAGATTTAATCAGTGATATGATTTTGTTACCAATATATACACCACAGAAACTTCTAATTTTGTTTACCAGCTTTTACAGTATACAAGTTTAATAAGCTCATGAATAAACATCACTGTTCAAAAACTTTTTGAGATATAGGCTGATGAAATTCAGCCATCTTGTGAAAAAAATGAAAATTCTTGTCAAAAATGCTATTTTCCCTCTAGCTCTCTAGAAAATGCTTAAATACTCATTAAAATCAATCTACATTAAGCTCAGCATGCCTACTCTGAGAAATAGTGATCATCATAACCTAATGGACAACCAACTCAGCACAGCATTAGCTTAAAATGACCCTAAAATTTAGAATTTATCTGTCTGATGGACACTTTTTTCATATTACAGTGTATAAAACACACTTATGGGTTGACTTATGGTACAAATGTTATTTAATAGTGTTCAAGGGATGACACTGCTTGATTTTAAACATAAAGGATGCATCCAAATGCATTACTTTGAGATTAAGAAATTTGTCCTTCCGACAGCAAAAGTGCAAAATGTCTATCCGACAGAAAAATGTGTATAAGGATGCACTCATTGGTATAAGAGGAAGACTTCAGACTACAGCAAAAAAATCTTTGCGGCAGCTTAACCACCCTAGTGCCCCTCAATTCTGAGCAGAGTAAGGATAATGTATTAACTGTCTTAGTTTAGAATATGGGAGGGTTTTAGTTTTACTGTCAGATGGACATTTGAGTGTCATTTTACACTGAATGTTACACGAACAAATATTTATAATGCTCAATACCCAAAAACCTTCTGAATCATTAACACTCCAGATATATCAATGAGAAAAAGCTACATCTGAGGTTCTGGATATATGCCAGGGCTGTAAAAAACCTGCTTTTTCGTTAAATTTGGCTTTTTTCATCATTTTTCAACTTTGGAAGCCAACTAATCCAAATATTATGGTTGGATATGCAAGAGAGTACATGCATTTGAAAGGTTATGGTGTTCTCTTTCAATTGGGACCAAAATGCAGGATATTGGTTCATAAGTTTTCATTCTGTAGGTGCATAAGTATACAAAAGTGTGAAAATGCCAATTGTACGTGCCCAGAAAATCTAGCCCATTTACTACTCTTACTGCATATTACTGGGTTAAAGGATGAATGATTCATTAGAAATGGGGTTTTAAATGGTAATCAAAGATTGATAAACCAGATTTGATGTAATATCTGGTGTTTTGTACAGTTTGCACTAATATGGATTTGGCTACCAGGGATGAAAATGGGTTATTTTAGGTATTATGGGTATCTCAGAATTGAGAGCAGCCAGCAAAAAATGGATATTATTTTGAATTCCTCAGGTCCCCTCTGTTTTTATCGAAAAGTGAAAGTCTCGGGTCTGTATAATCGAAGATAAGAAACCAGTTCTATATTTACTCAGGGATAGGAGACATTGTATTCTTTCCATCACAGAGAAGGGGAGGATCTCTACCACAGAAATTCCATTCAGGTGCATTACTAGGCACCATATAAAATCAAATCTTTGGGGGTGGTTTGGACTTGGCCCCCAATAGAATTTGTAAATTTTAGACTCGAATTGGTGCATTCTGAAGCATTCTAGCATACCTCTCTCCCACCCCACCCCAGAAAGAAAATGATGAAATTCAATACTTGATACAGTACATCCTGGTTGCTTTTTCACACTCCTACCGAACGTTGCCATTAAAAGTAAATCATTATCTCCTTAGACGTGTTTGGGTTGTAATCTTAATTTCAGGTGGTGATCTGGGCATATCTCTGAGAACAATCTTGAAATCACATGTAAGCTATATGGCGCTCTCAGACATATAAGGCACACATGGAGCTGGATTAATATTCTCGCCTCTAGGGTGTAACAAGGGGGGCGTCCTCTCGTTTAGGCTAAACTTACGTGCAAGGTATAAAGGTAGCTATGCATTGTCTGTCTTCTAATTTCGTTTTATACTTCGCACACTATACTTAGCCAAGCTTTACTTTTACTAACCCAAACCAGCCATGTAAAGTGCAGATTTCCAGCAATTCATGCAATTCAAAAATCTACGCACTGGACACAGAATCTAGTTCAATAGTGACTCAATTTTGGCAAACTACCTTTTGTGGCCCCCACCCTTCACCACCACCTTACTTGAGCCAGGCACTGTTGGTGTGGACATGAATGCAGTGAGCCTATCATAAGGGTGTGGTGGCACTTACAGATCTGCGTCCTCTTCCATCAAGTAATTGAGTCATTTATCCAACATAACACCAGATTGGCTTGGGATTTGAATATTCCAATGGGCAAGGTCTTATTTTGCAAAGTAAGATGAAATGTAATGCACAAGTGCCCTGGGATTCACTACCCCTGAGATTGCATAAATACCTTACACCTTATGAACGCATCCGAGTACCCTAGTCATGTTACCTGAACCCAGTGTCTCAGATAGAGACTCAACTCGAAGACATACCCAGGTGACACACCCATGAGGTAAACTGACCCTATGTGCTGCAGTAATGGTCTTACTTTGTGAAGAGGCGGTCCGCCCGGCCTCAAAGGCTTTTGATCAAAGGGGTTGTGCACCTGAGGCTAACCACCATATTGGTGAAGGTGATTTCAGTAGTATCTTCCTGAGATACTACTTTGGAAATGGAATCACTTCTATATTTCTCATCAAGTTGTAACCATTCAAATTACCAAAAATAAAAGCCTCTGGTTTAGCAATGATTACTGCTTCCAGCAATAACATCATCAAAACAAACACAATTAACTTACCGGAAGAGAATAGCAGATCTTGTAGAAATAATTTTCTTTTAAAAAGCTATAACTAATTGTGTCCACACAGTTCGACCACATTAGAAGACTGTTTGGCTACCATGGCCACGTGCACGCCCAAAACCACAGACTAGTAGAATTCAATGTGTCAGGATAATAATTGGCGTGGGAGGAGCAGGCATTTCCTGGATTGCTTATTGACTTCGGGTCTTGCCAACCTATCGTTGTAGTTACCATATGAGGAGGAAAACGTTAAATCACTTGAGGTAAAGCAATGCTATGGGGGTCCCCATCGGATACATCTACCGAAATAAGTACTAATTATAGCCATCACAAAGGGTACTACTTTCACTCCGAGAATTATGCAGTAAATGAAGCTCCGGTTCCTACTTCATTGACTGGTGACCGCCTTTATCGATGTCAATACCTTTTAACTATATTAGAGCAATAGTCCAATGGGCACCTTTTTCTTTGCTACACAAAAGTCGGTCAAATAGGCCCAGCGGACTATTGGTATTACAACGCAAAAGGACAAGTCTATATTGATGCCGTTGAACTCAACAACATCAATACATATACATTAAAGATTGAAGGAATAGCAAATTTGCCAATTTTCAAAGGCATCTCAACATTTCAAAGATGCAAATGTACCCAGCAAATTATCGTGAGTCCTCGTCAACCTGTGTGAAGTGGCTCACACATGTCGCTAGATGGAACATGACGTCGTTATAGCACAAGATCACCAGGAATAGCAATTGCTATGCCACGTGAGTCTAACACACAGTGGCGAAAGATGACAGAATGAGTTATCACTCAAAAAGCAGTCACCATTGATGACCAATCATGGCGACAGATGACGAGAATTTGCTGGGTAGTGTGTGTATACTGACACAAACCAACTTAAAGAGATATGTGTCAAGATGCTAACATCCTGACACTGGGTATTCAAAGGTATTCACAGAATAATCCGGCAGACTAATCAGCTTCACTAAGTGAAAGTAATTCATTGTAGATTCAGCGTATAAGCATATCGGCTTTTGCAAATCGTTTCTAATTTCACTGTCCCTCTTTGCTCTCATATATGCTTTTTCAGAACATTATAAGTGCCTTGTGGGGAATTAGAAAGATTCTATCTTGGAATACAACTGTACTATTCACATCACTGAGCTTTACACTGTTCAGTAGAATATGATGTTTAGGAGACCCATTGCTGTTCTTATACTCATAGCCCGCTATAGGCCTCATTTGCCAGATTTTATATAGGAAATGTACGGCTCATTTGCGTAAATGAGTTTTAGCTGACTTTGGTCGAAGGAGCCCAGTGATCCTGGGCCTCTTCGGACTTGTGTGTAGGAAATATATTGCCATATTGACTAGACCTCCTTTCTGCAGAATGGTTTCGGCATCATGGCATTTAAAAGTTGATGAAATGGGCTGTGATTTCCCTGCAATAAATCTCAAAGCCATGGTCCACTCAGCCTAGATAACGGGAATCCTGGGCGTTTGGTACACAGCAAGAAAGTGGTGCGATTCCCTCCCGGGGATTCCCTACATCGTTTGCTAGAATAAAGGAAATATAGATTAACTTGGATGCGGCTGGTACATGAGGAATAAACCTACAGCGCCTCAATTCTTGAAGCTTGCACATGATGGCCTCGAAACATTTTTTTTCTCATAATGATACTATAATCACTTAAAAGTACTGAAAAATGATTACATTGGGAAAATGGAATAGGTTATCCACCCTGCATAGGTGAAGCTGACCACATTACTGGCCCTATAGCAGCAGTATAACTGAAAAAAATTATGTCTGTATATTCAGGGAATACATGTACAATGTACATCTATTTACGTGCCAGACATAGCTTCAGGGAAAATGAAATTTTATATGATTGTTAATAGTCTGTCGTAGATATAATGAATGGTAGCCTAAGGGATATCCTCAGTGGGTATTTTTATTTTAAAGCAACTTTTTACAGCTCGCTTGAACTTGTTTCAATGCATATTTCTCAGGCGGTTATATCAGCTCTATATTACGTATCACAACGTATAAACAAAATTCTGTCACTCATTGATAAGCCCGCCTCCTTCGTCATGTGGAATTCTTTGAGCGGGTGTTCTACCGGATCCTGTACAACCGTATTAGATCCATCACCTACCCAATCTATTATAATATAAACATAAACAAAGAAAGCTTATCGGATTTCACAGGAATAGATTGGTAGGCATCAGTCAAGAAGTCATAAATAAATAAAATGATTTGTGAGATTGATGCATTATTTAGCCCCCCCCCCCGTTTTGTTCATGATTTTCCCCAAGGACAAAATGGGAAACGATCGGTCCAGTGGAACATCTGCTTAAGTTCTGACAGACATTGCTACAGGACCACTCCCACTAGATTGCGTCAAGGGCTTATTTCTGTAAAGTAATTAGGTTTAATAGATGGGCGTCCTACACTATATGACGTAAAGGACCAAGTGAGATGAAATAAATAAGACAAACCCATCTTTATTTGTTAAAGAAAATTATTCCAACCATCAATTGCCATTAGTCATTAATGGAAATGCCATTAATCATGATTTCAATTAATTTGATTAAAGTTTTAGCAAGTTGTATAATCATCCTCCCACCACGTACGTGTCAGGTTATGGCTGTCAAATGGTACAAAATAAACACAATAACAGCGATGGTTAGCATTGATACTGACTGACATGCATGCAACAGATTGAGTAGAGTCTGTCGTGCTGGGAATCATAACAATTATCACGTCAGAACTATCGGTGCCTTTGTAGATGGTCTTCATTATCTCCTAGCATAACCTTTCACACGGGTTTCCACTAATGATGGGTCTCATAATGCTTCACCTGTTTGTGGAAGTTTACATACACTCTCTACGGATCTTTATGAACATTATAAGTCTTTGAAGGCAGGTTCCTTTTTCAATGCAGTATATGTCTCTATGAGCCCCTATCATATATGTGGCCGTCCGTCAATTTTACCTTAATGATATTGTCCGCCCCATCCATATTCTGTTCCCTCCTGCCCTCCTATCCAGCTCTCTGTCTGCCAGTCTGCCTGCCTACCTAATTGGCTATTTGTTTGCCTGGAGGGTGTTGCTCCTATAGTAAAAGGAAGAGCAGGCTAAAAATGCCCTCATTTCCAGTCCTTTCTTTTCATGTAGCTATAACTTGTCCATTTTGTTGCTTACAAGTGGTCATTCAAGTATGGTGCTAAAAAATGCTGCCTTTGAGTTGGTATCTAATGGGGAGAAGTCACTTAGTATAGTACCTTCTCAGTGTGAGTTGTCGTCAGGTAAGAGAGGCATCATAAAAGCCCTTGTTACAGTGTGTGAGACTATGAGGTACCTGATAGTGCAACTCTCTCTGTTCTTAACAAGGCAGGGACTTCTGAGACTGATGTGGTGAGTGCAAGTACTTTGGTGAAGCAGTGCATGACTTGTTTAGAAAAGAGGGCACATACTCACAGCCTCCTCTGTGTTTGTACATTATGATGACCATCAATCCTGAAGCTATACATGAGGCATAACGCCATCCTCAAACTGCATGAAGAGACAGTCCCAAGTCAAGGTGCACGAATATTGACAAATTGCCATAAAGACCTCCTGAGGAGAGGACTATGAGTGGCACGTTATTGGCTGTGAAGTACTTTTAGTATTACTGTCTGCTGTTAATTTCTACCTCCCCTGATGTGGCGGGAAGGCAAAGACAAAAACTTTATCTTGGATAATTTGGCAGCAGATTCAACTCAACTTACAAGTCTGTTACCCAAGTTCCCTTTTGCTTTACAGCTATTGTTCCTGACACTTCTGCTTAAGCAATACACTCCCATGTGTTATAGGTGGCGCTATGATTATGATATGTAGATCTCGAGTATTCGGTTGATCAAGTATCTCTCTCTCCTTATACATGTATGGTCCACCCTGTCTTGGCTTTTCATAGTTTTTACGCTATGCATGTAAGTGAGTGAGTAATAGATGTTTAACGCCATTTCGACACAATTTCACAGAGGAATGTGTCAGTGCCCGCGCATATGTGCACCACACACATCCTGAGGAGATAGGAAAGAGGAGAAATAGACCCTTTTAAGTGGGCTAGGGAGGCCCGCTATGCATGTAAGGAAGTATAGACAGACAGACAGACATAAAGTTAGGCATGTAGACCTCAATACTTCCCACCTCTCAAGTCTTACTATAGCCGTCTATTTTATACCAATGTATCCTCGCACATTTTCAGGACTGAATCAAAAGCATGCAATCATGAATTGTACATGCCCCACTTACGTGTATTATCATATTATGATTATGGTTAATGCATGTGCACTCCTCCAGAAAGGCCAGCACCAATGCACTGCTGACAATGGTGTTACAATATGGAACATCATGAGGGCTATAATGAAAGGTCCTGAAGAATCAAGCAATAAAGGAGAAACATAAACTAATATATAGACCGCAATGCGTGGCCTCAAAAGAGGCCTAGAAATTAGGTAGTACTTATCATGTTTTCTGACTAAGATATTATATTTCTTTTCTTATTGTACATGATTTACTGTCTTCCCAAAAAAAGTTCCAGATGGGGTACGACCTCATTCGGCCGTTATGGCCATTTCCATGGCAACCGCCTCTAAAAACTAGATTTTGCTCTAAAAAATGCATTTTGGTTGCTTAGTGGACTTCCTCCCTACCCCAGGGCAACACAACAATAATTCCATTGAAAAGCTGGTACATGATTTAGGGGGGATAGGTGGTCTTCAAAAGGTCCACTAGGCAGCCAAAAGCAAATCTCAGGTTTCTGTTTCAATACCTCTAACAATCCGTTCTGATTTTTCATCTTTAATATTTGGTATTTTGTAAGGAATCACATTATGAAAGGATGTTTGGTACGAATAAACTGCACATTCTATAGACATAGTACTGGTGGGTTTATTTGTATATTGTTTGCAGGGAGGGGACATTACATTGCTATTTGTTGTTATGATATACTTAAGCACTGCACATATTATATGCAAAGAACACGGTGCTTTGTTCGCCTTAAGCATAATGTATTATGAAAGGATTGATAAATGAATATTCCCACATTAAATAGGCTAAGGGGTGAAACGTTCTAATTGCCCACCAAAAAAGACTTGGAGCTGTAAGTCGATTCATGCAAAGAAGGCAATGTACCATCAATTGATTTTTCTTCTTCTGGAATCACTTATTCATTGCCAATGCATCTATTGACTCTGAATTATAACAACATAAGATATAAAGCTGTAAAAATATCGACTTCTATCCCTTTAAACAGATAAAGGTAGCCTGGCAACTGCTCTTAACCTTGCTATCAGACTCTTTGATCTGAGTGTATATGGAAGCCAAAGGATAGCTGCATTACCAAGCCCATGGAGTGTACTCATCTCTCATCTCCTTCATGTACTAAGCTGCCCTGAGTGGGTGCTATTGCTTAATGTAAGGTTTCCATCTCACTCCTTTGAAGGCCTATCTGCTACTAAAGTACTGCTTAAGGTCAACACACTACCATAAATCATGTTCATTCAACGTTCTGGCACTATTTAAATGTATATTGCCAATAATGATTTCTGTAATAATGATCTACCGGTAATCAGGATTGCTAGCAGCTCAGAATCTTGATCAACCACCAACAAGATGATTTCTCCCCCTTTCACTATCATACGTCCGAAACTGTGGCATCAATTTTTTATTTACATTCATAATGCGGTCTGTAAAAGCCATAAGCTGGCACTATAGACCCAGCAAATGGCTCTGGGAGTACCTCAACCTTGGCTGAACCTGGGTATAGCCGTTTAACCTTAGGTCGAATGAAGTACAGGCCATCTTTTATTTCCCTGGGGTAGCAGAGGCCTAACCATTGCACTATATAGGCAATAAAAGTCAGAAGCAGATGGGTAATGCTGCACCGGTGTGGTCCCTGTAAGACATTGCAATAAATCTGGCATGGCTTTTCATTGGATTTCATCGCGATATTGACAGTCGTTAATACCTGGCTACATGTATACATTAAAACGTCATGATTAACACCATTGACATCTTGTTTTACTACCAAGGCATAATCGATTCACTACAGTGGGAATTATATAAACATAATCATTATAAAACATTGTTTAGTTTTATTCATCATTCTTTTTTTATTTCGTTTTGTGATAACTCAGTTTTCGAAACCTATTGCTGCATTTGGGAAAGACTCCACAAGAACCTGCACAAAATGGTTTTGCTACTATCTGGTGAAACAGGCCCTTCCTTCATTGACGAGGTGGATATCCCTGGAGAGTGATCTCTGTGGTGTGGCAAAGCCATTTATCTTTTTCCCCTTGCCAGACCACCGCGTATGTTTAACACAGGTTCCTGATGATGAGACTAGATAATGTGAACACTAAGATCTCCCAACACCTCACCATCAATTGGAGACATAAAAAGAATGTTCACACCCACTCCAACAATATAAAACCACCCACACTAGTACACTGGATATATACAGAATTTCTTTTCTCTCATACACCATCATGTTAGTCCGATACATCTATGCATGGGTTCAGTCAATGTGGTATATATTACCCAGTATGAAATAAAAGCTTTGTAGGCGTTTCTTTGAAATAGACCTTTCAGGAAGATGTGTTATTCAGGGTCGGGAATTGCTATTTATTTGGTAAGTTCTCGGAAGGCAGCTGTAACACTTAAAAGATGTCATGTCCGGGAATAGTATTGTTGCATGTGATCAGCAGCGGTTTGAAAGCATCAATCTAGCCAGTGCTGCTGACTTCAGGTCCTCAACCTGACAATACGAAAATAGCCAACCTTAAGTGGTCATTTTGAAGACCCAGGGTGGGCAATCCCTAGGCAATTCCCCTCTTAGTATACATTCCGTTCCCAAAGTAGGTTCCACCCATACGGTTAACTTGTGAAGGCTACGGATGTCAAGTTGATGCGCACATACATAATAGATCGACCAGGAGCTCTAGAGGGGGATTTTGTCCCTTACAGAGAGAGCTTTATAAGGGCTGAGTTGTGTCCTGTCCACTTTACTGTAATTACCCATGAGGGGAAGAATTTCCTTGGGGCTTAAACACGTTAAATATTCATCACCTCTCTCTGTTTCTCTTTACAGGAAGAGATACCGCCTCAGTGGGAGCAACTCAGCACATTAGGCGCAGATCCCTGTGAGCGGCTCACTACAAACTAAGGGAGTGATCATTTTTTAACAACAGGGGGGGGCCGGTGGGTTTGAGGGGGGGGTCAGAATTTTTTCAACCCCTTGACCGGGGGGGGTCAGAATTTTTTCAATACCTCTGATGGGGGGGTCAAAATAATTTCACCTGTTTTCGGTGGAAAACCCCGTGCGTTACTATAGGCTAAAAGGGGACGTTCGCGCACGATTTTTGTCCCTTATGGGGGGGGTCGAAAAAATTTTACCCCCTCGGGAGGGGGGGGTCGAAATTTTTTTCGCGCGTCCGCGCGCAAACCCACCAGCCCCCCCCTGTTGTTAAAAAATGATCACTCCCTAAGTCTTCTCTACTGCGACAACACCCGTCTCATCAAAGCCTGGTCTCTGCTACTCGTCTTTCGGAGAGAGATCCTGCTCTAGGATGGTCAGCTCTCGTTTAGACACTTGACTTCTGATTTAAAGGCTTTAAGTACAGCGGACAGCACTACCACCCACCACGCCATCACACCGGCAGCTGCTGACACAGGGGAACACAGGGTAGTGATACCACTGATGGAGTGGACAGGTGAATATAGTGAGCAGATTAGGTGGAATGCAGTGGGCAAATTGATGAACAAGTAAGGAGTGAGGGTGGGGAACAAGAGAAGGGAGTAGGCGGGGTGAGAGTTACATATTGAAGGGAAAGAGAAAGATACAGGAGGTCAATAGAACATAACAGAGGGGATTTGCATCGAGCGTAACAATAGAGTGTGAGAAGGGATGGATCGGGTTTTAGAATCAACATGGGGAAAGTAGGATAGGGTTTAGAAAACACAATACTATAGGAGCAATGATAGGTATACTCCTCCACAGCACGATGACCTGATAAAAGACATAACTGCTCATATGTGTACATAGGAGCTAATGGATATAGCCCTTGGGCAGTAGGTCTGGCAACAGTGGCTGAAAGCAGTGGCAGAGGTGGCTGGGGTCTAGAACTTGTAGGAGTGTTATGTGACCCTCCTGCAGGAAGCCGTGTAGAGAGAGGGGGTGGATCCAGTTAGAGATCCTGCCTACCAGGAATGTGTTGCCGCCGGAAGCCAGCCAAGCCTAGAAGTGTTGTTGTTGCCCCTGAGCAGCCTTGAACTCTCCACTAGGTAGATAGAGTGAGATAGTACACGTGGGTAGTAGGGCAAAGGAGGAAGTAGGTGAGAGGTGGGCCCCAGTCTCAATAGTTGAGCAGTTGAGGTATATACAGGTGTATCTGTGGGCGATATGGGCCAGGTGGGTAGGTAGTAGGAGGGGCTTTTGGGGCTGGAGATACACATACGTGCGGACAGCTACTGATAGTACTATCTTCGCCAGGTAGGAGTGGTGTGGTGAGGGACTGTGATGTATGGAAGGTAGGGTAGCCCACCACACGACAGCAACACATGAACACAGTGTTTGTGTTCTAAACACTGCCAAGTCGCACAAGACTAGGATGCCAGAGAGCAACTTGGAAGCAGCCTGAAGAGATTATGGTTATTTTTGACCCACCCTTGTACCCCAATACCTCCATCCTCCATACTTTCTCCTCTCTCAATCCTTTCTCCCTATAATCAATCTGCGTTCACAGCTCACCCGCTGTGGCATCGTATTAAAAGTCTGAGTGATAATAGGGGAAGTGTTAGCAGAAGTGATAATTTCCTCCCTCAATGAGCCAGAACCATGACGGAACGCAGGGAGTATTTTTCTTCTAAACTCAGCAAAATGTCAGAGGATAAAAAACTACCGCGGCGCAAAAAGAAGCCGCATCACAGTCAGTCGTCATCTCTACTACGTGCCACTATAATGGAATATGGCATTTATGATAAGGAGGTAGATGCCTATAAGACGCAGTTTGTTCAACTGTTTGACTTTATTGAGGCTTGGAAGCGTTCAAGCAGTGCAGGAGAGAACAACAATACCATTAATAGCAACCAAGATAAAGCCTCCCCTCCGAGGGACAGCTCAAACCATGGTAACAATGGAAAGGACACTCCTCCTAGTCAGAAACACAATGGCAATAATGTCAACCTCCAGCTTGATGCCCTGCCACTTAAACCGTATGGGCGGGGTTTAAGTTTGGAGGAAGAACTGGACTTCCGGTTACAGCGGATGACCACCATTGCCAATGACCTAAAGGTCAATGTGAACAAGGAAAAGGACAGACGCTCAATGCTGCTCAATGAAGTCACGGATTGCAGGGAGCGGTCAGTACAGGTGCTCAATGACATGACATTACACTTTCACAGGGAGACAGAGCTGCTCCAGCATCGGTTACTAGAAATGGACAGTGCTATAGATGAGCTGGAGCAGGATAAGCATTCCATGAAGCTAGCCTATGAGGAAATGGTGCAACATGCGAATAAGACAGTGGAAGCAATGGAACAGGACCTACTAACTGCAGAGGGCAGGGCTAAAAGTAAGTATAAATCAATCCATCATGCCTTTTTACTCAGTAGTACCGTTGGATTCTATTGAATTGATAAGATGCCAGCGAACAGATGACATTAAGTAAGTATTTGGCATAAGCAGCTATAGCATATGGACCATCAGGTGGCATCGGTAGTTTTCAGATAGCATTGGTAGTGATATCAGATAACAGCAGCCACTAGAAGGCATTGGTAGTTACTGGTATAGTAGATAGCCTCCTAGTTCATGTATTAGCAGTCTGTCTGTTGATGCCACCATGGAGGCTATACCTCTAGGAGACCACTGGCAGTCTTGAGAAAGCATCGGGGGCACTTAGAAGGCAGATGACAATGCTACATCATACAGTATTAGGAAAGGCCCATTTCCTAATACTGGTAATAGTTTGATAGCGTCGATAGAGGTAGCAACAGCCATCTCCTCTGATTGATATCGTGAAAGCATTTTTTTTCAACTCACTTTGCAATTCTTCATTGCATCCATAATATTCTGCCACATACTTAATGCTCTAGATATAGGGAGAAATAGGTTGGCTGTCCTGCCGACGCTCCCACACTCACTCCTAGGTACGATGGGACAGGCTCGAGTCAGTCTACACCATGGGCGTTTACTAGTTACCAAATTGAGTCTGCATAGTTATTCCAAAATAGATACAAAACGGCAAGGCAGCTATTGGTCGACATCCAGTGTTAGCTGGTGCCCGCAGTGGCTATGATGTGATGTTGTAAGAAGCATCCTATAGTAACCAGCGAAAGTGACCCAATGTAAACTGCAATGTCGTGTGTGGGAGGTGGTAGAAGGGCAGGGAAACTGATAGTTGTAAGAAACTGCAATGTTTTTGCCTGAGACTGAACTTAGGTTGAATCACAGCGCCGTAGGTGCTGGTTTATATACTAAAGAGAGGGTGTGACACTCTAGGACTGATGCTGCCCTCTGGCAGCTCTATTCCTATGCATAGCCATTGGTGACAGAGGTGAGGGGGGACTTTGGCAAAGTCCCCCTCACCTCTGGCATCCATGGCTATATGTATAGGAAGTAGTTCAAAGGGTATCTGCCAGAGGGCAGCAAAGGCCCTTGAGTGGCCAACCCTCTCTTAGTATATGGATAACACATACACAGACTCAACTTGGGAATTAGTACACGCCCATGATCTACACATAGGGAGAGATCAAGCGTTGATAGTGGAAACCTTTCAATGTTAACCATGAATAATAAAACATATCGGATGCAACAGCATGCTAAAAGCGCCTATAACCGATAACAGCCAAGTGGAAGTTGATAGATATATACACAGAAAGATTACACCAGGGCCGTAACATGCTGGCGTTTTATCTGTCACCGAAGGTGAAAGCATGAAGATGAAAAAGGGTTTTTATATCTTTGGTTAACAGTTCTCTGAGGAAGCTGTGTAGAATATAGCTGGTGGTGTTAGTCCCCACCCCACCCCCATCTCGCTGTCTCTGTCTATCTCTCTGACGCTTTCCTTCTCTGTCGGATTCTGTCTGCCTGCCTACTCAAATATTGTACATGTGGCTATCGGGTTAGTTAGTGGCAGGGGAGCTGCAGGGGGGAGTTCAGTGGCAGGGGGTGTGGGGGATGCATCCACGCTTTTTTCAGATTTCACTATAGATTATCTTGAAATGTAGTAGAGTTTGACAGTTCACGCCAACACCTTTTCAGCTGCTTTGCACCCCCCCCCCCCATCACAGTAGTTTCAACCAGGAGAGAACAGAATCAGACTGAGAAGGGAGCAGGTGGGTGTTGACCCAAATAGTGCAATTTCATGCCTATTTGATGCTTGTAATATACAACTAGATGTCTGTAACCCTCTGAAGGCCTCCCACCGATGTTAGCGTAACACATGCGATAATCTATACTTCTATCAGTATCCCTCTCAGAGATATGAAGTACCTACTTAGGATTAGTTTCACATAATGCAGTTGAGGAATTGAGTTTGTTGTGATTACCTAAACTTATACATATACAGTTGGCATAAACTCAGATGGTACCAGCCAGGCTGACAATTCCTGGTTAGTATTATATCCAAAGGTTTGATGTTGCTGGCAAGGGAATAATTACTTCTTGATATGAAATGTCAACATATTTTGCCCACCTCGTTCTAGAGCCCTGCATTCCCCACTAGTGCATTACATGTTTGAATGTTCTCCAGAGAGATCCACATGGTGATAGGGAGTCTTTTTTTTTAATACCCTTGATGGATAAAAGCAGATCATGGTAGAAGTGAGCTAGAAAGCAGTGTACTGTCAATTAGATGTAGCTGAAAACAGCAGTATATATATATATATATATATATATATATATATATATATATATATATACACACATATATATATACACACATATATATATATATATATATATATACATACATATATATATGGTCAGGTCGTCAGAAAGTGTAAGATTTTGAGCTTTTGTGAAGGGACATCCCCTCAGCTCAGAAAACCAAAAAATACCGACTTAGGACATCCAGTTCCATTTTTATTGCTTGTTTTGTGTCATGTAACGTCCGGTACCAAAATGATGAAATATGGAGGTAATTAAAGTTGCTGTCAGTAATATAGAATGTCCCGTTATGCATAGCAAACACATGCAATAGCAAGGCCAATATGTCTATTATTGATTTCAATTACGAAATGGAACAAAATTTGAGTTATGCATGCACAGTAGACTGCCTCTTACATGATGATAAAAGTACCAGACTTTTATCAGAATTATTTCACATAAGCTGTTCTCACATGGAGACAAATGGTGATAGACACACAATTTTTTCACCAGTAGGGGATAATAGGTCCCTTTATATAGGTAATAACAAAAATGTTGAAGCTTTATTTTTCCATGTCATATAACTGATTTAGATTTAGGTACCGGACATTACAAATTACAGATTTCCATTTTCAAAGACACATGGTGAAAAATTCTCATTCAGTAACATGTCCAAACCTCATGGAAATGATACCTATATTCATATTCAATATAAAAAATAACTTTGGGATACTCCAGATGTTCTTTATTCAATACAGTACACTTGTAAAAAATACAAAAAGTCAAAAAAGAACAAATTTGGCAATTTTTTTCAATTTGGCAGGCTACAAGTCTGCGAGTTTTTGATGCATGACTACAAATCAACATCTTTCTGATAGCCCTAAGTGTCCTCTATCAAATGAGTCTATGTAAGACAAGATTGGTTCACAACTTTCTTCTCCAGAGCCATAAGAGTCCAAAATGACCCCAAAACACAAAATCTACTGCTTTCTGGTGACCTGACCCATATATATATATATATATATATATATATATATATATATATATATATATATATATATATGGAAATTGATAACAGCACATATAGGGAAGCTATAGGACTATAGCTCCCTATACAAGGAGTCCAAATCCTTCTTTCTACACTGTTAGTAGTAGCCAGGGTTATTTTACAGCAAAAACCCTTGGCAACTTTGGTTCCAATACATTTTGCTGTAAATCTACAAGAGGTGAGTTGCTGTAATTCTACAATACAATCCACAGTAATCATACAGTAACAGCCACTGTAACCATACAGCAAGATTATTCAGATCTACAGAAACATATGTAGTAAATTAACCGGAAAATATGTTGTGGAATAACAAAAATATGTCTTGTAAAATAACAGTGATATTTTCTGTAAATGAACAGCAAGTTTTGCTGTAAATTAACAGCAGAAAATACTGTAAATTCATAGAAACTTTTGCTGGCAACTGAGGTTCCAGCAACTATTGCTGTAAATTTACAGAAGCTATGAGTGTAGAATTACAGCCAGAGGTGCTGTTAATCTACAAGAACTGTATTGTATAGTATGTATAGGCACTGCTGTATATACTCTACCAGTGAGGTGAGTCCATGACATAATCCCAATAATATTTTTATGTGTGCACTCTGGTCAGGCATTGATGCTATAAACCATGCATGCCTGATGAAGACAAGAAAGTCTCCAATCCCAGTGAAGTGCCATCACTGAGAGAGAGAGAAGTAGGCAACCGTCTCTCAAACCATTTCATGGTCAGTCAGTTTTAACACTGGACTAACCGAAAGGCAGGTAGGCCTATGTTAGCTTCAAGTTCAGAGTCCAGGCACTTGTATGTACAATTTAGACACAGGTGTGGTGTCTTTGGTGTATCCCAGCAAATCTGTGTCAACTTTTGTCATGCTGCGCCAGCCCTCATGCAATGCGCTGGTAGGAATCGACGCATGGGTGATCACGGACCATGACAAAATATGACGCATGTGTGAACATCCCAGCCAAATTTGTGAAGTTGAGTCAACATGCATGAACCTTCACCAACAATGACACATGATGACACATGTGTCATCACACATTATCACACACACTGACACATGGGTCATGACACAGTATCACATATATTGTCACACAGACTAATTTGTGGGTAGGGGATAGGCAGGGAGGGGGGTGGAGGTGGTTGTGGATTTCTGATATTTCATAACTTTATTAACATCAATTCAGCTGTTTATGCTGGTTCCCATCATGACATGTGTTGCCCACTTTGCTTGAAATTGGATAGATATTGTGTCAGTTGTTTGAGTTGAAGTTTCCTTGTATCATTCATGGGAATACCTGTTTAAATGAAAACAAAAGGTCGTAAACAAACAAAATTAATAGCAGCAATCTTATTTTGAAATCCAAGGTGATAAATAATGACCACTCCCATATGGCAGCCTGAATCCCCCAAAGTTTCCCTGAGCCTTGCTCACATAGAAAGTTCTACATTAATTTGGGGTGTTGAAACAATCACCTGAATTCAGCAACAAGATAGATGTTCAGGGATTGTAGATAATATCAATGTGTTACTGTAGAAATGCGTATTACATAGGATATCAAGTCAAATCAATCCAGAACTGTGTGACCACCTACCACAAGATCTGTTCTCCATGGCTGCCTCTGACTGACTGTTTTGAAAGCAGGAGGAGAACAAAGGAAAGGGAGGGCAATTTGAAATGGACCAATCAAAACACAGAATACTACATAGCGTGTCATGGTGGGTGAGAGTTGGCAAATCTTGACATCTAACATCTCCTCACACAGTCTGTCATGCTAATGTTGGACAAAGCACCTACCCCTATTATCACTCAATACAGAATTTTTTATCCAGCCTATGAAGAATTCCTGTATATTTGCTCTAATCAGCTGTGACCTAGCTGATCTCTAGACATTAAATCTTCATATCCTACCAAACCAGGACAAACAGATACCTAGATATCATGTAAAACATAGGCAATTCCAATCCAGTGCTATGTCCCATAGGCAAAAAAAATGAGCTATTATGTCTAATATATGCACTAAATCACATACACTTGGCTATCATTATGTTCCCCATTCATATATATTTTATGCCATGTAGGAAAGGAACTTGCTCTGTGCAGCATAAACTCTCATATTGACATTTACTCAATAGGCCCACTCTGCAAAGTACAAGCCATGAGAATCCATACAGTTTTCATAGTCTCTTATTGTTGAAGCCTTGGTGAAGAAAAGTCATGCTAGGTGAGAGTTGACAAGTATTGACACATGTTGACATGTGCTCACCCTGTTCCCTTCACATCTTTATTGAAGTAAGTGAAGACATGTGAAGCTGCATGAGAGTTGACAAGTATTGACACATGCTCACCCAGTTCCCCTCATATCTTTATAGAAATGAGTGAAGATATGCAAAGCTGTCTGAGAGTTGACAATTATTGACACATGTTGACACTTGCTCACCCAGTTCCCATCACATCTTTATGGAAATGAGTGAAGACATGTGAAGCTGTGTGAGAGTTGACAAGTATTGACACATGTTGACACATGCTCTCTCAAGTCTTACTTAAGTAAGTGAAGGGTTGTCAAGCTGAGTGAGAGTTGACATTGTATCACACAAGATGACATAATTCGTTATCACTCAATGTACTCACACATTGCTCACCCAGCATGCCTCATATTCACTCAGATTTGCTGGGATATTTCTGGTTGTTCCTAGTTTCTTCTCAGATAACTCTATACATTATCTTTTGTGCACAATGTTAGATTGAACCCATTGAGGTTATTATTGTATTACAATTAATTGATAAGCTCTGGGAACATTATTGGATTGAGATGGCACTATAAGCATATACATGGTGGATACTGCTGTCCCCCAGTAGCAGGACCTAGAGTTAGGTAAAGTCTTTATGGGTCACTCTCAGGGGCGTATGAAGCAAATTTTTATTGGGGGGGCCCAGGGGTCTCGGTTGGGGGGGACTGCTATATTTTTATATAGGCTTATATAGGGAACCTCCACATTATTGGGGGTCCCAGGCCCCCCTGCCCCCCCCTTTTCCTACGCCCCTGACTCTGATGCAGAGTGACTGGCTCACAGTACATTATGTGTCTACAGGTAGAAGAGAAGCTTGTTACTAAACAGTGACAGTCAGTGTATTTGAGAATACAGCTCTTTCCCCTGTTGATTTACATAGAACAACCCTGTTATATAACCCCAACTCTTTACAGTGTATGCTATTATATGATTATATTTTATTCTCAGAAACGTGATTGCCCATTTAAGCACAGGATGTGTGTTAATGCAGGGATGGTCCCAGCCTAAGACCCCCAAAACAGTGAATGACCTCAAATACCAGCATCTATTGAGGCAAAGGGGTAATGGCCAGTTCTAATTCATGAGCACAGGTGTGCTTAAATGGGCAATGATGCCAGTGTAATTGGTGAACATTATTTTGTGAACAGGCAAACAGGATCATCTATTGTCTAAGTAGGACGCCTCGTTTAATGTGCTCATGTTTTCAGCCAATAATTGCTTCATTCTGTCTATTCTCACCTTGATGGATCCTCTGTCATGAAAGCTATAGTCACGAACGGAACCCTCAGTATGTCTGGCTGAGAATTATGGACAGAAATGTTAAAAATCTACTAGTTTGTAATATACACCCAATCAATAAATGGTACTTATCATGGCATGTAGACTAATCATGATATAGGCTGCATGTATAAATGAGTGTAGCCTACAGGGATAAGGTGAAGTGAACAAGATAGGCATTTTTTTAGACCAATCAATGAGGGAAACCAATGAACTGAGCGGTACTTTCTTGCACATTCTAGGGTAGAGGTACCCTGAGTCGGACAGACACCTAAAGTCGGACAACTTTTGCATTGAATTACATAATAGATATAAAAAATTTAGCTATCATTTGAATTAGACATGAAAACTCAGGTATCATACTCTCTAACAAATGAAGAATAACATGTAAAACCCCTGTTATACATGGTTTTACAACTGTACAAACCCACAGTGTTTTTGTTATATTCTGAGGATGAAAAATGGTGAGCAAATGGAGATCCTGGTTTTATTTGTCAATTTGTCATGTCTTAACCTCCAATTTTATAAGATTTCTATACATGTCAAAGGCAATATACACATTTTTGCTAATAATTTGACTTGACAAACCTGAATACATCCCTCATGTTACAGTATGGAAGTTATTCTTCTATGACCTTCAGATTACACCTACAGTCGGACACCAATTACACCCCACCTGGGACACAATTATATCATGATTTCAATACTTATATAATAGACATTTCATTACAAACAGAATCTGTCATGATATACCTGTACTCCTAGATCTGAATATGTGTTTGGTTTACCTACTATCTAACACCTAAACTTAATCACTACTCAGTCTGCCCATAGAAGTCATGCTCATCTGGGCCTGTAGACTGATCTGTTATAAGTATGCAAAATTAAACATCTAAGTATGCTGGAGAAGAGTATTGTATTAGCTTGGATTCCTTAGTGTTATATGCTATGTACCTTTATGGAATATTTCAGAAACAATGACCCATTGTGTCTGTATAAATTAGATAACATAGTGTCTGACTCTAGGGTCACCTCTGGCATGAGCTCTCTGACTTGAGGTGCAATTTGATGTTTTGGAGACTAAATATGTACAGCTCATTTATGCATAAGTATTGGAGGGTTTCATCAAAACCTCTTCAAGGATTTTGAGGGTAAAGTATCATGTATCAACTGGTGAAATGGAAAGTAGAATTCAACACTTTTAAAGGTACAAGATTTGACCACCAAATATGGCCACCTCCTGTGTGGTCAGGAGCGTCCGAAATGGGTGGCTCTACCCTACCTCAATCAAAGTTGCCCAATGTGTAGCAATGAGACCTGGAGGTTAATTCAAAAGGCTCTGCCACCGCTACCTATGCGATGTTAGCGTAGGCACATCTCATACCATCTCATAAGACCTACACTAAATTTTCTAGTGGTGTTAGGCCATTCAGGAATAGCAAGTACTATGCAGTCCTTCACTATTCCAGTTCCAGTACTAACACCACCGCTTATGTTACTCTGAGAAAGGATAGTGGTTTCCCCTGAGTGCAAGTGCACCTGTGAGGGGACATTCCTGCTCTCAAGAATGGATGCACCTGCTGAGAGTCCTTGAGGACTCTTAAGTCTACTCATGCGTTAAGGGCATAGTATCATCATGCTTCCCTTTTCTCATACAGACAGTGTGGATTCATGTGTAGGATAGATGCACCACAGTGGGTGAGAAAGCTCTCCTGGCAGAGTGTGTGTTTTGCCGGGTTTTAACAGCACAGCTGGTTTTGACCGCTCTGGTTATTGACCGCGTCCCACCGCCAGGAAATGACCGCGCACCACGTTTTGACCTTGCCCGACTGCCAGGAAATGACCATGCACCATTTCTTTAGCCTTATCAGTTCATTACATAACTCAGTGATAACACCAGCTGTAGGATGGTCAGTGCAAAAGATATATCATATTGTCACATTTTGCCGCTGGGCCTTGAATAGGCACCTCCCATGAATAACGAATAAGGAGTATTGAATGGACAAACGGTGGGCTTTGAATAAGCCTTATTCATTGAAACAACTTGCATAATTTTTGCCATATTTTATTACCTATTTTCTACAGGAAGGAGGCATTTAACCAATACCAAACTACCATCAATATTTAGGGTAATAATAGTACTTTTTAGTGATAGCTACCATTAGGTGGTCCTACCTATCCCTCTGACCCAAAATTGCTGTCAAAAAGCAGCAAAATTCATTTTTTTACCCTTTTGAAGCAGCCATAGTGGATCCCCACTTTGGTGCAGGTACTCCATCTACATGTTTATGTCATTTGGAATGAAAAATGATTGAAGTAATGGTTGATGCCATAATTTATCAAAAATGGCTCTCGGAGAAGAAAAACTAGCGACTGTTGACCCTATGCTACAAAACAAAGTCTTATAAGGGCCAATATCTCAGGAACCAATGGGAGTTGGAAGCTACAATTTTGCATGTGGTCATAACCTATATACATCTCAATTAGAAGAGAAATAATCCAGATCTGATGGGGTTTTGCGGGGAAAGTTTTCAAAATCTGTCCATATATAATGGAATGACCCATATGCAAAGATGGAGCCCTAGTATGCTTCATAGAAGCAGAATAATAATTTAATGTAGGTTTTTCTATTAAATGTTCCCAATACTCCTTTGTCATGGTACAGTGGTAGAAAGGGATTGGGGAAGCCCTGAAATGGCTGCAGGTTTTTGAATATTAAAAAATCTATTGAATAGAACCAAAGTTATGATATTCTTAATTTTTTCTCTCACATATGCAAAGTCTAGGTTTGCCTTATACATCAGGTACCCTTTATACATGGGGTATTATGGTATCTTAAAACCCATTGTATGGTCATTTCCTGGCAGTTGGGTTGAATGGACCTGGTGTGCGGTCATTTCCCGGCAGTGGGGCGTGGTCAAAACCCGGTGCGTGGTCATAACCTGGTGTGTGGTCAAAACCCGGAGAAAGAGTGTGAGGTCTCGTTTTCAGATAGATACAGCACAGTATGTGAAGACCCTGCTGGCAGAATGTGGGGTGTCTTTTCTTTAGATAGATACAGCAGAGTATATGAAGGCTCTACTGGCAGAATGTGCGGTCTCGTTTACAGATACATCACACTATTTGAAGGCTCTGCTGGCAGAGTGTGAGGACTCCTTTTCAGACAGATGCAGCACAGTTTGTGAAGGCTCTGCTGGCAGAGTATGAGGTCTCTTTTACAGATACAGCAGAGTATGTGAAGGCTCAACTGGAAGAGTGTGAGGTCTCATTTACAGATACTGCACAAGCTACTGCTGTCAGAGTGTGCGGTCTCGTTCACAGATACATCACAGTATTTAAGAAGGTGCTAGTTGTAGAGTGTGAGGTGGGAAGCGATATTCGCACAGGATGCCCGTGAGAATAACCCTCTTATCCACACGGGATATTCTAGGACATATGACTTGGGAAATTCTGGGAAATAGGACTGGAAAAGGAAGTTCTATGAAATGGGACTGCATTAGAAACTTTGGGAAACAAGACTGATCACGTTATTTGGGAAACGGGATATGTTCAGCTCAGGGTAAAGGCACCCTGATTCACATGAAGGTCCTGTCTCTGAGATATAATTATGTCTAGTCCCGTGTCCCAAATAGCTTGTATTATGTAATGTCCTGTGTCTAAAATTTCCTCTTTTCTGAAATGTCCTGTCTCAAATTTCCTTGTGTTGTCCGTTTCTGAAATGTCCTGTTTGCTAGAAAAGCTCGTGCGAATAAGGATCTTATTTGCACGGGATTCCCGTGAGGATAACATCGGCCGTGTGAGGTCCTGTTTTCAGACAGATCTACCTATATACAGCACAGTATGAAAAGGTGCTGCTGGCAGAGTGTGAGGTCTCATTTACATACAGATACAGCACAGTATGTGAATGCCCTGCTGGCAGAGTATGGGGTATTGTTACAGATATATACTGGGTAGCGTGGATGGCGGCTGCTTGATAGAGGTTCTGCAAAGAGCCAACACTGGACGTAATCCCACACTTGACGTCATAGGCTCAGTCTCTTCATCCAGAGGGCGCAGTAAACTAATGGGTCTACACCACAGCAAACAAACATCTGTCACTTGAAGTGGAGTTGGCACAAGAAAAGCTCAGGGATGTTTCTCTATCACCACTACATTTATAGGAATTCATTGCTATCGTTTATAGTTGACTGACTTTTTTTCCCATTCATTAGATTCATCATTCATTCATCTGCCTATTGTTTCATTGAGTTTGAGTTTTAACAAGTTTATTGGCAGAAATCATACATGTACGTTTTTCAGATCGGCCAAAACACGGCAACAGGAAAGAAATAGTGTAGCGCTCAATCAGGTTGTACAAAGTTACATCAGGCAGACATCTTTTGGGTGTAGATCATTACGATATTACTAAAGACATAACTAAAGCCTCTTAGGGGCTGTATGTATCACCATTGATCACATCAACAACTTAAACATGACTTGTTGGTCCTTATCATTTCCAGAGAGTTATCATTACATACAGTGAAAGTTGAAACACAATGAACACGGGACGAAGCAACATCGATCAAAGCCCCTTTTGAATAATGCATATTTATTAAACTGTCTCGCCCAATTAATAATATTTATCATTCTAACTTTACTATTTATAAGCCTGATGTTTGCTGTTAGGTTAGAACCTAAGACCTCAGTGATACATATATGTACGAAGCATTAGTTTATACTGAAATTGAATATCAGAGATATCTTGCTCTAACTTAAGGTCAAAAAGTATCTTAATTACTTTCATGTTAGCATGATTTGATAGGCTATTATCAATTTAAAGGATTTTGACATACAATGTAAATTAATGAAAGAGTTATCATTTTAAAATTATTTTGGGGTAAAGCAGCACGCTTATCTAGTGCAGCTGATGGCATCCCAACGAGCAAAGTGCATCCCACTGTAGGGCTACAATATCTTATGGTGTTTATACGTTTCCTCTGACAAAGTTCACCAAAGGCTTCCAAAGTACGATAACATGAAAGTAGAGCAATGTAATTGGGTCAACTTAGAAAGAAGCTCTAGTTAAATTGAATCAAGGGAATAGAGTCACCAAATGATCTTCCCCTTTGAAGATTCTGTAAAACATCAATTTCTAAATCACCTTGATTCAACGCAAACCAACTTTGACAGAGCCCTGTTATGTTGGCGCATGTGCACTACACACAAAACGATTAAATATAAGTGAACTGATCACCTACACTGCCCATCACATTAAATCATTTCCATCTACAGTGAAGCTAAAGGGTATCAGTCATATTTGCCTTCTTTTTTTTGTTTTGATGTGATTAACTAATTTCATACTAATTGAATTGACTCCCCGACAGCTAAATAAGCAGGTACTGGAAGGCAGCTGGTCCCACGCACAGTTTCCAACACAACCTGCAGTAACCTCTTCAGAAGGCAGGATGAGCAAGGTGACAGGCAATCTCCCGTACTGTGAGGGATTAGTAGCAATGAATGTATTGTATCAGAACACCTGCCACACTTTTGGGGTTGGTGTTAGAGTAAGGATGTACAGATAGAGGGAGACAGAGAGAAGGGGGAGGGGTAGAGACTTAGAGACAGGAGAGGTTAAAGGGAAAGAGGGTGAAGGTGAGGACGAGAGAGGGGGATGGATGGGTGGTACATATTATTGTGCAACGGCCAACAAAATCCCAAAAGACGGAGACCAAACATCCCAATTATACCTAATTTGAGGCTGCTGAATCTGAAAATGAGGTTAAAAAATTGCCCATTGGATCTCAGTTCTGAGATATCCATAGGATGACATATATACAAGAAATCCCCTGCTGGCACTACGTTCACCTATAATGTAGTTCATTGAAGTACAACCACTTTCTTATGTCATGCCTGGCATTTGTCTGGGTAATATCAATACCTTTGACACTCATCATCATAAATCATATTTCACCCAAAAGTCAAGATGTATGTATTTCCACACCGAATAGCCTCAATTTCATGTACATTACATTATAACTACAAATTTTGAGGTTATATTGCTTCATTTTGGTATAATGTGATTAAAGTGATAGTAATTTGATATTATAACCAAAAATAGGCTGCATAGTAAATAGAAGCCTTGGCTTGCTCTCAAAGCAGGCATAACAGGATTTCTGAGGGCTGGTGTATACAGAGTGTGGATACACTGCTGAGCACCTATCAGAAACTCAAATGCATAAATTCCTTGAAGATCCACTTTCTGCATCTAACCTTGCGTTATCCCCCAGAAAACTTTGGCTTGGTAAGAGACAAACATGGGTAGAGGTTACAACAAGAAGACACAGAGATGGAAAATGCTACCAAAGATCGTGGTTACGTTCTCTGCTAGCAGGCTACTGAAGGGGTCTGAGGTGCTAATGAGCCCAACATTGTGTACAAGAGACAGGCAAAACAGTCCTGAACATGTGCTGACTGACTAACACTTTGAGCTTATCTACTACTTTTATGGCAGATAACAAAGTAAAATGATGAGTAATCCAATAGATATGGGTTTGGAAATGGCAATCAAAGATAAATTAATGATAATTGATGTAAAATCTGGTGTTTGCATAGTTTACACTAACATGAATTGGGCTACTGAGGACAAAAATTAGCTATTCTAGGGTAGTATGGGTAGCAGCAAAAAAAAGGATGTTGTTTTTGAATTCCCCAGGTCAAGATACATAGGAATTAGTGGGTTTCAGCTCCGTTTTTTTCGGAAAGTGTAAATTTGTTGCAGTGTTCTATCCAATTCCCCAAAATACATGCAGTAGGCCTACAGATGACACAGACGTTTTACTGATTGGTAGTTACGAAAATTCCATAATTATGTGATTACCCAACAGCTATATTCAGCACAAATTTTGACCATGCTGTTCATGGACAATCTGGTTAGACTCAGGAGAATGGGTAGAGGTAATAGGAAAGAAGGTATAATACGAGGGTCCTGGTAATACCTATTGTGAGGAATGAATGGACATGTGATATAGATCACAAGTAACTCAGGTTTGCAAAACAGAACATGGTTGTCCCACTGGGGGTTGTCCCCATGGAGGTTGTCCCACTGGGGGTTGTCTCAGGGAGAGGTAGGGTCTGGCTCATGATTGAATGATTGCAAGTCACAATACATAGACTCAACCTTATGCATGCCCTAAATCAGTGTATAATTTTGTACACAAATCCTCTTCTTTTTTAAAAACAGGTTACATCCTATATCTAAATGAATCTATATTGAGTTATAATTAGGGGGCCTCACTGGTAATTGCGTCATTCTGAAGATATAGGTACCAGATTAGGCCTGTTTCTAGCGCTGTTTATCCTATATCTTTGCCTGATTGTATGAAGTTTTGATATTTTCAGGGTAGTTTTGATTATTTGGTGCACGATTGTGCAAAGAATCATGACATTAAACGTTTGCAGAAACGTTTGTGCTTTTTCAGCGGTCACCTTCACTTAAAGGTTGTTGAGTTAGCTATCATGTGTTTAAAATATTTCATTTTTCTTAATTTCAGTCTTGGAGGAGGAAATGAAGTCAGTTAAACTGTCCTACAAATCTGTAGAACAGGAAAATGCTGTTTTTCGAGAAGAGGCGGAGGAGCTGCATAATAAAGTAAAGGACTTGACAATGAAGGTAACATATCTTATGATGATAATAATAAGCATTCATGGAAGATGAGTGAGTAGCTGAGGAGAAAGGTACCTCCCTGTTGGATTTTAATACTGTTTTCGACCACTGCAATTAGGGTAAAGTGACCATGAGTCGTCCACCTGGGCCATCTTAGCACCTACTAGTTAGTCTAGGATCTTTGTAATAGTAGGAAAACTTGCAGGGGTCATCTAAAATGGATATAAATATTACCCAGATGTCTTACTCTTTCCATCCAGCAATGTTACAACTTTCATACCCATAGTCATGGAGCTCTTTGAGCACCCATTATTCAATAGATGTGAATTTTCTTTCATCAGTACCATTGAGTCGGCCACTGTGGTACCTTGAGTCAGCCACATCATAAAATGACTCAACTAATTCATAGTAAAGAGTGTGCTTTTGAAGCAAAACAAGGAAAACATTTATTCCCGGCTGAGAAATCTTGGTCAGAGTGTTTCTGGAATGATTTTACTAATTATAATGCTGATTAATACCATTCCTTGGGTAAACATAAATTATAGCAAACTCATCCCCATTTATCAGCTGTCCGTCATTTCAAAGTGGCTGTCAATCTATCAGAAGACCTCTCTACCTAATTGGTAGAATATAGTTGATTTTGTTGAAAAATGATGGATAGTGCTAGATTCACTTTCCCAAAGATGGAAGGATAGCAGGTGCTACAGCTCAACATATTCTAGCAGTGTAAATAACTTAGAACCCAATGAAATGGTCACTACTAAGTTCATTTTGGACCAAAAAGCAATAGTGGCCAACTCAAGGTACTTGTATAGTGACCGACTCAAGGTACATGTACTGCTCAAAGACACCTTTTGTCAGTCTTATCATACCACAAGTTAACTTCTATACAGCAGATTGTTGACTTTTGTACTGAACACTATAAAAGGAATAATTTCAAGTTAAATGATGTTTGACAGAGTATGAATGCAATGCTTTTTTCCAAGTTTAGTTAGGTTTAACTCTGTTACTTGGTCAATATCACATTATCACTTATCTATCATTTTGTTGCTGGAAAATCATCAGAAACCTATATCTGACTTCAAGAATAATTTACAAACTGTAGTGTCATCTAGAGCTCCTGAAAGGTCCTAAACTTATATTCCAAAAGATGCTAAGATAGCTTATAGCATATCTTGCCATATAGCACCAGTGCAAATAGCTTAGAATCCACTAATATATTCATTAACACATTTATTTTGGGCCCAAAACCAAGCAAAATGGCCGACTCAAGGTACCTGGACGACTCAAGGTCACTCTACCCTAACAAAATTCTGAAATGCCCAAAATCTTTCTATATCATACCTTTTATGCAGAAAAGGATTTTTCTGTATCTGGAACGCTTAGAGCCAAAACAAGGAAAATAATATGTGGGTTGTTATGAAAAAATGGTAGGTTCTCATGGTTACAAATATCACATCCAAAAAGAAAGAAAAATGTAGGTTATTTATTGACTCATGATTTCATATATCATTATGAGATTATATATACTGGTACATAAACAATGAGAGATAGGGCTTATTGGGTGTAGAGAAATACATTCAAGGTAATGAAGCAATTTTCTAAGACTGAAAGGAATACGTCAAAGTGTTATATGTACCTCATTGTAAAGCTGATTAGTTCAGTATTGAATTTTGTAATTTTCATATCATCCGCCCACATGTATAATCTGACAACACAAAATAACCAATCCTTTTACTGTTATAATCTAGTCTCAGCCCCCTTAAAGTAAAAATATCACGTTTAGATATCTGAATTGATGAATTGAATAAATAAGACAACTCTCACTCAGAATGGCGGCTTATCACAAGCATCGCCAACATGGATCTGACTCACTGTGTGATTATGTACCACTCCCGTGCCACTGGCATCAACTCTCACACAAAATGGCGACTTATCACTACCATTGCCAACATTGGTCTCACTCAATGCTTGAACTTGTGTCACTCCGTGTCAATGCTCTCTGAGGATTGCATCATCTGTCACTCACTCTCACTCAGAATGGCAACTTATCACCACCATTGCCAAAGTTGTTGAGACAGCACCACTGTTCAACATGTAGCCTATCTAGGAAGTGTGGGAATGAAGTATAAGTCCCATACTTATCAAATGTGCTTTGTTGCACACTGATTTCCATGTAATACTTCAGGGTTGAATCAAACAAGATTATATAGAGAAAATATCAATTGAATGTAAATAGAGGTATCTCTAAAATAAAAGCAACTATCCTTAAACACCTTTTCTCTGGTTACAGGAAAAATACAA
Source organism: Acholoe squamosa (assembly GCA_949317995.1). Lineage (NCBI taxonomy): Eukaryota > Metazoa > Annelida > Polychaeta > Phyllodocida > Polynoidae > Acholoe > Acholoe squamosa. Next base: position 70,580,438 of record OX439035.1, on the reverse strand, counting down.
AAGGAAGTATCTACATGAACACCTTGTCTGTGGTTAGAGGGGAGATACATATGGCAATACCTTCTCTGGCAAAACATACATTGATCTGGCAGATGTGAGGCTGCATGATTACCAATGTCGATGATCATGAGCTTTTCATCTAACAAGATGAGTGATCACCAGCATCGCCATCACTGGTGAGTCTGGGTGATCACCACTCTCGCCATCCATGGTGAACCTGCGCTATGACATCGTGCGCATTTCATCTAGGGGGCTTCCATTAATTATGTACGCACAAATTTGCGGAACATTTACCCCCCCACCCCCCATGTTGCACCCTGTACGCATTTGGCCTACCCCCTCCCCCTATGCATACATACTCAAGCCACATGGATCCCCCCACCCTCTCCTGTGTGCAGGAAAATTTCCTTTACCCTCTGGTAAATGTAAAATGGTGTGCATACTTTGTAAGTATTCCCCTTATTTTTGTAGCCTTATTGAATACTTGAATGAGGGGTTGTTCTCCTACAGTCACCATATTTTGTACCAAGAGACCTACCATCAACCTCCCTCTACCCCCAAAAAATGCCTCAATTTCACCTATTTCATTAGGCCCTATGCGTACATACTCATAGCCTCTGACCCCCCTCCCCCACCCTGTACGCATCTGTATGCATTTGGCCTGACCCCCCACCCCCCTAGATGCGTACATAATTAATGGATGCCCCCCTAGCGAGGTGAGTGATCAACCACCTTGCCATCCCTGTTGAGTGTGAGTCATCACGATCCTCGCCAACCATGGTGAACGTGCATAATGGCATGGTGTGCGTTTCATCTAGCGAGATGAATGATCACCTGAGTGACCATCCCCCGTGAGTGTGAGTGATCACGATCCTTGCCATCTGTGGTGAATGTGCGTTATGACGTGGTGTGCGTCTCATCTAGCGAAGTGAGTGATCACTCATGTCGCCATCCCTGGTGAGGATGAGTGATCACTCATGTCACCATCCCTGGTGAGGATGAGTGATCACGATCCTTGCCATCCCTGGTGAATATGCACTATGACGAGGTGCGTGTTTCATCTAGCGGGGTGAGTGATCACCTGGGTCGCCATCCCTGGTGAGTCTGAGTGATCACCATCCTCGCCATCTGAGGTGAGGCCATGTGATCACCACCATTGCTATTCCTGGTGATCTTGTGCTATAGCGACGTCGTGTTCCATCAAGCGACATGTGTGAGCCACTTCACACAGGTTGACGAGGAATCACGACAATTTGCTGGGATGGATTTGTAAAACGACCAAGGGAAAATAATACAAAACACCCATACAAAGGTAACTTGAGAACATCAGCGATTATCTGCCGCTTACCAAACCTGCATAACATCACAGATTCTGTTTCTGGAAATTCGGAAGCTGTCTCTTAATTAGCAGTATCTCAAACTGCTGATACGACAGATTTGTAAAACAAATTCCTTGGATACGAATGGAGCTCCTTTTAAATATTCCTTTGTGGTGTTAAGGTTGACATTTAGTAATCAATCAAAGAGGTTCAGGTATCAAAGAGATATCTAAAATTTCAACAAATGTATAGGTGGAACACTGCGTAAGAGCAGAGAAAGCTATGCTTCAAAATAGTCTGTCCATGTAACAAACCAACCCTTTTCGTAATACATGCAGAACATACAAAGGTATTTTCATACCGTAGCTTGGTATGAGTAAGCTTATTCATAACGGCACAGGCAGAATAAGATTATTCATCATGGCACAGACAGATATAAATTAATGATAATTATTGTTGACTAGAAACTATTGATCATGGAAAATAGACATGGAGCCTCTATTGTACCCTACCTCGATCCACAGTACACAGCACCAAGGCCCACTGGTACTAGACCACCTAGGCCCGTACGTGCAGTAGCCCATTTTCAATTAGATGTTCCTACATTAGGCCTGCTTATCCTGCTTGTCCAATACCCTACCACCATTGCCGTAAAAGGTTTTCTCTGGGTCAGCTACATAGATGTAAATCACTGTAGTTGGGACAGTTACAGTTTGATTAAGAGGAGTGGGGGTTTAAGGGGTGGAGCTATCTAAGCCTTCTGACGCTACTTTACTCCCACTGGTTTTCACCCCAGGCTAATGTACCCAACATTTATCACCCAAGGTGGTGGGGGGTGGGGGAGGGGTGGGCAACGGCATTATAGAGGACATCTGGTGGCAAATTCAAAAACTAATACTATCATATTAATTTTGGGTCCAGGTCTGCATGGACAGGGAAATTCCATAATGCAACTATACTACTACAAGTGACAATCATTCAATGGTGCATCTACATTAAAAACACTTTGGGCTTTGTGTTGGCTGCGTTTTATGGGCTTGCCAATGTGTAAGAAGGAAAATATTCATCCCTTCTGGCTTACTTTGAGTTGTTCTGAAAACCTAGAATTGACCAAATTTGCAAATTCAATATAAATCATTGGGTTGAGATCCAACATAAAGACTATTGGTCAGATCTATATCAGTATGTGATGTACAAGGGAGTAGGCCTAAATAGAGACTATTAGAGACCCACTCCTATAGTGGTTGAGAAATATTCTTAAAAGAACAACTATCTTGAAGTCTGTGAGGTTAATCTCTATACAGAGCTGAATATTAACTAGTTCCCACACTACTCACACCATGCCTCCACTGTGCTGTATTGCAGAACTAGGTATGGTTTGGTACATGTGCTCATGGCATTGGTTCGCAAGGGTGCATTGCTGGGGGTCTCGGACCACCAAAACATTTCTCACTATAATCTATTATAGATCAACCACAGATTAAACCCGCCTACAATGACTCAAATCGCCCAAAACTACCACAAATCTCTAGATAAATCTTTTATCCTAATCTGAGATGAAAAAAATATAGGTTTGACCAATCCATTTTTTTTTCTATTGGCCTGCATGCGTACCTAGCTACATTTTGACCTATTCTGCACCTGATAATTCAACAGTACTCACTAATTTTTTAATGCCACCCACCAGTGCATAACCAAAGGGCCAGTGTGTCACAATTTATATTCTATGAATCAGTACAGTTTAGTGATTTATTTGATGCCTTATAGCAAAGCTGGCAATGATTTCCACACACTAATATAGACCAATCAGGGGCCACCATCTCTTAACTGCCTACATTTACTGTATGATCAATGTATACACTATAGTTTCATCAACTAATACAGTAGGTGGCACTAGTGTTGACCTGACCATTTGGCCCTGCTACAGGGGCTCCACTGGAGGGGTGACTCTCAAGGAAAGGGGGTCACCGGTGGTCAGAACAGAGTTGCCACATGTCATTAGACTTGTGTGGTAGACACTGGAGGAGAGATGGCAGAGATAGTAAACATCAGAGACAGCACCCCCTACCCAGGCCTGTCATGATCATTAACACACTCCTCCATGGTGAGGTAATCTACATTTAATTGGCGTAATGTCCCCAAGGGACCTGTCTTTGGGTTGTGTTATGACCACCAACACCACCCCCATGCACCCCTTTCTGCCCCCTCAGGTCTCAAAATTGTAAGGTCACTCATATCTATGTAGGTCTGAATAGATTTTGGCTAAAGACAATGCCCTAATATCACAGGTATAGGTAGATGAACATCTCTCTATGTAGCTGTAATTTCTAAGATGAGGGTACATTTCTTCCACCAGATTAAGGCTCTCCTTTGAGAGGTGTCTCATTTCTCCGTAGTGATTGCATGAGGTTCTGGGGCTAGATGTGTGTCATCCTTGTAGTTGTGACTAGTGAAACCAACGTATATGGAGACTTCCACCTGGAAAATCAGGTAGTTGTAGGCCTACATGTTCCAACTTGGCCAAGTTTTTGTTTTTGCCAAGTGGCGTTTCTAGAAGCATACCCTTGGAAGGGGCATAGCCTCAGATAAAGACTACCCTGAAAGGGAGTGGGGATATTATGAGCAATTTAGATTCAAACAGATCTATTGGTAGTGGGTGTTCCATCAAAAGCGATAGTGAACACCACACCCCAGGAGGAAAGGAAGGTCATGACGTTTAATACAATATATTTTCGAGGGTGAGGGGCTCTAGCCAAATGTTACCAAACAAAAGTCTTTGAATGCCCTACTAGAATGCAACGAAGGATTAGAGTATATCCTCTCACCATGCTCTGAAGGTGCATTTTCAACATAATTGCAGAATGTCCCATGCGTTTGCAGTAAATCAACATTTAATACATTCAATATAGATATTCCTTTGAAAAGAAATTTCCTGTGAAAACAGCAAACATGGCTTCTCTCTTTGTTCTTTGATAGATATAGTGTGTCCGATGACAAATCACCTTAGTATACTGGGTTGTAAATGAGTGTCCATGTTAACTCATGATGTACTTCCCTATTTTATCTACAGGTGGCGACACTGGAGAACCAGCTTCATGCTTCAGAGCTGGCTAAGACGCACTACGAGGCCTTATTGGATATGTCCCTAGATAAACTCCGCCTCCTAGAATTTGGAGAAATTACCCCAAACAAGAATAACCTGGTCCTTCTACGACAAAAGAGGGCCCTCCTCGCGAGCACCTCTACATCTAAGAGCAAAGTGAATCAGAATAGGTCAAAACACAGGTAGGCCCATGAGAATTTGCTAATTTAACACTAGCTAATGTTTCAGAGAAAATCCTCAAATCATATTTGCAAAGCCAAAGCGTGCTTATCTATATATATAAAAAGAAGCCCCACAGTAGAATTTGAATTATATGATGTACGTCTCACTCAATGGATATGGGTATACCTTGTGTAACATAATATGTTGATATAGATTGAATATAACAACAAGTTAAATCACACTGAAAACTTGGAAGATCTGAAACTAGTCAGCGGTGACCACTTTAGGTCCTCAAGTTGACGATACCTAAAACTACAACTTTAGGTAGTCAAAATGACGACTTTAGGTCGTCATCCTGACGACCTGAGTCATCAGGATGACAATACTGGCAGTACAGAGTCGTCATATTGACGACTCAGGTTGTCTTGTCGTCATTTTGACTACCTAAAGTTGTAGTTTTAGGTATTGTCAACTTGAGGACCTAAAGTGGTCACCGCTGACTAGTTTCAGATATTCCATGTTTTCAGTGCAGATACTAGTTACTTTAGTTTAAAGCCGCAAGGTAGTATAATATGACCATGAGTACATACTTGTTCTCTGGATACATGCATATACACGATCATCGATACTTAGGATACCGTAGGGGCCTGTATAAGCACAGGTCTTTGAATGACTGCCGGTCTTGAATAAGCGCCAGGGGCACAGTAGCATTGAAATTGACAAATCCACTATAAACTGTATAAATCCACTATAAACCTATATAAACGCCGGGTCTTTGAATAAGAGCCAGTCTTGAACAAGGGCCGGGGGTACAGCGAGGTTGAAGCGCCGGGGCAACAGTCCACTACCATAATGAATTAAGAAGCACTGGCTATAACGTTGAGGTTCCCAAAGTACTTTAAGTGGGGACTAATCTAATTCAACTAAATACTCCTTATTGTTTCTTATAGTGGAGCAACACTGCACCCCCCTAACTTCTTCTCTCGTCGAAGCAAGTCAGAAGAATCTCATGACTACAGAGTTCCCCATCAGGAGATGCCCACCACTCCGAAGCCTCGCCTCTCCAGCGACTCCCAGTCAGTCACATCTTATGAGACAGGAAGCGAGGCTTCTGCTGGAGCCTTGGACACCTACCGAGTTCAATGTGACGAGCGTCCCTTCACGAGCAACTCTGCGAGCAATACAACTAGCTCGTTGGTTCGCACGAATACGCTATTACCAGGCATGGGGATGCCTTCACCTAAAACAGCTTCTCGAAAGAAGACCAAGAAGAAGACCTTCTTTGCAAAGGCCTTTCAGAGGAAGAGCCAAGGGACTTCGGATAATAATACACTGACAACTGGAGGTCTTTGTGATGGCCTGCCGACTATAAGGGATGAAGCAAGAGGCAGCCAGATATCATTGACAGGACTAAATGATAGTGGGGAGCATACAGGCTTTGTAAAGTCTTTCGATGCCAGTCTCTTAGGTCCCCAGAATGAGTTTCATGCAGATACCCAGGAGTGTCTTCTTCAGCAGGGAAGGTCACAGAGTGTAGATGCACTGGACACTTACGCCTTCCTCACACAAGATTGTCCCACTCAAGGAACAGCCGAGGAGGAAGTGGATACAAACACTAAGCGAACCAAAAAGGTTCAGCGGACCACCAGCTTTGCGGCCATTCGTAAGAATGGATTGACAGCTTTCGCTAAAGAAGTTGAAAAGCGCTTCAGGAAAAAGCGCAGATCAAAAACTGCTGATGGCACTGAAATTTTGTCAGCCAAAGAAGAATTTGAACGCTGCCAGAGATCTGGCTCAGCAAGTAAAGAATCCTAGTAGAATTTCTTCTTATTGTTGTACACATGTATGAAACAGAAGTTACAGATAAGGCCAAAAAAATAAAAGGTGTGTTTCCAGTAACATAGCTCAAAGAGATAGGGTCGGTAGGTCGGATTTTTTTTTTCGAGTTTGTATACCAATGTATGGTCAGATATGCCAGGTTCTTATACTTTTCATATTTCTAAAGTAAAGTCAATGTGAAATGTGAAAAATATGGAAAAGACATGCCTTATGAAACTGTTAACTCAAGAACCGTAGAAAACTAGATAGAAAATTAAGAAAAATGGGGAAAAGTCATGAAAAATTGATGGAAATTCATGAAAAATTCCTCAAAAATCTCAAAATTGTAAAAGAAAGTTTTTTTGGCTCTGTTTTGGTAGGATCGGTCGGGTAACTGGAAACAAACCTTCTTTTTTTTGGCCTAATGAATTCTCAATTTATATAGATATTTTTGCTTATTGCAACATAACTTGAAGTAACATGTTCATATCTCCAATTGAATATTGTATTGAAGAAGATGATGCATTTGTCGCACAGTTGAAATAAAGATATATATTATTCGTTGTGTATCAATTATTGTCTTCATCTTTATCAAGTATGTATACTTTATCAAATATGTATACTTAACTGCAAGTAGGTTCCATGGAGCAACTCGTGAAAGTTAAGCTTATCACCTATTTTAATTCCCATGATTCACATTTTAATTAAGATTTCACACATTGAATTAGAGTGACAAGGCCAGAAAAGGGTGTTTCAGTTAACATGGTCTAAAAAGTTTGGATAGGTAGGTTGGAGATAGTATCTCATATTATGACATGCTGTCCATTTGAAACAATCATTGACTCTCTTGAGCATGCCCCAAAAGAATAAATTATACATAGCTGGAGTGATAGGGGCTACACGCCTGCATGTTATGTTATCTTCCACTAGTGTGTAAGGCTCACGCTAGAGGGAGGGGTCAGGGACACCTATAATATAGTGTTTGAAAATTAAACTAATCTTCCACCCTCTGCAGTGGGGGATGCTTGAAAAAGACGTAATGAATGGTCGTCATGGTATATCCAATAGTTGAAACACAACTATACACACCTCTCTGTGTATTGTCAACGATCAAAGTTATAGATTTCAAACATTACCTCATGTGGACTAGGAATCCTGGAAACTTCTCAAACTGAAGTTCAAAACGGAGCTAATGCTTCCCTTCCACTTTTTCCCCCGAACAAAGAAAATGAAATTATGCAAATTAATTACTTCATAGGTCGATTATCCAACTGTTTAGAACTATGTTTTTCGGTGCGAAACTTTCGAGGGAAATTTATCTGGGATCCTGAGAAGGGTTACACCCTTCCTAGTCTAATAATAACAAGAAAATCGGTTCCTAGGTCTAGTCTGCATATACAGCGGAGCATGCAAACATTTAAATAATGAAGCTAATGGCCAACTGCTCAGGTATTGACCATGTGGTACACAGCGGTCCTACCACAGTTGAATAGTCACTATGAATTAGCATTGATTGGCAACTCTGGTAAATGAATGTCCACATGAGTCACGTTCTTCGATCCGCATGTTGTCCATTATCAGGAGACCATCCAAAATTATTTATTCAAAGAGCACATGAAAAGGGAGAAAGTCGTAGCACTCTGCCACAGGAAATGTACTTTCTCTTTGGTGCTCTATTTTCCTAACCTAAGGGAGTGGTCATTTATTATCAACAGGGGGGGGTGGTGGGTTTGAGGGGGGGGCGTAAAAAATTCTGACCCCTCTCGAGGGGGGGGCTAAAAAAATTTTGACCCCTCTTGAGGGGAGGGGCTAAAAAAATTTACCCTCTTTTTAGCAAAAAAGCCCGCGCGCTACTATAGATCAAAGAGGGGGCCCGAAAACTCTCCGCGCCTCTGGCGCGGGGGGGCGCAAATTTTTTTTACTGCCGTCAAGGGGGGGGCGTAAAAAATTTTCGCGCGTCCGCGCGAAAACCCACCACCCCCCCCCTGTTGATAAATAATGACCACTCCCTAATAATGGCTAGAACTTTTCAGTTCGGTCCACACGCATCCTCTTTAGCCAAGTCAGAGACCAGTTATAAGCTCTCCAGTCGTGCCATCAAGTGTATGAAGTTGTCTTAGAACTAAATTGTGCTGGGCGTTTTTATTCGTACAATGTTCAGAAATGCCCTCCTGGTACTGACAACAACCGTTAATACCAGACTCCTGATTGGTGGGGTTCAAAGGTTTGAATGAATTAGACATATACGGCGCTGTTATTACAAAAGGAACCCATACAATGTGACATGAAAACAGAAATGTATAGCTAGATGTCCTTTTTCAAAATACAAAATTGATAAGGTTCTTAAATTTTGCACCTAATAAGACTTATGTTTTGTCTTGCATAATCTGTCGAACGGTAAGTAAAGTTTTCTATACACACAGTATGTATATTTACAACTTCCATGGAATTTCACCAATTAACTTCCACTAATAAACGTATTAAGTTACACCATATATGTGGACAGATGAGGAGAAAGGGTCCTCCGAGGTAAAATGTAGCATTTAAAATTGAAGTCATCAGCTTTAATATGAGGTATATCACTTGCAGATAGCCCTTATGAGGAGAAAGGTTATGTGCGGTTTTCAGCATTAAAATCCCTGTGAATCATTCTATGGACTAATGTCATTTTCTTTTTCTATTTGGGATGTTCTCTTGTTGCCATGGCAACACATTTCTATGAGAACCCTTATGTAGGCATTGTTTTGGATTCAGAACGTTCCATTTACCTTCCAAATATAGAGGAAATGAGTGAAAATAGAACATTTTTGAGAAAATTATCTTTTTCTGTGTAAAAAAGTACCTAAGACTAGTTTTTGGCCTATTTCTCACATTTATAGCCTTTGTATCTCCCCCAGTGGCCAAACCCAGTACTAAAAATCCCACAGGGAGGGACCTTTCTCCTCATCTGCCCACATATCTAGAATTGTACTGCCCAGCAATGCGTATCAATTCCAAGCCAGCTTTTGAATTTCCAAAGAAAAATCAACCGCAGTTGTTAGCAACATTGCCATTGATTTGTTGAACGTTCTCTAAATAACTGCCTACTTTTATCAACCAAAACATACATAGAAGTACGTCACATAGGTGTTTGATTGGAACCGAATAGAAATCTTCCTAAGCAACGTTGGAATTATGTATTATGTTACTGGGATACACAGGGTATTATGGTACCCCGTGTGTGTACCTCATTTGGTTCCACAAGAATACATATACTGCTTGATAGATTACGGTAAAGGTGCTCACTTTCGTATCATATGGAAGGCATTTTTGCAATTTCCTAAGCAGAAATTAGTAGGGATAGAATTTCACCATCGTTTAAAGGACCAATATCTGGAGCTTGAAACAGTATCTTTAGATGTGGCCCGTAACTTCTTCAACAGGCATTATCAAGGTCACGGTCACATACTGGCGTTGTCCCACGCTCACAGTGCAGAAGGTACTAGGTTAACTGGCAGTTACCCCATACAACGTGAAGGGTCCTAGAAAACAAGTGTGAACACATTTACACATTATTCTACTTCATGATAGTGTTACTGAATCTTAGCCAGGGCTAACTCTGAACGAAGTTACCCTAGTACATGTTATTATAAACAAACTGAGTTACCCTAGTACTGACAAATCTAAAACCTCTCTATAATTATACACTTCTGTTCTCGACAATGTCAGCTACTACAGTTATAAGCCCAGATGATTGTGCATGTTGTAGCTTGGCATTATTCAAATGAGCAGAAATACTGTATTATCTCCAATTTTAGTTTTCTGTACTAAACCAGCTACATATAGGATCCGCCATGTTGGATAGGGTTAATACCAGTTACCCTAGTGCCTTCTGCACTGTGATGCTGTGACGTGAGCCTTCTTCATTGACTTTCTACAGCACAATGTATACAAGTATTCAGTCAATGATCACTGTTGTGGCCATTCGTTCTACTACTTTCAGTATAGGCAGTCGAACTGCCAGGCCTGGAAACCGACATCTAGTCCTGACGTATACAACATGGTCAGCTTGGAGAAAATGGGCAGTGCCTACTAAAAGGAAGGACTTGAAGATTTATAAAATGGCTTTAAAGGAGGAGTTAAAGACATTTACACGCACCACCTCCATCAAAGGAGTCTCCCGTTGTGCGCAGTCCCGTACATTCTCATTGAGATTGCTGTGGGGGAGCTGCATCTTGATAGGATCAACAATGGCTGTTTATCAACTTTATATCCTTTTAGACTCCTACCTCAGCTACCCCACCAGCACTAAATCTGAGGTATACAGCACTGACACCATATTCCCTGATATAACAGTATGTAGGATCAATCCCATGCCTTTTCAACGCTCGGATGCCATCCCAACACCAAGACGCTACGAAAAGATAATTTCCAGTTTTCAGTTTCCACCTGGTGAGGAACATTCCCACCTTAATGAAGCTGTAACTTTACTCCAGTCAACCAGGTCATACAGGGAGACATTCAAAGATATCTTCATGAGTTCTAATGTTAGTGGTCTCCTCCCTAATTGTTCATACTTCAGGGATAGCCTGATGAGTAGCGATTGTCGTGGCTATCTGAAAGAGTCAACTCTTTCACCTCTCCGAACCGGTTGTTCAACATTCAGAATAACTGAATCAAAACTCAGGTTTAACGTCACAAAGCTTGTATTTGTGGCATTTCTAAATGACCTGCGTCCCACTTGGTACTCAGCCTTCTCACCTGTAGAGCCAATAGGAACAACTCAAAGTGGAATAGAAGTCTACGTCCATTCCCCAAATACCATCCCCAATATGCAATCATACATCTCGGTGGCTCCAGGAACAATGGCCACCATTACGTTAACTGAGGAGAGAAGGAAGAAACAACCCTCTCCTTATTCTGACTGTGTGTCTCCTACTCCTGACGCCACTGACTCTGACTACGTGCACTGGGACTTTAACTATGACAACTGTAAGGACCAATGCATTCAGAATGCCCTACTAGATAAATGTGGTTGTATTGACGGTAACACACCGACAAGTAGCGATATGATAGCAGAAAACGAGTACTGCACAAGCCTCTCTAATGCTTTCAACCATTTTACTTCAAAAATGGGGTTCAATATGACTAACACACAACTGAATGCCTTATTAAAAGGTATCAATGTATATGAAATTGAGGAAGAACCAAAGCAAGATGCTGCTCCAGACGCCTCCACCAATCATGCCGATACAAGGAGTAAAAGTTCAGCAGAAGAGCCAACTCAGACTGATAGTTCCCACGACGATTCGACAGGTAAAGTGAATCTGGATTCAGCATCCAACACCTCACCAGAGCATACTGCGGATCTCTCTACAATTGCTGAATCATCTGATACCATACCAACTTCTGCAAACACGGAGGGTCTTCCTGCCAATGATAGGGAAAAAAGAGCAATTCCTACAAGTGATTCACAAAAGAAGCCAACTATGAAAAGAGACAAAAGAGAAATTCTAGTGGAAGGCAGTGGTGGCGAAGATAATGTTCCAATAGAACCGCCACCTTCAGTGAGGAGAATGCGAAACTGCAGTAGCCTCGATTTTGAACTGAAACGCATCTGTATGGTGATACGGAATGAGGAGATACTGCGCCCAGCACAAGATTCACTGGGCTGTGTCATTAATAAAGGTGTAGAAATCATCGACAAGTGTAAAAGAAGCTGCAAGGTTCCCTGTTTGCAATTTGCATATTCCCATAGTGTCTCTGTTACGTCATGGCCACACGTTAGCGGCCATCTTGCTTTCTACAACGAAGTCATAAAGCATCAAGAGTATGCACATGCCTTTGCCGTCTATGAGATGTACGAAAGTATGATCAATGACAGAACGGAAAACATATTCAAAGATATGAGAGAAGAAAGGCTGATTATGGACAATTTTCTAAAGGTTGTTGTTCAATTTGATGGTTCCTATGTACGACATTTGACAGAAACCCCTCTCAAGGATGTTTCAGCTATGGTGGGAAGTCTAGGCGGGATCCTGAACCTATGGATTGGTGTCAGCTTTGTTACTTTTGTAGAAATAACTGAACTGCTGTGGAAACTGCTTTGTGGAGAGAAGAAGGCTAATAGATCAGGTGCAAAAGAGGGAGCCCAGGGAAAGGCGATCCAGGACCAAGAAAAGAAAGGAGCCACATCAGGGATCAAAATTGCCTGGTAGACGAACTAGACCAGTGGAGTACTATGCCTATATGTGTCAAAACGGCAGATACGTTGTACTTATTGCTCTAATAATAAATATGAAGGGAAGCAATTATACTCGGAAGTCATTTTAGACTTAAATGATTTGAGAATATTAAGGTGTGCAACTGTGTGTGTTGTCGTATCTATTCAGAGTAAATAGAGAGAACTAAACGACCGTGGTGTACGAGGTGGCCGATCCACCACAAGGGAGATGACCCCCGAGGGGTGGATCAGCCACCGAGGGCACCAGGGGATTTTAGTTCTCTATTTATTTTATGCTTTTAGAGGGTTTAAATAAGGAAAAATTAACAAAATCCGGTACCGTAGTTCCCCGTACGAGCGGCGGTCTGCCATTTTGAATGTTTACATGTGCCCGGAACGAGGCTGCAGTACCGGATCGGCCGCTGTGGTGGATCGGCACACATTACGCCACTGTAGGTGTGATGATCGGCTCCGCAATGCTATCTCTACAGGAAGAAGTTATTCACATAAAATAAATACCTTTGTGACACTAGACCAGCCTATGGTTAATGCATCTTATTTGTGACCAGCTTATTTGTAGGAGGGTGCTGCAGTGAATGACACCATAGCGCAAGATTGCTTAATTTTCTTATAGACAGCCCCATCCCCTATTCCCCGCAGCCGTCCCAGTTAACTCTCTACCAGGTCATCCGTCCATTGCTATACTGTAAAAAAAATTCCATTGAATGGACACCGTTTAATTTTATGATAAATCTCCGTAATTTCAAATCCAGTGAAACTCTGTAGATATTGACCACATCACATGGAAATCCTGTAAACCAGTACAGAATAACACCCTTTTCCTTAATACGGTGAAATCGAATTTAATTATATGAAAGCATTTATGGTAATGCACAATTATTCAGCATACTTACAATGAACCTCTGTAATGTAAACCACTAGAGAGAAACATCTTTTTCCTGAGCATTCATATTCTGTAGATATTGACCATATAACAAGGTAATCCAGAAAACATGTTCTGAAACTGCATTTTCCCAAATACTGTGATTGCAAGTATAATTATGTATCAAAGATTTACAGTATTCTTCAGTTTCTCAAATTGAAAGTAGAAAACTATATCCTATACATAATGAAAAGGTTTGATGTTAGTTTTGATTCAGTCTGTCTGTGTGAATTCATATGTGTGTGCGTATCTGTAATGATTAAAAGTCTTTTGGGGCAATTTGATGGACCCAAATACGACACAGTTTGAGTTTAAGAGTTACCCTATTACCCAACTTTCAGTTTCGGCTGATTCCTATGTAATCCAAGAAATGTAATAACTCCAGGTCTTGTCTCCATAAGCATCCATTTCCTAGCTAAGAGTCTACCATAATGAAGTATAGAATAGTGTATTAAACTTATAGAATGAGGAAATACATTCACCCTTGTTTGTATATGACCCTGCAAGTTGCATGGGGTAACTACCAGTTAGTCTAGTACCTTCTGCACTGCGATCATTCTGGTGAGAGGGTTCTCCGCTAGGGGTAGATTCCTCTCTGTTCATGGTATTAAATCATGTCTATTTCTAAAGGAAAGAACCCTTAAGTATCTAACAACCACTCCCTTAAACACGTCGATAAAGGTATATTCATTCCAGAATGTTGTGACATGGGCTAAATTATTCATATACATGTAACACATCCTATGATCTGTATATTTAATGTGTCCTTTCTTCCGTAAATTAGTTATTTTGCCGACTGAAGGAAGAATGAAATTGTTTGAGTCAGTTATTAGATATGCAAACCAAAGAGTGCCCAAGTGGAGAAAAGGAAGAATCGATTTGACTCAATTTATATTACCCTCTGTTCCAATTAACCTAATTACATCCGATGCCCACCCCCCATGTTACCTGCTCTTTCCTCACTCTACAAGAACAATTTGGGTGATGGAACCATAATTCCAATGTTGTAGCCTTGAGAAGCACAGAGACGAACACGCTCACCTATGCTGTCACCCAAAGTCTGCACTGTGAGAGTCGCGGAAGGGCGGTGGCGTGGTAGAGGATAGGTGTCGGACACGCTATTTGCGCTAGTCCCCAGCTTGATTGCTTCTGCTTGCCCACTACCAGCTACTCACTCATTTGCATATTTGGCGTATGAACATACCTAGCGCGTCAAGTACTTCCGTTCTGGAAAGAGCCGCCCCGATGTCTCCCGCTCTGTTTCAACGTCTTTTCCCCTTCCCTTCCTCCCATCATCATTTCTTCAACTTCTCTTTCCTTTCACAACCGTAAGTGGCACTTTTTTTCATTTTGGGGCCACTCCCCACGATTTCCTTATTATTTTTTTTCCTCTTCTACCCTTTAATATGGTATTATGAAGGGCGATAATAAGGGTTTTCCTTTTTTCTAGGCCTCTCCTGGCCCCTTGCCCCTGGCCCCTCCCCTGTCGTAGCTCCCCTCTGCACCCATTTGTAATAACAAAGGAGGTTATATCCAAATAATTCTCCCCTTGTAAACCATTTAGAACCCTACACAACAAGGCATGGTTGTATTTTAAATATATGTCAAGCAGGCTATTCCGCCATGTAAACAACACGGCGTACAACAGTCAAAATCCATCTTAGAAGGCACTTTGAAAACGCAACAGCTGGCAGACTTGTTGGACAATTTTTGCTAGGTGTGAGTTTTTCTCATCTTGGTGTCCTCGCGGATATTGCCAATTTAGGGTATTATTAATTTTTTTTTAATATATTTAGACATTGCATCACAAAGTTTAGATTTTAAGCTACCCATAAGCGAAATCTGGGAAGAAAAGTACCTATTATTAACCGTTTTAGACTGACTTGAATGTGATGGTAACATTGGAGCTTGAAACAAGACATTAATCACTGGAGACACCAAAAAGCTAACGCCCTAAGCATGATACAAAGAGATGATTGTAAGTTGTCTCTCTCACCGAATATCCCACGGCCCAGGCAGGTGCAGTCTAGAACCCTAATTCTTGTTTTCTTATGAATTAGTGTAGTGCCCAGGAATACATAGTACTTCTCATGAGAAATTTTCAAACCCGCCTCAGTACATTTCTAATTCCAGGGATACACCACCCTCAGGGAGTCAATTTCCTTGGTGGTAGAAGAGAGAATCAGGTACAGAGGGGGTGGATGACTGCATTGGTAAATATTCAAGTGGCTCAAGCTTATTGTTATCTCCTGGGCATAAATGTTTTTGTAATTCAAGAGCTGCTAATAGTATGACTTTGACGGGTATGCGAGGCCATTGAAAACTATAAATGGGCCTTATTGTAACACTATGTCTTAACCTGTCATAAGTAGGTCCTACCCCATCCGCCCTTTTGTAATTTATTCATCTCTGTATACAAATCCCATACCTTCTTCTCCCTTTTCCCTTCCCTCCTCTTGTAACCATAAATAACAAACTCTTGATTTTAAATACTCGACTCCACTTTATTCATCTTTTCTCCTTTCGTACATATTCTCTGTTGTGCAAAATAAATATCTTCCTTTCAGTGAAATAATATCCTTCCATCATAAACAGTCTTCGAACTTCTTACATTTTTGACATTGTTGATGTCTGTTTTGTTCAGAAATAAAATATTCTCTTCACATGGTAAATATTCATATCCATCTCTTCCTCAGAACTTGTAACCTCTTTTTTCACTTCAACAATCTTTCTCAAATGTACTTTGTTGGAAGAAAGAAAACTCCTTTTATAGAGTCGCTTTTAAAAAAATAATCTCTTTCCATGATAAATCATATACCATCTCCTCTCAGAACTTGTAACCTCTTTTTCACATCAAGAATGTCTCTCACATTTCCTTTCGATCAAAAATGAGAACTCCTTTTATAGAGTCACTTAAACAAACTAACTTCTTTCCATCATAAGTGATATATCCATCTCTTCCATCAGAACTTGTAACCTCTTTTTTCACATCAAGAATGTCTGTCACATTTGCTTTGGTTCAAAAATGAAATTTTCTCTTTCATAGGGTTACAAAAATAATCTCATATAATTTGAAATCGTCATCTCCATCTCTTCCTTCTTAAGTTGTCCTATCTTTGGACATCAGCAACTTATAACACATTTGCATGGTACAAAAATAAAATGTCCTTTGACTTTGTGCCTTTCGTTATAATGTCTTTCCGTCATACATCTTCATCTCCATCTTTTCCTTTCTCAATCATCTTTGTCCTTCTCCCTAAAAATACAACGGTATCAAAAATGTCAGTCTCTTTTTCAATCGTTCACTGCCGTAAGGGCCCGGTTATTACCTGGGTCTCAAGGAAGCGCAGGTCTTGAATAAGCGCCTCATGTCTATCGGTACTAAAATTGATCTTAACCACTAAAAACAGTAATCATATAATCACCTGTCTCATATAAGAACCGGTCATACAGGGGGATTAAAATATAAAACTGCCAGGGTGCTTATACGGGCTATTACCGTCTATTCCACTCAAAATCAAAACTTTATTTTCACCAACTCCTTCCCAATGCAGGCACCAATAAATATAGACATTTTAATATTTGACTCTAACTCTTTCTAAACCTGTTTTTCATTAACTATATATATTGAGCCCTTATAGATAATTGAACAACCTTCTATACTTACATTAGCTGCCTTTTCATCTCCCTTGCTTCCTCCAACTCCAAGCATAGTAGGACCAGCTGGGTAAAAAACTCCACAACTAAAAAGTGAATGAAAATGTAAAAACTTTATTCCCTTCATCCCGATATCTCCACTAGAAACATTTGAGGTCATACAATACTTTAATTTAACTTGTCTCTTATCCCAGGGTGTCCCTTTCAAATGAACTTCGATATTGTTCATAAATTTGGTTTTAAATCATCCCTTACCTAATTTCCAGAACCCATGTGTACCTACATTTACTCAGTCGGTCATCTGAGAGGTCTTGTAAATCAAGCCTGTTACTTAGCATTTTTTTCGGTAGATCTAAACCTAAAATCTCACCGTCATTAAAACTGTCGAAGGTCTTGTTCCTTAGGTCGTCTTTCATTAGCTCTATTTGTCCCAGTGCCATCGTGTACTCTGGGCAGCTCTCAACTTAAAAAAAAAGGTTTTCTTATGTTATTCCAATGAAAGGTTCTTTCTATTCCCTCCAAGAAAGGAGGTAAATTCTTGCCCTCCAAGAAAGGAAGTAAATTTTTTAAAACTACAAACCATATCCTACCTTTGCTAAGTACATTCCCCATCTTGATGTCTGCCGTCAACTGCAATATAAAAGAAAATAGCAGTTATTCCTGGTGCTGTCTCTCAAGATATCTGCCCTCTCCCCTCAATTCTCCAGTTTCAGAGTGTCACATACATAGTATCCAACAAGTGCAATCGAGTGTACCATTCTATATATGAGCCTCAGGGTACCATTCAATATATCAGCCCCATTATACAACGTACTTTAGCAGGGCAAATGGCCTTTGAATCGTACACTACTTTTTCAGGGCAACTATGTTCCAAAGATATTAGTCTAAAACCCACTGATTCCTAAAATTTTTATGTCTGATAATTCTCCACCGAACAAAATCTCCATGTTTCTGTTCTGAGTTTTACCCATGTCTGAAAGTAGGCCCAGTGAGGTGTAATAGGTTTCCGCTATAACTTATGTTTGCACCTTCAGGTATGAAAAAAGTTTCCCATCTCAAAGTGCAACTCATACCCCTATTGAAAGAAATGTATTTCGCTCAACCCGGAAAGACGGAAAAGCTAATTTACACCGGTGCCATTATGGGCATCTTGGCTAATCCCCTCTGAAAAAAAAATTACCATTTGAAAACCTAAGATGGAAATTTGTCTCCAAATCGAGTACAGACGGTCCCAATTCAAATTCAAACCTTGTTGCAATATAAGAATGTCGTTTAATCTGAACAAAGTAACTGAAATATTAAGTGAAATCATAAAGTATCTCCTATTGTATACAACCCTTAACAGGAATTCATGGGGCGTCTCATTGAGGGTCTTATCTCTGGGCCTATGGGTGTAATCCACCGAATCATATACAAACTTTGTATTCCATCCCTGGGGTTCGTCTTTGTAGGAAACCTTGCTGAAACCTTGTGGCCCCCATCAAAATGTTTATTTAGAAAACCAAAATGTCCCACTTTCCACTTACCAGCGATAGGTATCCCATCAGTCATTCCTCTATGTACCACATTCACATCATTAATATTTGTTTAGTTATTTGCCCTTTTATAAATTGCTCTCATCCCATTTTATGGCCATATCTTACACTACACTTCTTGTTTTCTTCTATTCTCTTTCAGGTTGTACACGATGTAGTAGTTGTAAAATGGCCAATTATCCATTCGTTGATGGTATTTTGGCCCCTCTTCGGAAAAGAATTTGCCTGAACAATCCTGACATTGACATCCCCGAAACATTCACACCCTTTTCAGCTGTTGTAAGTTTGGATAATTACAATATTTCCTCTCTGTACCTAAAGGTTTTGGCCGACTTAGCGTGTTTCAACGGGCGTAACACGCAAAAGCGCTGTGGCCCAACCCCCCTTTCATATCTACCTGCGAGTGGTGAAACAGTTACCCTGTATAACATGAAAAAATTTATAATCATTTTTAGAAACAATTAAGTCAGCTCAAATTCCAACTCATATGCTCAGTGCACTCTTTCTATTTCCGTCTCTAATAATCACCATGACCATTTTTGTCATCTTCCCCAATCAGCTCATTATATAAATTACCGAGTCTTTTGTTTTGGTGGGGGCTGGATCCGAGAAATTGGACAGTTTTGCCCAAATAGAGTACAGATATTGTCCCAATTCTATCTCCAACATTTCTACACCATGAGAAGGCTCATCCATATCACCACAGTAAATATTTCCTCAATTCAATCCAAAGTCAACATATAAAGCATCCTATGTGGTATTTAAGCTTAATCGGAAATATTTGGCATTTCAGCTAAGGGGAAGTTGGGTCTCAAACAGAGGATCATATCAAAATCGCAAAAGTATTACATTCCTTGCATTTGAACTTTTATAAATTTTTCTTTACTCGTTACAAGATTGTCACCTACTGCCTCATCCTCAAGAGCAAGGAATATCATGCAAATTAAATATCCCTCTGGTCACGCACTAGTTTGCCACTTGCCCTAGTTTTTGGCCACCTGTTTTGTCTCTTCTTCTAAATCGTATTATTACTTTAATGTGTTCAAAGTTTACAAATTTAAGCTTCTGTACTCAATACAGGCTGGCAATTCTTCAGAACATGGCAACCTTTCCTCTCACAGTTCTGATATCTCTGAAGACAGTTCCAAAACAGAGGTGAGTGAGGTATTCTTTAATTCCTTGCTCACAAATTACATTTCCCTTCACTCCAATCCTGGCATATGGGTTACATTATGGGCAATGTCCCAGTTTTAAAATGGCAGGGCTTAAAAATTCAGTCCACATTCACTCTTCTCAAAGGCAAAGTCATTTTATGTGTTGTTATTTTATGTTTGTTACCGGCCAGTTTTTAAATTTACACATACCGTTCTTTTGGCAGTGGTCAGGCTTTAGGCTAAATTTCCCAACAAAATTTCTCCACAGAAACACTTTTCTTTGCCAGGCATAGGAAACAGTTATTGGTCGAGTCGTCAAGTTTTTTACCTTTATTTTACACTCTTGAAACTATACTTTTCTACCCTATACAGTCTGGTAATTCTTCCGAAAGTGGTAATCTACCCTCAGATGGTTCTGAAATATTTCAAGACACTTCCACAAGAGAGGTTAGTTTTTCTGCTCAATTCCTGTCATCCCATTTTCTCGCATTGCAGTACAGTTAGCTTGTGCACTTATTCTATTTGGGATACGGTCTTTCTCATTTCATCTTAAGATTATTTTCCTTCTTCTCCATTCTCAAGCATCTCGATATGCCATTCTGTCATGTAATTGTAGCTGGACTAAATGAATATGACTCTTCCTAGTAAGTTAAGTAGCAAATCAACTCTTTAATGTTCTTAACTTTCATGGGATGAAGAGACATTTTACCATTTTGTTTAACCCCTACCATGTAACCTTCCACTCAGCACCTCAAACAGTCATACCTTAAGTCACCTCTTCTCTTCGCCCATTAGGTTTCAACAGTTATATCCTCCTCTCATCCTGATAATGATTTTTCGGGGGTGAGTACAACTGTCATAAAAATCAATAGACATATATATATATATTTAGCAATTGGTCAACTGGTATGATAGATCTTTGTCGTAACCGTTATATCCCGCGTATGATGCTCCGCTCACATATAAGGCGCACTTATATAATATATAATCAATATATAATATTGTAACTCCATGTATAAGCCGCACCTCTTAGGCCTGATTTCTTTAATTTAACACTGTTCTGTATGCAAAATACCCCCCCCCCCTCTAAGGCGCACCCCAAACTCAAGGCAATGTCCCTCCCACGTATAAGACTCAGTAGCATGGTCTTTTGCGTATATACCTGGGAGTTTATGGTAGTTAATAAATCAATGTACCGTAATCTCCTGCGTATAAGTTGGTCTTATACAAGGGGTTTCAGTTCTTGGTGGATCCACAAGGGGGACACCAAGACCTTTCTTTTGATATGTTACATGCCACATTTGTCCTAATAGGGCCCAAGGGGGTCCAGGGCGCCAAGCCGCACACCTTTTTTTTAATTTTGAAAATGCCCCCAGAATAACCAAACTTATGAATTTTTCAGTTTGTCGAGTTTTATCCAGAACTCTATGTGCGTCTTTAACGCGCACTGCGTCTTAGAGCGGGAGATTACGGTAATAATAATTGATGTAAAAATGGCAAAGTTTAATGCACTATGTTAACAACCGTTAACATTGGGCAAAACCTACCAAAATACGACCTGCGTTTCTCTCCAGACTTTATAACCACACTTCAACCCTCCATCTTTTCCAGGAAATACCAGTATTCTGTACTGGTACCTTTGAACAAGCATACCAGCTTGTCTCTTTCTTTGAATTCCAAGACTCTGCCCAGTATATTCGATCCCATTCCCGTCACAACAACAAATGTGTGTTTAACGTCACCACAGTGTCAGGTAATATTTCCCATTTTCCTTCTTCATTTCATTTTGCCATTTGCCCCTCTTTCCCCCCTTGGTCATCTAATCTCTTGCACATCAATGTATGAATTCATCACAATCAGTTTGCAAAACATGCTTAATTTATTCCAAATATCAGCATCTGCAAGTATACAGACCTTTACTTTTGTATGAACGCCTCACCTGTTTGTATAAACTCATATCAATTTTCTTCTCTGCTTTACAGTCCTATAACCGTTAACAGACAAGGTAAATGCCATGTAAAGGTTTTGTGGCGGTAGTTGGAAATAAATGCTACTCTTTTAGCTTATCTGCTTTTTACTGCCTTCATAACGTAATATTGACCTACTCCTTCTATTGACCTACTCCTTCTATTATAGGCCGGGTACAATGAAAAGTTCTAATTCTTACAATACTTTCTCATATCCCATCTTAACCCTCATCTAGGTATAGAATTGCCATTATGCACTTATCCGGACTTTTCCGAAGTTTCTCAGTTATGATTCATACCTAACACGCCCCCCCTCCCTCCCACTTTCATCGTTCCCTCCTGTTTCATGTTTCCTCTTATCCAGTAGTAATTCTGTGTATCATGTCTAATTGTACATTTTGGATATATTCCCGTCAGTCAAAAAGACGTAACCTATCCTGGCATCAGGTTCTTCATCTATTGTATGTGACCCTACTGTGTGGCCTCCTTCCTATCCCTCAATACCATAGTACATAGCAGAAAGTGTCACGATTACCCTCTCACCTTAACCTTTGTCTTCCCATATCCTTACAACTTGCCTCAGAGACTATAATATCCCAATGGCAATTGAAGGACGCACCCCTATCATGTATGTGGAAGTTTTGCCTTTTTTTAACGCCCATCTCATATTTCTAATTTTATAAATAGTCTTATTGCCATGTTTACGACATTTTCCGCACCCATTCATTGTTTTCACTTTTCAACAGATATAACTGACTCTCTGACGTAAGTCTGTCACTCTCGTACTCCCTCATTCACTCATTAACTCCAAATTACGTAGTTCCTGCTCTGAGTTATATGCTCAGAGTTATATGTACTTCTACAGTCTGTCCGCACTCATTGGAATGATAGGAGGTAGTAGCTGTTGTTTTCAGCCATGTTATATGTAGTGGTATAGTTGGTCGTCACTCACACAAAACTATGCAGTTAATGGCTTTTTCATCCATGTTATATTTTGTGCTTTAATATGTACTGCTATAAATTTGATTTCCTTGTTTCATTAAAGGGCCGGGTGGGGTGTCATTTTACTTAACAGGTATGCTCTCAAAGTCTTCATCCAATATGAAGAACTCGATACATCCCATTTACATGTTTCTGCTTCGTCATCCACCCCTCCTTTTAATTTTAGTAGCATGTTTCTGCCTTTTACCTCACACCAGTTGCATGTTTTCTTGTTGTTGTTGTTGTTGTTGTTCTTGTTGTTGTTGTTGTTGTTAGGCATATTATTTACATAAGGGGGTGTGGTACAGTGGTGCGATATCTCTCGCCTTTCTGCCTTCTCAGTTATTGGAAGTCCCCTACTTTCTTCAAGACCTGGATTTCCACTTAAAAAAGGGTGCATTTTCCACTCTTCCCCCTCCTGGCTTTGTTCTGAAATCAAAGCAATTCACACCACTCTTTTAACCACTTCTATCTTGGGTGGAGCCTGTGGAACAAAATATGTATATCGTGGACCATATTCAGTTACCGTCATGTCCTGCGTATAAGGCGCACTTCGCGTTTAAGCCAGGCCCCCCAACCAAAAAGTCCACGTATAAGGGCCACCTCTAAGGGCCGATTTTTGTTTACTTAGTACTGTTCTATAGTAAAAATCCCCCCCCCTCCCCACTATAAGGCTCACGCGAAACTCAATGCAATGATCCACCCCCTTTCAACACTCACAGGACTTTGTTTTGAGTAAAAGGCGCGCATTAAAGGCACACCATAACGGTAGCTCATCTTGTACCATTCATTTTTGTGTTAATCTAATTCTATACCTCTCTTTCATAGAGATTCTTCAATTGGAGAAGTTCCCTCCTATTTGGTGGAAAGACAACAATCCCAAGAAATCGATGCCTCCCATTCCCGACACTGGTCATCCGTTCATTGTAGTTGGCAAGAAACATTTCGCATGTCACCAAGGCCCAGACCATCACATAAGGAGGAAGGAGCGTGCAGCGGAGGTTTGTTTTCTACCCCATCTTGCCCAAGGGCTTAGACCAAATACCGTCTTAAATCATGTAAATTACTTCTCGCCATGGTTACTTACCTGAGCTCATACATGGTACTTAACCTATAGATACATAACCAGAGACGCCACTTTTTCTAACTTTTTAGTAATTCTGCTGTCTGGGGTATGTTTCTTGTAGGCATTTCGTATGGGGAGTGCTAACAGTTACGATGATTTCTGATTTTTCATTGACCATTGAGTATCTAATTCCCTACTAACACATAACGGCCAAACATATCTTCAGAAACAATACTTCTTCTGCATAAGGCAATACCAGTGAAATCTCCTACCTTTCCACAGTCAGGTTCTCTACACCTTTTCCTTATATTTGTTAAATTCACCGATAAAATTTCGACATATTACGCCTCCCAGACCAAAAGAGTTTTAGAAGCTGAGAAGAATCAGAAGACCGAGGATGGAGCCAAAGAACAAGTCAAACCTGAGATATTTGCGGAAGACAAGCCATTTCATCCGATCTATCGCTCATCCAAACGAAAGAGACATCGTGAAGATGACGTAGAAGAAGATGAACCCCCTGCCCCAAAACTGCGAAAAGACCCAGTCAATCCTCAGCCATCGAAGAAAGTTGGTTGCACTGCAAAGGCTGCAATTCGGCACGTCATTACCTTCACAGGGGTTCATGTAAGCGACCTCTCTACAAGTTACTCCTCTTTCAGTAGGTTTTTTCATTTTGATTGTGGTATCGTATGGCGATCCATCCATCCTTATCCTTTGGGCATGTATTGTGATCCTTTACTATAGTGTACCGTTAAGTACTGTCATGTACCATCATGTACCGTCCTCTACCGCTATGTGCCATCATGTATGAAGATGTACCCTCATTTACCACCATGTACCATGATGTACCATCATGTATTATGATTTACAAATATGTTCCCTGATGTACTCTTATGTTCCAGCATGTACCCTTATGGACCATGATCTAAGGTACTGCACCACAATGTAGCAATATGTTCCAGGATTTATGATGACGTACCGTCATGTATTATCACAGACCATCATCATGTATCAGATCAACCATCATGTACTTTTATGTACCATTTTGTACTGCCAAGTTCCATGTGCATAATATGCACTGTTGGTGAGCAATTATTCAATGTAATTACTCCCCACAGCAAACGTGTCCTACTAACCCTTTAAGAATTACAGTGTCACTTTATGCATCATAAACCAAAGTAATATAACACAGCATAATAATTAAGAATAAAATAGCATAAGATAGAATACCACAGATTATCACCTACAACTTAACGGCCCATCGATCATTTTAGGCCAATCCCCTCTCCGTACACATTTTCGTCGCTTTGGTAAAACCGTGTCCTCATGGGTAAATTAAACATCCCTCTTTCCACCTAACAGCCGGTGTATAAGTCCACGTTAGAAATTCGGTTTCCTCGGTGCCCTCATATGCGCCTACTTACCTATGTTTCAGTCAAATACAGTTCTTCACTTAACACTTGCTTATTATTCCATTGACCTGCCATCTATCAGTCAACGCCTATCATACCTACTTTCCTTTAGTCAGTTCAACTTACTAAATACAGGCTTTTTCAAGTTTCTTTCAGTAGTTTCCCGTGCGCTTACATATGTGACCCATCCTAACAAAGTGGTACTGAAGTCGCACATTTAGAAACCTAGATATAGGCTTCTCAAGTGGTATAGTGTCAAAAATATCAGATTTTTTTAAATTGATATTTTAGCATTTTTCTAACCTATGGGTAGATATTTTTCAGGATCCTTGCTTACTAAACTGAATTTAAGCTCCAAATGCCTGATAGACATAGCTATAGTTTTCTTGGTTGTATAGAATTACATAGGAATTATATAGGATTCTTAAATTATTATATGTTTGATATGTCAATTACCTCAGTTTAATCGATTTTCAATTCATCCAACTGCATTTAACGGCGGAAGATCCATAGTGGACCACCTGGTTCAAATATGCAAGTGTTATATACCAAATGAAAGCTCTTGATGAGCTGTAAATGAATATGCCAATAACTAAACATTTTGGATGTGCGACTTCCGTACCATTTTGTAAGGATGGGTCACATATTACATGCACACAACGTCTACAATTTAGGGCCACGGTTAAATCATACTAATGCACTTTTGTCACTTATTTGAGGCATTTTATCTATTAAGCTACTTCTGATTTTTATTACATTTCTCAGGTTCCCTCGGATGCTCCTGCTCAAGAGCGTACCAATGCTGCCTACAACCTGAGAAACTTGCTCCGCGAAGGGAAACATGTGGAGTGGGAGAATCGATTCTACGTTTACGTTCCTCGGAACCCCCAACACACTAACCATCTTATTGGGCCGGTTAGCTAAGTCCTTCTTTTCGCCGTGTTGAATATTAACCTCTATTCTGTTATTTTATTCTCCCGTCTATAAGGTGCGTCTTGATCAGGGGTTTTAATTCTCATTGGATCCACAAGGGGGACATCAAGACAATACTTTTGTTATCTTACATGCCCCCTTGGTCATAATAGGACAAAATGGGGCCCAGGATAGCCCAAGGTGGGACATGCTACCCAATTGGAATTTCTACAATTCATTCAGTCGTACACAACTTATGACTTTTTCCAAAAATCACTGTGCGGTGGGCCTTATAAGCGGCCTGTGCCTTATAGGGCGCACATTACAGTAGTTCGCACCTTCACCTCTTCTATGTCCTACAGCTCATTATTATCTTTTAAACAAGAGTGTAAAATCTCATAGTAAAAGGGATTGGGTATCTTCTTCTTCCTCTGTTCACCTAAGAGTGCGTTGTTTATCCTCAATTGTTTTTCCATACCTTTAAATCAAAGATTAAAGTGTCTTCTCTAATTTCTTTTTTACAGATCATTTGTTCCCAATTTTTAAATCAAACTTCTCTTTTCTTCCTTCATCTAGTTGTCTGGCTACGGGCATTTCTGCCGGAAACCTATTCGAGAACGCATCAAGCAGTTAACAATTGATGGCAAGCTCCAGTTTGACCAGATTGTAGAGTTAGTTCCTCTCCAGGTGCGCTATGAGCTCTACCAGGATATGTCTTTGCCACTTCACACTGACCGGGGCTTCTATCCCAAACGGAAAACAGTGTACAACATCTACTATGGGTAAGTCTTTGTTATGTTGACAGGTGAACAAAGTGTCAGACCCATCATATTCGGGTTATTTCCTTTGTCGCTACAGGACATCCCGAGAATGTCCTACTGGATTCAAGTTTTCCGTGTGTTTCCACAGTATAGGGTATTTTTCCTAAGAACCATCCAAATCAAGTGAACATTTAAAGTACATTATTGCACATCAGTTCATTCCCTCAGATATAACAAGTGGGCCCCTCTACAGTCGGCCCTTGCTTCCTCTGATTTTGAAAATGCAAATTATACAAGGATTCGATTACAAATATAATAGAATAAATATAGATCGTAAGTCTTAAGCAAGGAGGGAGCTTAGGAATCAAAGGGTCGAGGAAGCAAGGGCTGAGGAAGCATGGGCCGACGGTATGCACCCCTCCATTTCCTTTTTTCTTATAGAGCCGATAAAGTTGTGAGGACGACTAAGCATGATGTGGACAATCTGGAAAAGGACTTGAAGACTTGGAAGTCACAGTGCCCTGGTCGTAATTACTTTTTGTGCCTCTCTCCAAAGCAGATCACCGACCCAGGCTTGGCAAAGTTACTCGTATTTCAGACAGAGCACCAGAGGTACCTACTGGGTCGGTATGGGAACTCTATTGTGACAATGGATGGGACCTACAAAAGTTCTCGGTACAAAATGCCGTTGTACTTTATCACAGTCCCTACCAACTGCAGGTACATGGTGGTTGCGACAATCTTTGTTTATCCTGAGACTGCAGAAGCATTAGCGCAGGGTCTAAGGGAGCTGAAAAGGTGGAATCCATCCTGGCAACCTCGCCATGTGATGACAGACTGTCAGCTGGCCGAGATAAGTGCGTTTGCCATGGTATTTCAAGGTAGGTTTCTATTATTACCTTTCTTCTTTTGAACTAAAGTCGTGTTTATTCTGTTCTGGTGCCTTACTTACCCTATATTTTGACTTACAAAACATTATACATATCTGTTATTCCTGTTATATGTGCTATGTGCCTGGTCTGGCTTGTGGCAGGCTCTTTCATTTTGCCACTAGCAGCAACTTTTGTTTTCCTCCCTGGCCCTTACAGCGAGTAGCTTCAAACCTTTTTCGTCCATATTTCTCAAAAGTTAGTCAGGCAAATTTATTAATAACTCCTCTTCGATGTTATAATGGTGTTTTTCCCTTTCGTTGTAGGATACCAACATCACCTTTGCAGTTTCCACTACAAACGTGATTGGGCCGACTGGCTAGCCAAACCTTGGAACAACTTCAGTAAAGACCAACAGAAGACTCTGTACACTCTTATGTGTCGCGTTGCGGAATCACGAACTGAAGAACTCATGCGGCAGGCTCTGAGACGACTCCAACATCATGCGTTGTATGCAGAGAGAGTGTCGACTTACTTCAAGTTCTGGCTCGACCGAATTGAGGTATTTGAGCGGATAATGAATTCAACTTTTGTCATCAAGGAATAGTCTCGCCCTGATATAATAGGTTTACATTAGCCTCTATTCAGACTTACTTCTCAAAAATCCAAATTTATATTGGCTATTTTGAACTTGTCGCAGAATATTTCCTCCCAAGTCATGCTATATCATTCTGGTGCTCATTAGTTTAATTTCAGGCACGTTAAAGCAGATGTACTTGTTCCTTCCGCAATCGGGGTGTGGCCCATATATGGAAGGGAGTAAGGTTTTGACCCCAATTATGTTGAAATAGGCTCAACCGCTAATTTATATGAGGGGTTCAGTTAACAATGGCCATTTCTTCCCTTCTTTTCCAATTTTCACCACTATTAATCTTCATCATCCGTCTTCTTTGTAGATGTGGTGTACTTGTTATCAGGAAGACTTTGAGAAGCGAGTACAGACCAACAACGGGAACGAGCGGATAAATCGCCTACTCAAGGAAACTCACCTAAATGGACGTACATCACGCTCTAACATGGTTCATATTGTGCGTGTGTTGCTTCTCCATATGTTTGAGTTCTTAACCCATGAGTGAGTACCTTTCTTTTTCTAAATAATTATATCCTTTCTTCTCCAGGTAATCTGCTGTTGTCTTAAACCTTTTCACTCTTTATACCTACTTGTCTGTTGTATATGATACACGGTCAACGGTCGACTTTTGGTACTCTCAGTGATTCGTGAAGTCTTGTTTCCTACTATTTTCCATTCCCGTTCTCTTACTACCCTTTACTTGTTCTTCCAGGTATGTGGAAGCCAATGTCAAATGCCTCTCTACCTTCAAGCCATACTCACCGGATGTACCTCTCTTCCTTCACAACCGTCCAAGATTCTTCGTGGTTCACGTCTTTTCACGGTGGGTCTCCCTAGGCCATTTCTATTGAATAAAACCCAACTAATTCCCCATCACACCCTAAACGTCCAACCGTCAGGGTTCTACCCCCACTTGAATAGCACACTAACGGTGGCATGCATTGTTCGTCGGCTATGTAATTTTATTGGGACACTTATCTACACCAAATATCCACCTTCATATTTCACCTGTTTGTTCTGGATGCTAAAGGTGGAAGTCGGCAACGAAGATGTTGAAGGATGGCATGGAAGTTCGACTATTTGAGCGTGGGATGTTCTTGGTGGACAGTGCATCTCAACCGGGCTTGGCGTATCCTGTCTACCTTGGTGATGACGAATTACTGCCCTACTGTCTTTGTCCAGACTGGGAGCAATATCGCCTCCCCTGCAAACACATGTGCCTCATATGGGCAAGGTAGGTCGACTTTCGTTTACTCTATTGCTCTCATCACCTTTCTTTCAACATAAAGGGCATTTAAATTTTGTGACGCCTATGGAACATAGTTACATTATTTTCGCAGTCCTTCACATCGGCCGCAATATCTCCGACCATATGTTGGATCAGTACATACAAGATTCCTGGTCACTCTCCGGTGATTTCATCTTGATCATTCGTCCACTACTTGATGCGTGTCTAATTTCGTAAATCATAGTAAATGCATATTTACGTTTGCGTGCAATATACAAATGGCCCATTAACCTTTTAAAAATCAAAAGGTTTCAATGTTTTTCACGCAGGAATAGACCAATGCCTCTTATTATGCTTACAATGGAATATGGTTTAATAATAGTACAACTTTTTATGCCCGTAACTTCCTTCATCCGCATCCTCTTTCAGTCAACAGACTCCAAAGAATTACACTTGGGATGATGTTTCTCCCAAGTACAGACTCAGCAATTACTTCTCCTTGGACCATGAGCTTATTCACTCTGAGGAACTGTCTGTATATCGGCCACATTTCAACGCTGTCAACACCAGCACTCCACCATCTGTGCTCCAACCACCAAGTGTTAGTGTCAACTCCCATCCAGGTCATGCTGTCGATCAGTTGGCACGCCTAGAAACCTTTGTCAAGAAGACTGGTCATTCCCCGGAGGTAACAGAAATCGCCCGGCAATTGGACCGTCTGGTTTCATGCTTCATAGAAGAACCTTCTATGGACAGAGTAACCCCCCAAAGTCAAATGCCCGTTCAAGAGAAACAGCACTCTTCCCCACATAAAGACAGTACAGGTTAGATTCTTTGTTTGTATATTGGTCACCTGTAATCATCCATTAATTTTGAGACACATGTGAGTCTCATAATATTGTACATGACGCTTTCCTGTCGAGAGTGGACCTTCTTTCTGATATCACAATTGCTTTTAAATACCATCCCTTTCACAAACATAAATTCTTACAAAGTTATTACTCTAGCTTGCAATTGCCCCGTGTAACACCTACTGCAAGGTTTCATGTCCCACATGTTTTAATTTAGAGAATTCTTAAAGGAATGGTCCTTACCTCAAACCCGGTAAACACTGATGCTTTTTGAACATGTGTAGGGTACCTGTCAGGGCCAAGTGTTCTGGCTTGCTCCTTGGATCCACTAGAGTTTACCCAAAGGCTTAACAGCTGAAGGCAAATAAAAGCCTAGGTCCTGGCCCTCACACCCGTATTTTTTTGGCGTCACCGGATATGTGATTCTACCTTCCTAAATATTGTTTTAATACTTGCTTTTGCATCTCCTTTGATGTCCAGCTCGAGTGGTTGGTCTCACAAATCTAGGGAACACTTGCTTCCTGAACTCCATTCTCCAAATTTTTCGGGTCACAAAGGAACTGGACCAGTACTTTGTCCCTTGCTTTCCATGATGTAAGTTATTTGTCTTCTACTAACTGTTTTTCTTAAATTTATAGTACTCTTCTACTTTTCTAAGCTGTTACAACTCGTCATTTATCACTTTTCTTTAATTTTCAGTATCATTTCACTTTGGAACCTGATTTGGGAAATAATCAGTGGGGATTAGAGCGACTACCGTATACTCCCGCGTATAAGACGCGTCCTCTACGCCAAACAAAATGCTGGGCAGTCTTATAGGATGTACTGAAATTGGGGTCGCGTCTTATACGAGGGGTGCTTTTACTTTAGAAATGTACTGAATTTACAAAATTCACCCCTAAGAGGTGCGTCTTATACGAGCAAATGCATGTGCTGAGTTTGGGGTGCGTCTTATACGCGCAGCGCGTCTTCTACGCGGCAGACTACAGTACTCGGTGACTACGCAAGTTTCTTTCACTAACTTCCTCCTTCTTTAATCGGTAACACTCACAGTTAATACTCGTCATTACAGGTTCAGGAGGCTGTCTCATCTGCGCTGTGGCTACTTTCCTTCGTAACATCAGGTCGCCAGTCAACCCAATACTAGGTCATGTAAAGAGTGAGTTCAATGTTTACATAGTTGATTTCCTGCACTGTTTCTCCTTTCTCCTTTCCGATTTCCCAACCCGGGTCTACTTCGACTGTACAGGTTTTCCCCAAAGGTTTTGGCTGAAAGGGGTAATGTTCACCCTAAATAGACCATTGTGATTTGCATTGGAATCAGGGTTCTCCGGTAATCAACTTGGTGGTCCCCCAGCTTCACTTTTTTACTGTGACCGGTGTGATTTCATCTCAGAATCGCGGCTGGTGTTATTTTAGCTTCATATAGGTTATTATTATTTTGGCAAATCGTCCAATTGGAACAAAATACTTTCAATTTCCTTGTGGTGTGGTCCACATATGCGAGGGCACTCACACTTTCCTCTGTGAAAGTGTAATCTAGTTACCGCCATGAATATGACCGTGGATGTCAAAGGCTTAGGAGGTAACCAAATGATAGCCAGCTACCTCCGGGATTTTAGGGTGTGCTTTTACATTCTGCGGAGACCCCTGTGCAAGGAGTGTCAAGATTTGCAATGGTATTGTATACTTCTTGATGTTAGATTCACCTTTGCAAGAGGCCGGCGGAAAATGTCCTGCAGAAACTGGGAGTCGAACCCGGGACCCTTCAACCTGGAGGTGGAAGTTCTACTGCTGAGCTAATTCCCCGTCTCACATTCTCTACCTTCCACCTACATCTTGATCGGTATGATACACAAGGGGGGCAGCTTATACCGACTTACACACGTAACACTGAACAAACAAACAAAAAACAATCTTCATTTTATGAAGCCGACAAAGCCTTTCATAAAACCACTAAAGGCCACCTACATATATATATATTGTAGCGGTAGCGCTAGGCTGCTCCGGGCCCTGCGGGGCCAAGTAGTATGGTCCAGTGCCGCTTGCGGGCGTGCTGTCACAGAGTGCTATAACCCAATGCTCCGGGCAGCAAGTCCCCCATTTCTGGTTGAGCTACGCTAGAGGAAAGAGCTCCAGATGCACAGCTCTACGAAGGACGAGAGACCTGCAATTGATGATGCTTGACCCATTAATACTATTTCCCAAAACAAAAGCTGGTGTTCGCAGGGTTTTGAGTTTTTCGCCCAAATTGTGACTTTTAGGTATGGTCTGCCCGGGGAAAGCCTAATTGAGTCTTGAACTTGTTGTCTTTGACGGAGAGGGAGGAGTTGATGGCAGGGGTGCGTTGCACCCTCATCTACGCGGAGGCCAGGGAGGATGTTTTTCTCTGAAAAGGGGGAGAGCAAAGGGATAGCAAAGATCCTAGTAGTTGCCATTTGGCAGATGTTAGTCGAAAGTTTGGAGATCGACAGCTGCTCCACAACGCGAAGAAGTTCAGGCGGCCCCACTACGCAAAGAAAGGCCCCGCAAAACCAAAGAGGACCCACAATGCGAAGAAGGGTCCAAGGCCCCTGGGCCCCACAATGCGAAGAAGGCCCCCCAAAGGCAAAGAGGCCCCACGGGCCCACGGCCACACAACGCGCAGTTGAGAAGAGGACGCCCCGACCTCTGCATTCAGATGTACAGGGTGACCCCATGGCGCATCAGCATGACAATGGGCCCGGGCCGCTGCATTTGATACGAGGTGGCCCAGGACTCTGCATTTAGATCTACAGTGTGGCCCCAGTGCGCAGCAGTACGACAATGGCCCCGCGGGCCTGCAGTTGAGATGATGTGGCTCTGCATTTAGATCTAGAAGGTGGCCCCACGGCACCACAACTACATCTATAGGGTGGTCCATTGGACCTGCAGTTGAGAATTCGGCCCACTGCACTGCACTTGCAGGGTGGCCCTATAGCACCACAGTATACAACGATCCCTTACGCTCAATGAGTGTAGGTGTGCAGAAGACTCCTGGTGGCACAGAGACAAGTGCAGAGACAGGTTGTGGTGGCACAGAGGCAGGTCATGGTGGCACAGAAGGAGGTGGTGTAGACACAGAGGCAGGTGGTCTACAGGGAATACCTGGAGGTGTGCAGATGATTTCTAGAGCCTTATTTGGAGTCTTGGGATGGGTGCCGTTACCATATAAAGATACCCCGTAGTGTGGCATTATTATATTTGGAGGATATGTTGCGTCCAATTAACTAAATCACTCTGTGGCCCTTGAAGACCACATAGAAGAGATGCTCCCCAGTCTCGGTAGTATAGTGTGTATCGGGAAAGCATTACTGAGTAATGAGTTTTTTGCTCATTCAAGTAGTATAGTATGTTTCGCCAAAGTCACAATTGCCTAAAAACATCATAATTCTTGTTTCATGCCAAGACCATGAAGATCGCCAGCTCGAGCTAGCCTAATGTTCATCTAACACTATCGGAAACTACTAACGTTAAAGTAACGCTAAGTAGGTTTAATTGACTACAAGTATCCATGACCTTTTTCCTGTTGTGCAGATTTCTAAATAAAGACCCCCATGACGTTTGCCAGTTTGAGCTACCCTTTATCTATGATTCACACTACGGCAAACTCCTATTATTAAGGCAGATACGATTTGTTCTGTAAAAATGCCAGTTATGTGACCACTCTGTCAGTGCTTTGTATTAACTTCAATAGTATGCACTATTTGTCAGCAGTTTGCCATATATGTCAGTAATTGCTCACTATTTGTCAATATTAAAATGAAAATTGCACTGTAAATTGCTTTTCATATTGCATTGGAAGTTGCATTAAACACTCGGGTCTTTTGGCTATTAGACCAAACCTGGTCTATGTTCTCAATTTTGGTTGTTTTGTTTGTTTCCTCTAACTAGGGTCACCGGCTTCTAGGTTTTCTCTTTTTTTTTCTTTAAGGTTTCTGGCCTGAGTACTCTGCGTCGGACGGCGCGCAACAGGATGCGCATGAATTGTTTCTCAAGATTTCAACAGCAGTGGACCACAGGTGTGCCTTAAAGACTTAACCTATCTATTGCAATATTTTTTAGGCTAGGCTTTCTTTTAAGATACCGTGCTCTGGGGGTATAGAAGAACTTAAAAAAACACTACCAAAACTTCCTTGTACTGTACTTTGTCGTCTTCTTTTCCTCAAATAAACAGACTTTGGTTTAATCTTACACAAAATGGCAATGAGAGATGGTTGGTTATAAGTTCTGCATATGAATAGGTCACTAATTGCATCATATT
Organism: Acholoe squamosa; assembly: GCA_949317995.1. Classification (NCBI taxonomy): domain Eukaryota; kingdom Metazoa; phylum Annelida; class Polychaeta; order Phyllodocida; family Polynoidae; genus Acholoe; species Acholoe squamosa. The sequence continues at coordinate 70,545,585 of OX439035.1, read as the reverse complement.
ACGCATTGTCTCGTGCAATTTACAACTACTAATTAAACAATTAATTCTCCTTTCAGCCACCCTACTCCAAACGAACCGTTCCGCTTTGTGTTCGAAATAAGAACCCAGTCGAACAGTATGTTATCAATCAGATCCATTCCTCTCTTATTCATTTCATGTGGCCTTCATTATGTCGCTCAGACGGCTCCTGTTAACCATCATTTCTTCTTCCTTTGTATAGAATTTCACCATACCCGAGGTATCCTCTTCTAAGGGGTCCTGGGTGTGAGGGGGATACAAATCATATGAACAGTTACTTCATAGTTCTTCATACTTGTAACACCCTGGGTCACAGGTGATTCCCCCTTATAAGTTTAGAATTCCGTTTTGTTACTTACATTGCTGTGGGATCCTGCGCTCCTTTCAACTTTGTTATCCATATTCATTTCCCCTCTTCCTTCCCCTGTCCCTTTTCATTTCAGTCAAGTACCTCACTTGCGGTCATCGTTCCGAAGGGAGAAAGGAGTACGCCAAAACGGTCCGAGTGGATATCGTAAGTTTCATTTTCTCATTTATTGTACTCCTGTTCGCCATGAATATGACCTTAGCTGTTGAAATGGCGTTAAACATCTATTACTCACTGACTTGTACTCCTGTACTAGGTCAGGTACTAGGTCAGTGAATAGTATTCCCTTTTCCTACCAGTTGCATCTTCCTTTCACATAAGTATAGCCATGTATCCTCGGTTGGAAGAACACATCTGACTTCCTGTACACTTGTCATTGTCTCTTGTACTCTCTGTGTTTCCCTGTTCGGCCCTTCAGGCCTGTCAGGAATAGTTATTTCCAGTTTGGTAAAGAAATCATTTGTTTCAAAGTTAACCTTTGCCAACTTCCTTTTTCAGGGACATCCCGACATACATGCTTCTCTCAATGCTGCTTTCAGTGATGACGACATAGATGAAGCGCGTTGCAGCCAGTTAGTTATATTGTACCTGATACAATACACAGTCTTTGAGCTTTCTTGCTAATAGAGCTTTCCAAGTCAAAACTTATATCAGTATGGTACAAGTAAAATAATTGTAGTTGTTCTTAGGTGTTGAACTGTTATGTTTCCTTACCCTTGCGTGGAGGGATTACTTGACCTTCTCATCAAAAGTGTGTATGCGGGTTAGGCATCCTACGCAGGGCATATCTTCTGTAGGCAGCCGATATTTAGATCCTATGGTGTTTTTCTTGATATAATAGGAAAGGTGTAATTCTCCAATATAAATTATGACAGCTGACCCTATGTTGGGTTCTAATGGCCACATTTGCAGAATTCTTTCCCCTTTTCACCGCTGTGGTAATGCCACCCCCTTGGGGCCTGCATCACAAGCCCATATCCGACTCCTTGGCACATAATATGCTGGCAGTAGTCGGCGTGCTGGTGTCATTTGGCAACACTCTTCATGCCTAAACGAAAAATTATTTTTCCAGGTGCGGGGTGTTGGGTGCAGCTACAAAAGAAACCAAAGTGGAGCAGTTACCTCCATGCCTCGTCCTACACGTTTTCAGGTTTCAAACCATTTCACTTCTAATCTAGTATATTTGCATAAGACTCCATCCTCACATGTCAACTGGGCCACATTTCTTCCCCGGCTTCTCCTTCAAAGGCCCAGCTAGCCACTAAGATTTGGCCCATTTGGCGACCCTGGCCAATGGTCGTTGTTAAGCCAATGTATTAAACTCTTCTCTGCGTGAACTGGACAATTACTAATCACGGGGCTGGTTCCAGCTTCAGTCGTTACTCCAGGATAATTACATTTCTAAAGCATTACTCCCTCACCAATTTCAATTTTTTTTTGTGCAATTTTTACACTGTATGATAGTGAAGGAAGGGAATGAAAAAAACTTCACCTCTACCCTTTGCCCAGGTACCTTCCGGGAGAGGACAAGAACACAGATGTGCTCTCCTTTGACGAGTTCCTACATGTCTCCATACCTAATGTTGATGCGAAGTATGATTTGTATGGAGTTGTTCAACATTTCGGAACTTCACTTCGCTCGGGTCACTACTCTGCTCTAGTAAAAATCGACAGCCAGTGGTATCATTGTTCGGACAGTAAGGTTGGTAATTATTGGCTCTGGGACCACCCTGAGTCTATACCACTGGGTAGGTGGTGGCATTCGACAAAAGTCAGTTCAACAATTTTCAATCTCAGTTTTTTACAAGAAACAATGCATGTCAGCGAATAAACATACGATACAAGAGTAGTCCATACATCAGTTTCTAGTAAAGAAAAACTTTCAAAAATCCATCCATCAGTTCATACAAAATTATAATCAGAAAGAAGTCATTTCGTAAAAATCTTTTATCCAATCCAGTCCTCCATACTTTTCCTCCGGGCTGGCTTTTCTCGGTTGATTTCAGCGTTTAAAAGTGAGAAAACTTTCCAAAAAGGCGGGATAAGTCGGCCTGAGCCCTGCGTGCCCATGCATCTCTTTTAATTGTTCTTAGAACAGTTTTAAAAAAAGCTCCTTTAGGCCCTGCCACGAACATTGTCTCAGTTCATGTCGTTATATGTGACCGGTCCTCTACAGTGGAATCTGGGAGTTACCTGTTAATTTCCTGTGTATAATACTGCAAGGTGCAGTTCGGACAGATTGCATTTGGCTGAGTACTTTTTGGAAAAAATGTTATGTCTACCGGATTGGACCGGCCGACGGACTAGGCAGGAAACTGTGTCCAACTCACTTGAAACAGGAAGCTGTAGGGTATAACTGTGCCACCGAATTTATTCTTGCTCACCTAATAACACTGTCACCTAGATTTTTTCCCACATTTGGTGGACACCCTTCTGTTTGTATAGCCCCACATGGCCAACCAGTAACTGTAAGGGCCTTCTTAGTTGTTGCTACTAGTACTTCAAAGTAACATTACATTTCCGAATGTGAAGTCTTACAACATTAGTAGCTCAGTCAAGTATCTTTCTGACATTAGTACATTTGTTTGCATCTACCAGACGAACATGGCTTCACTAGTAACTCCCAGGTAGCTACAATTTTTTCATTCTGTGCCTCTTGAGGGTTAAAAGTCTTCCTCCTTGGACATGTCTCATGACCACTATCAACCATCATTCCCCCTCCCGACCCTGTAAAAAGTGGAAGTTGAATTCCTAATATATTTAATGGCTCCCCCACCACCCATCATCTCCCTTCACAGTAAACAATTTATCTCAGAATTAGCGGCCAAGTTATCCTACTCGTTTCATGTTTTGGTGTACTACTTGTCCTTCTAGAACAATAACTGTTTTCCTTTAACTTGACCCTGTCGATCCATTATTTCAGATCAAACCCTACACCTGGTTGGGTGAGGGTCAGTCTGCCGCATACCTTCTGTTCTACCGTATGAGAGGTAAACTGAATGTTTCTAGGTAATAGTTTGTCGACAACAATTCATCTTTTTGTTACCCTCTTACCTTAAACATCAGGAAAAGTTTATCTCAGACTTTAGGCACATAAAATCTCGTACTTAACATAAAGGGATGTAGGCCTTTTCACTTAATACATTGTAATACATTTGTCTCTTTTACATAATAGGGCTTCCCTAGCCAACTTAAAAGGGCTTATATCTCCTCTTTTCTACCCCCTCAGATGTTGGGCTTCCCTGGCCCAATTACAATGGGTCTACTATCAACTTTTCTATCCCCTCATGATGTATGTGGTGCACGTATGCGTGGGCACTGACACGTTCCTCTGTGAAATTGTGTAATGTAGTTCTCGTCATGCCTAGGATCTTAGCTATCGAAATTGCGTTAAACATCTATTTCTCACTCACTCTTTGAATAAGGTTATATGGCAGGAATATCATACTATTTCATGTCACTTTCAGTACCGGGCCTTCCTTTGCTGGGACTGAAGGAGAAGGTATGCCAACTTCTTTTATCGTTATAATTGCTCTCCTGCGGGAAAGCAAACATACATTGGGTCACTTTCGAAATGATTTCCCTCAGTCTTAAGGTGAGACATGTTTGTAAAATTTTTTTTACATAGAATCCTAATTGGTTTAGACAGAGTAAACAAAACCAAACCACAAACATTCTGAAACTACCCGAATAACGGAGGACTGTACTGGTCATCAGTACCCTGAGTCATGACTCCATCTTAGGAGACCAATTTGGTAGTGGGTATCGAATCATGTCCATGGCCATGGTAAGCAGGAGGGACAGGGGGCACATGTCCCCCACACTTAATCTATGGATATACTCCTCCTAAGGTGGAAACTAAAAACTCTGGCATAGGGAGATAAAAATTGAACATAACCCCCCCCCCTCGTCTCACCCACTCCAAACCTGCTTGACTCACCCCTGCACTATCCCTGGGGCAGGTCTACGGCCACAAGCCAAGGCATAGGTTCTGTGTTGTATAGGCTAAGTGATGTACAAGTATAGAAATGCATGTTTGTTATTCCCGTGTGTGCACCTTCTGGCTTAAATTGCACCTACCGTAATGTATTGCGTATACGACGCGTCTTTTACACCAAACTACATGCTGCTGGGTCTTATACGCGGGATTTAAATTGCCCTGAGTTTGGGGTGCGTCTTTTACGCGTGATATATTTCCTAAAGAACAGTAATAAGAATACAAATATCACCCCAAAAAGGTTTATATTTGGTTGCTTGTTTATAACAGACTCATGCAATCACTGTTTTTTAAGGCACCACAAGACTGCGGGAGGAAAGCTGAATCTGGTTGTAAACGGGTTACACTGTCTTCATCTATCGCGCATGTTACAGAGGACAATGACTATTCTACAGAGCGGTGAGCAAAAACTCTTTTGTCTATGTTCTTTACCCAAGACCGTAAAGAAATGTCTGTTCTGTATCAATGCACTCCTTTCCAGGTGATTTTGGGTAAATGGTAATGTGCCCCCTTTCGAGGGTCTGTCTTTCAACTGCCACTCTCGCTGAATTATGAATTAAACTTTTATAATACTCAGTGGGCTCTTATCAACTTTTATAGGTGATGTAGGGGTGGCCGGCTTACCTCCAATAGTACGATAAACCTTTCTTTTCCACTCCTTGCTGTAATAATTTTTTTCTAAGTTTACAGTGCCTCTTAATAACAGACAGAAAAAGGCTTTCAGGAGAGGAGTTTCTGGTACGGAGGAGAAGATTAGTCGAGTCACCGCCCCTCACCATTTCATGTTACCTCTCCTTTGCTTAACATGTTCGTCAATTATTCTCTTTCGCAGAGAAACAGAGATGGACAATACCGTTAATCGGGTTCCAGTCGCTTCTAGTGAATTTGGGCTGTATGGCACGACAGGCCCTTATTCCCAGAATCCACGCCCACTTGATGCAAGAACACCTGAGGTATACCCCTTTTCGGAAGTGGAATCCCTCGCAAAATCTTCCTCCAAAGGAGAGAGCAGTTGGCAGTGAGTACATATGCTTTGCAATCTCCTTCCAAAACACAAATGGTCTTTGTAGAGAGACATACAATATTTTAGGGGCTATCACTCCTAGAATGTGGTAATTTGATTTCCGTGTTTTATTCACCACATGAACAACGAATCCAACAGGGAATATAGGTCTCAGTTCTTCTCAAGTTATGTAATCTGAAGGTTGTGTCCCAGTACACCATCCCCTAGGTTAATGCTTTTTAGTGCGGCGACTAGTGAGTACTACTCGTGAAATGAGTAGACTAGTGTATGGTTCACAGTCCCCACGGTGTAAGGGATAGGGAGGCCTTGGAATCTATTTGTGTTTGTGACTCCTCTGCTATGGAATATTCCTGCCCACTATTCTAATGTAATAACAACAGTGTGTGTACTTTACTTATCAGTGAAGACATTTCAGATCTGCCCGGTTTGCTGACCACTGGCCCAGGACAAGGTACAGACTGTTACAAGTGATTGGCAGTTGGGTGTGTGTGTGTGGGGGGGGGAGGGGGTGGTGAGGCAGAGCTAGGTCCTGGCAAACTGAGACAGTGTACACTCAGAATGACACACCTGTTGACTATAGCATTGAACATTGAATAAGACAGGTCCCTGTGGCAGCTGAGTGAGGTGCATGCAGAATGGACAGTCTACAGACTGTTAGTACTTAGCTGCAGTGGGTAGTTGAGGTTGAATTTGTGCTATATACTACCAAAAGCCCAGATGATAGTATGCCCTATCTGTCTCACCAACTGAAACTAGACACAAGATTACAAGTTGCCGCGCCATGTCTCACAGGACTATTCTCTACTATTGTATTAAAATCTACAACACTATGGTTTTATTAGATTTTAAATCCTGTAGCCAGTTCCTGTTGTTTTTCAAATCCTTGTACGTTTGGCTTTTCTGGATTGATAGGGTTCGCCGGTTGTTTCAGAGTACTCCTTACAGATTACAGATTTTACCATTTCTGGACATTTTTGATTAATGGAGGCTTCTTCTGTAACACTTCTAACGGTTGTACATTTAAGTGATTTCCTTAGTACTTAAATACTTCTTTATTTTACAACACTTCAGTAACATTACCGACAAAGACGTAGAGAATTGGAAGGCTGCACGATGGGAAGTTCTCCAGAAAGAGGTTAGCTTTTTACTTCCCTTTGGTTATTGTGTTAACTTGTTGCAACATGGTGCGTTACGGGATTGTGTTTCCTGAAACCCCAGTATCTCTAAGTACATCGATTTTTCATCTTACTTCAGAAAGAGGAGGCTTCCGTTTCTAGAAACTCGAGAACTGAACCCCCCATGAAAGTCTCGATAGACAAGTAAGTTACCTTGTCGCTATGTGTTATAGTTCTATGAGGGCTTACCCCAGAGAAAGAATATTGTAAGATCCCTGGTGTCTAACAATGTGTAAATATCCATTTTTCTTTTCGTTATACATGTCATTTCTCATACGAAATGTGTTGTTCTCTTTAAATTACTGAACACTGGTGTCTCCATTACTGACAGAGCGACGTCTAGGGCGTATCATGCTCGATCTCTAATGCCAAATCGGACCGATGCTGCATATGATCCGCTTCCTATACCCAACTTCATAACTGTCCCCTATGTGGAGAGACGGGTAAGCAAACTTTTTCACTTTCCAATGTTTACAGAAGCAACGAATTTTGGAAAATCCACTGCAAATTTATAAATTGCATGTGGATTTGTGGAAAAACCTGTGTAGAAGGCGCCCCTCCCAAAAAAATTCAAACGGGTGCTCTTTCGCGTAGAAGCTGCCCCCCTATTGAACACCAACCAGGCTGCCGCGGAGCTGGCTCTATGACTCGTTTCTGCCATTGGCAGATGTTCGGCTTGATGCCCGCCGAGCGCTTTGACACCTACTGGTTTTCTGCAGTGATGCCTGTATGAGTCAATGCTGCCATCGGCCCACGGTCGGCTTAATGGCCGTCGAGTGCCTGTACAGTGACAGGGCGGCCGCGCTGCTGGCTCTATGAGTTTAAGGTGTCATTCGCACACGGTTCACCACATGCCCACCGAGCGGGTTGATAAATAATTTTTTTTCTTAATTGCCCCAAAGTACACAAAAATAAATATTATGAACTCTTAATTAATATTCGATTGCTATATCAAGGACAGCTAATGATTTTGGGGTTTTCTCCTTGGCCACCATCAGTCTCCCATTTGAGATTTCGGAAAAACCCGGGTATAAAGGGCACCCTCAACTGAAGGCAATTACCCTCCCACGTATAAGAGTCGTGAACGATCTGATTCACGTATAAGATGCGCCTTGTTTTCGGTACATTACAGTAGCAGTCAGCACACTTTCTTATAACTTGGAACTAGTTACACATCAAACGGGCACTTTCATCTTGAAGTGATATATTTTTTCGTGCCCGTCTGCAATTGCTTTCTCGCTTATTACCAGAGTTAGTTGATTAAATTGTCAATATCATTTCGTCTCACTATTGTATGCTCTTTCTTTCCTTATTCAATGATTGATGTCATAGTTGCTGACACCTCCTCTTAATTTATTGTTGGACTCCTCTATTTATCTTTAACCAGGTGAATAATGTCATAGAGCGACTGCACAGTGTCATAACATCAAGTGCTGAGTAGGTGCTTTTTTTTCTCTCAACTCTTTTTTCAAATATTTTTCCAAATTTCAAACTTGTCAAAATTCACGCATGTGCGCAGTAACATTGTTTTTTTGTGATGGAAAAGTAAATAGAGTATGTTTCTTCTATTGTATTCGATTTCATATTGCCGTACGTACATGGATTACATCCAAAAACCCACTTTCTTCACGTTTATTTGATAGAATCTATGAATTTGTTGTTGAAAATGGTACCTGTACAGTAAAATTGGAAAACCTGGGACAGTCCTGCATTGCACACGTTATATCCTTTCTTCTAGGACAGACATGAACAGAAAGCTTTAATCCCACCGCAATATCACTTTCCACCGGCAACTTGGTAAATTCTGTCTCTTTTTCTCAGTGGGACGTACACCTTTCACACAAATTTTCTGAAGTCACCGTTGAAAGACAGCTTGGACGAGTACACGAGGATGGGCAAGAAATACGTAACAGGAAATGTAAGTGACCCTTGCGAAATGGGGTTGGTGCCTGTGCACCTGGGGATGCTGGTGCTATGGGGGTGTTGGTGAACCTGTATTAACCATCCATGGATAGGGCAGTCTCTCCCAGGTTTTTCCGTCAAAAGGCTCCCACTTGAAAAGTCCTAATTTTTTTCGTGACCTAAGCAATTTTTCCTTAGAAAATCAACGTTTGACTTTCAGTACTGTTTTTGGGGCCAAAAAACGCCTTGTTGGTCAAAGATATAAACCGTCACCCCTGCGGGAATCCCTGCCTTTTGCTTTGGAGGGCCTGATCTGATTTGATTTTTTAGGGCATGCTTTTGTTACTATAACTCTATATGTTAGAAACAAAAGTATGCCCTTTGGTAGTTGGGGTCGCCGCCATTCACCTCAGTGTTAAATCCTGAATATGTAACATTCTATATCCGTCTCCATCGACCTTTTCTCATTGATATATTGCCTAATCACTGCAATTCTGAATACTAGAGAGATAACCAGTTTCTATGCTGCTTTTATTTTTTATAAAGAGTGCAGAAAAAGTAGTTTATGGGATTGTTGAAAAGAGGGTTTCACAAGGACATTATTGGTCTTTGTAGTCTTTGGTACCTCCAAACATGCCAGCCAATCAGATGTGCGGTCAGCTGTGACAGACATCCTAGAACAACCTGTTGATGACATTTACACTTGTAGACATGCCCTCAGTCTTACTGAACAATGAAAAAACAATTAGGCTGAATGTGACAGACCTGTTGATGGTATCAATTCAGCCCGCAAATAGCACAGTATAGTATTCATCAAAGACCTATCCAAAACTGCTAAGGTGAGCAACTGTGACCTAGTGGCAAGGCTGCTATGTGGTGGGTTTTTATGAATTTTCTGGCCTTTTAGATAGGAACCTCACCCACGCAACTGTCGCCCGGGCTGGGGTTGAGCCTTATTCATAGGGTTTTGCAAAATATGCATTCTGGGCCAGGTGCGCCTTATAGGAAATCAGGTTGGGGTGTGCCTTATACTTAGGTCTCCAGATACACTGAGTACTACAGTAGCTCACAAATACCACCTGGAAGAGGATTTCAATCACCCTCTTGGAAATTTCTTTAAAAATCAGCACCATGCCTATATTTGTCAGCAATAAGTCAAAATATGTCAGTAATTATACATTCTATAACATTAAAGCACAAAAGCATGCCCTATTTGTATACAATATGTTACTAAACCTAAGCTATAGATATAAATTGCTCTATTTTTTGGTTTACATCTCCTTTTATTTCGAATTTAAAACACAGTCAGGCACTGTCAATGACAGTATAAACTCATGACGGAAGTTTTCATTCTAAGCCAGTATATCCAAGTTTCCCTCTTAGTCCAGTCACTCCTAGCTTGGCAGAAAATTCACCTATTCCTTTGTCCAGTCGCTGGTGTGAATGGGGAGGGTAACTATGTTGATAGCATGTACTGTATAGAAGTTGGAGGTTTCTTCATGATTGTTGTTTTATGAGGGACGGGCAAGGTTTCAGGGAATGAATGATTTATCGCCTCTACAGTGTAAAAAACAACATCTTTCATGTAATAATTTTTTTTCCAGGCAGTTACATACCTTGTTCACCTCGTCCGTTTCGAGTTCTACTGCAACGCAAACAGGTTTGTTATTTGTGACCTTTTTTAAATTCTTTACATCCCAAAGCCCAGTCATACGCCTATGCTGTTGTCCGATGGTGTAAGAGAAATCCATATTGGATAATAATGTGTAACCAGCAGTGCTGACAAGGATAGGATATGTAAAATAATTTAGTAGAAAGGCGAAGAAAAAGGCAGTAAGGCAAGACAAAGTGACTAATGTTTATTGACAGACACAAGAGTTGATGGCGTGTTGCACAGGGATTAAGGTATAGATTGTCATGTTCGTGTCCATGATGAGATTCGAGACGGAAGGCTTGATGGCTCCAGTCGATAGATGAAGATAAACTCCCGAAATCCAATCTGAAAATGAAGGAGATAATTAACTTAGGACCAGTATTACTGGAGGGATTAATGATGAATAATGGGAAGAAGAATATTAGATTAGGACATAACTACTTTATAAATTTGAGTAATGAAAAGGGAAATAATTGAGATGGTGATGTCATGAGACAAATACAAATACAGGGAGTGGCCTACACATGTTACGGAAAGGAGCATTGTAGTAGTGGAGATTCAACAAGTCCTTGTTAGTGGTAACATCCTCACCTTTCACAAGCTGAGTAGATCTGGAGGTTGCTCAGATATGAGCAGTTGGGACTTAGAACAACACTACCTGGGAATGATAGGAGGTAGCTCAAACCCCAAAATGTACTTGACTACATCTAGATCCGGCGATTAGAAAGCAAGGTCTAAATAACGTCAAATTAATAGAGTAAACACACAGTACACTGTACTCATCCTTACCAGACTACAATGATTAGCTTCGTGCCCTATTTCTTGAGCCAAGTTTTGGCATTTTCCACAGGTTCCTTTAATTGCAAGACATTCGGTTAGTTTATCCTGTTAACAAAGACAGTAAAGTACTGCGCTGTTGTTTGACTATTGGGCCATACACATGTCACTGAGTCAGTATGTCGCCGTGCAATAACTTAGAAGTCTCACCGTCTTTTACGGTACCTTCTCTTTGGGAACCTCACAATTTTGCGGTTTCTGAAAACACTTCAGTAGCGTGTCTAGTTCAAAAATTATCTTATTTTAGAGCTCAACGGTTCCACATTCCTTTTAGGGGTGTGTGCCGCAAAAAACTAGGACTTATTTTTACATTGGCCCTTTTCTTAGCTGTGGTGTATTTCTTATACAGTGCAGAGGAAGTCTCTACGTCAGCTAGGCCATACACCCTCCGCAGGTTTGAAGGAACAGATGAGTTGCACGCAGTTCGCCACACGGATAATGTTTAGTAAGTTATCCGCACCTCAATATTTCTTGCACCACCAGTCTTCAAATTAAGAGGGGCTCAGCTTCTTCATTATATGGTCCATGGCTATTATTTGAATATTTCATGGTATAGCGTACATAACATATTGGCCAAAAATAAGCGATTTTCCTCATTCTCTGAATAAGTACATTACCTATGTAACAGAGTGCCCACAAACTCTTCAAATTTTACTCGTTCTTCAGTCGCCACCAGGTTTACTCCAAAGTCCTCGTGCTTGAAGCAGTCGCCTACCTCCTGATGGATAAATATGACGTGCAGTATCAGGAAGCAGTGCACACATGCAAAGATTTGATGGGACTTATCACCAAGGACGGCCGGCCAAGGAAGAAGCCTTTCCTCTTGAACCATCCTACTTAGCCAATTTGTGGCCACAACTGAACTCTTTGGACTACAATAGCAAAAACTATCACAAACAGTAATCTAGACGGCCCTTATCTTTCCGGTCTCCTATGGCGATGTCATACTCCATATACCCTTAAAGACACAAGGAACTGGCTTCACTGTCAGACAGGACTAGCAGGGTTATGAGAAGGCCACAATAACCTGTAATGTTCACAAGGCTATATCAAACTCACACTAAATTAACATCAAGTTGTAATGGTTTGTTTCACATTTATCCACTATTATATTTTCTGCAATTTGTGTTGACACAACTTCAACTCCTTTTGGAGTTTTCGTGCTAGGGCCCATGCAAATAAGCCATAACAGGCCCAAACAAAAGGTTGTGCCGCATAACACTTCCAATGTGTACGTAATGGGCTGTACACAGGTGCTATTGGCCGTTCACGTTTTTAAGGGTGTGCCAAATTTGTCAACAGGTGTCCGATTGTGAAATCTAGTCTTGTCAATGTTTTTAATTCAACATTGGTTGACGTGTACAATTGAAATGGGTGAAATGAAGATACTTCCCGTACTTTCATAATTAAGTGTTCTGCAGGAAGGGGAATCCTATCTTGTAAGGCAACTGGTCTTCATAAGCTGGAAAAGGGTTCATTTCCCAAGTTGAAAAGTGTCTTCGTTTCCAAAAAACAGAGTTGTGAGTAATCTAGTCTTGTATTTGAGTTCTTTTTGCAATATGTATAAGATTTTTTTTTCCTGCACTAGGCCTGCAAAGCACTAAAGTCATTGTGTGCAGTAAGTATGTATTGTGGTTCTGTTGAAGGTAACATAGTTCCGGTGTTGTCTTCTTTTAGCCCATCAAACAGGTCTGAGGTATGTAAAACAGTATGTCATTGTCCATACATGGGTAGGATACTTTAAATATGCTGCAACATGTTTTGTGTGTCACGTTAGGGCCATTTTCACAGTTCTTAATTGTCCCAGGGTATCCCCTGGGCAATTGGAGCCGGGTTTCCAGTCAGATCCACAATTTTGTTATCACCAACTTCAGGGTGTAATCATTCAGTGATATACGGTTAGTGTACACAATTTTCAAAATCCAAAGGACATTTTCAAATATCATCTATCAGACTACATTTTGTCCTTTATGTTGAGTGTTGTCTTTCTGTACGAAAAAACCTGCTGTACTTACGTCATGCTTTTGGGAGCTATACTGACTACGAGTTCTTTAACCCATCGCTCTATGCCTCAGATAGATTTTGGCCATGAAATTAAGACATGGAGTCGTACGGGTAATCACCAAGTGAGACACTTTTGCTCAGGAGGTAATGTTTACAGTGTCCAAACTATACCCATCACATCGGGAAATGAGCATTAAACTACGCATGCTAAGGATAATTCTTTTCTGTGGGGGCCTGGTGTCCAGGGGCTAGGTGTGAGGGGTGGGGCAAGGTGTCCAGGGGCCAGGTGTTCGGGAGGCCAGCACACCAGGGGGCCTGCGGTCCAATGGGTTTAGTAAGAGAAGAATATGCCAGACTGGTGTCATACATGTATAAAGAATAGTCTCTATTTGTAAGTAATTAGTCAATATTTCTCAACTGGTCGTTCCAGGGTTGATAGAGGGTTTTATAGTTCCTACCCTGAGCCTTCAGTCCTTAAATGCACAACGTCTAACTTTCTATTGGGGCAGGGTACTCGACCCTGGGCCATATGTGATATATATCATACGTTAAATCTTTCTTTTCCGAAAACATGGTTGGCCCGGTGAATAAGGTATATACCTACACTGTGACATTTATCAGGGGTGTGAAATCTCTGCGGAAACGCGGAATCCGCGTTTTTGATGCTCAGAAAGACCATTTTTGACATCTATGCAAATCCAGTGAGAGAAGAATTTACCATTTGTGGGGGGGGGGGTTACTTAAGACTTTTGCCCATACCATTCCAGATTGAAAAATGTTAGCATCCCACTGTTAGTTCCAGACATACCTGTATAACAGAGTGTGTTATATTCTACCCATAGAACATTTAAGTGACTTTTGTAAAACATAAAAAAAATTAACTAGGAAGCCATATATTACGCTTCAGAGGTAGTGAGTTTCGGGATTTCACACCCCTGATTTATCTCTCTTAAAGCAAAAAAGGTGCTATTGTCAGGCAGTTGAGTCTCTTTGCGGTTTAATGCCCTATCTTCCCTTATGTACGGCAATCTCCAGCGTAAAAGACCTGTGTTACCCGTTGAACAGAAGCTCCTGGCCATCTCTATGTCTAGGTGTGGCTTATAGGCGAGGTAATTGTACTATAGAACAGAAGAGAACCTTAAAAAAATTCCCCTTACACAGGCCTTACAGGTTTTGTTAATATCAGGGTGCGTCCTATACTTTAGCTGCGTATTATATGTGGGAGATGAAGGTAGGTACATTTCTCGAGGCCAGGAAAAAGTGTGCAAATTGGCCTTTTCCTCTTGTAATTGTGTTTTCCTGTACTTATCTAAATAAAACTGTATCAAATACTTGCAACTGTGTTATATTACCTCGATGACATTCAAGAAATACTACGGTGTAAAACATACAGGGCCCAACTACATGTATATGAAATTCTGCCAAGAAGCTACCTGAATTTTGACTTTTCTACTTGCTAACAAAACAAAAACCAGCCTACATTTATAACCGTACAGTCCACTCTATAAAGAGCACCCCACATGTAAGGCACACCTAGAGCTTAAGAAATCGGTTTTTGTTCTAATGAACATACAGTGAAAATTGGTTTTAACAAACTTCCTTATACCGAAATTGTGTTCTACGAACAGAAATACCATATTACAAACCTCTCCAATACATTTCTATAGTAAAGGAACTTTGTTATAACGAAGTGTTACTGACAGGAACCTGTTTATAACGAAATTATTTTAAACCCCAGGTTGTTAATATTCAAGATCAAAGTGTATGGTTGGCAGGTGCAGAAGCCCTATTACACCCTCTCACACCTCTCAGACCGCTACTGCCAGTAAGGGTTCCATAAAACCATGCACAGAACCCTATCACAGCCCCAACCCCTCTCAGACCGCTACTGCAACCAAGGGTTCAATAGAGGTGGGCACAGAAGCCCTATCACAGCCCCAACACCTCTCAGATCTCTCAGACTGCTACTGCCACTAAGGGTTTAACAGAGGCGGTCACAGAAGCCCTATCACAGCCCCAACACCTCTCAGATCTCTCCAACCGCTACTGCCACAAAGGGTTTAACAGAGGCGAGCACAGAAGCCCGGTCACACCCCAAACACCTCTCAGATCTCAGTCCGCAACTGAAACTGTGGATTCAATAGAGCAAAAAAATTTTTGTATACAAATGTATCGGTAGATATGCCAGATTCTTTGAATTTATGGTAAAATTTAAAAAAAAAACACATGAAAAGGCAATAAATATGGAGGAGATATGCCTATTTATGCTATTGACTCGACACCCATAGAAAATGGATAAGAATTCATTAACAAATAACATGAAATAATTTAGGAAAAAATGGATGAAAATTGACGAACCCATTATTATAGGGCCTGTAGAAAATCCTTTGTAAACTATTTCAGATCAAGTACGATTTGTTTTAAGGGGACTCTTTTTGATTATATGAATGAAAGCATTGTTTGTGAGGCAATATGATTAATTGTACATGTATATGAAAATGTGTTGTAACAGGATTCATTATAAAGGAGTTTCATTGTTTGTGTATTACCGGTAGCCCCCCCCCCCAATATATTGCTGAACTTGGTTACAACAAAATTTGGTTACAACGAATTTTGGTTACAATGAACTGTTTAAGCTTGTTACAAGGGGTTCGTTGTAACCAAGTTTTACTGTAGTTGGAAATTATTAAACATGCTAAGGTCCCCCACCCCCAAACCATAGACCACCCCCTGTCCTATTTGAAGTTATGGGACAGTAAATTTTTAAAAGAAAGCTCTTGCTGTGGCCCTTGCAGATGAAATGGAGTGGGGGAAATATTCCTGCTACCAGTGGCAATGTATTTTATTTCTTCCCGTTGTAAGTGTTCACTTTTTATACCAACAAAAGGGGATGAATTTTCATCCCAACTATGGACTTTTGTAAGGAAAGTGGCGTGATATAACTGGACATCACCATGGATGGGTACCGTCCACATATGCGGGGACACACACACATTCAGCTGCGATATTGTGTGGTGCAGTATTCACGAGTTGAATATGAACTGAGTTGTCGATATGGCATTACAAATTAATTACTGAAGTAATCGAGTCATTTGTAACGTAAATAAAGCAAAAACCATTATTTCAATGTAAACTGTGTTTATTAAAAGCCGTAAACTGTGTGATACAGGCCAACACATGTTATCTACGGGTCGCTTACAGCTAGTCAGTCTCCAGTTTTTCAAGTTAACAGTAAGGTGCCGCCTGTGTTTATCACAATAACACAAGGGGACAGTGTATGCCAATATCTTGACTAGTATAACATTTTCAAGTTTTCTTTGAAGCATGAGTAGAACTTTCTGTCTGCCTTTTTACAAGCAGGCGAACTAAACATTTCCCATAAATGACATAACTTATGACTTTATTTGTGGATATAGGACGCCATTTAAAATAATACCATTTTCTCCCGACATGCTTGCAAAACTATTTGAAGTGGTCCAAATGTTTTTGTAGGAAAACCTGGTACCAAAGTTGTAAACTCAAGTAGAACTTGAATGTATTCTGAATAAACTTATTCAAATATTTTCATATGAACCTTTCCAACCTGCTTCTTGTTGTAGTGGCTCGATTTGCACTTGAGTGGGTATTGATTTCAAAGTCCACCCCCCCCCCAACCTTAAGTCTTTACATTTTTCTCTTTGGGTCACCTCTGTGGTACAAAAGTGGAGGAAATCGGATAGATGCCCGAGGAATCACATCCATGATAACTCCAACGATTGGCCCGTATTATCTGATTCAATGCCCCTCATTAGCTCATGATTTCTAAGTCCACCCCCCCCCTTGAGTCTATATGTCATTCTCTTTGGGTCAGCTTTTGGGTCCAAAAGTGCAGGAAATCATAGAGATGGGTGATAAATCACACCCCTGATAACTCCAAAGACCTTGCCGTATTGTCATTTTCAATTCCAATGGCAGACTTAGCATATAAAACGGGTAAGTATTTTGGATAAAATAATATCCGGAACGTAAGTTTAAAGTGTCCTGTTGCCTTTTGAAAGATACCAGAAACACCAAGCAACATTTTTCTTTCCCGTAGCCCTAAAAATCCTCTCAAGTTAGACACCGTAAGCCACGCAAGCTGTGGTGGACACTGACCAGTAAAGGCGCAAACGTCGTATACTTGCTATACAGTATGTGGTTAATGAAGGTACAAATGAAATGAACATTTTACTGAAGCGATCCCCGGTCTGTTTTCAATTACAAAAAGCTAACTGTTAGTTGGCATCAGTGTTCAGTATAAATCAGCGTCAACATTCCAAGGGTCCGAAGCAAATAACATTTAGTAGTTGCAAAGGCGACGGCGTAGACGTCGCTTGGCAGTTGGAGCGCGTGATCGCCTCCTTCCACCTCCGATATGGTCGGCTGGACTGTATGACTGCCTCCTTTCCTCTCTTCCACGGTGGGCAGTTACTGTCATGGGCGTGTCCTCTGACTCACCGGATTCATCAGTGACATTTGGCGCACCTATAGAGTAATGTAATTGCAGGGATGAAAGTAACAGAGCATGAAAATCCCCGAAATGGTCCAATATATTTGCCCCCAAAAACCTCCGTTTCTATATGAATGTATAGGACCCAAGAACTTCAAAATCCCTGAAATCAGGGAATTCCCCCACGAATTTTTTCCCTGTAAGTGTCCTTGGTTAGTGCATGTCAGAAGATAAGACATATTATCTTAAAATAACTAATTTGGAGCGTTGTGTCATAATACTTAAATGCCTTCCCAAAGCGATCAATAAGAATACCACCTTGATTTAGTGTACCGGGTCAGACATGACCATACTTTGAGGAAATATTAACCCTTTTAAAGGTCAAGTCTGAGGAAATGGAATTTAGTTTTCACGTGGGAAGTACTTACCATTAGTTGAGTTGGCCCGTGGATAGTTGTTGGCCCTCTCGAAAAGAGAGGGAAGCCTAAACGGTTCCTCGTTATCCAGATGGGGTAGGTGAACTAAAAAAAGGGTATAAATACTTTGGTCAAGTTGTTCCAAAAGTGGGTCCATGTTAAAATTTACGAAAAGAACTGAACCTTTCCTGAAATAAATAGCCATAAATTGTTAAGACCCATTTGTAACTTAGTACTGCTAGATAATTTGTCACAGACTAGACACCCAGTTTGGCTCCTGAACGGTCCAATTACAAGAACATCACGTCATCGGAGGTGTCCGTTATCGTTGGACGAAACTGTTATTTCCCTGTCTAATTCTACTTTATGCTTCCCAGGTACAAAAGGTTTGAGATGTCTGACTTCTTACCGTTGTCCCCAAAGAAGTGTGAGGGAAATGCTCGGCGTTCACTCTCCCGGCGTCTCTGTTGGAGCCAAAAACTCATGGGGAGTAGGTCTGAGTCGTCCGAATCTTCAGAATCTGGTGCAAATGTAAATAGGGAAACCAATGACTTTTGCATGTGTAGGGAGATGGATTTGGTTCTTCGTTTGGTTTTCTATTTTTACAACACCCCAGTTGGCCGAAAAACTTGTTTTTAAACATGAAAAATACTGCTATTTGGTTTCCTAAGTTTGCAAAACTTAGTTCTTTAACGTCCAAACAACCTTTTTACATTATTTTCACGTTTTTATGAAACCGTTTTTATATCAGGTTTAAAACAGCTTTTTTAACCCCAAAAAAAATCTATAAATATTCTTTTTTGCTTCAAGACTGGTTTAAAAAGGAAAGCTTTCTTGGGTTGAAAATCATTTGAGAAAAAAGTTGCAGAAAATTTTTCTTCCATGTCAAGAAACTTTTTTTGAAAACGTTTCTTATCCAAACCAGGTACCGTAATCTCCCGCATATAAGGCGCAGGTCGCGTTTAAGGCGCCCCCCCACCTCCCAACTCACGGGGGGGGGGGCTGTTTTTCCTGGAAGGCGGCCCCCAGAGGGCAGATTTTTGTCAATTTAGTACTGTTCTATAGTAAAATACCCCATATAAGGCGCACCCCAAACTCAAGGCAATTTACCTCCCATGCATTTGGTTTGGCCTATAAGACGCACCTATATGCGGGAGATTACAGTACTATAGAAAAGACGGCAAACAGTAATTCGGCTCTGAGGCCTCTAGGCAAGCACATCATAGAGAGGGCTTCGGTCTTTTTAAATTAGGGAAAAGAGAGTCAATACATCTTAATACCCAAGACAAATCGATGGTGTTCAAATGTCAGGTACAACCTTTTTGCACTAAGGTGAGGGCTTATGATTTTTCGGAAATGCCTGTTAACCTGCCACTTTACTGTAATGCTAATGGACTCTCGCCCTAAGTTGTCTCTGGACAAAGGCCAAACACACATTTACAGGAAAGAGAGCCCGTGATTGCTTGTACATCTAAATTGTTCTTACACCATAAATAAGTAGCCACTAACTGAACCCCGCTCCATACAATATTTCGTGACCTAAATATTTATGAACTGACCAGAATCTTCCTGTTCTCTCTCCCCTTCGCCTACTTCCGACTCTTCCCTTACTTCTGTCTCGTCTTCTTCAGTTTCGTCGTCTCCCCCAGCATCACCTTCCAAAAATCCTGCAGGCAAATGTTATTTATTCAGTCCAGGAATTATTGATGGGCTTCTATGAGACATGGCTATGTTGGTGTAGTTGAATGGTGTCTATTGTGTCACGTACCCATCATGAAGAACAGTTGGAAATAAACTTTTACCAAAGATCACAGAAATAGGAGCTATTTTATTGGTTTTACCCACTGATTTCAAACATTTGACTCTAACAAATGCGTAGTGGTAATAATTGAAAAGCACATATGGATGATCAACCATGTTCAACCAGAAACAGGTATTACAGTCACCCTTTCTAGTTGACGTGTGAATTCTGTCCCAAAAGCATGACCTGTTTATACAGTTCATTACCAATAAACTAAGAATGCATTTTCAGTTTTTTCCAATAAGAATCAAAAACTCAACCAAGACAACCGTTAAACCGAGGGCCATAAAATTTGTGGATAATTTTTGTTTATTTACCCACCTGAATCGTCCTCGTCGTGATTTCCTTGCACTGTATTTACATTGGGATCGATATCTGAGAGAAAGTGGGGAGACTTAATTAATTCATACTTTCAATAAGAAATGCATGTACAACATTGGTCCCTCTCGTGTAAGCAGCTCCTTTGAGTGCTTAGAGGATGAGAGGAATCACTAACACAAAGTATCACTGTTTGGATATCCACAACGAAATGTCACAATACTCAAATTTCATTTAGTCTATTATGATATTGGCATAAGTGCATATCGGTTCCTCTGAAATTCAATTGTTTTGTTCAGTTCTTTATGGGACCTACGGTTAAACTAGGCAAACTCGACATCATGTAAAAAAAAACATGTGAGATGTGCAAAGTCACATATAGGTATGTTGGAGACATTCTTTAGACTTACCCAGTGCGGCTCGTTCATGCAGAACTGCTGGCACTGCCTCCCCCCAAGGAAGAGGTTGAGCTGGCTGGGCACGTTGCGGGAGAGTTATCTCTATGACTGCCCGGCCGACCCCTCCAAGAAGGTCGTCCTGGTCATCAATAATGACAGCTACTTCCCTGCCTCTTGATGTTACTGCAGTGTATGTTGACGGTCCGCGGTGTGGGCCGGTTGCAGAGTACCGGGTGCCTTGGGGTGCAGTGGAGGGGCCCGGTTTAGGTGTTGCTCCTGAGGGGCTCGGCTCTTGACTAGCAGCTGATGGAGAAGTACCATCATTACTGTTAGGCCGGACCACCCTCCTCAGTTCGCCCTGCCCGCCGTCTATGTTCCCGTCACCAGTGAGGACTGTTGCACAAAGAAATGGCTCTTTTATTGGAGGAAAAACGTTGAATTCCACGCAATATGCATGTGTAGGTTGGGCGTGACCACATTGTGACTGTAATTGCATCCATTTCATTTTCAACAACTAACCTGTATTGCGTTAATTCGAATGCTAGAGTGGCATGTGGTCAAATTTATTCAATGTAAAAGAGCAAGTAGAGTTTCTAGTACTTACTAAACTGGCCTGAATACCCTCCGCGGGCGAACATGAGTGCTCTCGCTGAAGTGAAATGGGTAGATTCATATGTATATTGCTTTTTCACAGACAAATCTAACCTGAAGCAATAACCTTTATAAGCTTTTCCTAGAACACGAAGGCAGTTCATTTATCAAAACCCGGTGTAGACTTATTTGAAGGTATTTACCCTCAGGCAAATGTCGTAAATTCAAATTTTCACTGAGAGAGCCAATACAAAGATAGAAATATAGGCGCTTTACCCTATGGACACGCTGGGAGATACATAAATACGCTTACTTACCCTGCCCGTTTCCGCCATTTCCAGGAGTCATCACTTGGCCATGGTCTTGAAGATCGCTCACTGTGAAGCAAAAGTAAGTATTAGAATTAATTAGGCAACTATTTGTACTGTAGGATCTGAAAACAAAACACAGAATGGCCTATAGTTACTTGCCACCTGTTAACTGAACACCTATGCGAACTCGAGCTAGACATATTTCGGCCCTTGTGATGTGGGTCTTGGGGGGCGGGGAACTGTAAATATTCATTTGCCCCTACTTTTTAAAGAAGTGCACGCTTGAAATTTTCATTACACTTACTCCCCCCCCCTTAAAGGTTTCAAACGTTGTAACGTCTCGCACATCGGAAGCTCCTTCTGTAACTTAACGTGTATGCTTCTCTCAGAAGAATTAATCTAACAATTTCAACTCTTCTGTGCACATTCATGAGATTATTTAAATACTGAGGTAGATGTACTGGTTTAAGACCACACAACCAAATGAACCAATTTTTAATGGGGAGAAAACAAACAGATTCAAAATGGTGAAGGAAGTGGACATATTGGTTACACTTCGGATTAAACCTGTATGGTGCACATCTTTTAACGTTACCGCCATCTCCCGTGTATAAGATGCGTCCTCTACGTCGAACAAAATGCTGGGGAGTCTTATAGGATGTACTGAAATTGGGGGTGCGTCTTATAGGAGGGGTAATTTTACTATAGAAATGTACTGAATTTACAAAATGCACCCCTGAGAGGTGCGTCTTATACGCGAAAATGCATGTGCTGCGTTTGGAAAGCATCTTATACGCCCAGCGCGTCTTCTACGCGGGAGATTAAGGTAACAGTAGAATGTTTCTCAAAGTGATTGTAATGTTAAAGTCAGTTTACTTACACAAGAACGTAACAGCCATTTTGACACACACTTGTTGTCCACTCACTGAAAAAGGGACACAAGAGATGAACCAGGAACTGATGACATCTACAAATCAAAGTGTGTATATGAACTATGGCAAACAAAAGAGACTTCTTCCACATACAGGTTGAAGAGATTTTGGTGCTGAGAAAGAGGGATAGGGCAGCAAATGAGCAACATCAATAAACAGGGCCATTACAGTGATGTACACTTAGCCCAATCAAAGTTATCTGCCTCCAACAAACTTAATTGGGCAAAATACCATACAGTTTACAACAATTATAATTTGTTTTACATACTGAAACAAATGAAGTCAGGGTGCACCTCAGAAATTATGTTTCGAACGTCAAAAAAACTTAGGCTAACTTAATAATCTGTCCTTAACTACATTATCCTTTAAAAAGTGGAGTTGGCAAGCCTATCTGTACCCTTCCTCTCCCAGCCACTAAATCCAAGACCATTCGGAATTCAGATGGGACTTTGGCAAGGCTATATGTACAGCAAAGTATACATTTGCCCGAAAAAGGCGAGAATGAACTAAAAAGTCTGAATGGGGGGAAATTCATTCAGTAGAACCAAAGTTATGCATTTTTCATTTTTTTTTTGGAGAATTTTTCCAAAACTCTAGGGGCGCCTCATATGGGGGTTGCGCCATATACGTCTTATTTCAAACAGGCCAGGACTATGCTAGAAACCAAGAACTTACTCCACCAGTTTTGAGTCAGTTACGCGCAAACCGGATGAGGCTTGGAGAAATGTTTTTTAACAGCAGTGACAAATAACCGAAATAGGATGTAATGTTCAGGGCTGGACAAATGAAACGGGAAGGATAGGGTTCACGGTGCACAAAGTCCAAATACAATTATGCCAAGCTAGTATTTGTTGTGGACCAGCCCAACGACTGACAGTCCAAACCTCTCTTTGAACCTTAGGCTAAATAAGTTATGTCCACAGAAATTTGTATCGGTGCAAGGAACTCACACTGGCACTTGTCGGTAACTTGAATGTTACCTTTTATTCCAGGTCTTAAGACAATTTGTTTGTCCCAAAAGTTCAAAACTCGTCAAAAGGTTCTTCTTGTGAAAGAAGCTTTAACCATACAGTAAGATGAGAAACTGAAACATGTCTTCACCGGTTTTCGGCGTCTACCCTAGCATTTATTAAAGCTGTGGGCTTATGACAAAGTTGTTACGGTAGTAACATAGGGACGAATTGAAGAGTTAAAGAACAGGAGGAGAACGAACATGGACATGAAGCGTGGTGACAACATAGTGCAGCATGCCTGTCTTAAACTTGCTTTAAAGCCAAACTTTTTGCAACGAAACAGGTGTTATAAAGTTGTAACAAAGATTTAGTTAACATGTAAGTATGAACGTCTACCTTTGTTGAAAAAACCGAAGTCTTGGGTGTGATACCAGAAAGAAATAATATATTCCTGGAAAACAAAGTTTGTTTGTTTAACTTCAAGACATACGGATAGAAATTATTGATAAGTTCAGTTGGAGGGGTAAATTATACAAGTAGCCAATAAAGGAAAGCACTTACTGGAGATGTTTGCACCCATTCCCAAGTCACAGTCCGCATCTCCCTCGAAATACATCTGAAAAACAAAATGAACATAAATAGCAAATTTCACACAAGGATACCGGTCGTTTGACGAAGGGAACTACCGTAATCTCCCGTGTATAAGACGGGTCCTCTACGCCAAACAAATGCCTGGTGCGTGTTGTAGGTGTTTTTCAAGTTGGGTGTGCGTCTTATACGACGGGTAATTTTACTATAGAACGATACTGGATTGACAAAAATCACCCCTTAGAGGTGCGTCTTATATGCGAAAATGCATGAAACGAGTTTGGGGTGCGTCTTATACGCGCAACGCGTCTTCTACGGTACTGTAATCTCCCGCGTAGAAGAAGCGCTGCGCCTATAAGACGAACCCAAAACTCAGCACATGCAAATTCGCGTATAAGACGGACCTCTTAGGTACCAATTTTGTAAATCCAGTACTGTTCTATATTAAAAGTACCCCTCGTATAACATCCACACCCAACTTGAAAAAAATCCTATAACACGCACCAGCAGTTTGTCTGGCTTAGAGGACACGTCTTATACGCGAGAGATTACGGTACCCGAAACTCCATGGTGAAAGGGCATATCGAACATAGACATATCCGAGAGAGTTGATCTAGCCACTTGGAGAACCTTGACAACAACTGTTTATGTTTTTGGTTGGGTCGGCCTTACGGTTAGTGGGGGTGTTTGGGGTCTGGCGGGAGGGGATTCATCCTAACCCTAAAATTGTGCGCAATTGTTTATGAATGTGTAATTTATTTTCAATTAATTTACTTTACTGACCTTTAAGTTTAATGAAACTTGCAACAAGTATTGGTACTCTTAGCAAGTCTTGCGATGCGTGCCATAAGGGTTAAGAGTAAACCTACATATAAAAAACCGTACAAAACCAAACATTTTCTAAGCAAGCAATGTGCTGTCAAGGTGAAAAAAACAATTCACAAACCACTAAAATTTCAACACAAGTTCTCCCTCCCCCCAAAAAAATTTACCTGTTCACTGTTCGAAATAACATTATGTAATTCTTTTAAATGTGACCATGTCTTTTTTTTCCCCTTGGGGGCCACCCTCGGGCCATGTGGTAACCACTGTAGACAGTTGAAATTATTTATACATTACAACAGAGTTGAAAAAATCCCGCAAATTTTGAAAAGCTTGAAATAGTTCAGAGCCCCCCCCCCGTTGTTACATTATGCTCTATACATATTGGGTATATTTCACAAATTAGGACCTGGGGATATGGCCATTTCTTCAATACGACATGTGACATGTGCTTACTCACATGAGGTCAAAAAGTAGTGGGGGTCTAGATGTAACATGTCGATTTTAAGGAAAGGTCATGTCTCATGTAACTAACTATTTCATTCTGCATGTCCTTGTCACTAAGCTCCATTTCACATGTCGAGTTGAAGAAATGGCGATGTCACCCTGTAGACCCATGGTAGTGACATGACTTGGGTGTTTCCTTAACTCCCCTAAAGAACCACAACGAATCAGGAGGAGGTAGTTGGTTGCCATCTTTCATGACTACGTACCTAGCCTAACAGTATTAGAACCCATGGCAAGACGCAAGTGTGTGTTCAAAGGGAAGGCTGTAAGGGGGGGGGGCCCTAAGCAAATCTCTATTGGTTGCAGTCTCCCATCAGCGTTGTAAGCCTGTATTTCCTTCAGCAAGTCATAAACATGTTAGAGGGGGGGGGGGGGGGTTGGTAGGTTTGAGAACCGAAAAGAAAAGTATGGACAATTAGGGTCTCTTCAGTCAGATTTTAGACTGAGTAGCACACCCTTACCAGCTGAAGTGTAATTATGAGACATTTTAAAAGGGCTTGAACATAATTTGATACCCAAAAGCTGGGAACAAAAGCCATGATTTCCTGGGAAGCCAGGAGAGGGTGCTTTTCTATTTTCGGAATTATATGGCAACCCTCTCTTGACACGAAAAAACCATTTACACGCTCACACCCGCCCTAAATGACGTCCCTGAAAAATGGACTATACCGTTCAGTCAGTGGCTCCCGCCTCTCAAGCCCAAACACTACATTACGGAAAAGGAAACAATGGTTCAAGTTATGAATGGATTTTTCCTTTGGCACAATCCCGACCCACCGAAAGAACTTGATTGAAACCTTCCACTAAATAGTCCAGGCCGTAGCCCGGCAACTTGTCCCCTGCTACCCAGGGAGGTGCGAGGGGAGCCGGCAGGGCACCGCGCATCACACGTAAGGCCGGCGCTCTGCTAAGAATTATCACCCTTTACGATACCTTAAGAAAAGAGGCAAATCTAGAGGAAATGTAGCATGAAATTCTTACTGTTCTTTGTAAATTCCTGTCAAAGGCTACCAGTGGAAAATGCTCAGAATTGGTGGGGGGGGGGCCTACGTGTTGGGAGAAGGGCGTAGATCGTGTCTTCTTTCTCGAAGCCGGGAAAAGTGTGTACAAGGTAGGAGGAACCAGCGCTTGTCTCGAATGGAGCATGCCGATACCAGCGAAACCTTTCCTGGCAGTACGCTAGGTGTCGCTTTTCTCGATTTACGCGCACAACTGCCCAAAGGGGGCGAAAGCAGTTTTTTCTGTATGTTGTTGCGGCACAAGAGAAGGGGTTATGAGTTTTTCGGCAGTAAATACATTCCAAAGTGCAGGAAGACAGTTCTTGGGGTATAATTTAAACTACTTTGTTAAGAAGAAGAGTAAAGTTGGCCCGCTTGATCCCGTTTATGTTTAAGTAGACCCCTAAATTCCACATGTTCACATGGCCTTTTCTTGGATAAAATGAAATTTGGACATGGGACATGGCCTTATGTAATAATCAACATATGACATGGGCGTTATTGGCCAGGACATGGGGAAGTAGAAAGTTATAGACATTTCAAATGGCATTTTCGTGAAAGGGACATGCCACATGGGGAACCCCACCCCCCCCCCCTGGGGGGGGGGGTTTATAACCCAGGTAGAACATACATGGTCGGGTTGCCAACAGCGGGCCAAAGTTGGCCTGATGTGGCCCGTGTTGTATACTAGGCCATATGCTGGCAATTCTTGGTATAGACTTTCACAATATGACGGGAAACAAGTGGCAGAGACAGACACAATTACATGACCCTGGTTAATCTGCGTGATTAACAACCGGGTTGAAACCTGAAAATCAACATTATTATCAAATACACAGTGAGTAATAGGGAAAACGTTAATGGCGGCTGATATCTTCTGTGTAGGGGACTACCAAGATGTTGAAGTGGCACTGTCCAAAAAGAAGGAATATATTAATATATATAAAAAACACCAACCAATATAATTGATAAGATCACACAACTTTTTAGAGTGGGATGGAAGAGAAGTGGAAGGTTTTCAGCGTGGATAGAGGACAAATTCATTTTCAATTACATACTGTAGTATTTATTAATTTGCTTGAAGATTTCCTAATATATAATCTCTTGGAAGTGAAAGGGATTATATCTTATGGGGGTGGACCACTTAATTCGACATGGCGACATGGCCTATATTAGTTTTAGTGACATGTGACATGAACAAATCCTTGAAATTGACATGTTGACCTGAACAATTCCTGAAAGTCGACATGCTGACATGGCCATGTCGTAAATTAGACCTGGGGACATGGAATGTTTTTTTAAATCGACATGTGACCCCCCCTTCCATCCACACCCCATATTTTTCCACGTTAAAAGTCATTGCATGCCACTAAAACAGTCGCGGCTGATCGGACAAATTCTCCCAGAAACTAAAAGGTTGGCAAGTTTGGGGGGGTTTTCTTTTGATCTTTCCTCCAAATTAGAACTTATTGCAATTGCAGTCATTTCACTGTAGGACTAAGCTAAGTAATGCTTGCACTACGAATGAAGTTGTATTTTAAAGAATTGAATTTCATATATTTTTCCATGAAAAAAAGGGCTGGTCCAAAGAGTCACCTACAGAGGGGATATTTGGCCTGCCTGGGTAGCCATATAACACCACACAGCATGAGCATTGTTCTTTTTGTTATGGCCCACGGGTTAGAAAAATGACATCAAAGCCAGCGGTCCATGCTTAAAATAATTTGAAACTGGAATGCAGCTCCACAGAGGCAAAGCCATACGTTATTCCATCGCCATCGTATTCAGCTATGCACTGAATTCAACAAAACGACATTTATTTGGCCATTCATGCCACCAAAATTATTTATTTAAATTGCCTCACTAGTTATTGCATTATTTCCAGCAAATTTTCCCCCCAAACATCTCAATCTTGTATTTTTATGTTTAACAATTTAACGCAATGTAGAAAGATTTTTTAGAAACACTTCTAAAGGAAATAAGCTTAGTAAATTTTTGTAAGGGCTTACTGGCGATCAGAGACCCAAATAACATGGTACTGAGGTATTTTCTGAGTCAATTCGTACTTATTTCAGGTAAAACATTTTTTGGGGGAATAGTTTCTCTGTGCCATGTTAGCACATGACTTTGTGTGGAAGTTTTCTGAGTGATTTATCCTAGGGATTTCATGACCATAGGTTATAAAGTTTGAGGTACAATGAATTTATAGGTGAATATTGCAGTATTGTGACTTCCAAATGGTTACATTCTCAGACATACACCCCCATGGTGAATTTTCTATGCAACATGAATTTGCAATATGACCTGCATAAATAGATTTTAATATAAGATACTGCAGACAATAAAGTATACCCAGGTAGGACAGACAAATTGGCATAATGTTGGGCCGAAGTTGGCCCAACCATCAGCTTTAAATTGGCTGGCCACCCTGCCTACATAGGCCCGACTAGGCCAACGAAATGCCAAGGTTGGCCCAGCATCAGCGTTGGGCCAATGTTGGCATTTGGTCGGCATCTGTCACTGGAGGGGCCTACGCAGCCCAGATGGACAGGCCAAATTGGACCGATCCCTCTAGGAAACGATGCCAACTTTCTGTAAATTTTTATGATGAAAACGGGGGAATAACCATGGGTATGATAATTTTCAAACGATGGAAACGGGCCACAAAGTTACCTTTAGGCCACTTATGGGGGTGTGGATGGGGGGTCCCCCATGTGACATGTCCATTTTAAGATGTGGTCATATCACATGTCACTTGGTTCCCCATGGCCCATGTCACCTCTAAGAACTATCATGTCGCATGTCAATTTTAAGAAAGCACCTATGTCATGTCACTAATTATTTGTCACATGTCACAAAGGCCATGTCACCATGTCGAATGTACTGGTCTGCACCCATACGTATAGGGCAAGATTAATCCTGCAAAGGAATTCTTTAGAAAGGTACAATTTGGGACCACTCTCTAGGTGAAAGCCAGTCGTTCCTGTTGTTTGGGAAAGTTATGACGAATTCACCACACAGTTGATTAAAAGACAAATTCTTGATATAGACAAGGGAGGACATACCAACGAAAATGAAGATCCAACAAGACCAGATTGATGGTGAAAGGGTAGGCAAATAGCACCCTTTTAAGCAAGCAGAAGTGTTGGGAGAGCCTTTTTATTTAAAAGAGACCCCTGGCGTTTTAACGGGGAATCACTGGCCCCCTGGCGGTGTTAGAAAGAACTACACATCGACTTACCAAACTATCGGGCCCGCAACACTTGTACGCGCAGCCACGACCAAGCAAGGATCAACGAAACTGCTGGCCCGCTTCGCAGAAAATCGGCGGTATCCCCTTTTCGCAACAGGACGAGATAACGAGTCCGTAGATAACAACAGATAAAGTCAAAGGTAAGAGGAGATTTCAGAGTGGCTAGTTTAGGAAAGTAGGTGGGACATGTCCTTCAGTGTGTGCTTTTCTTTCTGGTTTAAGAAAGGTGTCGGGTGTGCTTCTTCATGACGTATGGCCATGGGTTATCTCTGTTATCATCAAATGTTATCTACTTCTGTTTTTTACTTTGAGCAGGTATAGCAAAATACCCTTACCCTTCAAAGGTATCATGTATAACTGAGCTTTCACCTGAGACTCTAGTGGGAAGCACTGAAAGAGGAGAAGGAATAAATGAGTTCATTTCTGAAGCTCTCATATCTTAGAACGTCTACCCCCGCACAGTAATGACCTAATTATCGAGACATATTCAAATGCAACACGGTGAATCTCACGGCGACTGTTAACATAACTACATTGATATACTTTGCACCAATCTTATGAAAGAGGACGGGGTTGTTTTGGCTCTATTGCATAAAGTTTGAGGAGGGGGAGGGCAAACTGCGCGCCACTGAAAATATTCCTATCTAGTGGACAGTTTATCAAGTGACCTAATTAGGATTGGGTGCAGCAAGACAGCCAGCGTCGCCGGGCTTGACAGTGGGACCGGGTAATGAATGTACCTTGTTGGTAAAGGGGTGGGGGGGGGGTGGTTACTACTTCAGGTATAATGACTGACGTCACAGTAGTAAGAGGAGCCACCGCGGCCCTTATCAGTCTTATCTCCCTACTGATAATAATGCTGAAGACGGTTATTTGGACAGTGGGACCGGGTTATGAATGTACCTGGTTGGAATGGGTGGGGGGGGGTGGGGGTTACTATTTCAGGTATAATCACTGACGTCACAGTAGTAAGAGTAGCCAGCGCGGACCTTATGAGTATTATCTCCCTACTGATAAGAATGCTGAAGACGGTTATTTGCCATAGGAAATGTACTGGAACTTAGTAGAAGAAGGTGTTAAAAGCCTTATAAGAAAACGTCTAGAGTAGAGGCACCTCTTGTCGGCAGGGCCCTATTATCAGTAGGAATAACAACCCTGCACCCACTCCCGCGAGTCCCTATCTGTCACTATAGTAAATCAATCAATATGATTTTCTATTTTAGGGCTCTTTTCCACTGTCAACATTAACTATTTTCATGTACCAAGGGTAAAACTAACCAGGGTATCAGAATTTGTGGTTCATTTTACTCTAGATCCAGTCATTGATTTAATATCTTACCAGCGCCTTCGGCGCTGGGACTCTGCCCTCACCAACATAATGGGTCTACTAAATTTGATACAGTGACATGGATCGGCCTTGACATATGTCATGGGACAGTAGTATTTAAGTGACATGTTACATAGGAATTTCTTGAATACCCTGTGTCTCACTCCTACATACTCCACCCACCCTGCCTGTCACTTCTACACCCCCCGCCAACCCTGGGCCCCACTTATACATCCCCCATAGACCCTGCGCCCCACTCCTACACCCTCCACAAACCCTCTGCCCCACTTCTACATCCCCTGCAAACCCTGCGCCCCACTTTTACACCCTCCGCAAACCCTGCGCCCCACTTCTACATCCCCCGCAGACCCTGCGCCCCATTTCTACATCTCCCATAGACCCTGCGCCCCACTTCTACACCCTCCGCAATCCGTGCGCCCCACTTCTACATCCCCCGTAGACCCTGTGCCTCACGTCTACATTCCCGCAGACCCTGCGCCCCGCTTCTACACCCTCCGCAAACCATGCCCCCCACTTCTACATCCCCCGTAGACCCTGTGCCCACTTCTACATCCCCCGCAGACCCTGCGCCCCACTTCTAAACCCTCCGCAAACCCTGCGCCCCACTTCTACATCCCCCGTAGACCCTGTGCATTACTTCTACACCCTCCGCAAACCTTGTGCCCCACTTCTACACCCTCCACAAACCTTGTGCCCCACTTGTACACCCCCTCATCACTGACATCAGTACTGACAGTAGCCTATGGCTATGGTGACTTCACTGTCACTGTCAAACTGTTGTCAGTAGCCTATGGCTATGGGGCCGCGCTTTTAAGGTAAATGACGGGGGACCAGTCCCAAAAACAGGTCATGAATGGTGTGTTCGGTACCACTGAAAAACGGACATAGAGTTAAGAACTAACCTTTTTCGGGGGCTCTGCCCCCGAACCCCCAATCAAATTTTTGCATCTACAATCCCACCAAAATAAATCTTTAAATATGCTCCCTAAAACTGTAACATTAAGTCACCTTTTCTCTGATTCTTCAAAGAACCTGGCATGTGGGCAGATGTAGTAAGAGATAAAAGTTAGCAACCTAACGCACCCCTCATGACCTACTTTCGAGGGTGGTCCCCCGTCATTTACCATATAGCTTTTAGCGGCTATGGCGACTTTACTGTCAAAATGTTGTCAATACCCTATGGTTATGGTACCTTCAATGGCACTGTCAAAATACATCAACAAAGTCGGCCAAAAAATGTAAACAAAGTCGGCCGAAAAATGTAAACAGTCAGTTTGAGATATCTGATCAAAATTGTGAAGTGACAGAATGATTTTAAATGTTCAATTCTAAGCTACAGCCCAATCTTCAAAAAGCTCTCTGCCCATACCCCCGCACCATTACTTTAAAAGTATTTGTAAAATCAGCTCACGAATTGTTCAACTTCGGACAGTTCACTCTCAGGCTATACAATGTTGCAGTTCCTTACAGCTATCAGTTAGGCATTGGGTTCAACGACAGCACTTGCACGATGTTGCAGTTTGCACTGGGTGATTTTCGCTGGTCCTTGTAGCCGTTTCTTTAATAACACTACAGAGTTAGCCACGGGAACAATCTAAAACCGGAAGCCCACACCTCAAAAGCATCGTTTTGGTTAAGTTGTGGAAACAGTTCTTAAGGGGTATTGGTGTGCGCAGACTGTAATTTCTATGAAACCTTGAAATATAAAATGCTGATATTTTTGTTTATTCTTGCTCAATTTTTACATTTGATACCTCTATTGGAAGCTTAAGACATTATCAGTTACCATAGAGGGAGAAAGAATGAAATATCTGGACAGATTATACATATTTCAGAAGAGTTTTGACTTAAACCTGAAAATATAAAAAATAAATATTTGTGTAACTTTTTTAAACTTATATGGGATAACCACAAAAGTGTGTACTTTTAGTATCTTTAATCAGCTATTTATTATCTATTAGCCCAAATTAGCCCAAAGCTAAAGAGTCTAGGAGAGTTGAGTAATAAATCCAAGAATTTCAGGTCTGCTTATCACACTGCCATTTGACTTTCCAACATGGTTTATAATACTTATCTTGATTCCTTTTGATGCAAAATATAGCCCATTAATCCCCAAACTGTTGTGCTTACAGTGATGCAATTGGTTACCCTCTATGATCATTCAATCACTTTTGATTTGAGATTAAGTAAAGCAAGGTCTGAAATGTGTGAGAACCAGTGCAGCCTGTGCACAGTGGGCAGGGACTGATAAGACGCACACTAGCTGGAAATCCACTGACAGAAAATATTTTAGAAATTCCACATTCAATCCCTCATAACTTCTGTTCTATTACCATTATAAAGACAATTTAAACACCATAAAATTACTCAAGATGCCAGCTTTCCGAAGGTGTAAAGTTATCCGGGTAAATCCAAAATAAAAGTTTGGCATGTTTTCCCTATTATCAGCATTTTTCATCTCTCAGAGGTCCTAAACCAATCTTAATAACTCCTGAAATAGTGTACCAAAGGTAAAAAGGGAAGTTTGGGCGCCCAACATTACATTTAGTATAATTCAATGAAAAATGATACCATAGAAAGCATAAATGTTTGCCCAATTAATGCTTTTTAAACGAATGCATTATAGTTAATAGAAGAGAAGGTGTGGATTTTTTATTATAAAAAAGGTAGAATTATTTCCTGTCACATTTTTCGGTTCATTACCAGCTATGTGACGCATAATTAGGTCAAGTCATGCATCACTGACCACAATAATCCGGCCCTCAGTGACTAAATTAGTTGTATTTCCTCCATTTTTTGGTCAAATGACACACTTTAAAGATTATTTCATAAACCAGGAATATTCCTGTCGACTAGAGAAAAAAAATTCCACCTAAGCGAAATTTGAATGAACATATTTAATTTTTTTATCCATTTTTTTAATATAAAAAAGTTTTGGAATGCCTATTAGAACCAACACCGAAATCTCCCTAATTTTGTTTACTACAAGAATCTAAAAACGCTTCTAAATCTAGACTGGTCCAAAAAGCTCTTAGCAAAGGGGGTGTGGATGGGGGGTCCCCCATGTCACATGTCGATTTTAAGAAATGGTTATGTTACAAGTCACTTAAATCCC
Organism: Acholoe squamosa; assembly: GCA_949317995.1. Lineage (NCBI taxonomy): Eukaryota > Metazoa > Annelida > Polychaeta > Phyllodocida > Polynoidae > Acholoe > Acholoe squamosa. The sequence continues at coordinate 70,511,788 of OX439035.1, read as the reverse complement.
CAAGTCCCATGTCCCCCTAAAAACCTCTCATGTCACATGTCGATTTTAAGAAATTGCCATGTCACCATGTCAAATTTTGTGCTCCACACCCATAGAACAACCAGTAACAGCTTATTTTGCTCATATTGCCCAAATCTGACATCAGTGAATTGCCATGTCACCATGTCAAATTTTGTGGTCCACACCCATAGAAAAACCAGTAACAGCTTATTTTGCTCATATTGCCCAAATCTGACATCAGTGAAATTACTCCACCACAGACACAATTATGCATTCCCATGAAACTTTTTATCATGTAAAATTACCAATTATTTTATACCCCTAAAACCACAAAACCCAATTTTGCATTCCCATGACACATTTTATCATGTAAAATCACCAATTACTTTATAACCCTAAAACGACCACACTGTTTTCTGTCTTCTGGTGTGACTGGTTTGTCTGTAACATGGACTGTTAGAAAGTTATTATCATTTCTATGGGAAAATGGAAAAGAGGCACAACTCGACGTCCCTGCGAGGTATTGTATTGCGCTTCAGAGGAAGTGATTTTCGGCATTGTACACTACTGCTCTGGGGACGGATATGCAGTGCTGTTCACGGGCTCCTATAAAAAGCTAATTAACTGCATCAAACACACATATGAATAGCGGTTTCCCATAAATCACATGTAAACCATACTTTTTCTTCTTTGAGAATTATCTCGGTCAATTCGCGTACACCATAATGGACTCGATTAACAATATAAGTAATATTTCATGAATGGTTAGAACCTATTTTTTTCCCGAATTGTCCTAAACAACGAGTAAGAAAAGGGTATGGAGACATATTTATGTAGCATTAACTTACTTAGAATTTCAATCGATTAGACTCCAATAACCGGGATGTCATATGATGGGCCATACAGAATCTTGGTTATTTGGATTATATCATACTTAGATTTGATTTTATTGACAAAAATGTGCGCACAAGTGGTGGTCTATTCTGGAAGTATTTATAAAAGAAACATACTGTGACAGGCAAACCCCCTGATGACTAAACTGATAACTAAATTGGAACTACAGTAATCTCTGGCATATAAGACGCGTCCTCTAGGCCAAAGAAATCCCTACTTGCCTCTTATAGGCTTTCCTCCACCGTAGGGTCCATCATATACAAGGGGTAAATTTATTATAGAAATGTACTAATCTGACAAACTTGCTTACACCACAGAATTTAGGATTTGGGGTTATCTGGTGTGCTGATTATGAAAATCACACCTGACATGCAGTATTTTATTAATAGTTTGGTCAAGGCCGCCATTTTGAATGCGTATAGGACGCATCACAAAATGAGCACATGAATTTTTGCATATAAGACGAACCTCTTAGGGCTAAATATTGTAAATTTATATTAATATATAGTACAATTTCCCCTCATATAAGACACAGGCGCAAATTGAAAGAAACCGTAAGACGCACAAGGCATTTTATCGGGGTAGAAAAGGCGTCTTTTACGCAGGAGTCTACGGTATTTACTGTAAAACACAGAATACCATAATCTCCCGCCTATAAGGCACGTATTACACGTGAATCGAAAGCCTACTACAAGTTATAGAGCCTTCCAAAGTAGGGGGCGCGTCTTATAGGCGGGTTATTTTGAATGTAAGAAAGTACTAAACTCATGAAATTGAAGCCCCAGGTGCTCCTAAATATTTTTTCTGAACTCAGGGTGCGCGATATACGTCAGGTGCGCCTTATACGATGGATATTAGGGTAAAAGCTGTGGCTGTTAGACCATTTCTACCCCCTAATGTTGCGTATAGCACCTCAGTGAACATTTTAAGTCTCATGATAAGGCTTATACTAAATTCCACAATTCAGGGTGAGGCGTATAATTGGGTGCAGCTGGTAAAAGGGGTTTTACAGAAATTATATTGAAAATTATCGGAAAATGGACAACAAGGCGCATCTTAGGCTCAAACAAATGAAATCTTAGATGAAGGGGTTATTTGGTGTGCTGATTATGAATAGCGGAGTTCAAACAGCAATATTTAAGTACTACCGTAATCTCCCACGTATAAGACGCGTCCTCTACGCCAAACAAAATGCTGGGGGGTCTTATAGGATGTACTGAATTTGGGGGTGCGTCTTATACGAGGGGTAATTTTACTATAGAAATGTACTAATCTTACAAATTTTAGCCTTAAAATGTGCGTCTTATATGCGAAGATGCCTTTGCTGAGTTTGGGGTGCGTCTTATATGCGCAACGCGTCTTCTACGCGGGAGATTACGGTAATTGGGTCAAAAGAGCCATTTAGAATATATGATTATATGAATTAAGGTCAGGAAATGGAAATAAATGTTAAATGTTACGCTGAAACAACTGAAACTTTGGATTCAGGTGTTATTCTGTGTGGTGAGTAGAATGAAATCATAAAAAAAGAGAGGCACTAGAGCTTGTTCAAAGAAGGGAAACTCAAGGCATATACAAAATATATTGCAATTGACATTTTGCTTGGTATTAATCCCTTACTTTCCTATCTCATTAATTATAGAAGAATTGATTGCAGTATTCTGTACACTTGAAAACATAAGCAATAGCCTAATAGTTAAATAATGAACCAAATGTAAGAGAAATTAGGTCAATGTGCTGATAAGAGGAGACAGGTCCCTATAAAAGGTGCTGAGATTAATCAGAAAAAATAACAAATGACGGGTGAGCAGTTATGATATCTCAAGGCCACAGAGTAGAAAAAATCCGCCAATTACATAGATGTAGATGTACTTGGTGGACGTTTTTCCACACATATTCTTATGTGTCCAAAGGCAACTGCAGGAAGCGTACATGTTTTAGTAAGGCAACAACAAATTAAAAGATTGGTGTATGGATAATTAAAATTATATTTTTATTTGAAAAATAACATGTCTATGGATCCCGCCCGCCTCATTTGCAGGGATTTTCATTTTTTTTTTTTTGATCAAGCAATAAATATATGATTAATAATAAAGGTACAGGAATGGCAGACCCCTCATTGGATAGGCATAAATATGCAATGGCAAAAAAAGAAAAAAAAATAAAAAAAAATCGCCATCTCCATATTTATGATGTTCAGAATCCATAGACAATAATTAATTTCTAGAAAATAAAAATAAAAATTTCGCCCTCCCGCACCATATTCTCAAGATGAAAATCCATAGACCAATTTTTTTATTTGGTGTGGCCTAAATATCCTATTACCGTAATCTCCCGCGTATAAGACGCACCCCAAACTCAGAACATGCAATTTTGTCTATAAGTTGCACATTTCAATGCTGAAATTTGTGAGATAAGTACATTTCTATAGTAAATTTACCCCTCGTATAATGGCACCCCAAACTTGGGGCAGAAGGCATATTTTTGGCCTAGAGGACATGTCGTAATCAGATCAGATTCCGGTAGTTTTAACCGTTGCCAGGTCCTTAGGCCCCACCAAATTAAATAGTTGGTCTATGGATTTAAAGCATCATATTTTCCAGAATAAACAATTGTTTTGGAAAACTTATTCTTGTAGTGAATGCGGCCGCAAGAAGCTTTATTATTTGATATATTTTTGGAACAAACAATCATTGAAATGTGAAAGGTGAAGGACTCAGTCCTATGGAAGAGGTTTCAGTGTCAAATGTCAACTATATTGTGACTATTGACTAACAAATAGTGACTAAGTATTTATATCTTTTTGTTCATTGCAGATAAGTAGTTACTAAGTACTGACATTTTTTTGATCAAGTGCTGACAAGTGGTGAATAAATATTGACTTGCTGATAAGTAGTTACTAAGTACTGACACTTTTTGATCAAGTGCTGACAAGTGGTGAATAAATATTGACTTGTTATGAGTATTTGCCGACAAAGAGTGAGTATTTATTGAAATATATTGACCAATTACTGATAGAAAGTGACTTATTACTGAGGTTTTTGCCTAATAGCTGCCATATAGCAGTGGCGGAAACGGGAGTGACTGAGTGAATGATAGATGATAAGGCACGTCTTATACGCCAAACAAAATGCTGAGGAGTCTTATACGTGGGAGGGACATTGCCTTGAGTTTGGGTTGCGCCTTATAGGGGGGGTTATTTTACTATAGAACAGTACTAAATTAACAAATATCTGCGCTTAGAGGTGCGCCTTGCATTATATAAGTTGGGGATGCAAATTATACGAGATCTGCGCCTTATACGCGGGAGATTACAGAACATGTGCCAACTTTAGACCCCCAAATGGAGAGTCAGACATTTTCCTAAAATTAAATTCCAAGAAGGGTTTGGTCAGTGGCGTCTCCTTGACCAGGAATTAGCCCCCTTAAGGAGTACTTGTTCACCGGTACACACCTGTACGCATGGAGTTAGACTAAATACCCTTGGCATGTTACGGGATACATGCTGTCTATAAAAACTTTTTTGATTGACATATGACGGGTGGTCTTTGTTGTGAACACCCGGACAGTTAAGACACCACATAAAAAAGAGAGTGGTAAATGTTAAAAGTTCTGTAGGTGATAGATTCACAAAGGTAGAACACGAATCCACACTGTTACATTTTACGCAGAGATGGCGGGGGCCCTTAGACAGGTGGAAACGGTGCACATCTCCTGACCCTATGAACTCAAAATGGGTGTGCCGCACTTCTTGTCAGCAACACAGTAACAATGAGCCAATGTCAGCTAATGTCAGTCTCACAGGCAAAAAAAATTTGAAAGTGGTTGCATCAAAGTGACACATTGGTCAGAGAAGGAAGAGAAGCAATCAATTGCTGCGATTTACAAATGATGGTGCAGAACAATGCAGGTGATTTAAACTAGGAAAGAAGACAAATGTTTTACTCAGGAAGAGGATGACAACGGATAACAGAAGCCTTGATTATGCAAAGAATAGCGAGAAAGTGAGGGATCGAAGTCAAAAACGGACATGGATTTTAAAGTAATTTCTTAATGTACATTTTAAGTTACTAACATAAAAATAAAGGATTGGATTTGGACTAACACGTAAAGAGTTATTTTAAGTGACCTGATAATTTTAAGGCGAATGAACTTGAACTGAATTCTAATGTGTAACCACCTTGGTGTCCCTTAAAAGAACAACTAGTGATTGTGTTCAGGTAAGCTAGGGGAAAGGACTTCGTTACGGTAGGGCCCAGACCTAAAGTGGGGAGGACAAAACCAAATTCAGAGCATCCAAATGTGACATCCTCGAAATGTGTTATAGGCCTGAAGATTTTAATTTACAAAACCAACCCAGCCCCCCGAAAGCAACGCCTATGACCTGTTCCTTTACGAGTAACGAAAAACAGATACTTTCTGGCCTACGTAGTATACACACACCAAAAAACAGTGGGAGTCATGGTGTAGAAATTAAGCGGAAGGTCCCCCTTGTACGCCGTAGTTGATTAAATCTAACCGAAAACAGGAGTAAAAAGGGGAGGCTAAGTAGGCTACCTGAACACAAGGCTTTATATTGTATTTGTAATAGATGTATATGTTATATCTATATAGGGTTGTAAGCTTAATTGTTTGTTTAAAGTGCGTTCAATAAGTTGTCCTTTGGAATTTGGCAATAATGAATAAATAGTAAAATACTTGGTCTTGGAGTTGAGATAATATAACACTCTTACATGAGAGGTTTTCATGGTGCACGATTTAGTATGTTAACAAGTTGTAACTAAAAGAACAATGTTTCAGCTAGGGAGTGTGGAAAATGGGAATCCAGTGCAACCTTTGCGAAAGAAAGGTGAAGAATGCCGAGAAGCTGGAAACTCACCTCAACATCCATGAAGGCGGAACTATTGGCCCAGTGTCCTGCCCGATGTGCGGGTGTGTAACGATGTCCGTTGCCGAACTGCAAGGCCACTTGGCAGACCATAAGGTGGCAAGGACTCATAAGTGTACTTTGTGCAGTAAGGCTTTCATGCACCCCGACGTCCTTAAGAACCACATGTCGACCCACACCGGGTACAAACCCTACCCGTGCCCCAAGGAAGGATGCGATAAGGCCTACTGCTACAAGTCACATGTGAGGTCCCACTACGAGCGCGTACATTCAGGCATCCAAAAATCAAAATGCTATGTTTGCAATAAGAAGTTTGAGTCTAGTGAACAACTGCGAGAACATCTACCAGTGCACAAGAATGAAAGGCCTCATGTGTGCCCTGTTTGCAGAAAGGGCTTCAAGGCTCTACAGCATCTGCGAGGTCATGTGAGGAGACATGGAGTGGAGGTGCCTAACCAGATGGCAGCAGCCGAAGAGGTTAGAGCCGTGGCAGCCGAAGAGGTTAGAGCCGGGCCCGAGCAGTTGGAGGTTCAAGCGCATCATGAAATGGTCCCAGCCCTGGCAATATTGCCTGACCAGCTGTTGCATAAGGAGTGGTTCGAAGTCAATTGGATGCCCTATTGGGCAAGAGAGAACGAGGACACTCAGAGCTAGTAAATGAGAGGGGAGAGGGAGCCAAAGAACTCTATTTGCTTTGATGAGAATAGTGCATTTTAACTTTTTCTATTGTAATGCAAAGTATTTTAACATAGTGATAGATTTTTTCTTAAACAGACAACAGAGGCTGACCAGAACAGTTTAGTCATTTAGAAACAGAAACCAACAGGAGTAGGACACCCCAGAGAATGTGTGCAGCCATTTATTCCGGGGTTTTTGAGCTTGCTACACAGATAGCTATAAGACAGCTCTTGTACCTAATTAACTCAGGACAGAATGTGTGAAGGCCTTTACACTATGGAGTTCAATTTAAAGTGTGGACGTCTTTCTAAGTTTCAAATTGTGTTTTAATGTGTTTTTATGGTACAGGTATTCAAATATGTAACCGGTTAGCCAATGGCGCACTTCTGGGGAGAATGATGCGCCATTTTGAGACACAAAGGGCCATAAATGATTTATAAAATACCCAGTCTTAGATTGTAAAATTGTGATATATTTTGTTTGTTTGAATTGCCAACATGCCCTATATCTCTGACTTTAATGGTGCAAGAATAATTCAAAATAATCTTTTTGAAATATAGCTAGAGTTAAAAAAATCGTTAGGCATTTTGTTAGAAACTTTGGTTCTAATTGGAATTTTTAGAAAATTCTGTCAGAGTTTGAAAGGCCTATATTAGGGAAAGAAGGCTGCACCCATGGGCGCAGAATACAGGCAATTTAATGCGCCATTTTCGTTAATAATGTGTATATGGCGCAGGGCGCAGCCCTGGCAATATCCCTGTAGAGAGTCTGTAACAAATATGTACCGTTATGTACTGTCATGCACCATAATGTGACATAAATTTTTTGCAATATTTCAATAATAATTGACCATTTGTCAGGAACTTCGATCCACTAGGGGGACACCAAAACCTTTCTTTGGCTCCATTTTAATATGTTACATGTCATAATGGTCCTAATAGGGCATAAGGGGCCCAGGGGGTGGGTCCCGGGGGACCAAGGCATACACAGGTATTTAATATTTGAAAATTCACTGAGTAAAACCAAAGTTTTGAATTTTTAATTTTTGGGTCATTTTCCAGAACTCTAACACTCCGTATTATACGCAGGATATTACGGTAGTCAAATTTTATGCAATAATTGTCACCTAGTATTGGATATGTGAGTAAGTCATCACTATTTGTGAATATGTGATTGACTATCAAAAAAAGAAATTGTACTACCGTAATCTCTCGTGTATAACGCACACCCCCGCTAGCGGCAGCCCCCCCAGTTGAGGGAGGTCTGTCACAAGTATAAGGCGGAGCCAGAAGGGCAGATTGTTGTTACTTTAGTACTGTTCTGTAGTAAAAATAAGCCCCTTATAAGGGGCATCCCAAACTCTAGGCAATGTACCTCCCCGTATAAAATTCAGCCTAATTTGTTTTGGCTTAAAAAGACTCGCATTATATGCGGGATTTTACGGTAGGGAAGCGATGAAAGAGGGGTAATGGGATAGCTGTTTCATGCTCACATATGAGTAATAAACGGATTAAGACAAATTATTGGTATCTGTGTTATGATTGGGAAATAAATATGGCAGTCCTACATAATTTAATAAGGTGTTGCATTTAGTTACGATAAGCTTTGAAATGTAAGATTCAAAAGCGATTGGTCCATGGAGCGTTGCACCAGTACGAGTGATGAACACATTGGTTACAGGCTGGTAGGAAAGAATTGAAGAAGAGTTGACTTTCCTCGATAACTAAAAAAGTGCTTTAGTTAACTGTCATGACAGGTGAAAGGTCAGATGGTGACGAGTGTACATGTACAAGGGATAGAAGCCCACTGTAGAGGAAGTTAGGAGAATTGCGGTACCAAAGCCTGTAAAACTCAGAATGAAGAAATAAGACTCCTTTATATATAGCACTAAGGAATGCTTTATATGTATGCAGTGAAATTTTTTTTTCTGGATTGGCGCCTGTTCCAAATTGTTGAGAAATTCTTATAGATTTTATTATGGATGCCAGCCACACAGGAGAAATAAATCACACCTATGACGAAATAGTGGAGACAGGAGTATAGGTACCTGACAGGTGGTCCATAAATAGCCTTGGTGAGCTATGGCAAGGTTCCTCATACGACCGATCGTAGAATGACTTGAGTTGAGACTTCGGAAACACATGACAATAGTATTGATCAAAGTCATAGGCCTCTAGGACTATTATTCATAGTTTAACCTGGGTCTCCTCTACCAGAACCACTGCACAACATGTGGGTGAGCCATCTTGATTTTCCCAAATACAGGGATCCAGTCCATATATGGTCACTTTTGACGGTCACAGGTTATCAGATGGATGTTATTGACCATTGACACACCTCAACTATCGTGGTTCTGATGTTTTCCATCTGTGTTGGCCTTCTTGGCTTTCAGAAACACGGGGATCTAGGCCATACAAGGTGAATTTTGATCTTTCTAAGTTATCAGGTGGATGTAAATAGCCATACGGATACCTCAACTACCAAATTCTAATGTATTCCATGTGTGTCATTCATCTTGGTGTTGATAAACACAAGCCTTCAGGCCATACATGGTGAATTATAAACTTCAAAAGATATCAGATCTTAGAATGCTGGTATAGGAGTCCACCACATACATGATAAAGTTATATTGTTTTTCCTGTACAGTGTTGGTAGAATTTGCCTCAGTCCTAGCGCCTCGTTATATTAGTATAAATGGGTACGGCATGACAGCTATGCTGTGTATATCTCTGATTAGAATAATTTGTTTTGGAATGATAAAATATCATGAAAATACCAGATTAAATTGTTAATGAGAATAATGTACGGCAATATAGAAATGTCTGCTAGTAAGACCCTAATATCCTATGTTTCCCCCCCGCGTGAATGTTATGAGATGAGGTCCATTGAAAACAGAGGAAGGAAAGTGAAGATTATTTCAAACCCCAAAGACTATAAACCTGTAAATAGCTTGTATAACATGCTTTCCCTAGTTAGTAAATATATCTTCTATGCTTTACAGATGCACTACTTCTTTGGAACATCAACGTACCCTCTAAGTGTTGGAACCCACATGGAAAGTAAGTTAGTTTTTGGCCTATTGTTCCGCCATGATAGTATAAGATTGAGTATGACACAAACCGTCACATTTGGCAACTAGGGGGCACCAAGGGGAAATTTACTGTAACGGTCAGCCAAGAACGACCTAAAAGAAAAGCTGTAAAAAAGAGTTGAAGTTTCTGGTTGGAACTGGACAATTCTGTATAGGAAAGACCCATATTTGAAACGTTAAATGGATAATTCTGATTACCTAAATACCCGTACGTATGCCTGTTCAAGGATGCCATGATAACGAGGGCCATGTCGGGAATTGCCAGGTTTAAGCCTTATTTGGGGAATACTAAAAAATATACCAAAGCTTTTTCCGGGTCAAATAAACAAATGATTGTAGTTTTTTCTGAAAATGAGTTATTGTTTTTTTCAGGAAAGGGGAATATGATGGAAATCAAGATAAACCTCAAGTTCTCAGGTATTATGTTATGGATCTTCTATTGTAGTAAAAAATCAAATTTACCAGTACTAAGCATTGGTTCCCCAGCCATACAATCGGTCAGAATAGCTGCAATCCAAAGATTAATAACATATCAAAGTGTAGAAAAAAATGTGACAGATTAGTGCTAACCCGAGCAAAGTATGCCGGTGGAACCAGCGGTTTAGATAAGAGCAAAGAACAAGTAGTCAGTGGAAACTCAGCTGAACTTGAGTAATAACAATGTATGAGCATTGCCATTGAGGTCTTTTTGGAGAAAACAAATCTGGTGGTTGAATACTGTCGAATAGTGCATAGATAATTATTAAAAACGTTAGTTAGCGATGTTTGTGATTAATATTACCCTACTTGGAAATACGTGTCTGTCCTAGAATAGGAGAAGAAGTAAAATAGTGCATGTGGTAGGTTGAAGTATTAACGTGTCTAAGAAAAGGATCTAAACACATCCTATCTTCTAACAGTGGACGATTTTGTCGAGGGGCCAGGAAAGGATGGACGAACAGGGAGACGAATCGGAGTGTCATCGGCATTTACAGGTTGTACAGTAATTCCTATTTAATCGCAAAAAAGTGCCCATTTATAGGGCCCCTGACAGCAACCCACCTTTATAGAGATTTGTAAAAAATGATGCAAGGCTTCAGCCATTTTTAATTTACGCCACATATGATGTTTTTTTTATGAAAACTAATTTTCGGCTAATTCAAAAAAATACATTTCGAAAAATATTTGAAATACGGTATTCTCCCGCGTATAAGGCGCGTCTTATAGGGGGGTTTTAGTTCTCATTGGATCCACAAGGGTGACACCAAGACCTTTCTTTTGATATCTTACATGCCCCCAGGGTCAAAATAGGACCAAATTGGGGCCAGGAGGGCCCAATTGGCCCAGCTACCCATTGGTTTTTGAATTTTTAAGATTCATTCATTATAACCAAAATTAGGAATTTTTAATGTTTTTTGGAGAATTTTCCAAAACTCTAGGTGCGCCTAAGCGGGCTGCGCCTTATACGCTGGAGATTACGGTACCTGGCGTTGCTGGATTAAACTTGTGTCATTGGGTGTGAGGATTATGTAATGTACCGTTAAGAGTTTAGGGATAGGAGGGTGCATTACCCGTTCAAGGAAGAAACTGTAAGCATTGTACCATCAGGGAATGAACATGGGATTTATGGACCATTTTGGGGGGTGAATGAAAGTACCATTGAACCTTAAACGACTGAATGGACCATGACCCCTTGTAGTTTGAACGGTGAAGTAATGTACTACCGTAATATCCCCCTTACAAGCCGCGTCTTATGCATGGGGTTTTAGTTCTCTTGGGATCCACAAGGGGCACAGGAAGACCTTTCTTTTGATATGTACATGCCCCCTTAGAGATAAGATATAAGGTGGCCCAGGGGGGTCGGGGGGGCTCAAGGTACACCTCGGTTTTAGAATTTAGAAAATTCATTCAGTAGAACCAAGGTTGTTAAAATTTCATGTTTTGGAGAAGTGGCAAAAAGTCTAGGTGAGTGTTATACGTGCACAACATCTTATAGGCGGGAGATTACGGAAGTAGCGATTTAGACATTGGATCATGCATTAATTGTCCGTTGGCCCTCCATGGATTGCACGATGAATTAATCTACCTTTAACCCTTTGGGAATTGCACGATGCATTTAAGAACCATTGGCAGTTATGGGTTGTGAAAGGGTACAGTGCCAGGATAGACCCAGGGAGGGCATTGTTTAGGTTATCTCCACCACGAGACCCTTTCCCTACCTAGGCTACAATATACGAAATGTGTCAAGTACTTAAACTACGGTAAGATACCGCATATAAGGCACGTCTTAATCGGGGGGTTTAGTTCTCATTGCAACCACAAGGGGGACATCAAGACCTTTCTTTTGATATCTTACATGCCCCCTTGGTCAAAATAGGAAAAAATGGGGGCCAGGAGGGCCCAAGGTGGCCCAAACTACCCATAGGTTATTAAATTTCGAAAATTCTTTCAGTAGAACCAAAGTTATGAATATTTCAATTTTTGGGAGAATAATCCAAAACTCTCGGTGCGCCTTATACGCGAGCTGCCCCTTATACGCGGGAGATAACGGTATATAGCTTCCCTGTCCCACCAACCCTATACTGTGGTTGGAAAGCTTCTCTAGGGCCTACACAACGTCTTCTCCCTACATAGCAGAAAGGCACAAAATGGGTTTATATTCGGGTAAATTAAGCTGTTTAAGAAAGGATGTTGCTTTTTTTTAAATATGCCAACTTATACGTAGGAGGAGACATGCGATATAAATTGATGACTTCATTATAAGAAAAAGTACAATGTTGTGTAACCGATTTTTTATTTCAACAGGCAATATAGTACACACTGGAGAGACAGACGCAAGCAGTACTACAGATGAGTCGCTACCAGAGCGAAAGGAAACGAAAGATAAGCGAAAAGGTAGGATTGGCAAGTTGAAATCGGGTACAAGTTAAGAAAAAGCATTTGTATTTGTCACTGCTTTTCCCAGCCGTCTGCTCCGATCCTCTGACCCCATCTCCTTTAACATTAAGGGGGGGTGGGGGAGTGTCCAAGGGCTAACACACTAACCATGAGTTTTATATAATTTTTAACCAGTTTACATTGTCTCTATCACGTTAAACTTCCAAGATTAGAATTCCTCAGCCTGAAATGAGGTAATTACCATCCTCATAAGAGAAAGTAGTGATCATATTAAGTCGATCTCCAATTTCAAAAAATGGCTGCCACATAATATATCTATATGGATTATACGCAACATCAGGTGTTGAAGTACTGAAAACCCGGCCCTACATGGATGTGGAGTACACTCCACATCAGGGCATAATGTGTTAAGGAGAAGTACATAATTTCTGAGTAAGATTGAAAACAATTTTTGTTATCAATGAACATAACATGATTGGATTATAACATCACAGGCAAATATTGGTGAAAGAAGTTGAAAACTATTGTGGAACCGGAGGAAATGTTCCCAAAATAGCAGTCTTCTCAGCTGGTTGTGGCCAACTCGCATTTGCTGATTTTAGGCGGGCAAATCAGGGTGGACACGGTCACTATCTGCCAAATAAAAAAAATTCTATGAGTAATGACAAATTAAAAGGAAGGAAAGTAAAGCCACTTAATGAGGTTGAGAGGCTTAAATTAATCGGTCTATTGCAAACTACAATACAGAAGTAAAAATCAAGGGAAATTCATTCCAACCTTTTCTTTTCTTTCATAGGGAAAGTTGATGTAAAGGAAAAGGGAGAGAAAAAGAAACGGCTGACAAAGGAGAGAACCAGGACGATAGCCGAGAGAAGGGATAGGAGGAACAGGGCAGAGAGAAGAGATAAGGCGCGGAAAGAGACCGAACGAAGAGAGAGGGAAGAGAAAAGAAGCAGCCAAAGGAGTACAAGGAGGGAGGGGCGAAAGGTTAATACCCGACAATACACATAAACTGCAGAACAACAAGAGAATATTGTTTTTGAACAGTTTACCAAGGGGACCAGATACACAGGAAACAGCGATTTAAAGCTTGAGCATTAGGCCTGATATGAGATAGATCAATAGGTTTTCTTTGTTTTCCACTTATTGATAACAGATTTACGGTAATTTACCATGAGAAGTCTTCCATGAATTCCTTGATTTCAGGGATTAAGATACATTAAGATAGAAATACTGGTTTTTGGGGTAATATTGGGCCTTTGAAGGAGTTTTCTACCGCTGTGACTTTCATCCCTGGAGTAAACACCAAGGAATGAATAAGACAAAATAGAAAAATTGTAGGTAAAAAAACATTCTCAAGAATAAGTTGCACAACTCAAAGATGTAAAGAGGAAAGGTGATTTTAAAAAGGATATTAAAGTTTGAAAAATTATTTTTAAGTTGTTGGTGTTTTGTTTTGCGCAATAAAAAACTGAGGGAAAATGTAAACGTTTACATTAGAAATAAATTGCCAGGTTTAGATTTAACTACTTTTGGCTGGAAGTAAAGAGAAAAATATTATTGAATTTGCCTGGGGTTAAATCCATGCAACAAAAATCCCAAGTTCGATGAGGACGGAGAGGGAGGGATATACTAACTGTAGGGGCCTAGTTAACCCTTTCGTGCCCAGAATTATTTTAAGAAAGCTGATTTATTCAACAAGCTTGACATAGTAGAGGCTATTACCTATATAATGTCCAAATTAAAGTATTGATTCAAATGATAGCAAAGAGGGCAGTACAATAACTTTCCGAAAATGTAATATGAAGAATAGGTGAGAGTATTACATGAGGCAGTAAGGGAATGATGATTGCACAAGATGTTGAAAGTGCTAATTTGGATGAAGGTGCCCAGATTTTTTTTTTAAAGATTTTGGTAGGAAATCGGCTATTTTCAATTCATAAAGCATTATTTTGACATTTTAAAGAAAGCTATATTAACGGAAATTGAAAATAGACATGTATTATAATTGGATTCCTTGGAGAAAATCACAGGAAAAATATTTCATCAATAATTTTTGTATTTTTATCACTATTTTTTTTTAATTTAGTGAATTTCCTGTATTTTCCCATTATTCTTATGACCAGAGCACGCACTTTTCATGTATTTTAAGCCTATTTTTCATTCATTATTTTCTGCATTAGGATCTATCAATAATTATTCACCTGATGCACCATAACAAATTTGGTATCGTTGGAAAGCCCTTCACATTATGAGTCTTCTAGTGTTGAAATCATCTTAATCTGATGAATATTAAACTCATGGTGATCTATTAAACATATATGCATGCTTAAGAGCGCACTTTTGCTAATCTGGGCACGTAAGGGTTAAAGGGATATTACCGGTAGTACATGGCAGCTCACCATCATATATGATGCTAGATGGTCTTAATTGTATTTCTATTTTATACTGTTACCCTTGGAATGGCCTTGAACGTGGCAAAGGTCACAACATGCCTTTCCACATCAATCTCTGGAAAAAAAACGTTCAAGTATGTTCTATTTTAAGTTTTTCATGCGGAGAAGTCTTTTACCTAAATAATCAACATAGACCTTAAAACGACCTTGACCTTGCTGACTTGAGGCATGGTTACTGTAGATGTGGATAATTTGGCTAAAGTAGTGATTTACCTAATTTCACAACATTGACCTTTGACCTTAAAATGACTTTGACCTTGTCCAAGGACACCACATGCACAATGACATCCGCCTTGTGATGACCTTCGATCTAATTTTTATATCATCATTCTAGCTGTAATAGTTCATGAGAAATGGGCATATAACTGATTAAATGACTCCTGATGCCAGCTAGAATGATAACAAAATCTGGATCAAAATTAAACTCTTAACTATGGTTAATTGTGGCAGAACGATAGACAGAATTTCCGATCTTTGAATGGCCATAACTTTGCTTGAAATTAACATAAAGACTTCATTCAAAAAGCAAAATCAATCAGTTTTGTTAGATCTATCCATATATCATTAGCTAGAGAACCATGCCTAAAAATTAGGTAAGTGCCTACTACATGTCATATTTTACGGCTTGGAAATTGGACGTTTTAAGCTATGACAAAACCCAAATGGCCATAACTTTACTACAAATAGTCGTAGGAAAACAAATCAAACAGCTAAACTCCCCTAATAATAGTTTCCCATAGTGTGACCTATAGAATCAGGGTAGCTCGACCTGGCGAACGTCATGTAAGTCTTTAGTTCAAATCTGATGGATCATTTTAGTAATTTTAGAGATGTCATACATCAATACTTAATCACAGTAACTCTTTCCAACAAAATAAATATCCACACAAAACCAGACAAGTTATTTCAAGGTTCAACACTGTTTAATGGGGTTATTGACATCGAGAGAAGGCGGAGTGTTTTCTTTGTCTTATGTTGAAGTTCAATGTGACATTTTGTCTGATTTGAGTGAGTGAGTAATAGATGTTTAACGCCATTTCGACAACTAAGGTCATATTCATGGCTAAAACTACTAAACTACTGTTTTCACAATGGGATGTGTCGGTGGCCCCTGCCAATCACTGTAATAGTCTGTACCTCGTAACGGGCCAGTGGTCAGCAAACCTTTCTATAGAGGGGGAGCACAGTGTAAGTACATCGGTGTACATATGTTGTCAGTGTTCCACAAAATCGTTTATATAATGAAAGTAGTAATCAAATTAATCTTTCATCAACAATAGTAGATACATATTCTGAGATAGCATTATATCAATGTAAACTAAACATTTTACACAGAAAAGAATGTAGCAGTACTGAAGGTCCGAGTTACCCCAGCGCGCCCCTAAATCCGGGGATATAACCTCCAGGTGGCGCAGTACGGGCAGCTATGACGTCACATTCATTTATCAACAGGGGGGGAGGGTGGGGTTGAGGGGGGGGATGTCATTTTGACATCTGAGGTCATGTTCATAGGGAGAACTACATTACACAATTTAAGAGAGGGATGAGTAATTGCCCGAGCATATGTGGAGCACACACATTTGAGGGTATGGAGTTACTAGGTACTGACATATATTGACAAACTAATGAAAAATATTGAGTAAGTACTGACATATATTGACTAAATGCTGACAATTGGTGAGTGGGTACTGACATATATTGACTAAATGCTGACAAATAGTGAGTAATTAGTGACATTATATTGACTAATTGCTGACAAAGAGAGATTATTTACTGATGTATATTGACTAATTTCTGACATATTACGAGTAATTACTGACATATGAAGGGTGAGCGAGGAATAGATGTTTATCGCCATTTTGACATCTGAGGTCATGTTCATGGGGAGAACTACATTACACAATTTAAGAGAGGCATGAGTAATTGCCCGAGGATATGTGGAGCACACACATTTGAGGGTATGGAGTTACTAGGTACTGACATATATTGACAAACTAATGAAAAATATTGAGTAAGTACTGACATATATTGACTAAATGCTGACAAATAGTGAGTGGGTACTGACATATATTGACTAAATGCTGACAAATAGTGAGTAATTAGTGACATTATATTGACTAATTGCTGACAAAGAGAGATTATTTACTGATGTATATTGACTAATTTCTGACATATTACGAGTAATTACTGACATATGAAGGGTGAGCGAGGAATAGATGTTTATCGCCATTTTGACATCTGAGGTCATGTTCATGGGGAGAACTACATTACACAATTTAAGAGAGGCATGAGTAATTGCCCGAGGATATGTGGAGCACACCCATTTGAGGGGAAAGGAAAGAGGAGAAACATACGCTTCTAAGTGGGGTAGGGAACCCCGCTGAGATATGGACAGATTGGTGAATAAAATTGCTGTTATAGAGTGACTAGGTACTGACATATACTGACTAATTGCTGACAAATTGTGAGTAAACACTGATATGTATTGACTATTTGCTGACAAATAGTGAGTAATTACTAATATATATTGACTAATTGGTGATAAATGGCGAGCATTTACTGACATATATAGAAACATATCTGACTAATTGTGAGTAGTTACTGACATATGTAGACTAAGTGTTGTTATGAAATGAAGGAAAATAAAATTTTACAAAACAAATCGTAGCTCTCTTAATAATAGGAGTTTCCCATAGTGTGACCTATAGATAAAGGGTAGCTGGAGCAGGCGAACGTCATGGGAGTGTTTATTTTGAGATCTGCACAATGGGAAGAGAGGTATCGTTGTTTTAAAGCTATGACGTCACATTCATTTATCAAGAGGGGGGGAGGGTGGGGTTGAGGGGGGGAAGTCATTTTGACATCTGAGGTCATGTTCATGGGGAGAACTACATTACACAATTTAAGAGAGGCATGAGTAATTGCCCGAGGATATGTGGAGCACACACATTTGAGGGTATGGAGTTACTAGGTACTGACATATATTGACAAACTAATGAAAAATATTGAGTAAGTACTGACATATATTGACTAAATGCTGACAAATAGTGAGTGGGTACTGACATATATTGACTAAATGCTGACAAATAGTGAGTAATTAGTGACATTATATTGACTAATTGCTGACAAAGAGAGATTATTTACTGATGTATATTGACTAATTTCTGACATATTACGAGTAATTACTGACATATGAAGGGTGAGCGAGGAATAGATGTTTATCGCCATTTTGACATCTGAGGTCATGTTCATGGGGAGAACTACATTACACAATTTAAGAGAGGCATGAGTAATTGCCCGAGGATATGTGGAGCACACCCATTTGAGGGGAAAGGAAAGAGGAGAAACATACGCTTCTAAGTGGGGTAGGGAACCCCGCTGAGATATGGACAGATTGGTGAATAAAATTGCTGTTATAGAGTGACTAGGTACTGACATATACTGACTAATTGCTGACAAATTGTGAGTAAACACTGATATGTATTGACTATTTGCTGACAAATAGTGAGTAATTACTAATATATATTGACTAATTGGTGATAAATGGCGAGCATTTACTGACATATATAGAAACATATCTGACTAATTGTGAGTAGTTACTGACATATGTAGACTAAGTGTTGTTATGAAATGAAGGAAAATAAAATTTTACAAAACAAATCGTAGCTCTCTTAATAATAGGAGTTTCCCATAGTGTGACCTATAGATAAAGGGTAGCTCGAGCAGGCGAACGTCATGGGAGTGTTTATTTTGAGATCTGCACAATGGGAAGAGAGGTATCGTTGTTTGAAAGCTATGACGTCACATTCATTTATCAAGAGGGGGGGAGGGTGGGGTTGAGGGGGGGAAGTCATTTTGACATCTGAGGTCATGTTCATGGGGAGAACTACATTACACAATTTAAGAGAGGCATGAGTAATTGCCCGAGGATATGTGGAGCACACACATTTGAGGGTATGGAGTTACTAGGTACTGACATATATTGACAAACTAATGAAAAATATTGAGTAAGTACTGACATATATTGACTAAATGCTGACAAATAGTGAGTGGGTACTGACATATATTGACTAAATGCTGACAAATAGTGAGTAATTAGTGACATTATATTGACTAATTGCTGACAAAGAGAGATTATTTACTGATGTATATTGACTAATTTCTGACATATTACGAGTAATTACTGACATATGAAGGGTGAGCGAGGAATAGATGTTTATCGCCATTTTGACATCTGAGGTCATGTTCATGGGGAGAACTACATTACACAATTTAAGAGAGGCATGAGTAATTGCCCGAGGATATGTGGAGCACACCCATTTGAGGGGAAAGGAAAGAGGAGAAACATGCGCTTCTAAGTGGGGTAGGGAACCCCGCTGAGATATGGACAGATTGGTGAATAAAATTGCTGTTATAGAGTGACTAGGTACTGACATATACTGACTAATTGCTGACAAATTGTGAGTAAACACTGATATGTATTGACTATTTGCTGACAAATAGTGAGTAATTACTAATATATATTGACTAATTGGTGATAAATGGCGAGCATTTACTGACATATATAGAAACATATCTGACTAATTGTGAGTAGTTACTGACATATGTAGACTAAGTGTTGTTATGAAATGAAGGAAAATAAAATTTTACAAAACAAATCGTAGCTCTCTTAATAATAGGAGTTTCCCATAGTGTGACCTATAGATAAAGGGTAGCTCGAGCAGGCGAACGTCATGGGAGTGTTTATTTTGAGATCTGCACAATGGGAAGAGAGGTATCGTTGTTTGAAAGCTATGACGTCACATTCATTTATCAAGAGGGGGGGAGGGTGGGGTTGAGGGGGGGAAGTCATTTTGACATCTGAGGTCATGTTCATGGGGAGAACTACATTACACAATTTAAGAGAGGCATGAGTAATTGCCCGAGGATATGTGGAGCACACACATTTGAGGGTATGGAGTTACTAGGTACTGACATATATTGACAAACTAATGAAAAATATTGAGTAAGTACTGACATATATTGACTAAATGCTGACAAATAGTGAGTGGGTACTGACATATATTGACTAAATGCTGACAAATAGTGAGTAATTAGTGACATTATATTGACTAATTGCTGACAAAGAGAGATTATTTACTGATGTATATTGACTAATTTCTGACATATTACGAGTAATTACTGACATATGAAGGGTGAGCGAGGAATAGATGTTTATCGCCATTTTGACATCTGAGGTCATGTTCATGGGGAGAACTACATTACACAATTTAAGAGAGGCATGAGTAATTGCCCGAGGATATGTGGAGCACACCCATTTGAGGGGAAAGGAAAGAGGAGAAACATGCGCTTCTAAGTGGGGTAGGGAACCCCGCTGAGATATGGACAGATTGGTGAATAAAATTGCTGTTATAGAGTGACTAGGTACTGACATATACTGACTAATTGCTGACAAATTGTGAGTAAACACTGATATGTATTGACTATTTGCTGACAAATAGTGAGTAATTACTAATATATATTGACTAATTGGTGATAAATGGCGAGCATTTACTGACATATATAGAAACATATCTGACTAATTGTGAGTAGTTACTGACATATGTAGACTAAGTGTTGTTATGAAATGAAGGAAAATAAAATTTTACAAAACAAATCGTAGCTCTCTTAATAATAGGAGTTTCCCATAGTGTGACCTATAGATAAAGGGTAGCTCGAGCAGGCGAACGTCATGGGAGTGTTTATTTTGAGATCTGCACAATGGGAAGAGAGGTATCGTTGTTTGAAAGCTATGACGTCACATTCATTTATCAAGAGGGGGGGAGGGTGGGGTTGAGGGGGGGAAGTCATTTTGACATCTGAGGTCATGTTCATGGGGAGAACTACATTACACAATTTAAGAGAGGCATGAGTAATTGCCCGAGGATATGTGGAGCACACACATTTGAGGGTATGGAGTTACTAGGTACTGACATATATTGACAAACTAATGAAAAATATTGAGTAAGTACTGACATATATTGACTAAATGCTGACAAATAGTGAGTGGGTACTGACATATATTGACTAAATGCTGACAAATAGTGAGTAATTAGTGACATTATATTGACTAATTGCTGACAAAGAGAGATTATTTACTGATGTATATTGACTAATTTCTGACATATTACGAGTAATTACTGACATATGAAGGGTGAGCGAGGAATAGATGTTTATCGCCATTTTGACATCTGAGGTCATGTTCATGGGGAGAACTACATTACACAATTTAAGAGAGGCATGAGTAATTGCCCGAGGATATGTGGAGCACACCCATTTGAGGGGAAAGGAAAGAGGAGAAACATGCGCTTCTAAGTGGGGTAGGGAACCCCGCTGAGATATGGACAGATTGGTGAATAAAATTGCTGTTATAGAGTGACTAGGTACTGACATATACTGACTAATTGCTGACAAATTGTGAGTAAACACTGATATGTATTGACTATTTGCTGACAAATAGTGAGTAATTACTAATATATATTGACTAATTGGTGATAAATGGCGAGCATTTACTGACATATATAGAAACATATCTGACTAATTGTGAGTAGTTACTGACATATGTAGACTAAGTGTTGTTATGAAATGAAGGAAAATAAAATTTTACAAAACAAATCGTAGCTCTCTTAATAATAGGAGTTTCCCATAGTGTGACCTATAGATAAAGGGTAGCTCGAGCAGGCGAACGTCATGGGAGTGTTTATTTTGAGATCTGCACAATGGGAAGAGAGGTATCGTTGTTTGAAAGCTATGACGTCACATTCATTTATCAAGAGGGGGGGAGGGTGGGGTTGAGGGGGGGAAGTCATTTTGACATCTGAGGTCATGTTCATGGGGAGAACTACATTACACAATTTAAGAGAGGCATGAGTAATTGCCCGAGGATATGTGGAGCACACACATTTGAGGGTATGGAGTTACTAGGTACTGACATATATTGACAAACTAATGAAAAATATTGAGTAAGTACTGACATATATTGACTAAATGCTGACAAATAGTGAGTGGGTACTGACATATATTGACTAAATGCTGACAAATAGTGAGTAATTAGTGACATTATATTGACTAATTGCTGACAAAGAGAGATTATTTACTGATGTATATTGACTAATTTCTGACATATTACGAGTAATTACTGACATATGAAGGGTGAGCGAGGAATAGATGTTTATCGCCATTTTGACATCTGAGGTCATGTTCATGGGGAGAACTACATTACACAATTTAAGAGAGGCATGAGTAATTGCCCGAGGATATGTGGAGCACACCCATTTGAGGGGAAAGGAAAGAGGAGAAACATACGCTTCTAAGTGGGGTAGGGAACCCCGCTGAGATATGGACAGATTGGTGAATAAAATTGCTGTTATAGAGTGACTAGGTACTGACATATACTGACTAATTGCTGACAAATTGTGAGTAAACACTGATATGTATTGACTATTTGCTGACAAATAGTGAGTAATTACTAATATATATTGACTAATTGGTGATAAATGGCGAGCATTTACTGACATATATAGAAACATATCTGACTAATTGTGAGTAGTTACTGACATATGTAGACTAAGTATTGTTATGAAATGAAGGAAAATAAAATTTTACAAAACAAATCGTAGCTCTCTTAATAATAGGAGTTTCCCATAGTGTGACCTATAGATAAAGGGTAGCTCGAGCAGGCGAACGTCATGGGAGTGTTTATTTTGAGATCTGCACAATGGGAAGAGAGGTATCGTTGTTTGAAAGCTATGACGTCACATTCATTTATCAAGAGGGGGGGAGGGTGGGGTTGAGGGGGGGAAGTCATTTTGACATCTGAGGTCATGTTCATGGGAAGAACTACATTACACAATTTAAGAGAGGCATGAGTAATTGCCCGAGGCTATGTGGAGCACACACATTTGAGGGTATGGAGTTACTAGGTACTGACATATATTGACAAACTAATGAAAAATATTGAGTAAGTACTGACATATATTGACTAAATGCTGACAAATAGTGAGTGGGTACTGACATATATTGACTAAATGCTGACAAATAGTGAGTAATTAGTGACATTATATTGACTAATTGCTGACAAAGAGAGATTATTTACTGATGTATATTGACTAATTTCTGACATATTACGAGTAATTACTGACATATGAAGGGTGAGCGAGGAATAGATGTTTATCGCCATTTTGACATCTGAGGTCATGTTCATGGGGAGAACTACATTACACAATTTAAGAGAGGCATGAGTAATTGCCCGAGGATATGTGGAGCACACCCATTTGAGGGGAAAGGAAAGAGGAGAAACATACGCTTCTAAGTGGGGTAGGGAACCCCGCTGAGATATGGACAGATTGGTGAATAAAATTGCTGTTATAGAGTGACTAGGTACTGACATATACTGACTAATTGCTGACAAATTGTGAGTAAACACTGATATGTATTGACTATTTGCTGACAAATAGTGAGTAATTACTAATATATATTGACTAATTGGTGATAAATGGCGAGCATTTACTGACATATATAGAAACATATCTGACTAATTGTGAGTAGTTACTGACATATGTAGACTAAGTGTTGTTATGAAATGAAGGAAAATAAAATTTTACAAAACAAATCGTAGCTCTCTTAATAATAGGAGTTTCCCATAGTGTGACCTATAGATAAAGGGTAGCTCGAGCAGGCGAACGTCATGGGAGTGTTTATTTTGAGATCTGCACAATGGGAAGAGAGGTATCGTTGTTTTAAAGCTATGACGTCACATTCATTTATCAAGAGGGGGGGAGGGTGGGGTTGAGGGGGGGAAGTCATTTTGACATCTGAGGTCATGTTCATGGGGAGAACTACATTACACAATTTAAGAGAGGCATGAGTAATTGCCCGAGGATATGTGGAGCACACACATTTGAGGGTATGGAGTTACTAGGTACTGACATATATTGACAAACTAATGAAAAATATTGAGTAAGTACTGACATATATTGACTAAATGCTGACAAATAGTGAGTGGGTACTGACATATATTGACTAAATGCTGACAAATAGTGAGTAATTAGTGACATTATATTGACTAATTGCTGACAAAGAGAGATTATTTACTGATGTATATTGACTAATTTCTGACATATTACGAGTAATTACTGACATATGAAGGGTGAGCGAGGAATAGATGTTTATCGCCATTTTGACATCTGAGGTCATGTTCATGGGGAGAACTACATTACACAATTTAAGAGAGGCATGAGTAATTGCCCGAGGATATGTGGAGCACACCCATTTGAGGGGAAAGGAAAGAGGAGAAACATGCGCTTCTAAGTGGGGTAGGGAACCCCGCTGAGATATGGACAGATTGGTGAATAAAATTGCTGTTATAGAGTGACTAGGTACTGACATATACTGACTAATTGCTGACAAATTGTGAGTAAACACTGATATGTATTGACTATTTGCTGACAAATAGTGAGTAATTACTAATATATATTGACTAATTGGTGATAAATGGCGAGCATTTACTGACATATATAGAAACATATCTGACTAATTGTGAGTAGTTACTGACATATGTAGACTAAGTGTTGTTATGAAATGAAGGAAAATAAAATTTTACAAAACAAATCGTAGCTCTCTTAATAATAGGAGTTTCCCATAGTGTGACCTATAGATAAAGGGTAGCTCGAGCAGGCGAACGTCATGGGAGTGTTTATTTTGAGATCTGCACAATGGGAAGAGAGGTATCGTTGTTTGAAAGCTATGACGTCACATTCATTTATCAAGAGGGGGGGAGGGTGGGGTTGAGGGGGGGAAGTCATTTTGACATCTGAGGTCATGTTCATGGGGAGAACTACATTACACAATTTAAGAGAGGCATGAGTAATTGCCCGAGGATATGTGGAGCACACACATTTGAGGGTATGGAGTTACTAGGTACTGACATATATTGACAAACTAATGAAAAATATTGAGTAAGTACTGACATATATTGACTAAATGCTGACAAATAGTGAGTGGGTACTGACATATATTGACTAAATGCTGACAAATAGTGAGTAATTAGTGACATTATATTGACTAATTGCTGACAAAGAGAGATTATTTACTGATGTATATTGACTAATTTCTGACATATTACGAGTAATTACTGACATATGAAGGGTGAGCGAGGAATAGATGTTTATCGCCATTTTGACATCTGAGGTCATGTTCATGGGGAGAACTACATTACACAATTTAAGAGAGGCATGAGTAATTGCCTGAGGATATGTGGAGCACACCCATTTGAGGGGAAAGGAAAGAGGAGAAACATACGCTTCTAAGTGGGGTAGGGAACCCCGCTGAGATATGGACAGATTGGTGAATAAAATTGCTGTTATAGAGTGACTAGGTACTGACATATACTGACTAATTGCTGACAAATTGTGAGTAAACACTGATATGTATTGACTATTTGCTGACAAATAGTGAGTAATTACTAATATATATTGACTAATTGGTGATAAATGGCGAGCATTTACTGACATATATAGAAACATATCTGACTAATTGTGAGTAGTTACTGACATATGTAGACTAAGTGTTGTTATGAAATGAAGGAAAATAAAATTTTACAAAACAAATCGTAGCTCTCTTAATAATAGGAGTTTCCCATAGTGTGACCTATAGATAAAGGGTAGCTCGAGCAGGCGAACGTCATGGGAGTGTTTATTTTGAGATCTGCACAATGGGAAGAGAGGTATCGTTGTTTGAAAGCTATGACGTCACATTCATTTATCAAGAGGGGGGGAGGGTGGGGTTGAGGGGGGGAAGTCATTTTGACATCTGAGGTCATGTTCATGGGGAGAACTACATTACACAATTTAAGAGAGGCATGAGTAATTGCCCGAGGATATGTGGAGCACACACATTTGAGGGTATGGAGTTACTAGGTACTGACATATATTGACAAACTAATGAAAAATATTGAGTAAGTACTGACATATATTGACTAAATGCTGACAAATAGTGAGTGGGTACTGACATATATTGACTAAATGCTGACAAATAGTGAGTAATTAGTGACATTATATTGACTAATTGCTGACAAAGAGAGATTATTTACTGATGTATATTGACTAATTTCTGACATATTACGAGTAATTACTGACATATGAAGGGTGAGCGAGGAATAGATGTTTATCGCCATTTTGACATCTGAGGTCATGTTCATGGGGAGAACTACATTACACAATTTAAGAGAGGCATGAGTAATTGCCCGAGGATATGTGGAGCACACCCATTTGAGGGGAAAGGAAAGAGGAGAAACATACGCTTCTAAGTGGGGTAGGGAACCCCGCTGAGATATGGACAGATTGGTGAATAAAATTGCTGTTATAGAGTGACTAGGTACTGACATATACTGACTAATTGCTGACAAATTGTGAGTAAACACTGATATGTATTGACTATTTGCTGACAAATAGTGAGTAATTACTAATATATATTGACTAATTGGTGATAAATGGCGAGCATTTACTGACATATATAGAAACATATCTGACTAATTGTGAGTAGTTACTGACATATGTAGACTAAGTGTTGTTATGAAATGAAGGAAAATAAAATTTTACAAAACAAATCGTAGCTCTCTTAATAATAGGAGTTTCCCATAGTGTGACCTATAGATAAAGGGTAGCTCGAGCAGGCGAACGTCATGGGAGTGTTTATTTTGAGATCTGCACAATGGGAAGAGAGGTATCGTTGTTTTAAAGCTATGACGTCACATTCATTTATCAAGAGGGGGGGAGGGTGGGGTTGAGGGGGGGAAGTCATTTTGACATCTGAGGTCATGTTCATGGGGAGAACTACATTACACAATTTAAGAGAGGCATGAGTAATTGCCCGAGGATATGTGGAGCACACACATTTGAGGGTATGGAGTTACTAGGTACTGACATATATTGACAAACTAATGAAAAATATTGAGTAAGTACTGACATATATTGACTAAATGCTGACAAATAGTGAGTGGGTACTGACATATATTGACTAAATGCTGACAAATAGTGAGTAATTAGTGACATTATATTGACTAATTGCTGACAAAGAGAGATTATTTACTGATGTATATTGACTAATTTCTGACATATTACGAGTAATTACTGACATATGAAGGGTGAGCGAGGAATAGATGTTTATCGCCATTTTGACATCTGAGGTCATGTTCATGGGGAGAACTACATTACACAATTTAAGAGAGGCATGAGTAATTGCCCGAGGATATGTGGAGCACACCCATTTGAGGGGAAAGGAAAGAGGAGAAACATGCGCTTCTAAGTGGGGTAGGGAACCCCGCTGAGATATGGACAGATTGGTGAATAAAATTGCTGTTATAGAGTGACTAGGTACTGACATATACTGACTAATTGCTGACAAATTGTGAGTAAACACTGATATGTATTGACTATTTGCTGACAAATAGTGAGTAATTACTAATATATATTGACTAATTGGTGATAAATGGCGAGCATTTACTGACATATATAGAAACATATCTGACTAATTGTGAGTAGTTACTGACATATGTAGACTAAGTGTTGTTATGAAATGAAGGAAAATAAAATTTTACAAAACAAATCGTAGCTCTCTTAATAATAGGAGTTTCCCATAGTGTGACCTATAGATAAAGGGTAGCTCGAGCAGGCGAACGTCATGGGAGTGTTTATTTTGAGATCTGCACAATGGGAAGAGAGGTATCGTTGTTTGAAAGCTATGACGTCACATTCATTTATCAAGAGGGGGGGAGGGTGGGGTTGAGGGGGGGAAGTCATTTTGACATCTGAGGTCATGTTCATGGGGAGAACTACATTACACAATTTAAGAGAGGCATGAGTAATTGCCCGAGGATATGTGGAGCACACACATTTGAGGGTATGGAGTTACTAGGTACTGACATATATTGACAAACTAATGAAAAATATTGAGTAAGTACTGACATATATTGACTAAATGCTGACAAATAGTGAGTGGGTACTGACATATATTGACTAAATGCTGACAAATAGTGAGTAATTAGTGACATTATATTGACTAATTGCTGACAAAGAGAGATTATTTACTGATGTATATTGACTAATTTCTGACATATTACGAGTAATTACTGACATATGAAGGGTGAGCGAGGAATAGATGTTTATCGCCATTTTGACATCTGAGGTCATGTTCATGGGGAGAACTACATTACACAATTTAAGAGAGGCATGAGTAATTGCCTGAGGATATGTGGAGCACACCCATTTGAGGGGAAAGGAAAGAGGAGAAACATACGCTTCTAAGTGGGGTAGGGAACCCCGCTGAGATATGGACAGATTGGTGAATAAAATTGCTGTTATAGAGTGACTAGGTACTGACATATACTGACTAATTGCTGACAAATTGTGAGTAAACACTGATATGTATTGACTATTTGCTGACAAATAGTGAGTAATTACTAATATATATTGACTAATTGGTGATAAATGGCGAGCATTTACTGACATATATAGAAACATATCTGACTAATTGTGAGTAGTTACTGACATATGTAGACTAAGTGTTGTTATGAAATGAAGGAAAATAAAATTTTACAAAACAAATCGTAGCTCTCTTAATAATAGGAGTTTCCCATAGTGTGACCTATAGATAAAGGGTAGCTCGAGCAGGCGAACGTCATGGGAGTGTTTATTTTGAGATCTGCACAATGGGAAGAGAGGTATCGTTGTTTGAAAGCTATGACGTCACATTCATTTATCAAGAGGGGGGGAGGGTGGGGTTGAGGGGGGGAAGTCATTTTGACATCTGAGGTCATGTTCATGGGGAGAACTACATTACACAATTTAAGAGAGGCATGAGTAATTGCCCGAGGATATGTGGAGCACACACATTTGAGGGTATGGAGTTACTAGGTACTGACATATATTGACAAACTAATGAAAAATATTGAGTAAGTACTGACATATATTGACTAAATGCTGACAAATAGTGAGTGGGTACTGACATATATTGACTAAATGCTGACAAATAGTGAGTAATTAGTGACATTATATTGACTAATTGCTGACAAAGAGAGATTATTTACTGATGTATATTGACTAATTTCTGACATATTACGAGTAATTACTAACATATGAAGGGTGAGCGAGGAATAGATGTTTATCGCCATTTTGACATCTGAGGTCATGTTCATGGGGAGAACTACATTACACAATTTAAGAGAGGCATGAGTAATTGCCCGAGGATATGTGGAGCACACCCATTTGAGGGGAAAGGAAAGAGGAGAAACATACGCTTCTAAGTGGGGTAGGGAACCCCGCTGAGATATGGACAGATTGGTGAATAAAATTGCTGTTATAGAGTGACTAGGTACTGACATATACTGACTAATTGCTGACAAATTGTGAGTAAACACTGATATGTATTGACTATTTGCTGACAAATAGTGAGTAATTACTAATATATATTGACTAATTGGTGATAAATGGCGAGCATTTACTGACATATATAGAAACATATCTGACTAATTGTGAGTAGTTACTGACATATGTAGACTAAGTGTTGTTATGAAATGAAGGAAAATAAAATTTTACAAAACAAATCGTAGCTCTCTTAATAATAGGAGTTTCCCATAGTGTGACCTATAGATAAAGGGTAGCTCGAGCAGGCGAACGTCATGGGAGTGTTTATTTTGAGATCTGCACAATGGGAAGAGAGGTATCGTTGTTTTAAAGCTATGACGTCACATTCATTTATCAAGAGGGGGGGAGGGTGGGGTTGAGGGGGGGAAGTCATTTTGACATCTGAGGTCATGTTCATGGGGAGAACTACATTACACAATTTAAGAGAGGCATGAGTAATTGCCCGAGGATATGTGGAGCACACACATTTGAGGGTATGGAGTTACTAGGTACTGACATATATTGACAAACTAATGAAAAATATTGAGTAAGTACTGACATATATTGACTAAATGCTGACAAATAGTGAGTGGGTACTGACATATATTGACTAAATGCTGACAAATAGTGAGTAATTAGTGACATTATATTGACTAATTGCTGACAAAGAGAGATTATTTACTGATGTATATTGACTAATTTCTGACATATTACGAGTAATTACTGACATATGAAGGGTGAGCGAGGAATAGATGTTTATCGCCATTTTGACATCTGAGGTCATGTTCATGGGGAGAACTACATTACACAATTTAAGAGAGGCATGAGTAATTGCCCGAGGATATGTGGAGCACACCCATTTGAGGGGAAAGGAAAGAGGAGAAACATACGCTTCTAAGTGGGGTAGGGAACCCCGCTGAGATATGGACAGATTGGTGAATAAAATTGCTGTTATAGAGTGACTAGGTACTGACATATACTGACTAATTGCTGACAAATTGTGAGTAAACACTGATATGTATTGACTATTTGCTGACAAATAGTGAGTAATTACTAATATATATTGACTAATTGGTGATAAATGGCGAGCATTTACTGACATATATAGAAACATATCTGACTAATTGTGAGTAGTTACTGACATATGTAGACTAAGTGTTGTTATGAAATGAAGGAAAATAAAATTTTACAAAACAAATCGTAGCTCTCTTAATAATAGGAGTTTCCCATAGTGTGACCTATAGATAAAGGGTAGCTCGAGCAGGCGAACGTCATGGGAGTGTTTATTTTGAGATCTGCACAATGGGAAGAGAGGTATCGTTGTTTTAAAGCTATGACGTCACATTCATTTATCAAGAGGGGGGGAGGGTGGGGTTGAGGGGGGGAAGTCATTTTGACATCTGAGGTCATGTTCATGGGGAGAACTACATTACACAATTTAAGAGAGGCATGAGTAATTGCCCGAGGATATGTGGAGCACACACATTTGAGGGTATGGAGTTACTAGGTACTGACATATATTGACAAACTAATGAAAAATATTGAGTAAGTACTGACATATATTGACTAAATGCTGACAAATAGTGAGTGGGTACTGACATATATTGACTAAATGCTGACAAATAGTGAGTAATTAGTGACATTATATTGACTAATTGCTGACAAAGAGAGATTATTTACTGATGTATATTGACTAATTTCTGACATATTACGAGTAATTACTGACATATGAAGGGTGAGCGAGGAATAGATGTTTATCTGAGGTCATGTTCATGGGGAGAACTACATTACACAATTTAAGAGAGGCATGAGTAATTGCCCGAGGATATGTGGAGCACACCCATTTGAGGGGAAAGGAAAGAGGAGAAACATACGCTTCTAAGTGGGGTAGGGAACCCCGCTGAGATATGGACAGATTGGTGAATAAAATTGCTGTTATAGAGTGACTAGGTACTGACATATACTGACTAATTGCTGACAAATTGTGAGTAAACACTGATATGTATTGACTATTTGCTGACAAATAGTGAGTAATTACTAATATATATTGACTAATTGGTGATAAATGGCGAGCATTTACTGACATATATAGAAACATATCTGACTAATTGTGAGTAGTTACTGACATATGTAGACTAAGTGTTGTTATGAAATGAAGGAAAATAAAATTTTACAAAACAAATCGTAGCTCTCTTAATAATAGGAGTTTCCCATAGTGTGACCTATAGATAAAGGGTAGCTCGAGCAGGCGAACGTCATGGGAGTGTTTATTTTGAGATCTGCACAATGGGAAGAGAGGTATCGTTGTTTTAAAGCTATGACGTCACATTCATTTATCAAGAGGGGGGGAGGGTGGGGTTGAGGGGGGGAAGTCATTTTGACATCTGAGGTCATGTTCATGGGGAGAACTACATTACACAATTTAAGAGAGGCATGAGTAATTGCCCGAGGATATGTGGAGCACACACATTTGAGGGTATGGAGTTACTAGGTACTGACATATATTGACAAACTAATGAAAAATATTGAGTAAGTACTGACATATATTGACTAAATGCTGACAAATAGTGAGTGGGTACTGACATATATTGACTAAATGCTGACAAATAGTGAGTAATTAGTGACATTATATTGACTAATTGCTGACAAAGAGAGATTATTTACTGATGTATATTGACTAATTTCTGACATATTACGAGTAATTACTGACATATGAAGGGTGAGCGAGGAATAGATGTTTATCGCCATTTTGACATCTGAGGTCATGTTCATGGGGAGAACTACATTACACAATTTAAGAGAGGCATGAGTAATTGCCCGAGGATATGTGGAGCACACCCATTTGAGGGGAAAGGAAAGAGGAGAAACATACGCTTCTAAGTGGGGTAGGGAACCCCGCTGAGATATGGACAGATTGGTGAATAAAATTGCTGTTATAGAGTGACTAGGTACTGACATATACTGACTAATTGCTGACAAATTGTGAGTAAACACTGATATGTATTGACTATTTGCTGACAAATAGTGAGTAATTACTAATATATATTGACTAATTGGTGATAAATGGCGAGCATTTACTGACATATATAGAAACATATCTAACTAATTGTGAGTAGTTACTGACATATGTAGACTAAGTGTTGTTATGAAATGAAGGAAAATAAAATTTTACAAAACAAATCGTAGCTCTCTTAATAATAGGAGTTTCCCATAGTGTGACCTATAGATAAAGGGTAGCTCGAGCAGGCGAACGTCATGGGAGTGTTTATTTTGAGATCTGCACAATGGGAAGAGAGGTATCGTTGTTTTAAAGCTATGACGTCACATTCATTTATCAAGAGGGGGGGAGGGTGGGGTTGAGGGGGGGAAGTCATTTTGACATCTGAGGTCATGTTCATGGGGAGAACTACATTACACAATTTAAGAGAGGCATGAGTAATTGCCCGAGGATATGTGGAGCACACACATTTGAGGGTATGGAGTTACTAGGTACTGACATATATTGACAAACTAATGAAAAATATTGAGTAAGTACTGACATATATTGACTAAATGCTGACAAATAGTGAGTGGGTACTGACATATATTGACTAAATGCTGACAAATAGTGAGTAGTTAGTGACATTATATTGACTAATTGCTGACAAAGAGAGATTATTTACTGATGTATATTGACTAATTTCTGACATATTACGAGTAATTACTGACATATGAAGGGTGAGCGAGGAATAGATGTTTATCGCCATTTTGACATCTGAGGTCATGTTCATGGGGAGAACTACATTACACAATTTAAGAGAGGCATGAGTAATTGCCCGAGGATATGTGGAGCACACCCATTTGAGGGGAAAGGAAAGAGGAGAAACATACGCTTCTAAGTGGGGTAGGGAACCCCGCTGAGATATGGACAGATTGGTGAATAAAATTGCTGTTATAGAGTGACTAGGTACTGACATATACTGACTAATTGCTGACAAATTGTGAGTAAACACTGATATGTATTGACTATTTGCTGACAAATAGTGAGTAATTACTAATATATATTGACTAATTGGTGATAAATGGCGAGCATTTACTGACATATATAGAAACATATCTGACTAATTGTGAGTAGTTACTGACATATGTAGACTAAGTGTTGTTATGAAATGAAGGAAAATAAAATTTTACAAAACAAATCGTAGCTCTCTTAATAATAGGAGTTTCCCATAGTGTGACCTATAGATAAAGGGTAGCTCGAGCAGGCGAACGTCATGGGAGTGTTTATTTTGAGATCTGCACAATGGGAAGAGAGGTATCGTTGTTTTAAAGCTATGACGTCACATTCATTTATCAAGAGGGGGGGAGGGTGGGGTTGAGGGGGGGAAGTCATTTTGACATCTGAGGTCATGTTCATGGGGAGAACTACATTACACAATTTAAGAGAGGCATGAGTAATTGCCCGAGGATATGTGGAGCACACACATTTGAGGGTATGGAGTTACTAGGTACTGACATATATTGACAAACTAATGAAAAATATTGAGTAAGTACTGACATATATTGACTAAATGCTGACAAATAGTGAGTGGGTACTGACATATATTGACTAAATGCTGACAAATAGTGAGTAGTTAGTGACATTATATTGACTAATTGCTGACAAAGAGAGATTATTTACTGATGTATATTGACTAATTTCTGACATATTACGAGTAATTACTGACATATGAAGGGTGAGCGAGGAATAGATGTTTATCGCCATTTTGACATCTGAGGTCATGTTCATGGGGAGAACTACATTACACAATTTAAGAGAGGCATGAGTAATTGCCCGAGGATATGTGGAGCACACCCATTTGAGGGGAAAGGAAAGAGGAGAAACATACGCTTCTAAGTGGGGTAGGGAACCCCGCTGAGATATGGACAGATTGGTGAATAAAATTGCTGTTATAGAGTGACTAGGTACTGACATATACTGACTAATTGCTGACAAATTGTGAGTAAACACTGATATGTATTGACTATTTGCTGACAAATAGTGAGTAATTACTAATATATATTGACTAATTGGTGATAAATGGCGAGCATTTACTGACATATATAGAAACATATCTGACTAATTGTGAGTAGTTACTGACATATGTAGACTAAGTGTTGTTATGAAATGAAGGAAAATAAAATTTTACAAAACAAATCGTAGCTCTCTTAATAATAGGAGTTTCCCATAGTGTGACCTATAGATAAAGGGTAGCTCGAGCAGGCGAACGTCATGGGAGTGTTTATTTTGAGATCTGCACAATGGGAAGAGAGGTATCGTTGTTTTAAAGCTATGACGTCACATTCATTTATCAAGAGGGGGGGAGGGTGGGGTTGAGGGGGGGAAGTCATTTTGACATCTGAGGTCATGTTCATGGGGAGAACTACATTACACAATTTAAGAGAGGCATGAGTAATTGCCCGAGGATATGTGGAGCACACACATTTGAGGGTATGGAGTTACTAGGTACTGACATATATTGACAAACTAATGAAAAATATTGAGTAAGTACTGACATATATTGACTAAATGCTGACAAATAGTGAGTGGGTACTGACATATATTGACTAAATGCTGACAAATAGTGAGTAATTAGTGACATTATATTGACTAATTGCTGACAAAGAGAGATTATTTACTGATGTATATTGACTAATTTCTGACATATTACGAGTAATTACTGACATATGAAGGGTGAGCGAGGAATAGATGTTTATCGCCATTTTGACATCTGAGGTCATGTTCATGGGGAGAACTACATTACACAATTTAAGAGAGGCATGAGTAATTGCCCGAGGATATGTGGAGCACACCCATTTGAGGGGAAAGGAAAGAGGAGAAACATACGCTTCTAAGTGGGGTAGGGAACCCCGCTGAGATATGGACAGATTGGTGAATAAAATTGCTGTTATAGAGTGACTAGGTACTGACATATACTGACTAATTGCTGACAAATTGTGAGTAAACACTGATATGTATTGACTATTTGCTGACAAATAGTGAGTAATTACTAATATATATTGACTAATTGGTGATAAATGGCGAGCATTTACTGACATATATAGAAACATATCTGACTAATTGTGAGTAGTTACTGACATATGTAGACTAAGTGTTGTTATGAAATGAAGGAAAATAAAATTTTACAAAACAAATCGTAGCTCTCTTAATAATAGGAGTTTCCCATAGTGTGACCTATAGATAAAGGGTAGCTCGAGCAGGCGAACGTCATGGGAGTGTTTATTTTGAGATCTGCACAATGGGAAGAGAGGTATCGTTGTTTTAAAGCTATGACGTCACATTCATTTATCAAGAGGGGGGGAGGGTGGGGTTGAGGGGGGGAAGTCATTTTGACATCTGAGGTCATGTTCATGGGGAGAACTACATTACACAATTTAAGAGAGGCATGAGTAATTGCCCGAGGATATGTGGAGCACACACATTTGAGGGTATGGAGTTACTAGGTACTGACATATATTGACAAACTAATGAAAAATATTGAGTAAGTACTGACATATATTGACTAAATGCTGACAAATAGTGAGTGGGTACTGACATATATTGACTAAATGCTGACAAATAGTGAGTAATTAGTGACATTATATTGACTAATTGCTGACAAAGAGAGATTATTTACTGATGTATATTGACTAATTTCTGACATATTACGAGTAATTACTGACATATGAAGGGTGAGCGAGGAATAGATGTTTATCGCCATTTTGACATCTGAGGTCATGTTCATGGGGAGAACTACATTACACAATTTAAGAGAGGCATGAGTAATTGCCCGAGGATATGTGGAGCACACCCATTTGAGGGGAAAGGAAAGAGGAGAAACATACGCTTCTAAGTGGGGTAGGGAACCCCGCTGAGATATGGACAGATTGGTGAATAAAATTGCTGTTATAGAGTGACTAGGTACTGACATATACTGACTAATTGCTGACAAATTGTGAGTAAACACTGATATGTATTGACTATTTGCTGACAAATAGTGAGTAATTACTAATATATATTGACTAATTGGTGATAAATGGCGAGCATTTACTGACATATATATTAACATATCTGACTAATTGTGAGTAGTTACTGACATATGTAGACTAAGTGTTGTTATGAAATGAAGGAAAATAAAATTTTACAAAACAAATCGTAGCTCTCTTAATAATAGGAGTTTCCCATAGTGTGACCTATAGATAAAGGGTAGCTCGAGCAGGCGAACGTCATGGGAGTGTTTATTTTGAGATCTGCACAATGGGAAGAGAGGTATCGTTGTTTTAAAGCTATGACGTCACATTCATTTATCAAGAGGGGGGGAGGGTGGGGTTGAGGGGGGGAAGTCATTTTGACATCTGAGGTCATGTTCATGGGGAGAACTACATTACACAATTTAAGAGAGGCATGAGTAATTGCCCGAGGATATGTGGAGCACACACATTTGAGGGTATGGAGTTACTAGGTACTGACATATATTGACAAACTAATGAAAAATATTGAGTAAGTACTGACATATATTGACTAAATGCTGACAAATAGTGAGTGGGTACTGACATATATTGACTAAATGCTGACAAATAGTGAGTAATTAGTGACATTATATTGACTAATTGCTGACAAAGAGAGATTATTTACTGATGTATATTGACTAATTTCTGACATATTACGAGTAATTACTGACATATGAAGGGTGAGCGAGGAATAGATGTTTATCGCCATTTTGACATCTGAGGTCATGTTCATGGGGAGAACTACATTACACAATTTAAGAGAGGCATGAGTAATTGCCCGAGGATATGTGGAGCACACCCATTTGAGGGGAAAGGAAAGAGGAGAAACATACGCTTCTAAGTGGGGTAGGGAACCCCGCTGAGATATGGACAGATTGGTGAATAAAATTGCTGTTATAGAGTGACTAGGTACTGACATATACTGACTAATTGCTGACAAATTGTGAGTAAACACTGATATGTATTGACTATTTGCTGACAAATAGTGAGTAATTACTAATATATATTGACTAATTGGTGATAAATGGCGAGCATTTACTGACATATATAGAAACATATCTGACTAATTGTGAGTAGTTACTGACATATGTAGACTAAGTGTTGTTATGAAATGAAGGAAAATAAAATTTTACAAAACAAATCGTAGCTCTCTTAATAATAGGAGTTTCCCATAGTGTGACCTATAGATAAAGGGTAGCTCGAGCAGGCGAACGTCATGGGAGTGTTTATTTTGAGATCTGCACAATGGGAAGAGAGGTATCGTTGTTTTAAAGCTATGACGTCACATTCATTTATCAAGAGGGGGGGAGGGTGGGGTTGAGGGGGGGAAGTCATTTTGACATCTGAGGTCATGTTCATGGGGAGAACTACATTACACAATTTAAGAGAGGCATGAGTAATTGCCCGAGGATATGTGGAGCACACACATTTGAGGGTATGGAGTTACTAGGTACTGACATATATTGACAAACTAATGAAAAATATTGAGTAAGTACTGACATATATTGACTAAATGCTGACAAATAGTGAGTGGGTACTGACATATATTGACTAAATGCTGACAAATAGTGAGTAATTAGTGACATTATATTGACTAATTGCTGACAAAGAGAGATTATTTACTGATGTATATTGACTAATTTCTGACATATTACGAGTAATTACTGACATATGAAGGGTGAGCGAGGAATAGATGTTTATCGCCATTTTGACATCTGAGGTCATGTTCATGGGGAGAACTACATTACACAATTTAAGAGAGGCATGAGTAATTGCCCGAGGATATGTGGAGCACACCCATTTGAGGGGAAAGGAAAGAGGAGAAACATACGCTTCTAAGTGGGGTAGGGAACCCCGCTGAGATATGGACAGATTGGTGAATAAAATTGCTGTTATAGAGTGACTAGGTACTGACATATACTGACTAATTGCTGACAAATTGTGAGTAAACACTGATATGTATTGACTATTTGCTGACAAATAGTGAGTAATTACTAATATATATTGACTAATTGGTGATAAATGGCGAGCATTTACTGACATATATAGAAACATATCTGACTAATTGTGAGTAGTTACTGACATATGTAGACTAAGTGTTGTTATGAAATGAAGGAAAATAAAATTTTACAAAACAAATCGTAGCTCTCTTAATAATAGGAGTTTCCCATAGTGTGACCTATAGATAAAGGGTAGCTCGAGCAGGCGAACGTCATGGGAGTGTTTATTTTGAGATCTGCACAATGGGAAGAGAGGTATCGTTGTTTGAAAGCTATGACGTCACATTCATTTATCAAGAGGGGGGGAGGGTGGGGTTGAGGGGGGAAGTCATTTTGACATCTGAGGTCATGTTCATGGGGAGAACTACATTACACAATTTAAGAGAGGCATGAGTAATTGCCCGAGGATATGTGGAGCACACACATTTGAGGGTATGGAGTTACTAGGTACTGACATATATTGACAAACTAATGAAAAATATTGAGTAAGTACTGACATATATTGACTAAATGCTGACAAATAGTGAGTGGGTACTGACATATATTGACTAAATGCTGACAAATAGTGAGTAATTAGTGACATTATATTGACTAATTGCTGACAAAGAGAGATTATTTACTGATGTATATTGACTAATTTCTGACATATTACGAGTAATTACTGACATATGAAGGGTGAGCGAGGAATAGATGTTTATCGCCATTTTGACATCTGAGGTCATGTTCATGGGGAGAACTACATTACACAATTTAAGAGAGGCATGAGTAATTGCCCGAGGATATGTGGAGCACACCCATTTGAGGGGAAAGGAAAGAGGAGAAACATACGCTTCTAAGTGGGGTAGGGAACCCCGCTGAGATATGGACAGATTGGTGAATAAAATTGCTGTTATAGAGTGACTAGGTACTGACATATACTGACTAATTGCTGACAAATTGTGAGTAAACACTGATATGTATTGACTATTTGCTGACAAATAGTGAGTAATTACTAATATATATTGACTAATTGGTGATAAATGGCGAGCATTTACTGACATATATAGAAACATATCTGACTAATTGTGAGTAGTTACTGACATATGTAGACTAAGTGTTGTTATGAAATGAAGGAAAATAAAATTTTACAAAACAAATCGTAGCTCTCTTAATAATAGGAGTTTCCCATAGTGTGACCTATAGATAAAGGGTAGCTCGAGCAGGCGAACGTCATGGGAGTGTTTATTTTGAGATCTGCACAATGGGAAGAGAGGTATCGTTGTTTTAAAGCTATGACGTCACATTCATTTATCAAGAGGGGGGGAGGGTGGGGTTGAGGGGGGGAAGTCATTTTGACATCTGAGGTCATGTTCATGGGGAGAACTACATTACACAATTTAAGAGAGGCATGAGTAATTGCCCGAGGATATGTGGAGCACACACATTTGAGGGTATGGAGTTACTAGGTACTGACATATATTGACAAACTAATGAAAAATATTGAGTAAGTACTGACATATATTGACTAAATGCTGACAAATAGTGAGTGGGTACTGACATATATTGACTAAATGCTGACAAATAGTGAGTAATTAGTGACATTATATTGACTAATTGCTGACAAAGAGAGATTATTTACTGATGTATATTGACTAATTTCTGACATATTACGAGTAATTACTGACATATGAAGGGTGAGCGAGGAATAGATGTTTATCGCCATTTTGACATCTGAGGTCATGTTCATGGGGAGAACTACATTACACAATTTAAGAGAGGCATGAGTAATTGCCCGAGGATATGTGGAGCACACCCATTTGAGGGGAAAGGAAAGAGGAGAAACATACGCTTCTAAGTGGGGTAGGGAACCCCGCTGAGATATGGACAGATTGGTGAATAAAATTGCTGTTATAGAGTGACTAGGTACTGACATATACTGACTAATTGCTGACAAATTGTGAGTAAACACTGATATGTATTGACTATTTGCTGACAAATAGTGAGTAATTACTAATATATATTGACTAATTGGTGATAAATGGCGAGCATTTACTGACATATATAGAAACATATTGACTAATTGTGAGTAGTTACTGACATATGTAGACTAAGTGTTGTTATGAAATGAAGGAAAATAAAATTTTACAAAACAAATCGTAGCTCTCTTAATAATAGGAGTTTCCCATAGTGTGACCTATAGATAAAGGGTAGCTCGAGCAGGCGAACGTCATGGGAGTGTTTATTTTGAGATCTGCACAATGGGAAGAGAGGTATCGTTGTTTTAAAGCTATGACGTCACATTCATTTATCAAGAGGGGGGGAGGGTGGGGTTGAGGGGGGGAAGTCATTTTGACATCTGAGGTCATGTTCATGGGGAGAACTACATTACACAATTTAAGAGAGGCATGAGTAATTGCCCGAGGATATGTGGAGCACACACATTTGAGGGTATGGAGTTACTAGGTACTGACATATATTGACAAACTAATGAAAAATATTGAGTAAGTACTGACATATATTGACTAAATGCTGACAAATAGTGAGTGGGTACTGACATATATTGACTAAATGCTGACAAATAGTGAGTAATTAGTGACATTATATTGACTAATTGCTGACAAAGAGAGATTATTTACTGATGTATATTGACTAATTTCTGACATATTACGAGTAATTACTGACATATGAAGGGTGAGCGAGGAATAGATGTTTATCGCCATTTTGACATCTGAGGTCATGTTCATGGGGAGAACTACATTACACAATTTAAGAGAGGCATGAGTAATTGCCCGAGGATATGTGGAGCACACCCATTTCAGGGGAAAGGAAAGAGGAGAAACATACGCTTCTAAGTGGGGTAGGGAACCCCGCTGAGATATGGACAGATTGGTGAATAAAATTGCTGTTATAGAGTGACTAGGTACTGACATATACTGACTAATTGCTGACAAATTGTGAGTAAACACTGATATGTATTGACTATTTGCTGACAAATAGTGAGTAATTACTAATATATATTGACTAATTGGTGATAAATGGCGAGCATTTACTGACATATATAGAAACATATCTGACTAATTGTGAGTAGTTACTGACATATGTAGACTAAGTGTTGTTATGAAATGAAGGAAAATAAAATTTTACAAAACAAATCGTAGCTCTCTTAATAATAGGAGTTTCCCATAGTGTGACCTATAGATAAAGGGTAGCTCGAGCAGGCGAACGTCATGGGAGTGTTTATTTTGAGATCTGCACAATGGGAAGAGAGGTATCGTTGTTTGAAAGCTATGACGTCACATTCATTTATCAAGAGGGGGGGAGGGTGGGGTTGAGGGGGGGAAGTCATTTTGACATCTGAGGTCATGTTCATGGGGAGAACTACATTACACAATTTAAGAGAGGCATGAGTAATTGCCCGAGGATATGTGGAGCACACACATTTGAGGGTATGGAGTTACTAGGTACTGACATATATTGACAAACTAATGAAAAATATTGAGTAAGTACTGACATATATTGACTAAATGCTGACAAATAGTGAGTGGGTACTGACATATATTGACTAAATGCTGACAAATAGTGAGTAATTAGTGACATTATATTGACTAATTGCTGACAAAGAGAGATTATTTACTGATGTATATTGACTAATTTCTGACATATTACGAGTAATTACTGACATATGAAGGGTGAGCGAGGAATAGATGTTTATCGCCATTTTGACATCTGAGGTCATGTTCATGGGGAGAACTACATTACACAATTTAAGAGAGGCATGAGTAATTGCCCGAGGATATGTGGAGCACACCCATTTGAGGGGAAAGGAAAGAGGAGAAACATACGCTTCTAAGTGGGGTAGGGAACCCCGCTGAGATATGGACAGATTGGTGAATAAAATTGCTGTTATAGAGTGACTAGGTACTGACATATACTGACTAATTGCTGACAAATTGTGAGTAAACACTGATATGTATTGACTATTTGCTGACAAATAGTGAGTAATTACTAATATATATTGACTAATTGGTGATAAATGGCGAGCATTTACTGACATATATAGAAACATATCTGACTAATTGTGAGTAGTTACTGACATATGTAGACTAAGTGTTGTTATGAAATGAAGGAAAATAAAATTTTACAAAACAAATCGTAGCTCTCTTAATAATAGGAGTTTCCCATAGTGTGACCTATAGATAAAGGGTAGCTCGAGCAGGCGAACGTCATGGGAGTGTTTAT
Organism: Acholoe squamosa; assembly: GCA_949317995.1. Lineage (NCBI taxonomy): Eukaryota > Metazoa > Annelida > Polychaeta > Phyllodocida > Polynoidae > Acholoe > Acholoe squamosa. The sequence continues at coordinate 70,469,219 of OX439035.1, read as the reverse complement.
TTTGAGATCTGCACAATGGGAAGAGAGGTATCATTGTTTGAAAGCTATGACGTCACATTCATTTATCAAGAGGGGGGGAGGGTGGGGTTGAGGGGGGGAAGTCATTTTGACATCTGAGGTCATGTTCATGGGGAGAACTACATTACACAATTTAAGAGAGGCATGAGTAATTGCCCGAGGATATGTGGAGCACACACATTTGAGGGTATGGAGTTACTAGGTACTGACATATATTGACAAACTAATGAAAAATATTGAGTAAGTACTGACATATATTGACTAAATGCTGACAAATAGTGAGTGGGTACTGACATATATTGACTAAATGCTGACAAATAGTGAGTAATTAGTGACATTATATTGACTAATTGCTGACAAAGAGAGATTATTTACTGATGTATATTGACTAATTTCTGACATATTACGAGTAATTACTGACATATGAAGGGTGAGCGAGGAATAGATGTTTATCGCCATTTTGACATCTGAGGTCATGTTCATGGGGAGAACTACATTACACAATTTAAGAGAGGCATGAGTAATTGCCCGAGGATATGTGGAGCACACCCATTTGAGGGGAAAGGAAAGAGGAGAAACATACGCTTCTAAGTGGGGTAGGGAACCCCGCTGAGATATGGACAGATTGGTGAATAAAATTGCTGTTATAGAGTGACTAGGTACTGACATATACTGACTAATTGCTGACAAATTGTGAGTAAACACTGATATGTATTGACTATTTGCTGACAAATAGTGAGTAATTACTAATATATATTGACTAATTGGTGATAAATGGCGAGCATTTACTGACATATATAGAAACATATTGACTAATTGTGAGTAGTTACTGACATATGTAGACTAAGTGTTGTTATGAAATGAAGGAAAATAAAATTTTACAAAACAAATCGTAGCTCTCTTAATAATAGGAGTTTCCCATAGTGTGACCTATAGATAAAGGGTAGCTCGAGCAGGCGAACGTCATGGGAGTGTTTATTTTGAGATCTGCACAATGGGAAGAGAGGTATCGTTGTTTTAAAGCTATGACGTCACATTCATTTATCAAGAGGGGGGGAGGGTGGGGTTGAGGGGGGGAAGTCATTTTGACATCTGAGGTCATGTTCATGGGGAGAACTACATTACACAATTTAAGAGAGGCATGAGTAATTGCCCGAGGATATGTGGAGCACACACATTTGAGGGTATGGAGTTACTAGGTACTGACATATATTGACAAACTAATGAAAAATATTGAGTAAGTACTGACATATATTGACTAAATGCTGACAAATAGTGAGTGGGTACTGACATATATTGACTAAATGCTGACAAATAGTGAGTAATTAGTGACATTATATTGACTAATTGCTGACAAAGAGAGATTATTTACTGATGTATATTGACTAATTTCTGACATATTACGAGTAATTACTGACATATGAAGGGTGAGCGAGGAATAGATGTTTATCGCCATTTTGACATCTGAGGTCATGTTCATGGGGAGAACTACATTACACAATTTAAGAGAGGCATGAGTAATTGCCCGAGGATATGTGGAGCACACCCATTTCAGGGGAAAGGAAAGAGGAGAAACATACGCTTCTAAGTGGGGTAGGGAACCCCGCTGAGATATGGACAGATTGGTGAATAAAATTGCTGTTATAGAGTGACTAGGTACTGACATATACTGACTAATTGCTGACAAATTGTGAGTAAACACTGATATGTATTGACTATTTGCTGACAAATAGTGAGTAATTACTAATATATATTGACTAATTGGTGATAAATGGCGAGCATTTACTGACATATATAGAAACATATCTGACTAATTGTGAGTAGTTACTGACATATGTAGACTAAGTGTTGTTATGAAATGAAGGAAAATAAAATTTTACAAAACAAATCGTAGCTCTCTTAATAATAGGAGTTTCCCATAGTGTGACCTATAGATAAAGGGTAGCTCGAGCAGGCGAACGTCATGGGAGTGTTTATTTTGAGATCTGCACAATGGGAAGAGAGGTATCGTTGTTTGAAAGCTATGACGTCACATTCATTTATCAAGAGGGGGGGAGGGTGGGGTTGAGGGGGGGAAGTCATTTTGACATCTGAGGTCATGTTCATGGGGAGAACTACATTACACAATTTAAGAGAGGCATGAGTAATTGCCCGAGGATATGTGGAGCACACACATTTGAGGGTATGGAGTTACTAGGTACTGACATATATTGACAAACTAATGAAAAATATTGAGTAAGTACTGACATATATTGACTAAATGCTGACAAATAGTGAGTGGGTACTGACATATATTGACTAAATGCTGACAAATAGTGAGTAATTAGTGACATTATATTGACTAATTGCTGACAAAGAGAGATTATTTACTGATGTATATTGACTAATTTCTGACATATTACGAGTAATTACTGACATATGAAGGGTGAGCGAGGAATAGATGTTTATCGCCATTTTGACATCTGAGGTCATGTTCATGGGGAGAACTACATTACACAATTTAAGAGAGGCATGAGTAATTGCCCGAGGATATGTGGAGCACACCCATTTGAGGGGAAAGGAAAGAGGAGAAACATACGCTTCTAAGTGGGGTAGGGAACCCCGCTGAGATATGGACAGATTGGTGAATAAAATTGCTGTTATAGAGTGACTAGGTACTGACATATACTGACTAATTGCTGACAAATTGTGAGTAAACACTGATATGTATTGACTATTTGCTGACAAATAGTGAGTAATTACTAATATATATTGACTAATTGGTGATAAATGGCGAGCATTTACTGACATATATAGAAACATATCTGACTAATTGTGAGTAGTTACTGACATATGTAGACTAAGTGTTGTTATGAAATGAAGGAAAATAAAATTTTACAAAACAAATCGTAGCTCTCTTAATAATAGGAGTTTCCCATAGTGTGACCTATAGATAAAGGGTAGCTCGAGCAGGCGAACGTCATGGGAGTGTTTATTTTGAGATCTGCACAATGGGAAGAGAGGTATCGTTGTTTTAAAGCTATGACGTCACATTCATTTATCAAGAGGGGGGGAGGGTGGGGTTGAGGGGGGGAAGTCATTTTGACATCTGAGGTCATGTTCATGGGGAGAACTACATTACACAATTTAAGAGAGGCATGAGTAATTGCCCGAGGATATGTGGAGCACACACATTTGAGGGTATGGAGTTACTAGGTACTGACATATATTGACAAACTAATGAAAAATATTGAGTAAGTACTGACATATATTGACTAAATGCTGACAAATAGTGAGTGGGTACTGACATATATTGACTAAATGCTGACAAATAGTGAGTAATTAGTGACATTATATTGACTAATTGCTGACAAAGAGAGATTATTTACTGATGTATATTGACTAATTTCTGACATATTACGAGTAATTACTGACATATGAAGGGTGAGCGAGGAATAGATGTTTATCGCCATTTTGACATCTGAGGTCATGTTCATGGGGAGAACTACATTACACAATTTAAGAGAGGCATGAGTAATTGCCCGAGGATATGTGGAGCACACCCATTTCAGGGGAAAGGAAAGAGGAGAAACATACGCTTCTAAGTGGGGTAGGGAACCCCGCTGAGATATGGACAGATTGGTGAATAAAATTGCTGTTATAGAGTGACTAGGTACTGACATATACTGACTAATTGCTGACAAATTGTGAGTAAACACTGATATGTATTGACTATTTGCTGACAAATAGTGAGTAATTACTAATATATATTGACTAATTGGTGATAAATGGCGAGCATTTACTGACATATATAGAAACATATCTGACTAATTGTGAGTAGTTACTGACATATGTAGACTAAGTGTTGTTATGAAATGAAGGAAAATAAAATTTTACAAAACAAATCGTAGCTCTCTTAATAATAGGAGTTTCCCATAGTGTGACCTATAGATAAAGGGTAGCTCGAGCAGGCGAACGTCATGGGAGTGTTTATTTTGAGATCTGCACAATGGGAAGAGAGGTATCGTTGTTTGAAAGCTATGACGTCACATTCATTTATCAAGAGGGGGGGAGGGTGGGGTTGAGGGGGGAAGTCATTTTGACATCTGAGGTCATGTTCATGGGGAGAACTACATTACACAATTTAAGAGAGGCATGAGTAATTGCCCGAGGATATGTGGAGCACACACATTTGAGGGTATGGAGTTACTAGGTACTGACATATATTGACAAACTAATGAAAAATATTGAGTAAGTACTGACATATATTGACTAAATGCTGACAAATAGTGAGTGGGTACTGACATATATTGACTAAATGCTGACAAATAGTGAGTAATTAGTGACATTATATTGACTAATTGCTGACAAAGAGAGATTATTTACTGATGTATATTGACTAATTTCTGACATATTACGAGTAATTACTGACATATGAAGGGTGAGCGAGGAATAGATGTTTATCGCCATTTTGACATCTGAGGTCATGTTCATGGGGAGAACTACATTACACAATTTAAGAGAGGCATGAGTAATTGCCCGAGGATATGTGGAGCACACCCATTTGAGGGGAAAGGAAAGAGGAGAAACATACGCTTCTAAGTGGGGTAGGGAACCCCGCTGAGATATGGACAGATTGGTGAATAAAATTGCTGTTATAGAGTGACTAGGTACTGACATATACTGACTAATTGCTGACAAATTGTGAGTAAACACTGATATGTATTGACTATTTGCTGACAAATAGTGAGTAATTACTAATATATATTGACTAATTGGTGATAAATGGCGAGCATTTACTGACATATATAGAAACATATCTGACTAATTGTGAGTAGTTACTGACATATGTAGACTAAGTGTTGTTATGAAATGAAGGAAAATAAAATTTTACAAAACAAATCGTAGCTCTCTTAATAATAGGAGTTTCCCATAGTGTGACCTATAGATAAAGGGTAGCTCGAGCAGGCGAACGTCATGGGAGTGTTTATTTTGAGATCTGCACAATGGGAAGAGAGGTATCGTTGTTTTAAAGCTATGACGTCACATTCATTTATCAAGAGGGGGGGAGGGTGGGGTTGAGGGGGGGAAGTCATTTTGACATCTGAGGTCATGTTCATGGGGAGAACTACATTACACAATTTAAGAGAGGCATGAGTAATTGCCCGAGGATATGTGGAGCACACACATTTGAGGGTATGGAGTTACTAGGTACTGACATATATTGACAAACTAATGAAAAATATTGAGTAAGTACTGACATATATTGACTAAATGCTGACAAATAGTGAGTGGGTACTGACATATATTGACTAAATGCTGACAAATAGTGAGTAATTAGTGACATTATATTGACTAATTGCTGACAAAGAGAGATTATTTACTGATGTATATTGACTAATTTCTGACATATTACGAGTAATTACTGACATATGAAGGGTGAGCGAGGAATAGATGTTTATCGCCATTTTGACATCTGAGGTCATGTTCATGGGGAGAACTACATTACACAATTTAAGAGAGGCATGAGTAATTGCCCGAGGATATGTGGAGCACACCCATTTGAGGGGAAAGGAAAGAGGAGAAACATACGCTTCTAAGTGGGGTAGGGAACCCCGCTGAGATATGGACAGATTGGTGAATAAAATTGCTGTTATAGAGTGACTAGGTACTGACATATACTGACTAATTGCTGACAAATTGTGAGTAAACACTGATATGTATTGACTATTTGCTGACAAATAGTGAGTAATTACTAATATATATTGACTAATTGGTGATAAATGGCGAGCATTTACTGACATATATAGAAACATATCTGACTAATTGTGAGTAGTTACTGACATATGTAGACTAAGTGTTGTTATGAAATGAAGGAAAATAAAATTTTACAAAACAAATCGTAGCTCTCTTAATAATAGGAGTTTCCCATAGTGTGACCTATAGATAAAGGGTAGCTCGAGCAGGCGAACGTCATGGGAGTGTTTATTTTGAGATCTGCACAATGGGAAGAGAGGTATCGTTGTTTGAAAGCTATGACGTCACATTCATTTATCAAGAGGGGGGGAGGGTGGGGTTGAGGGGGGGAAGTCATTTTGACATCTGAGGTCATGTTCATGGGGAGAACTACATTACACAATTTAAGAGAGGCATGAGTAATTGCCCGAGGATATGTGGAGCACACACATTTGAGGGTATGGAGTTACTAGGTACTGACATATATTGACAAACTAATGAAAAATATTGAGTAAGTACTGACATATATTGACTAAATGCTGACAAATAGTGAGTGGGTACTGACATATATTGACTAAATGCTGACAAATAGTGAGTAATTAGTGACATTATATTGACTAATTGCTGACAAAGAGAGATTATTTACTGATGTATATTGACTAATTTCTGACATATTACGAGTAATTACTGACATATGAAGGGTGAGCGAGGAATAGATGTTTATCGCCATTTTGACATCTGAGGTCATGTTCATGGGGAGAACTACATTACACAATTTAAGAGAGGCATGAGTAATTGCCCGAGGATATGTGGAGCACACCCATTTGAGGGGAAAGGAAAGAGGAGAAACATACGCTTCTAAGTGGGGTAGGGAACCCCGCTGAGATATGGACAGATTGGTGAATAAAATTGCTGTTATAGAGTGACTAGGTACTGACATATACTGACTAATTGCTGACAAATTGTGAGTAAACACTGATATGTATTGACTATTTGCTGACAAATAGTGAGTAATTACTAATATATATTGACTAATTGGTGATAAATGGCGAGCATTTACTGACATATATAGAAACATATTGACTAATTGTGAGTAGTTACTGACATATGTAGACTAAGTGTTGTTATGAAATGAAGGAAAATAAAATTTTACAAAACAAATCGTAGCTCTCTTAATAATAGGAGTTTCCCATAGTGTGACCTATAGATAAAGGGTAGCTCGAGCAGGCGAACGTCATGGGAGTGTTTATTTTGAGATCTGCACAATGGGAAGAGAGGTATCGTTGTTTTAAAGCTATGACGTCACATTCATTTATCAAGAGGGGGGGAGGGTGGGGTTGAGGGGGGGAAGTCATTTTGACATCTGAGGTCATGTTCATGGGGAGAACTACATTACACAATTTAAGAGAGGCATGAGTAATTGCCCGAGGATATGTGGAGCACACACATTTGAGGGTATGGAGTTACTAGGTACTGACATATATTGACAAACTAATGAAAAATATTGAGTAAGTACTGACATATATTGACTAAATGCTGACAAATAGTGAGTGGGTACTGACATATATTGACTAAATGCTGACAAATAGTGAGTAATTAGTGACATTATATTGACTAATTGCTGACAAAGAGAGATTATTTACTGATGTATATTGACTAATTTCTGACATATTACGAGTAATTACTGACATATGAAGGGTGAGCGAGGAATAGATGTTTATCTGAGGTCATGTTCATGGGGAGAACTACATTACACAATTTAAGAGAGGCATGAGTAATTGCCCGAGGATATGTGGAGCACACCCATTTGAGGGGAAAGGAAAGAGGAGAAACATACGCTTCTAAGTGGGGTAGGGAACCCCGCTGAGATATGGACAGATTGGTGAATAAAATTGCTGTTATAGAGTGACTAGGTACTGACATATACTGACTAATTGCTGACAAATTGTGAGTAAACACTGATATGTATTGACTATTTGCTGACAAATAGTGAGTAATTACTAATATATATTGACTAATTGGTGATAAATGGCGAGCATTTACTGACATATATAGAAACATATCTGACTAATTGTGAGTAGTTACTGACATATGTAGACTAAGTGTTGTTATGAAATGAAGGAAAATAAAATTTTACAAAACAAATCGTAGCTCTCTTAATAATAGGAGTTTCCCATAGTGTGACCTATAGATAAAGGGTAGCTCGAGCAGGCGAACGTCATGGGAGTGTTTATTTTGAGATCTGCACAATGGGAAGAGAGGTATGACTGATAATCACGAATCATCGTTAACTGGCCTGTTCTTGTTCTCCCTTCAACAAAAACTTGAAATTAAGTAATGTATGTGTCTTTAGCATTTATTCTGGTCAGGATGGGACAGAGCTACAAGGGGTATATGGGTTTTGCCTATCTACGAGGCATATTTAGGGAGCTAGAGGGCTAAAACTGACCAAAATGAGGGTTTTTTGGAGCAAAAACTCAAAAATCTCAAATGCAACTTGCAAATAATAAAAATTGCTGGGGCATAGGTTCCTTTTTTGGTTTTGGTATTTCCCCTTGAGCACAGGGAAAATTTTAAGACCAAATAGGAATATGTGGCCACTGTACTTTTTATGCTGGGTCACTAAAGGTACATGGGCAGTTCTACACTAGACCCTAGAGAGACCCTAACATAGCAACCATGTTCTATTATTGCAATAGAACAGAGATGAAATAGATACACCATGCAGAGCCTTAACATGTTCCTAGATGCATGAAAAACAAATCAGAAGTCTAGCTCCTATATCTTGGCCTGGGTACTCCATACAGTTTGGGTGACAGAGTTGGGGTAGTTTCATGTTAGACCCTAGAGAGACCCTTAATCACCGTTAATGTCAGTCTGGCCCCAGTGTATGATATATTTAACTATAATCTCTTACATGTTAATTGACCTTTATATCAAAGTATCTTGGCCTGTTAGTATCAACCCCCTACTCCATTAAGGCTTAGAGCTATGGTACAATCACTAGCAATTGGACCCTAGAGAGACCCTAGACCCGAGAGAGACCCTAGACCTGAGAGAGGCCCTATAATCTGTCACCAGTGTATAATGTATCTAACTATTATATCTTATATGAGAATGGACCTTTGTGGGGGTAACCTGGCCTGTTAATAATAACATCTTACTCTATTAAGGCATAGAGCTATGGTACAATCACTAACAATTGGACCCTAGAGAGACCCTAGACCCGAGAGAGACCCTAGACCCTAGAGAGCCCATAGAGACTGCCACCAGTGTATAACATATCTAATTATAATATCTTATATGACAATGGACCTTTATGAGAGTAACTTAGCCTGTTAATATCAACATCTTACTCTATTAAGGCTTAGATCTATTGTATAATCACTAGAGATTAGACCCTAGAGAGACCCTCAACTTTGGTCCCATGCTGTGGATTTAAAAATGATATTTAAGCTACCCGCATATATGGACTGTAAGCCCCAACACCTGTACTATATGTACCCTAAAACTTTTTAGGCTGGTCCAAAATATTTTTTAGACCCCCCTGGCAGCCCAGATAACGACGATTCATGATTATTGGTCGTATCATTGTTTTAAAGCTATGACGTCACATTCATTTATCAAGAGGGGGGGAGGGTGGGGTTGAGGGGGGGAAGTCATTTTGACATCTGAGGTCATGTTCATGGGGAGAACTACATTACACAATTTAAGAGAGGCATGAGTAATTGCCCGAGGATATGTGGAGCACACACATTTGAGGGTATGGAGTTACTAGGTACTGACATATATTGACAAACTAATGAAAAATATTGAGTAAGTACTGACATATATTGACTAAATGCTGACAAATAGTGAGTGGGTACTGACATATATTGACTAAATGCTGACAAATAGTGAGTAATTAGTGACATTATATTGACTAATTGCTGACAAAGAGAGATTATTTACTGATGTATATTGACTAATTTCTGACATATTACGAGTAATTACTGACATATGAAGGGTGAGCGAGGAATAGATGTTTATCGCCATTTTGACATCTGAGGTCATGTTCATGGGGAGAACTACATTACACAATTTAAGAGAGGCATGAGTAATTGCCCGAGGATATGTGGAGCACACCCATTTGAGGGTATGGAGTTACTAGGTACTGACATATATTGACAAACTAATGAAAAATATTGAGTAAGTACTGACATATATTGACTAAATGCTGACAAATAGTGAGTGGGTAATTGCCCGAGCATATGTGACAGCTTCAAATCATAGTGAGTTTGCCGACCAAAAGACAACACTGGGCCTACATTTCCATTTGGTTGTAATTTTCAGGCCTACGTAGGCAGATTGAGCGACTTTTCACGGCAGCCCTGTCGGCAGTTACCCCTATTTTGGCCCATGATGCGACCTTAGGAACATTTGTTTAATATATTTCTTGGGCCTTTTGCCGATGACAGCTTGAACTCATACAGCCGGCGATGTGCCGATGACAGCTTAAACTCATAGAGTCAGTTTGCCGATCAAAAGACAACATTTGCATTTGGTGGAAATTTTAGGCCTACATAGGCAGATTGAGCGACTCTTCACGGCAGCCCTGTCGGCAGTTACCCCTATTTTCGCCCATGATGCGACCCTACGAACATTTGTTTAATATATTTCTTGGGCCTTTTGCCGATGACAGCTTGAACTCATACAGCCGGCCGTGTGCCGATGACAGCTTAAACTCATAGAGTCAGTTTGCCGATCAAAAGACAACATTGGGCCTACATTTGCATTTGGTGGAAATTTTAGGCCTACATAGGCAGATTGAGCGACTCTTCACGGCAGCCCTGTCCGCAGTTACCCCTATTTTCGCCCATGATGCGACCTTCTTTCCCACATAAATGTGACAAATATAGACTAAGACAACTTTTATGTCATAGTCAGGGGGGTGGACTGGAAGTTTAGGCAACCATACCAACCTTTGTTTACTATCTTTCTTGGACCTTGTGCCGATGACACCTTGCAGGTAGCAGCTAGGCCTTCTCTTGCCTCTCTCTGTCTACTAGGAAGTTAGGGAACTACGTTTGACCTAAGTGTGCACACGAGCAGGGTTGCTATGTTCGTGCGCTGAGAGGGTGTCCGAGATCCAGAACTTCCGCGGTGGCGTGGTTACGTCTTTCGAGGAGAAGCGCTAACGTGGCGCCAATTTCGCTTGTAAAATATGAGCAGTAAACTTTCGCATATTCACCGGTACCAGGGACACACTTCCGATCATACCGTTTCTCCCCGAAAGGGTTCACGCGGTGGCGTAGAACCCAGTGGAGCCACCTCCTGGATTTATTCCGAAGTTCCCAGAGAGACATAACCACCCCCACGTATGGCGTCTTATATGCGAAGATCAGTGTATCAGCAAAAGTGGTGGGGGGGAGGTTTTTCTATAAAATTTGGAGATTTGGGGGTTGATGGATCTCCAAGATGGCCATAGGTCTTTTAAAAATCCATTAATTAAAACAGAAATGAAAGGAATAATTTATGCAGATGTGCAAACAGACCCTTGGATCTGGTACCCTATTCACGGGTAAAAATATGGCTTGGGACCCTTATCACGCGAAAATGCCAGATATCATGCACTAACTATGCATACATAGGCATGTAATTGTGTAGCATTTATCCTTGTCTAAACAATATATGTATATATCTTATCATGTGCAGGTCCATGATCTTATCAGACTTATGTATATCGCTTTAGAGAATAAAATCATTAATTGATATTGCCATTGACTAAAAGCACAGAAGCTGGGGGAGTGCCCCCCCCCCCTTCCCACTCCCAGGCACCGGTTTGATGGCCGCGAAACAGTGGCCACGTGCGTGACTCAGGCCCACTATTGATTTTTGTGTAACCGAGGCTAATGTGGGTCCTGCTGCCGAGCCAGTGCATGCAGAAAGTGGCAGATCAGCTGTTAGCGTCATTCTGAACCCCGGTCTGAACACTTGGGTGTTGGTGGTGTGCTTGACTGACAGCTGCATCCACGGTCAAAACAAAGAAACCAAAATACGTTCCAGGAAATAGAGGTAAAGTATATTCATATTGATTACATCTCAATTCAATTCTCATTCCCATCTGAAATATACCGTATTTCAATCTGACTGGATCCCTAAATCTATGCACTCAGAGGAGTAGGATGCAAAGTTTGCTGTAAATCAACAATATCATTTGCTGTAAATGAACAGCGAAACATAATTGTATATTTGCAACAGAATTTCCTGGAAACTGAGGATACATCGAGGATAAAGCGGTCCCATGGCATCCGGATCGTACCCTAATGGGGAAAGGGGGATGATGGTGACAGAATCTATGAGAAGTTAGAAAGCACACCCTTGCATATTTACCGAGGCAATTGTTCTTTAACATCAGTCATTTCATATAGACATATACCTCTACTCCAGTGGGAGAAAGTACAGGCAGAGCTGATTTGGTAAAGCCCTTCTCGGGTCATTACATGTAGGATCGAACCTACCACAATCTGGAGGGTGTTGCTCCTATGGTAAATAGAGCTGTCAGTATGTGCCCTCTTTTTAAACCAAGTCACGTTCTGCTTTTCCATTCAACTTGCACTCACCATATTAAACTGAAAAGTCAACTGCCTTGTTTAGAATAGAGAGAGCTATGCTATCAGGTACCTACTCATATCACAAACTCTATACAGTGAGACCTTGATAATCCATTCCTTGATAGTCTGTCATATATGGGACCCGGCCAGGGTGTGGCTGGGACATTCCTGTACAAATCTATTGTAATATGCTTCAATAATCCGTCAGTTTTGACATCCGACCAACATTTGTCTGGAACAGGGGTGGCCGGATTATCAAGGTCTCACTGTACTATACTATACTATACTGACTGACTTCTCCCGACTAGGTACCTACTCAAATCACCCTTTTCGAGCATGGTACTAGCATGAAATGCCGGGACCCTATATTCAGACCACATTTTCCGGAAAGAGAATAATGATTAGTAAATTTTGGGAAAGTTATTCAAAAATGTAGTTACTTTTTATGACATTTGAGCCATTATTGAATAATACTGTGCAATCCTATTGTAGAATTCAGGTGCGAATATCTAAAGAGGTTGCTTGGGACCCCTATATTTTCTTAGTATCATCAGAACGTGAATATTATCTGGAACCTGTGGCGAAAGTCTGGTGAAGATTTAGTTACTTTGAGCCCATGGACGTGACCCACCTTAATGGGGCAATTATACAGCGCCACTTGCTGTAGATACAGGTACAAATCTGTGACTATACAGGAATACTTGCTCTGAATTTTCCTGTAAATTTACATAATTTCACACAAACCCTTCACAGTGCTATTAGCTAAGGTCCAAAACCCATGCCTGCTTTAGCACTAATCGGTGCATTTACCAGCAAAAAATAAATAAATCACATAGATATTGTGCCGTTTGAGTTGTGTTGAAATCTATAATCTTCTCACCAAGTATGGGACTGAAAACTTAAAGTTTCCCTGACTTGTTTTGAAAGGTCATCGATAATTTCCAAACCAGTCAAGCTGCAATATTGATCTAGATATCAGGTTAAAGCTAAGAAAAAGGGCTACCTAAATGTAGGATCATTTCTTCAATATTTTGATAATCATGTGATCGGTTGCCATGGAAACCATGGTAAAAGTTTTCTGAAATCTTCAATTTTTCGCTACCTTTCATCACTCTCACAGCCATTATAGAGAGAAATATTTTTCTGTGTACATGGGAAGTCCACAGAAGTTGTTAAACAAAATTCCTCTTCATTTGACCCTATTTTGATAACTGTAGCACCTTTACTTTCAAAAATATCAGTCACCAAACAGACTCTAAGATTGCCAGAAATTGCCATTTTTCACCAGAACCTACCCTGAGAATCATCCAGACTGTAGACATTCTTTTGTTTCAAATACATCAAATCCTCACTCAATTGATTGCTCAGACACTGAGAGATTTGTCAAAAGAGTGCAAATATGTTGTATGACAATGATTGGACAGAAATGTTAAAACCTCTTAAGGTCGAATCCCACATGGCGATTTAGGGCTCAAATATCTCTGTGATTTTGTCCCTTGCAATTTTGGGGTCTTCCTGGGCTCCTAAATCGCAAAGATTGTTCAACTTATACTGAATCCAACAGAGAATCAAGACCAATTAAGCAGTTATCCTTGCGATATAGGGGCTCAGGAAAGCCCCAAGAGGGCAAGGGACAAAATCGCAGAGATATTTCAGTCCTAAATCGCCATGTGGGATTCGACCTTTAAGGGGGTTACACCTTCTACCATTGAAGAGGTGAAAAGTTGAGCCAGTATCAAGGGCTACAACCCCGGGTACAAAACTAATGGGAGAGGCGATGGTTGGGGGGATGGAGGTTCCCGAGAGGAAGGAATGGGCTTATTGGCAGCTGAAGGACCTTTTGTGGTTATCTCACTGAGTACAATCATTAGAAATCTGACCATAATGCTTGAAGCAAAAGGTATAAATGACCCCTCTGTAACACATAATATGCTTCAAAAAGTTGAAAATGTGTCAGCATATAGGCCTCTTTAGGCCAAGTTACCCCCTACTGTAGGCTATTCCTATGATCTATCTAGCTCTAAAGATGAAATATTGGCCTCATTTCTCATCAATTCTGCTTAGAAATGATGTGCAAGGCTTCTCCTGTATGATTAAAAAATAAATGACTGGCAAAATTGCTTTTAACTGAAAATTCCCTTTAGTGAAGACATATCTTAGATCAGACCTATACTTGGTGGGAACATCTATAGGAATATTTCCCGATTCTGTGACACACTGCCGTATCTGCTTATTACTTTACCTTTATTCCCGATTAACATATGTTAGAAAATCCTGGCAGGTAAAGCACTAGATTGTACCACTATATCCTTGAGGGTATTTGAGGAAATACTTTGTAGTAGCACGGACCAGGTCCGTGGTAGTAGCTTTGATTCCCACCCGATTTTATATCATCTAGCACATTTACCAATATTATGCCAATGCAAGGCACCTAAATAGTCCTCATGAAAAGCTACAATGGCCGATTCTGAAACCCATAATAGTTTCTATCCAACTTAGAACATGATACTTTTATTGCCCGGGGTTCCTCCGTGTTTACCCAACGGTCTTCATGAGCCAGAATTTTGTATTGACTCATATTGTGTTATTATGCTGAATTTGCATGTCACCTCAGACATTTTCCTTGAAAATCATATATTCTGTAACAACTAATTATGAAAAGCATTGAATTCACTCTAAACTGATGATTCTTCACCATATACACTATTATATCACAAGTAGTTCTGGTTTTGTCCACTGCCGCCACGACAAGGATGCAAATAACTACATGTGTACATACAATTCTAACGACGCTTCCTCATAATGCTTAGACTTACACTTATTCATCAGTGTCCATATATGGGTACAAAAGATCATGGCAACCTATACTGGGAACGAAGGTTCTATCAAGGATATACAGTAGATGGCGTTAGTGTCGACCAAGCCAAATTGCTCCTGCTACAGGGGCATGGTGAGTCTTACTCACGGCACAGTGTACCTCAAAATTTGAAATACTACAAAAGGTGTTTGGTTTGATTTTTCAATCCAATATTGATGGGATACCTAGATACACTCTTTCTCTCTGGATACCTCTGATTTCTAAGCTCTTGGAACCGTTTTTCAATTTTATAATTGTGAGAGGTGTTTCTGCTCCCTCAATAGGCCTATGGGGCTGCAGGGACTGGGTGGGTGAGTAGCCCCTGTAGCCTAGGGGTCGACTAGGACGCCATCTAGTGTATCAAACTGATAAAACCACCTCCTCTAAAACACGACCAATCAGTGGATTACCCAGGACATAAGGTGTACGCCTGGACCTCTTAATGATGATGTAGTGTGTAATCGTATTACATGAGAAGCTCCACTTAGCCAAAAAAAAACAGTCGTCTGAATTAGCCATTAGTGCTATTAAGCTCTCAATAATTGTTGTCGAATCAGGGAAACGTTATCATGTGTCTTTTCCACTGGCCGAAGCATGCAATCATGTGAGGGGTCACCAAGAACAGTGAGGGCAATTAAGTATACATGCTACTTGCGTGATCTGCTTTGTCAAATATAGCTAATAGGGAGGTTAAGATATGAATGTGTACTGCTACGCGTACGTGTAACGTCATAGGTCACGTGGGGGGAAATCCCAACCTAGCAGTATACAACTTGTAGACTAGACGTTTTGGACGTGTTGAGGGTGCTCTACATGTACATGTAGGGGGAATAGATATATAGAATAATTGAATGAAGGTATGAATTTAATGGATATGCCATACTAACAAATACATTTGTGATTACCTGCTGTGGCTGTTAATTGGCCCAAATCAATTTATATCACTGTCACAGGGGCGTAGGAAAATGGGGGCAGGGGGGCCCGGGCCCCCCTATCACAGAGGAGGTGGGGCCTGAATATGTCTGGGCCCCCCCCCAAAAAAAAAAGTGTCAAGGCTCATTATAAAATGTACAAGATTCCTGCAGCTCACCATTCAAATTGGACAAATATGTCATTAAGATAGGAAGATGGCAGGATTGGATAAAGATAAGCCATCAAGGAATAATCTTTTATATAAATCCCATACAACCATGTATCAACACCAGTGCGCTCCCTGCCCCCCCCCCAATGAAGATTTGCTTCCTACGCCTCTGACTGACAGCTTTTGTTTCTGTCCCCTCACTTTGGACAGCATACTTCGAGGGTTGATAGTCCTATATAGGTAATCTCATCTTAACTACATAACCTATACCTGTACTGGAACCTGTACTTGTAGGGCTTGCCGTTCCCGTACATGTATGTATACGTTCCTAAATCATAACCTCTCTATTACTTAATGCGCAGATAGAATATAGTGACTGTAACACGGGCCACATGGTGGCCCAAACTACATTAGGCTGAATGTATGCCTGAGCCTTTATTTAACCCCAGTGATATTATCCCTAAGTGCTTAAATACGAGATTTGCGCTTATTAGATATCTCAGGCAAATTGCATCAGTATAATTATTATCAGTCGTTCCAGGCATTATTTGAGAACAAGGCCCCCGATATAAAGTTACAGTCCAATACTGTAGACTCATTTGTGCAACACTTGTACATCATGATGGGGGATCATTGTTTATGCAGAATCCTCGTTTCTCAAAACTCCAATGCTTTTGACTGATTTTATCATACCAGCATTGTAATCACATTTCTAAAGAATAGACCGGTTAAGTTTTGCCTATTTGTAGCATGTACGACAACATCTATGGTCTAGCCTTCCTCAGATCGAGACTCAGCGTTGATGGATGTTTACATAAACGAGCACTGCCACTGCAGTGGTCAACCTGCATTCCATCATCATGACCTAGCTAGCTTGTAGGTATTCCTAAAGCTCGTGTCTTTCAGATCGACAAGTAAATCAAAAATTCCCAATAGAAAGAATCTGAAGGAATTTACAATATGAAATCATATAGCCACCATGAAGCCAAGGGAACTAGTCTAATTTGACGACAGAATATATTATATAACAATGGAAAGCTTTGAAAACACTCTTCATCCCCGGGTCTCCCTAGCCTATTCAAAAGGGTTTATATCCCATCTTTTCTTCCCCCCTCTTTGTAGGTTGTGCACATGTGCGCGGACAACAACACATTCATCTGTAAAATTGTGTAGGTTTCTCGCCATGAATATGGGAATAGCTGTCGAAATGACATTAAACATCTATAGCTGCTGCTGAATCAGGAGTGGCCTGGTTCCCGAGGTCGAATCTCACATGGCGAAAAATGCTGCAAATATCTCTGCGATTTTGAATCTGTTGCGTTTGTGGGACCTACCCCAAATTCGCAAGGGTTATAAGTACAGCAGGGATTAAACACAAGCACTCTTTTGCTATTTTAGGCCAGGGGATATATAATATAAACATGAACAAAGGCAATTATCCCAGATAGTACATGATAAAGCACAACAGTGTGCTTGTGTTCTATATACACCCTTCTTTATTTATATGCCTTGCCAATTTGGGAGAGGTCCCACAAAAGCAACAGATTCAGAATCGCAGAGATATTTGAAGTATTTTTCACCATGTGGGATTCGACCTTAATCGCACAAGAGATTCAGAGGTCAGGAGCTTGTTTCAATAGTGTCTACAACAGGTTCAGGCCCCTCCGACTTGAGAAGGGCCAAATCATACCAGGTGATCTTAGGACTTTGGCCATAGTGACTAAATAGCTGGCTACATTACTGGGTGATCATACTGCCTGCTGGCTAAATAGCCACCAGAGCAGTGACTCAATAAGGGACCCTGGTATGACAACCCTCTACATAGTGGGTAGTCGTAGCTCCTGCTGTCTGCACTGCTTTGCTCAAATGCAGCCCACCTGTATTCTTTCCTCTGTAACCATGTATGTACTCTATATATATATATATATATATATATATATATATATATATATATATATATATATATATATAGACTAATGCCCTGACCTCAGGCCACTCATAGAGGTTGATGGGCCTTACTATATATATATATATATATATATATATATATATATATATATATATATATATATATATATACAGCAAAGTGTTGAGGAGGCTATGTATCTTCAACCTCATGTTGAATGTAGAGGAACCTGCTGCCAAATAGAAGCTTTCTGTACAATTATGATATTTGTAGGTAAATTTGACCACCTTTAACAATGATCAATTTTCATGATAATTGACCATGTGTGCGCCCTTGTAACCAGGTAGGATCACCTATATATAGAATTCTATACTGAAGCCCTGTGCTCATTTGAACAGTAGAGTACAAACCATACTATGGGAGAGGTACGACTGGGCACTATTTAGTCATTTAGTATGGGTGCCTGGACTGTACGACTGGGTGATATGACTTCATAGTGGTCTGTATTAAGCCAGCAGTTGAATACATAGTAGGGCCTATTTTGAGATCTGTACTGTAGCTCACTATGTAGTCATTGCTATTGAGCCATTTCATACACCTCCCACTACGATCTGTGGGTGTCCTATCATGGAAACTATTGAAATAAGGTCCAGAACTGTCATGGCTGCGCATATACATAAACAAGAAACCTCGCTATAACTGCCACTCACACCACCTCACCGCTCTGGAACTTGTTTCAATAGCACCTACGAAGGTTCAGCCAGCTACCACTTAAGATGGGCCAAATCTTACCAGGTGATCTTAGGATTTTAGCCATAGTGACCAAATAGCTGGCTACATTACTGGGTGATCGTACTGCATGCTGGCTAAATAGCCACCACACCAGTGACTCAATAAGGGACCCTGGTGTGACAGCCCTCTGTGTGAATAATTAGTGTGCTGTCTTAGCTGCTGGCCTCTGCACTCCTTTGCTCAAATGTACCCAATATGTGCTCTTTTCTTTGTAACCATATAAGTACTGTCTATATACAGACTAATGACCGAAAAGGTCCTGACCCCAGGCTGATGAGCCTTACTATATATAGCATGGTGCTGAGGTGGGTTTTGCATTTTAACTATTCATTGCAAGTTGAGGCACCTCAGTGGCCAGCTCTCACGGAAATGGACCCTGCATTGTACACTTGCGTAGTAACTAGTCCTACCAATTACATGACAACAAGTGTTTATTTATCGTTTGGCATCTATAAGCTGTTATGTAAGATAGGTTAAATCTCTTGATTTAATCATGAAAATTATAAGGAAATATCAGTTATAACAAGGAAAAGCCAAATCATTACCATACATTTTCAATAATCATTTCAAAATAATATTTTTTCACCAGATTTCATGGAAATGTAATCGAGGAAATTTAGGTTCTCAACACAACAGAATAGATAATTTTCTATGTATATCCCTGGCCTCAATGATCCTCTGAGAGATTGTGGGATCATAACATGATGCATTTTTTATCTATGCTGAATCATGACCATTGACCTTATTAAAAACTATAATCCATTTTCATGAGAATTGACCATGTGTGCGACCCTGTAACCAGGTGGGATCACCTATATACCCAATCAGCAAATTGAGCAATGGAGCATTGGGCCATGCTTGGACCAATATAAGTCGATATTGGCCCAATATATGCCAACATTGGGCCAATGTATCCTTGCTACCTGGGTAGTTACCTCAGCCCTATGCTCATTTGAACACATGAGTGCATACTAGAAAATGAAGGAGGTATGTCTGGTCACTATTTAGCCAATAGTGGCCCCTAAGACTGGGTGCTATGACTTCAGAGTGGTGGGTATTGAGTCAGTAGTTTAATACATAGCAGCTGCTATTTTGAGGCCTGTACTGTAGCTCACTATGTAGTCACTGCTATGAAGTCATTTCTTACACCTCCCACCACGATTTGAGGGCATCCTGTCATAGAAACTATTGAAACACGATCCTGAGGCGTGTATTAAACAAGCAAATATCATGTGTAGCCAGAGGCCTACTGTGGTTTAGGGGGTGAGAATGCTATATCGGTTTCATACAAAAACAATGACAAGTGGGTGGGTGGGTCCTGAATGTGCCAAAAAAGAGTGACATACTTGTTTAACGTCCTCTTGTGAGGGGTTGATTATCAATGAAACGTTTACTATGAAAATATATTCATTATCACTGGTTATCTAACTATCTGAGCCTCAGGAGTGCTTTTTTGCTTATAACCCCAGTGCGTTATCCAGCCATAACGCACTCTCAGACCTTTTCTTTGTCTTCAAGAGGCTGCTAGTTTCAATCTGGACATGTTAATAAATTGGAGGAATATACAAAGTCAACTCCTCCATACATTTCCTGTTAAAACCGTTTAGGTTCAACGGGGAATCGATCCCCGGCCACTGGGGCAGGAGGCGAGCTCGCTGTCCACTATACCAAGCTGACCGGTGGTAGAAATGAATCTACATCAAGAATTTGAAAAAGTTGTCCGACATACCTGATGTTTACACACCTCGTTAGCCTAGAATATATGGAGCCTGGTGGAGTTATTAACAGAGAACCATCCTTAGATATCCTAGATGAACATGCCATGCCAAATTCCTCCATTTTCTTCGAAATAAATAAGAATCCATTGATTTTCCACATCGATACGTGTTGGGACCCCCCCGTCCCGCCATTCCTTGCTCGACGCGTGGCTGACCTAGTTTTTACATCCGGGCACCTCCCCGCTATGTCAACAAGACGAAATGGCCGTGTAGCGGGCCGTGTGCGTTGGATCGGTATGGAAAATCAATGGATTCTTATTTATTTCGAAGAAAATGGAGACAAAATGTATGCGAACACCAACTAGAGATCGTATATTTGGCGCTGCTAGAATAACAGAGCTTGACATCCTTGGATTATACCCGAAAATTCGTTGGAAATACGAGGGTTTGACGGGTGGACTAAAAACAATGGCTACGCTGGCTTGTCAAACCATGCGGATTGGATGCACTTACAAAATGTCTTCTCATGGATTAATTCTTGGGTTATAAGGTAAGAAATTAATACAAAATGGAGAAATATGTTCGATAAACGCTTTAATGCATGTTATGGGTACGCACTCGTGGGTTTATGGGTTAATAATCCATGACCCCGAAGGGGTCATGGATTATTAACCCATATGGGTTTATGGGTTAATGGGTTTATGGGTTAATAATCCACGACCCCGAAGGGGTCGTGGATTATTAACCCATAAACCCACGAGTGCGTACCCATAACATACATTAAACGTTAATTAACACTAGGCATAGGCCGGGAGCATAGGCTACCAATAGTGCATGGATTAAGGTATTTGGAAACCTCACAGCTGATTTTTATATATTCAAATACACTGGGGGAATTACAAAATCGGAAATTCGCGAATTTAAATACACGCGAAATTGCCTTTAAGAGCAAAATCGCGAAATTAATACCCGTGAAAATATCTACGTTTACAGTACATGCTGGGCTTGTTTTCCTTTTTTCCAGGAGGTTGGTTGTTGGTGTATGAGGAGTCAGTCTCTCTTGTGCTGCAGCCAACGTAAGAAGCTTAAGATTACTCTTACTCCAGGTGATCTGGTCAGTTAAGGTAAGGTATGCCACTTTAGTCAGTATAGTGTTATGAGTTTCTGATTTACAGATTATGTACATATTTTCAAGCATTTCTATTGAATAAGATATTACAAATAGGATTTAGCCATTTACATCAATTATATTGCCCTCAGAATGCCTCAATCTCCCTTGTGTCCGCATTTGGGGGCTCTGGACTGGGGGCTCCCTATGTCACATGTCGATTTTTATAGAAATGCTTGTCACATGCCACTTAAATCCCTATGTCCCATCTAACTTCTAAGAATAAGCCATGTGCAATGTCTAATTTAAGAGACCCCCACATGTCTTGTCACTTTTTTTCTACTCACGTCACTACTGGCCATGTCACATGTAGGTTTTAAGAAAAATACCCATGTCACCATGTCGAATTTAGGGGTCCAGACCCATCAATTGCAATTACGCAGTGAACATTTTGATAACAAGATAGGTCGAGATTTCTCCGCATTCGGATGTAGTTTCCTTAAAACGGGTCCACCCCCCCCCCCCACACACACACACACATCTATGACTATTTTCCTTTTATCAAATACCCCCCCCCCCATGGAGAAAAAAAACAGACAAGAATAATATTCAAATCAAAATCAAATCCAGCACCTCAACTTTCTCTCCCTGGTGTCATATCATATAATGTTTTGTGTCGTTGGTATCCTTGCCAACGATGCTTTCTATCTCACAAAATGTCACTTCATAATGAGACTGCCCCCAATAAATTTTATATAATGATAATACCTAGGTGCCATGTACACATAAGTAATAGAAGATGGCATGATGTGATGAAAGTTGTGTTAATTGTATGATACATGACCCGCATTAGTTGGCCTCCCGTTGTCCCATAAATAGCATGTTTGGCAGAAAATGTATGTTTCGAAAATTTGATACCAAATAGGGTTTTAATTGAGCCTACTTATGCGAATATTAAGACTTGTGAAAGAATTTATGAAATCTTTTGAAAATTATGGGAGCTTTGGCCATTTTTCTTGGATTTTGGCTACTAGTAGAGGAGCAACAGTAATACCGTAGGAATTTTGTGTTTATGGAAGTTTCTCAGGTCGAATCTATGGTTTGAAGGGTGCTGAAAAAGATAGGATACCGCTCCAATTTTGATTTTCAGATTTTGACCTATTTTTAGGTTAATTATGTAAATTACAGTAATTACACCTTCCTGAGACATTCTTTTCCACACAGATGGGAATATCATCAATCTAACAGAACCTACCCCCACTCAATCTGCTACAGGGAATCTGGAGGTGTTGTTCATTTTTTGCTATTAGCAATGGTTACCTAGCAACAGGCTAATTGTGTGATTTACCCATAGCAGAAGTGCCAATTACAGCAGCAATGCATGGGGAAGTTGGATATTGAATTTGCATTGTGCCTAGGTGAGATAATCATGAGATACCATAAAACAGGGATACTTTGGCCCACTTTTTGGATATTTCCGTAAAATTAGCATGATAGGAGTGCAAGTATTGGAGAAATAACTATTATTAGTTTGATTTTTAGTCAGTATCTTTCAGATGTATGTGTAATTTTAAAATTTTGTGGCCAGCAAGTACTAGATTTACATCAAAATAGGTTGGGGCAAAGTTACCCTTACTTCGGGGCAACATTGGCCCACAAGGGATTCCCTATGGTAGTATATTTCTTAATTTTTCACAACCAAATATTGGGTCAAAGTTACCCCTAAAAACTTTGTCAATATAAAAAGCATTCTTAGAAAGTATCCAATTCAGGTATTTTTCATCAAAGGTGAACAAAACTCATGGATACAGTCTAAAATACGGCATGTAACAAAAATTGTGAAAAATATGACTATTTTGAATAAAATGACAGGCATTTAGTAGTGGCGGGCCAAAGTTACCCCCAAGGGCCAAAGTAACCCCAATTTTTTTAGAGAAATTATAATTTTACAGAAAATGTGAAATAATAAAATCCTTCTTGGGCTAAATGAATATAGTACACTTGATTTGAGATGCCTTTGGGTTGATTAATTGTTGGTTAAAACCAACAGACTCATTCTTGAATATTATTGGTTGATCCAGATGCAATTTCCAGACACACCGAAAATTGGTGAAAATTTTAGCCTCTACTCATTGCCTTATATCTAAAAATAATTATCACTTTCAAAATTCTATTTAGGCTAAAATTGTAGCTTAGATGATAGGCTTTTTGATAAAAGTGACCTAGATATGAAAAATATCCTTAATTGTAATATCAAGATCAAAACAACATTTTTCTGTGACTGGGCTAATGTTACCCCTTAAGGGACAAAGTATCCCCATTTTACGGTACACATCCTCCAGTGTCCAGATGTTGCCTAGCAACAGAGTTATTATACCTAGCAACAGAGATATTGCATAGAAACTGACACTCAATCTCTCCTTTTTGACTACAACTTCTTTCTCATCCCATGGACACTATTTAGAGGTGCTCTGGGATGCAAATTTCATGTTCTATATCAACAGAATTAGCAAATTGCCAAAATAATTGTAGGCTTTGTGGTAGACACCAATAACTAACAATGCTTATTCTTTCATTTTCACATTGCAGTGGTACCAAAGAAAGTACCAATACAGTATTTGCAAGTTAAGAATGATATTTTCAATGTTTTAAGGTGAGATATAATAAAACACACAATTATCAGTGTTCAGAGGCTTCCTAGCAAAAGAGAAATTGTGCCTAGCAACATAGATATTGTATGATAACTAGCACTCCTTCATCCTCTGTCTTTTCCTGATTCAACCAAAGGCATTTCACCAAACTCATACATCAGTGTTCAAACAATACTACAGAAAAATATTATATGTGTGGAAAAACTACATTAGATTAGTACAGAATTGTTCTTAAGCAAGCCCACCTGAGGGTCCTGAATGGAGGATGTGTCTTACAATATGTGGGGTGTACAGGGTATAACAGGATTATAGGATTTCGGGCACATGTCCTCTTTTTGATCTAATACTATGATATTCTACCTGGAATTATGTCGATGAATGTTGATTGTCATGAAGAAAATGCACAAATGTGACTTAGCATTACAAAACTACTTGAAAGTCACACCTTGATGTTATTGAGATACAGTTGCATTACTCTGTATATATCAGTGCAGAGTGCAGAAGGTAACTGGACCTCATTCAGTTAACATGCATTGTCTGAGCAATTTCCTACTTCTGATACAAAAAGTCTGGATTCATTGGAAGAAAGCTTCCATTCATTTTGGCCTGGCCCGCAATCTTGAGGCAGTAGTCTTGTATATTGTTGGGCAAAATGGAAGATTTAAGAGAAATCTAGAAAAATCACTGGCCTACAGCCAGAATTACTCACCATTGGCTACTGGGACAGTGTTAGTGTCTACCCTTGACTCTTGTTGAGTTAAATTGTTCTGCTTCAAGGCCCAAGCCAATTCAGTAACTGACTGATGCTGTTTTACCCCTAACATAAGCCACAACTTCATACTTCAAGTATATAGGATTATGCCATAGTCAGAGTGTTTCCTATATCCAGGGTAAAGATAAATATCACTTAGTAAATTTAGACTAAATGACCACACTAGGTGTGAACATGTATAGGTTACTGTAGCCTTAGTTAATGGGGTGGGGAAGCCTTGCAGAGATGACAGCCCCCTCCCCGTCCCATACCTTTTATATATATACTACCATGTACATGTAGCTATCTGTTATCATCATGACTTTTTCACAACTTTTTGGTCCTCCCTTTTCAATCTCTACTGCATACTATGGCAAGAAGGGGGGAATATGTTGTGGTAACACATCAGAAAGGCTTTCCCCCACCCTTCTTGGTCCACACTCATAGATGTAGAATGACTGGGGGAATGCCTCATAGCATATGAATTACATCTTTATATGATAAGCAATAGGTGTCATTCTCATAATTATGTTGCTGCCAAACATGAATTGTTAGATATAGAACATGAAAATTGCATCCCATAGTGGTTTTTAATAGTGTTTATTGGACGAGAAAGAAAAAACTACAGTAGAAAACAAAACATTGAGTACCATTTGCTATGTAATATCTTTTTTGCTAGGCAGAAAGTCTATGTTGCTTGGCAACCTCTGCAAACTGAGTGGTGCATTTCATGACATCACACCTAAGCAAAATGCAAAATCCCATATCTAATCTATCTATACATGTATTGCTACTTTCATTTGCACTTCTGCCAGGTGAAAATGAAAGAATTAACAATGCTAGTAATAGTTGCCATCCACAAAGCTCCAAATTCTGCTGCCAATTGGCTAAATCTTTATGCGGAACATGAAATTTGCATCCCAAAACACCTCAAAATAGTATCTATGTGATGAGAAAGAAGCTGTAGTCGAAAAGGAGACATCGAGTGCCAGTTGCTATGCAATATCTCTGTTGCTAGGTAGAATAATTATGTTGCTAGGCAACCGCTGGACACTGAAAGATGTGCATATCATGATTATCTCACCTAGGCACAATGCAAAACCCCATATCTAACTTCACCATGCATTACTACTGTAATTGGCCCTTCTGCTATGGGAAAATCACAGAATTACCCTGTTGCTAGGCAACCATTGCTAATAGCAAAAAATAGACAACCCTCCAGATTCCCTGTAGGAGATTCAGTGGGGATATGTGCTGTTAGATTGATGATATTCCCATCCCTTTGGAAGAGAATCTCTCAAGAAGGTGTAATTACTGTAATTTACATAATTATCCTAAAAATAGGTCAAAATCTAAAAATCAAAATTGGAGCGGTATCCTATCTTTTTCAGCACCCTTCGAACCATAGATTCCACCTGAGAAACAACCATAAACACAAAATTCCTACGGAAGGTACTTTTCTTTACTATTGCTCCTCTACTATACCCTCCATATCTGTCAGTTTTAGCACTGCAGCAGGTGGCATGGGAGGTACTACATATAGCCCCAGGTGGGGAGGGAGGCCTTACTCACTCACATGTGACGGCAGGTACTGCCCCAAGCCTAGGTAGGGTCTACAGCCCTGGTACCAAATGGACTAATATAGGGTATGTATCATATCTATGAGCAAAAATGAGGTAATGACTGGATTTGATACAAGCTATATAAGAGGTACATCCTGTATTAGTTCTGGGTTGTATTAGTCGTAATTTACTTTGAGGCTACCACAGTTACCATAAAATAGCACTGTATATGAAGTTGTTCACTTCGTTGAAATTATTATGAGGTAATTACACCACTTACCCTACATAATTTCATCCTGATATATTGATATTAGACCAACTTTTGACCCATAGGTAATGTGCATGTCTCCCCTGTATGCACTACTCAGGGAGCACACGCAGCAGGCATTTTCACTATCGTCCAAAAGTTATCTAACTATTTACCATGGAAATAATAATGCTAACCTCACTATCATACAGATATAGAGAGGGGACTAGGGTATCTATTTAACCGTATGTAGCATATAACAGACAATTAAGCATAACTATCCATTCAGGCCCATGGAAGAAGGTCTACTTTAACACTGTGACAGATAGGAAGGGGCCAAATGACCCAAGCGCCGAACATGCTACCATAAATACATATGACTGTGACCCAACAAGCGAAAACACCCCTTCATGGGGGATTTTTAATTCCTCATTTGGCCATTTGGGGGTATTGGAGGGTCAAAATAACTCTAAACTGAGTATAAAAATGCATTAGGCTAATTTTTTATGCAGAATTAAGCGGGTATTCCACTGCCATCGGTCAGCCGAAATTTCGCTAATCCGATTAGTTTTAATAATGCCTGCAAAAGTATTAATGTTTCCATTAGTGCTGCACTAATGGAAACATTAGTATTTTGTGTGCAAACATTTCATATTTGGAAGGCAAAAAGAACGTTTCCAAGCAAAATTGGCATACATGTATATGCCTGTCTCCGGATGCCATGGTAACCATTCCATCGATCTAAATTCAGAGATTTTTTGCCAATTTCAGGGGCCTTTCACCAACAATCTAAAACTGAAAACAGAAATTGAAAATTCCTACTAGATCAAAATCTATGATGAAAATCACCATATTATTCGGTATCTTTTATTGAAAAGGCTGATTCAGTGCGATTTTAGTGATATATGGTTTATATTGCATTTAGAGCTTAATCGTCTTTTTTTTTGTATATCGAGGCAGAAGTCAATTAAAACGAGCATCATTTTAGATGTGATCGGCCTTGATTAGAGGAGAATTTAACAGATTTCCTTGCCCAAACGTCACCAAAAGGGCACTGGTGGCCCTTTTGACGTCTACATGACGTATAGTGTTGCCATGACAAAGATACCCCCCCCCCCCCGCTCCAGAAATCTCAATGGGTTCACGTCAGTCCCGGAATTCCCACCACGGAGAGACGATGCTCAGTCTGGTGGGGGCGATGGGGGTGGGGGGAGTTGATGGCATGCATCCACCACCACTCCTAAAGGCTAAAGGCACCCATTTCGGACGCTCCTGGCCATACAAGAGGTAACCACATTTGGTTACTGAATCCTGGGCCTTAAGACTTTGTGAAATTCACTTTGTGCTGCACTAATGGAAACATTATATTTGACCACTTATGTTCAAGGATGGATTTTGATAATTCTCTTTATTATATATGAATAAATAAACTGTATATATTCTGACTTCAAAATTGCAAAGTGCACCTAAAGTCGGACAGCTCAGACCAGGAATGACCCTAAAGTCGGACACTTTGTGATTTAATCAATATAATGAATAACTACAGATGGAATCTGCTGTGAAAATATGTAGCATAACACTAGAGACTGCAAGGTACAATATTTATAACGAGAATATACACAGGTGTTTCTTCTTCTTTTTTTTTGCATTCTGCAGACTTTTGAGCATGACTTGCACAGGGCATACGGGGGACTAATTAAACATCAGTGTTATAGATCTTAGGTAAGACCAAGGAAAAGTTAAATATCCATCGCTGAATCTCAGAGTATATATAAAGAGTTCTCTTCATGAAAAGTACTCATTGTAAAAATACTCAAATCCTTATATAACTCTGTGCGAGACAGGGTGCAATTAGTGTCCGACTTTAGGTGTACTTTGATGACGTTATAAAGAATAACTCCAACAATGCAAGGTGGGTGATGTGTCCTGTTTTGCTAAGTCAAATAACTAGCACAAATCTGTATTTTGCCATTGTCATGTATAGAAATCATATAAATATGTGGTTTAATATACAACAGACTGGACAGTTAAACCAGATTTTGTGGGAGGTGTTGGTTTGATGCTTTCATCATATGCTTCACATATCTTGATGTTATACATCTCCTATGGAATAATCACAGGTATTCATCGGACAGGGCTTCACTCATTTTACTCAGATATGGAATCTCTTGAGGCTTTTATATTTACCAACTAGAAAATGGGCTATTGTTTTGAGATTGGATAACCAATAGTCCACATGCTTACTCTCTCTACAATATGAATAGCAAACAGAAGGTGTCCTTTGGTAAGTGTAGCAATATCAGACTTAGAAGTAAGGAAATGGCCACCAGAGGAAATAGATGTTCTCAAAGATTAGCTGAAGCTAGTCAAGTCAATTGTAATAAGCAAACATGATGAAAAGGGGTCCCACCTAGAAAAGAAAAATCTAGAGAAAAAGGTTTGAGAAATTAGTACTCCTAAACAGTTTCACCTGACATCAAAAGAAGTGCTTTGTGGATTTATTTGCAATTTCTGCTATAGAGCTGTGATGTTGAAAGCGAACATTTTTTATTTCTCGCCCTTCCTTCTGTTCGGGTGTATCAAGTTGGAGGATACACTCAGAATCTTTCAAGGGTCTGTCCATATTTTGCTAGCAATACCTTTGTTCACCTGGACCTTGTTCCAGGTATTAGCTGGGGATTTCTCATGACTGCGGCAGAACTGTATTTGGCTACTGTTTCAGATGGTTTGAGTCTGCGTTTGCTTGGAGAGGCACCCTTCTGATATTTGCTGGTTTGGAGCTGAATTGTTTGCCAGCAGCCTTCTTACTTTTCCCTCCAAATCCTCCAACAATTACCGCAGGAGTACTCATAGATCAAGAATTAGATGAGAAACCTAGTACAGCTGGAGGGTATGTCAAAGTTGATATAAACCAAGCATCAGTGTCCCTGATGAATAAAAGTGGAGTGCAAATGGTCACTGAGGATGTCTATGGAGATAAGTCCATTTGTGCTGTCATATATCATCCCGGAACAAAGAACCCATGCACACGTTTCCTTAACAAAATTAACAAAGCTGTGATTGATGCCAAAACAACATTGAAAGGGGGAGGGCTGGCATCGTAAGCCTGCATCATCTCATACATGTGCCGATTCACAGGAGTTTCTGTTTTGTATGGATTTCTACCAATTAAGGTAACATCAAATGGATTTGAAGCATCCACTGCTGCTTATCTTATGTCTATCCTCCACACAGGCGAATTGTTAGGACGAGCAGTGACAACAATATCAACATGCTTCCATGACCGCCTTCCATTGATATTCTTTGTGACTGCAGCTATAGCCGGTGGGATATTACAGGCTTCAATTGTCTACACACAGGCATTAATGTCAATGATTGTGGTTGTGTCTGGTGCTGGAATATGTATGGGTAGGTGTCAAAGCCCTCATGCATGAGTCATTGTTTACTCCTGCTTATTTATCCTTGTGTGTAGGTACAGAATTCCTGGATTATTTCTCCATCATATGCAATAGCAAAATTATCATAATCATTCCTAGTATGAATATTCTCTCTTCTCTCACAGGGGTGGCAACTTGTGTTTCAACATCAGTAGTTCGGGATATGGTTGGCATCAAGAAATTCCCGTGGGTATTGGGATTGGCCTTTGGAGCTGCTGGAGTTAGTAATCTGTTCACCATGCAACTCCTTAGTAAGATTATATAGGATTAGTTTAGGACTTACATATGAATACCAGATTACTCAATTTCTCATCTTCAAAGGATAGGTCGAAAAGATAATCACTCCTTAGGGTGCAATTTTTATACTATATAAGGAGCACCTAGAGTTTGTGAATTTGACGCAAAACAAATGTCATAACTTTTGTTCTACTCAATAAATTTTCAAAATTCAAAAACCTTTGCGTAGCGAGGGCCCACAGAGTGTAATATCCCAAATCAAAAGTTTTGGTGTCCCTCCCATCGATTTTCAGGCCTTATGTGCAGCTTATTGCTCATACATGGGTGCAGCTTTATTCAATTGTCTCAAAGAATACATTAGTTTTAATCAGAAATCTGTACATATTTGCAGCTTTGCTCTGGGAAGAGACCGACAACATATTATTATTATTATTATTATTATTATTATTATTATTATTATTATTATTATTATTATTATTATTATTATTATTATTATTATTATTATTATTTTATTATTATTATTATTTTATTATTATTATTATTATTATTATTATTATTATTATTATTATTATTATTATTATTATTATTATTATTATTCATTGCTGGAACATCCCTTGCCTGTGCTGGATTATCGTACTTGGTCTACCTGGGTTGCTGTAAGCGTGTATGCAAACCCTAATACTAAATATCCTTTTAGACAGCTGCATGCCTTTTCAGTACTCTCTGATCTGATGTCACTGCCTCTAGGGAGGGCCTTTACTTATGGTCCAGCATAATTTCTTATTGCATTATGAAGCCTTTCTCTCAATTTACAATACTGGGTAAAAAAACTGTCTATAGATTTAGCAAATATCAATGTGTAGACCTATTCAGTTATTCTGGTTAGTGTTCGTTTGTCAGTACACACAATACACAGTAGACACTTGCTGCCAGACGAATTGATGTGCCATAAATTGCGTATCGATCTAATGTGCATCATGGATTGATTGATTGATTTGTGTTTTACAGCACTTTAGCGGCACTAAGTGGCTATCCCGTGCTTCACAAGTTGATAATCTAACAGAGGAATGTGTCAGTGCCCGCGCATATGTGCACCACACACATCCTGAGGGGATAGGAAAGAGGAGATATAGACCCTTTTAAGTGGGCTAGGGAAGCCCGTGTGCATCATGGATGTTAGATGGACCTAATAACAGTTACTAAGCGTACGTTTATGAATAAACAATCAGTATAGTCTGTGCAATATTGTGTTTGTTGTATGTGTCTTAGATAAGGTCACATGTTATGTTTGTACGTTGATCTATGATTATACCGTATCAGAGGGAGGAAGAAGGCACACAAAGAACTAAATACAGTCATCTCCCCATTTGGGCTCACCTACCATACCAGCCCTGTGAACAGTTACTATAGCAGCTACCGTTAGACTCATCTCCATATATGGGGGAAAACAGGAACCAGGATTACATACTCCGAGCTCTAAACCAACTAGGAGAGACTACAATTCTGCTTGTTTCTATTTGTTTTCTTTAGTTACCAGGATTAAGGCAATTTGGTTAGTCCATAGTTAGTAGCTACCTAATACCTGGCTATGCCATTAGACTCCTGCTTGTCCCTTCTTAACTATGTGCTCCCACGGGTCACCATACTGCCACCACAACATACATACAGTATACTACAGCGATTCATACAAACCCCTTTCTTTATTCTAATGTAGAGAGAGAGAGAGAGAGAGAGAGAGAGAGAGAGAGAGAGAGAGAGAGAGAGAGAGAGAGAGGGAGAGGGAGAGAGAGGCTATCTATACGCACAGCCTAAAATAATTTTCTTATCCAAGAAAATAAACTTGATATAAGAAATCTTTTCTAGTTATGAGGAAGATTTTGGTTATAAGATTCATCAGTCATCTTGTCTTTTAGAAAAATCAAGTTTATAACAAATCTTGAGCTGCCTTCTTGATTTAGGTTTTCCTTAAGAAAATTTCTCATAATTGGTAGTTTTTTCCACCAGGTAAGATTATTTATCTAATAGTCTTAAAACAAGAAAGTCTATTATCTTGATATGAGATGTATTAACCTAGAAGTGTTTTCTTACATCTAGAAAAGGTATAACTAAGATCTTGTTAGAAATTAGCCAAGGGTGGGATGTGCCACAGCCTTTCATTAATTTAAAGACTTTGAACAAAGGTCTTATTCACTTATGAAAATGTGGCTTCAAAGAGCTACATGTAATCTGATGAACCTCTGTCACTGAGGTAGCCTTCTATTCCATCTAATTCATATCCACGTTACAGACAAGTTAATTTTACTTAAAATGAGAAATAATTTCTTAAAATAAGAAAGTTATTTTTTGGCTGTGCGTAATCAGCAGTTGATGTAGAAATATATTTGCATCTCACCCTAGAAGCGATGTAAATACATTGCACTATCATGCACCTCAGATAGGGCTCAGGTTGCTAGTCCTTTATCAGCTCACTCAGGCCCATGACTGCGATAATATACCAATACCTGCATGGCGGCTCTATAGACATAGCTCATGAGATTTATGAGGTGCCAAATAACCAGGACCTGCATTTAAATACAAAAATAGAATGGTCACCTAATCAGAGGAACTACACCTACTGCAGATGAATGATTTGAATTCTTAACTTTACACATTATATCTCCCTATAACACATTATTCCACTCAGTGGAGCGTTGAGAGGAAAATGTATTGTCCGTCCAATAGGTATTGCACAGACAGGGTCAGGGTCAGGGTTAGTTTTTGGCCGCCCAATGCATTGAGGAGAATACTATTGAGCAATCATGCTCCATTGGGTGAATTGTCCACTCAATGCCTCTTGAGCAGCAAAGCCCTTAACCGCTCAAGGGTCTTTTGGGAGGAAAGTGTCATCGGTTCTATTTCCATAGTCTTAGTGCATAATATGGTTAATCAACCTTCTAACTACCTGACACGAAGGAAATGGATGGAAGTCACATAGCATGGAAATATGTATTTTGGCATGAAATATTTCTGTTCTAATAACACAACATAATGTTTTCTGTATCGTTCGAATCATTTCTTATTATCATAGATAATGGGCGGTTAAGTGATAACTACTTTGATGTGCCCTATCGGCAATATTACCGATATCATATCCTTGCCATTGTTACATTGTAAAGTTTCTTCTTACAGAAATATCAGAACGACATACACACGTGGTAATGCAACACTGGCGGAAGATACTAGTTACAATACAGCCTCTCCTTGGAAGGTTCATAGGATATCAAGATTTATAAGATAGAGGCCCGGGATAGAGGTTTCCTTTATCTGGGTACATTGAACAAATCATGTGATTAACACCCACTGGATGCTTCTGTGGTATCATCCTGCCTACAAGTACCAGCTGGTAAATGACAGGATGGTAATTCACAATGTCAAGGACAGTGAAAATTCATGAAGAGAGTGAAAACTTTAATTCTCACCAAAACATGTTCTCCCTTTGAGGCTAGACGTGCATGCCTGAGAATATGCCCTTCAAATTCTCTCTGGTGTAATTCATAAGACTCATTTAAGGATAGTGTCAGGAGGTATCCTAAGATGTTAAATTCACTATTTTCCAACACTCTGTCCAGAACTCACGAATGCTTGCCAGGATTCTAGTCTGACAAGTATTATTTTAGAATTGCACCAAGAAACTTGCCTCTAAATTCACTCACTTCACCAAAACAACAATCAGGAAATATACACTAAACTTTCTGAACTAGCTTCTAGGCCCTGCTTCAGAGTACTGCATGTTAATTGATGCACAGGTGGATCTGGCAAAACGGTCTATCAGAAGTAGAGCATTTCTATTCTCCTTGATTGAAATACCATGAGTCATCACATGGACAGAGACAGACCTAACATGATTTCTGTGGGTCAAAGAAAAACCAATATGGCAGGCAGACAGTGTGGCCTCCCCCCTGCTGCTCTGGTAACGGCAGCTGCTTTTACAATAAATATCCTGTATTCTGGAACCTACTACACCACTGGACTTTTCTTCCCCCACTTTCTTGCTACATTTGGGGCTGGAAAAACTGCTACAGTGCTTGTCATGTCCCTTATGAATGGTTGTCTATACTCATCAGGTGAGTATACATAGGTTAGGTTCTGATATCATAATTTTACAGTTAGAATGAATATTTTATGCACATTACATGCTGCAATGTGGGTTTATGTCATTGACAAGTCTAAAATTATAGACATGAGTACATCTTGAATATTTTCATTGTCTAGTAAGTATATCTTGAATATTTTCATTGTCCAGTAAATCATATCTACTTAACAGGCCAATGTTTCATATTTATCAGCTATAAGTAAACCGATTCTTTTCATTTACAGGTGTGGTCTCAGGACCACTGATATCAAAGTTTGGTGCTCGGCCTGTGGCTGCCATTGGTGCTGTCCTGTCAAGTATCGGTTTGATACTTTCATCATTTGCTCCACACATCTGGATGTTATACATCTGCTATGGTATCATCACAGGTGAGTCCCTTAAAGTATTCCGTTCAGAAGCTACGACTGACTACAAGTCTTCATAGAGTTCTGTGGGTGAAATAGCCTCGTGCACCATATATTAGATCTGAAATCAGAAATCAGATCACCTTCACCAATCAAGGTATTGTTGAGGTATTGTTGATATAATTCATCCTATGAACTACTAGTAGACTTTTGTACATAACATTTTTCCATGTATGGCAGTATGATTTGGATGATATATTCATAATCGCTCAAGGGTCTCTTTTTGCTTACATTTCCTACTTTCGCCTGGACCTTGTTCTAGGTTTTAGCTGGGGATTTCTCATGAATGCAGGAGCCGTGAGTGTACAACAACATACAACTAAACGGCGAGCTCTCGCTGCAGGCATTTCATACATAGGGTCAGGCATAGGTGGTTTAACTTATCCTTTGCTATTCAGGTAATCAGTTTGTCTGTAGATGGCCCTCACATAGGGTGTGAAAAGAGATAGAGTGAATACTGTGTCCTGTAAAATCAACAATGAAATAATATGTACTGCATGAAATATACATGTATTAGACATGCTAGGCATGATAGTCATAGATAGTAGCACTTACATGTTCTTGTTATTCTAGTGCTTTTATCAGGGACGAATATCAAAGCTCTCTTTTGAGATGAACTATCACGTCATGTACTGCTTGTCCTCATGCTGTAATACTTGTGTGCAGAGTGCATCTTATGTATTAGATACATGATGAGTTGATGCCAAAAGTACAAGGTATATCCTTGAGCCTAGAGTATAACTATTTGAAGTTAAATCAAAAGTAAAGTTATCCACCTATACGGCACACTTGGGGCTTGTTCCCAGGGGCTTGTTTCATGTACAAAGTGTGCCTTATCCGAGGATTCATGAGTGGTACTATAATTCATTTAGATTAAGTCTACGAAATGGAGTATTACAGAATTATAGTTTCAATCTTAAAAGAAGCAAAATTCATTGAGATTTACCACTTCATCAACCATGTCAAGTGCTGAGAACTGTATTAAATTTGGTCTCCATTTCAGATGGCTGGAGTATACATTTGGTTGGAGAGGCACTCTCCTTATAATAGCAGGCTTGGAGCTAAATTGCTTGCCTGCAGCCTTCCTCTTCTTTCCACCAGATCCTGTTATAAGTAGAAATGAATTTGCTAAACCAAAATTAGATGAGAACCCCAATATGGCTCAGGAGAATGGCAAAGAAAGTGGAAATCATGCCTTGATACCCTTGATGAATGGAAGTGGGAATTCTCTCTCAAACAGCAGAAAAGAAACAGACGAAATTCAGATATTAACAATAAATGAGCAGGACTTCAGTGAAAACCCTGTTTGCATTGTGACAAATCAGGAGCCTGAAACAAAGAACTCATGCTCTCGTTTCTTTCATAAAGTTCATGAGGTTGCACGAGATATCAAAGCAACATTGAAAGGTGGGGGGCTGGCATCTGTTGCCTGCATTATGGCATATATGTACAGGTTTACAGGAGTCTCAGTTCTGTATGGATTTCTACCAATGAAGGTAACCTCATTAGGATTTGAAGCATCTAATGCTGCATATCTTATGTCTATTCTCCACACTGGTGAATTGGTAGGACGTGTAGGAACAGCAATATCGACATGTTTCCATGACCGCCTTCCCTTGATTGTCTTTGTGACTGCAACCATGATAGGTGGGATACTACAGGCTTTCATCAGCTATACACAGGCATTAATGCCAATTGTAATATTTGTTGCTGGTGCTGGAATATGTATGGGTAGGTGTCAAGAATTCTGTTTAAAATTCATTGCAAACTAGAGCACGCTTACTTTGTGTTTTTATTACAAAAAGTACTATATGTATCCACTTAAGGGTATTTATTTTTGTGGTTTGTGGAATTGCCTGCTTCTCCAAAAATTAATGGCATCTTTATGTAAAGCTGATGAGTTTTCATATAGCAATGACATAAACTGCACAAGTTGTGCCAGTTGGGTGGTAATCCATTGTCAAATCTAGAGAACTTGCTTTTGCATAGCACAAAATATCAGTGTCATAGACAGACTGATATATTCTGAATACTGTTGATTTTGTATTGCAGGAGCAGCAACCTGTGTGTCAACAACAGTTGTTCGTGATATGGTTGGTATTGAGAAATTCCCCTGGGTGTTGGGCTTGGCCTATGGAGCTGCAGGGATAAGTAATCTGTTTATCATGCAACTACTAGGTGTGTTATATTATATGTATCAGTAATAAGATTATAAAGGTTTGCCATTCGTTTGTGTTACAATCATAACCAGACTATTTCAATCAGTGTATTTGTAGGGCGCATGACTATTTGTAGGGCGCATGACAACACCTGAATAAATAACAGTACATAATATTCAGGTAGAACATTGACCATGAACACATATAAAATTGCAGATAGTAATATTTTCTGAGCTATTTTCTCAATTAACACATTGATACTAATCTGTAATATCTTTACTTGCAGCATTGCTCTGGGAGGAGACAGGCAACATATCCTTGTTGTTCATGATTGCTGGGGTATCACTTGCCTGTGCTGGATTATCCTACGTGGTCTATATGGGTTGCTGTAAACGTGTATGCAAACATTAGAGATGTGCAATCTGATTTGAAGCAAGTGCTGCAGTGGGTGAAAGAGTAAATATATTGCCTTGTATACTTGCAAGTCAACTGGAAAACGGAGAGATAAATGGTGTGTCACTGACTTACATTTGGTGGGAAAGGCACATTGGGAAAGTCATGTGGCCTTTGAGGAAGTCATATTATTTTCAATTCTCGTACTTTTCGTTAATTTAGTACTTAGGTAACGTAGATCTTATACTGCTATTTGCAAAAAAAAAACAAACTTGAATATCATGGCTGAATAAACAAGTGCACTACAATTACCTACGAGTGTGGGGTAGGGTATAACTGTGTCTCACCCAATTACAATTTTCATACACATGGTCATTGTGTTCATATTCGCCATTCTGTAGATCAGACTATAATAACTATATCATCATGTTAGGGATACATTTAGAATGTGTATTGGCCTTGTCCAGTTATTTCATAGTCTATAAAATAAGGTGGGTTAATGTGGCTTCTACATCTTTGTATGAATTCTAAAAAAGGAAATGGTTTTAGGGTTCCTCTTCATGGTATGATAAGACCATTTGGTTATCTCATTCAAAGATACTGTCAGAGAGTGATCAAAAGTCACCTTATATTGATACTTTACACTAACTACTTTGGGACTCAGCTTTCTAGGTCTTACCGCATCAAAATCAATATAAAGCAATGCTTCCTCATCAGCAACACATGACCATGTCTCAGTATATATTAGTTAACACTAACACTTTAAAGGGTGTCCTAAACAAATTTCTCTATGAAGGTGCTTTGGGAAGTGACCAGAATACGCCTCCCAGAGAACCTTACTTCACTCACAGGACCCTTGCACTTGGCCTAATTACTACAAGACCTGAGCATTATACTACTCACTGACACTCGGAATAGGCAACCTGAGCAAGCTGGGTCCATCCTCTTCTTGGTGATTGGAGATAGGAATCTTGTACCAGAAGACCACAGTTAAACTGCACAGAAAATAAAATCTTACTCACTTGAGGCTGGATGCAGGCTCAGACAATGTCGCCAAAATGAGTATGATTTGATACTCAGCCTGATCCTAGGGTGATACTCTGGCTCTGTCAGAGTATCACCCTAGGAGCAGGCTCAGGATCTGCCAGGGTATCACTTCATGATCAGGCTGAGTATCAAATCATGCTCATTTTGGTGACATTGCCTGTGTCTGGATCTAGCCTCAAGTGGGTAAGATTCTTTTTCTG
Organism: Acholoe squamosa; assembly: GCA_949317995.1. NCBI lineage: Eukaryota > Metazoa > Annelida > Polychaeta > Phyllodocida > Polynoidae > Acholoe > Acholoe squamosa. Next base: position 70,430,211 of record OX439035.1, on the reverse strand, counting down.
TGTGCATGACTGTCTGTAACGTACGTCTACAATAAAGACTGAACTTAAGATTGTCTTCAAGAGTTTTTGCCTCAGTAGGCACCTAAGACAGTTTGTTTACAATAGGGTTAGATCGTGTATTTCATTGTGTATGAAATCAATATAACATTAAATATTTTTAGGGGTTCCTATTCCTAATTAAGGTACCTGACCAAGTGCAAGCCTTGCTTGCCCACCGTGTAAAATAGTAGAACTGCAACCTAAAGCACACTGAATACCCCAAGGTCATCAGCTGATGAATTTAAGTCATTGATGAATTTAAGTCATCACACTCAGCCAAGAGAGTCAAGATGATTACATAATGTTGTTAGAGTGACAACCTTCGAGGTATAGTAAGGGAGTGGTCATTATTTATCAACAGGGGGGGGTGGGTTTTAGCCCCCCCCCCTCAAGAGGGGTCAATTTTTTTAGCCCCCCCCCTCGAGAGGAGTCAGAATTTTTTACGCCCCCACCTCAAACCCACCACCCCCCCTGTTGATAATAAATGACCACTCCCTAACTAGCTTGGATTCTCAAACTGACAACCTAAAGATGTACATTTGGGTATCATCAACTTAAGCACCTTTAAGTCCTCAGTGGTGAAGACCTTCAGTTCAAAACTGAAAGTCTGAACATACCTGCCACCGTACATACCTGAAGAGTGATTGGTATTTCCTATTCCTGCTGACTGGAAGAGTTGCATAATGGGGGATTCCTAACCACCATGCACCTTAATAACTAGCATGCCCTTCGATTCCTGTTATAATGGAACCAGCCCAATTAATAAGCAATGGAGTATTGGGCCATGCTTAGACCAATATATCCAGTAGAATGACCCAATGCTGGGATGTTTTTATTCACTACTGCATGGGAGGCTTGACCACTGGCCCTCAATTGGCCCAAGCTTGAAATGGTTATATTGCCTGTAGGTTGGTACCATTTTGGCCCATTATTTTGATGACATAACATTGGTCCAATATTGCGCCGAATGACGACCTCCTAAAGAAACTGTGGATATCAGATGGAAAGGAATTAAAACCAAAACCTATACTGTTACAAACCACAAACATATACAGGTCTAGCCCGCATTCTTAAGTTAAGAGAAGGACTAGAGTAGGCCTAAAATCTAATTAACCAGCGACCTTTTAGATTGCCCTTGCTTTTTCTGTTTATTTATTATTCTGCCCCCCCCCAAGGCCCTTCCCTCTGTTTTTATCTTGCCTTTTTTCTAGGCACTGAAATGGCGACTCTAGATTCTGTGCAGCTCCAACCCGCTGACATCTTGCAATACATTGTTGTCATGTTCACTTAAGGCTCTGCCACATGTGACATTTTGTTACAATACACAAACCCTCATTACAATACACCTTGGGAAAGGTGACACATCCAGTGCACTAGCCGCGCCGCCTGGCGTCAGGTTATGTGGTTGGTATGATAGAGTCCCTACACCCACATGACGCCGCCCAATTGTTACATAATCCTTTGTTTCACATTACTAGAGCATCAGTGGCGACCCCTAAGCGGCGGCACACCTAGCCAACGTGCCGTGTCCTCACTGGGACATAAGTCACTGACCCCACCCAACATTACCCATTTCACTTGGTGCTCATCCCCTACACATCTCATACAGGCTAGGAGTTTTTGCCTTAGGAAGGAGTTTGGGTTGACTACGCCACAAGTTTCAGTGCCACCCCGCATCATTTATATTGCTGTTATACAAAGAATATTACATAGGATAGGACTACTCTTCTGTCATGGCAGCCACCATGTGGATCCCTCTACTTATCTCAATGACCACCTGGAAAGCCTCATGCACACCCATTGTACGGCAGAACATTGGAGTGTTGTATGAACAACTTCCTGGACAACTGATTACTGGACACGACTACCATGAGTTGATACACATGGTACCCTATGACATCCCCGACATTCCTCCACCAAAACCCCCCATTGAGAACTTAGTGAGATCTTTGCAGACACCTGCACTGGGACCTGTTGACAGTGCCTCTGCTAAATTAATTCAGCAAGCAAAAGACCTTGACCAGTTGCTAGCCACCCTACAAGACGATATCATTACCACCATGAAAAATGTCCTTCCTGGGCAAACTTTTTAAGTCTATTTTTGGATTAGTGACAACAAGTGACCTTGAAAACATTATGAACAAAAATCACGACCTTGACAGCAAAGTAGGGGAGTTAGCAGACACTAAGACGGCTCAGGGAAGACAGCACAACGACATGATGGACACATACGTCACAGACCAAGACGCGGTGGCCCAGGCTCTGCTAAATATAACCGCGACGATTGATTTCTGGTCGGATGATTTCTCTATGACGCTAACCACTATTCAAAGCGAGCAAGACAAGATCACGGCCCAGTCTGCACTGATTTCTGCACAAACCGTGGTTCTCCTGACTAAACTTGCCTACCACCAAGGTTTGGCAACAATAGAGAATTCCCTTCATCTGCTATCAACAGGCACCCTGGTGCCAGACATCATTAGACCAACAGAGCCAGTACTTTGTGTAATAATCCGACACTACCATCATGCATGTGTTATCATTTATGGTTGTGTTAAAACCAGTAATGATATCGAGAGCAATTCGTGTGAATCTTACACCAAACAATTCTTGTTGCAGAGGACTTTTACCTTTTCCCATACCTGGTTTGCTCATACAACACTGTGGGCATGTCTTAATCCATCTTTCGAGATCCTTAGACATTCTAGGCCAGTAGTATCTCCACGCGAGACGCTCGAGTGAACGTTTCTTACCGAAATGACCACTGGTTGAATGTCCATGACAAAAGAACATAACATCCCGTCTCATTGCAGAAGGCATTACTATTTGCAGTATTCTTTGCCTTTCTGGTCTAATTTTCCATCTACACAATAAACCATCCCGAATGAACAATTCGGACCATTGTGAGAGGAATAGCCTCAGTTCTCTGTTTTCCAATGAGATCTCCGGTCTCGTGGGACATTTACCTTTTCCAACCAATTCTTTTAGGCGTGCTAGAGTTGGGTCTGCATCCTGAAACTTCAATATCGATTCAGGAGTCCACTGTAGAAGGTTCTGTATTAATACAGGATCTACAGGGGGTCCCACGCTGGTGATAACAGCATCGTGAGCACCACAGTCGTTACGTTCGAGCCTGCCACACTTTCAAATAGGTTTTCTGCTCAAACTATCAGCATTTATATGTTGATTGCCTGGCCTATGCTGGATATGACTGTTCTCCAGCCCAAATTCACTTAGATGTGCTAGCCATCTTCCGATCATCCCTTCCGCTTCCTTGAAATTAAGTAACCATTTCAAGGATGAGTGATCGGTTCGAAGAGTAAAATTCCCTCCATAGAGGAAATGTTTAAACTTCTTCATGTAAACCACTACAACTCTCGTTTAGTGGTACAGTAATTCCTTTGAACCTTATTAAGGCTATTGCTTGCAAAAGCTATTGGAACCTCGATACCTTCTTGCATTTGAGACAATGCTGCTCCAATAGATTCATTACTTGCGTCTGTATCCAAAATGAAATGACCAGTTTCATTTGGATACTTCAGCACTGGTGTTTCCTTAAACAAACATTTCAGTTCCTCGAAAGCTACCTCATGATCATTATTCCAAGGGAATGAATCTCGAGCCCTATTCGGGGTCCAATGTGCTATTGTCTGTAAAGGATACGCTATTCTCGAAAAGCCTGGGATAAAGTCTCTATAATAGGAACAGAATCCCAAGAACGAGCGTAAATCTTTCGGGCCTTTTGGTCTTTCCCAATCAGAAACTGCCTTCAGCTTATCAGGATCTGCTCTAATGTCATCGGTACTAATTATTCTCCCTAAATAAACCATAGATTTATGAAATAATGTACACTTTTTCGGTTTTAGTTTTAATCCATTGCGTTGGATTCGTTCTAAAACCAATTCAAGATTGGTAGAGCATTCTTCAAATGTCTTTCCAAAAACTATCACATCGTCAAGATATACCAAGCAGCTTTTCCATAAGAGATCATTCAGGACTGACTCCATCATGGCCTCAAAAGTTGCTGGTGCATTGCATAATCCGAAAGGCATTAATTCGAATTGGTACAACGCCATATGACTAGTGAACACAGTTTTTTCTTTATCCTCCTCTCTCATAGCAATCTGCCAATAGCCTGACTCCAAGTCGAGACTACAGAACCATTCATTTCCACCTAAGGAATCCAAGGTTTCATCTATTCGAGGTAGGGGATAAGCATTCTTTTTCGTGATACCATTGAGTTTTCTGTAATCGACACAGAATCTTATAGTACCATCCTTCTTTGTAACCATTTGTACAGGACTAGACCACGGATTAGTACTTGGAATGATTACACCATCATTTAACATAGACTCGATATGCTCCTCCACCAATTTCTTCCTCGATAGGGGCAATCTCCTATAAGGCATTTTAAAGGGTGAGGTATCTCCCGTTTCAATTTGATGCAAGACTTATTAATACGGCCCAAGGGTTCACCTGCCGATTTAAAAGCTTTGCTATACTTTCAAAGTAGCAAACGTATTTCATCAGTCTGTTCCTCTGAACAACATTCGGAGGATTCAACTAATCTCTCGAGAGCTTCAGGCAATACGCCTAATTCTTCTATAGTCAAGTCTTTCTTAGGATCTATAGCACTTACTGTTGCTTCTGCAGCTGTTAAAGTGGCTATCTCTCGATGCTTTGGTAAATACTTAACTTCCGTTCCTGGATTCGAAATGGGCATGACCGTCCATGATCCATTCGAAACCAAGGCGCTGACAGAAACTAAACCTATACTCGCAAGATACTCTGTATCGGGCTCAACTACAGACTCGATACCACTTAACTTCGGATTACTCCTCACGAGTACATCACACGAAGTTCCTGCAGGTATTTTCACCATTTGTGCCACTGTTGCTATCGAGGAGATCTATCGTAATACACATTGCGCTTTAACCCTGTAAGGTTGATCTATCGTTAGAACGCCAGTACTGGGGTTAAGAATAGCATCATAAAGGGAGGCAAAATCCAAGCCTATTATCCCATCATCAGCTATATCCGCAATCGTAGGTGAGAAAATAAATTCCTTTTTACCTACTTCTAATGGAACAAAAGTTTGTCCATACGTTTGCATCCGAGTACCGTCGGCCAAGTTTTCAGTCTTACCGAGCAATGCATTGTAAAGTCTAGAGCTGATGAAGGAGTGACTAGCTCCCATATCAACTAAAAACTCAGCAATGCATCCTAGCACAGATACAGCCAAGTACCAGCGTCTTTCTCCCAACGGAGAAGGATCTACTGTGAACCGTTTAAAATCTTTAGTGATACCGAGGTCCAATCCTTGTTTCTTTAGGTATTTGAAACAGTTTTCTCCTAGTTTCTCCTAATTACACAGTGTAACAAGTCATAAGTGCAATAGCACAAATGTGTAAACTGAGTAACATGCTCCTTTATGACCAGGGGCGAGCTTCTCGCTGTGGTATTTAGCACCGTAAGGTACCCCTATATTCTGAAACGCCATCCCACGAACCTTTTCATAAACCGCAAGTCACCCCCGTAACTCCTTACAGAGATGTCCTGTTTCTCACATCAAAGTTTACGGAAAACGTTATGGAGCAAGTTGTGGCCTGAGGGTAGCGCCTTCACCAGCACTACTTTAGCTTGACTGAGCTGCTCAACCCCTGCGGGCAGGTTCCCATCCACAGTCAATCCTTGTCCTGTATATGAGACTAATGTCCTCAGTCTGTATGGTGACAGAGTGGTGCAGTGTTTCTATAGCTCACAGACTTGCAACTTAGTTACAGACTGTGGATTGTGGACTAAGGAGTGTCAGGGTGGAAGCTGCTATCCTTGATGGAGGATTACTTTGGGGACTATTTAGAAAAAGCCAAATATTCAACAACAAATCCTTCTCCTTGCTGTGTCACGACTTCTGCGATCCGCAAATCGTGATTCTTAAGAAGTTGGCGTAGTGCAGACTCATGAGCGTCACTGTCATAGCAATTTTTATAAACTAATAGTTTTGGCAAAAGTACTTCTACGGCGTAGGGACAGTATCCTTAGCCCTCTAATTGTTTCTAGTTCTATTAGAGTTTGGAGTATGTAATCATGGTTTGTACAGCCTTACTTATCTGTATTGAGATTAATGCTAGATCACGTGACTAGATGATCTGTACCGTAATAACAAAGGGCGACGGTGCGTCTCTGTCCGGAGACCCAAGGCCCAAGGTCAGAGGGCTGGGCCAGATCGCCGAAGGCGATCAGCCCAGCCTGAGGACCGAGGACCTTGGGTTTCCGGAACAGAGACAAACCGGAGCCCTTTGTTTACGTTCTGACACGAGAAAAAGCCTTGATTTTCCTCAAAATAATTCACAAATAAGACAGAAAAGCCACAAACAGGAAGTGAGACCGGAAGTGCTTTTACTGGGTCCCCTGACCCAACATGCGCTCTCGACCAATCAGATTGCAGGAAAGGTGACCCAACTGCACTCGAGTGTTAGAACACGTGACTACGTGGACTTCTTGAGGTCACACACGGTAGGTTCGACCCCTGGCTTCGTAACTTACGGAGTTCCGCTCCAATTACCAACTGGGTTTACTTGAGTAAGGCCAGACCCAGACACATGTAACACAGGAAGTCATGTGACATCTGTTTGTAGCATAGGAATGGTGCACTGTGGGATACAAACAGAGGTCTGAGGCTCTGTAACTTACACAACAACCTGCCCTGACCCATTTATGATGTCACAGACTGGTAGCCAATCCGATAACCCGGCAGGTTACTCAAGTAACTAACGCAAGTCAGTTTGGCCAGGGGTCGAACGGACCGACGCTAGCCTCCATTGAGGCGTTCGCAGTACAGCCGAGGGATCAATGCTGGTTTGTAAGGCCACCCCCTATTGGTCCTCCCCATGTGGGTCAATGTTGATCCCTGAGTCAACTTACTACACTCCCAAGCATAGTTAACCACTGGTACCTACCCAGACATGGCTGGGGTGGAGAGGGATGAAGGGAACAAGCTAAGGGTTTGTAGTTAGCGTTCGAGGACACCCCTACCCATAATGCAATAGATATCGTTAGAAAACCGCTACCCGAACGCCTCGCATGATCATTAGAGGCCAAACCGGAAGTTTCCGAAGGTTCTACTCCCAGAATGCACTTCTTTAGTTACTTTAGCTCAGTCTCTCACCACAGGGGGAGGCACCAGTACCATTTTCCCGCGCTACATTTACCGAGGATCGTGGGTTTACATCCTATTAACAAGGAGTCTCGTTACCAGCAACTCAGAACTAGTTAATGAAAACAGTTATGGAGGGCGTTTAATGGTACTATTATAGGCTATGTTTGAAATCCCATAATAAAGGAAATAAAAGCATGCCCCCATAAGTACATCGCTTGCTCCATAACGTTTTCTGTAGGTGAGAAACATGCAGGTCAGGCTCTATAGTGATGAATCTTTTTCAGTTGGACCGAGTCCATTTATGGCTGGAGAGGAACCCTTCTCATAATGGCTGGCCTGCAAATGGAAGCATTACCTGCCGCAATGCTGTTTCGTCCTCCGACTCAATCAAAGCTGGACTCCTTAGCAGCTAGAGAGCCAGGTCTTGCAGTTCAAGAAAAAGCTGACACGGAAATCCAAACAGAAATGCTACAAACCGGCCAATATCCTATCAGAAATCGAAGCCAAGTTTTAAAGGTAAACTACAACAAACAGTACGAGATACAAAGAGGACTTTAAAGAGTGGTGGCTTTGCCAGTGTTTCCTGTATTGCTGCTTATATCTGCATTTTTGCAAGTTCCTCGGTCCTCTATTCATTTTTGCCCATGAGAGTGGCATCACTTGGGCTTACTCCTGCTAATGCTACATATCTGATGTCTTTCTCAGCACTGGCGAGCTGGTCGGACGTATATATCTGCAACGTTTACGTCCTGCTGCCATGACCGCCTTCCTCTGGTCTTCTTTGTAACTGCAGCTCTCCTGGGTGGAATAATGGAGATTTTCATAAGTTACTCACACACTTTGACATCAATGGTAGCAATTGTGTCTGGCATCGGTCTGACGTTCTTGGTGGGTGTTTTGTCTTTTATGTGATTTCTCAATCCTAATTGCACATATAGATCATGCACATCTCCAAGTATGTAACATCGCATTCACTCATATATGTTATACTTCCAATAAAACAATACCATAGAAAACAAATACTACTTTTTTTCCTGAACGGCCAGAAAATATAGAGGGAACAAACGAGACGCAACACACATTTTTTTTATACAGGAGTACTAGCTCTTCTTTGATACAGGAGTACAAATGTGTGTGGCATCAACAGTTAATATCCGTGACAGGGTTGGCATTGAGAAATTCCCTTGGGTGTTAGGATTGGCCTTAGGTGCAGCTGGACTGAGTAATCTCGCATTCATATAGCTATTGGGTAAGTTACAAGACCTCAGTTTATCCCAATCGTATGTTTTCTATATCACCTATCTCACATACCGGTGCATATAGAAGAAAATCATATTTGACTCTTAACATAGAAGACGTGCGAATAATGATGTACAGCCGTATTCTTGCCAACCTCTCATATAAACATTGTATATAAATTCCCAGTAGTAGCTTGCAGTTTATAACTATGGAATGTATGAATGAAAGCCATAGTCCCATGTTAATGTGGATCATATTTCCATTCATGACTTTCAGCTTGGGTTTGGCAGGAAACTGGCAATCTATCTGTGATATCCATCGTCGCTGGAGTTTGCCTAGCATGTTCAGGGCTAGCCTATGTTATGTATTTGAGTTGTTATAAGAGGATATACAAAATAAATGGATCCAGACAGACGAAAATACTCCAGGTAGAGAACATTGAAAGACACGTGTAGCCTGCCTTATATTGCCAGTAAATGACAGTGCGTTGCATAAATATGACGATTTTTTTTGTATATTTATGTGAATACCCATTGCATTTGTTAGATGTTTACAGAGAATCTCTTTAACGGCCCAATTAGAATTGAAAGGAAAATAGGAGACGTTCGACCACTGGGACAGGCTCCCTTGGGCATTCCCCTCATGTTCTAGACAAGACAAGATAATCTGCACTCCCTCTCATATTTGCCATGCGAAAAAAAGTGAATCCATTGATCATTGTATATACCTCATCTTTTTCCTGGATATTGTAATTGTATGATTGAGGAATCCAATTTGTATTCCAATTCTTTTTTCATTTTTTCTTTATATCAAGAAACTAACTGATTCTTTTGAGCCACACATTTGACTGACATTTATTATCACCACGGCATGTAGTGGATCGATCAATAGAGTTCTTTACTAAAAAAGAAAATGATAGCATTTAGTTAAAGCTTGTATAAAAAATTGGTATAGATTTTCTGATATTGTACTGTGTGTTTACTCTAATAATTTGGTGTTGTTTTGGCCTTGTTTTCTAATCGCTGCATACAGATGTAACAAAGTGCATTTTATGGTTTGAGCTAGCTCCTTGTAAATGGTAGAGTGTGCCACTACCTCAGCCCAGTACACATATCAAGCTGTGCAGTGATCCTACTCAAATAAAACTAGTGAGAGATACATCCTGACTGAAGACTTTTATTGATTCCTCTCCTCAGCTACTAACACGTCAAGCACAACAATGGTTCATCAAATACTCTGGCACCTTTCCGATGATTAACACTCCGTCATATCCTCTAGTTAATACAGTCGGATCATAATAACCTTTATCTCCTCTTCATATTAAGGCTCACCAGCAATAACTCCCACTTCTTAAAATCACATATTATCACACAGTAGGCAAGGCAGCAGGCAAGTTTGATCCCATTCAACTTCTAATCAAGCAATGCAGTGTACTCAAATGGAGAGTCTTAATAGTTGTTATGATAGTCCAACTTTAATGTGGATCCTAAGTCCACACAGGGATGATCCCTGCATGGAGAGGGAGAGGCCCTTCTCAGGCCTGGAGTCCGCCGATGTTAATTACTGCTATTAATTCCTATCTCCATTTTGTATTAAGTTCATAAGTTGAAACCCTATCATTCCCAGGCAGTGTTGTTCTCAGTCCCAACTGTTTATGTCTGAGTAACTTCTAGATCTATTTAGCTGTGAAAGTTGAGGATGTTACCACTAAAAGTGCATACTGAATCTCCACTACTATAGTGCTCCTTTCCTAAACATGTGTAGGCTACTCCCTGTTGTGATCTAATGGTATCTAGCTGTTAACAGTTAGCTTAGATATGAGTGCCCAACTTTTTAATGTTGTCTCCATGCTCCCTCCAAACGAACTCCCCGTCTCCTACTCTGAATTCCACAAATATTTGTCTCATGACATCACCATCTCATATTTATTTCCCTTTTATTACTCAACTTTGTAAAGTAGTTATGTCCTAATCTAATATTCTTCTTCCCATTATTCATCATTGATCCCTCCAGTTATACTGGTCCTAAACTAATTATCTCTTTCATTTTCAGATGGGATTTCGGAAGTCTCCTTCATCTCTCGACTGGAGTTATCAAGCCCTCCGTCTCAAATCTCATTATGGACCTGAACATCACAATTTATACCCTAATCCCTGTGGAACACGCTATCAACTCATTTTGTTTGTCAATAAACATTAATCACTTTGTCTTGCCTCACTGCCTTTTTCTTCGCCTCTCTATTAAATTACTTTACATATCCTATCATTGTCAGCACTGCTGGTCACACATTATTATCCATTATGGATTTCTCTTACACCATCGTACTATATATATATATATATATATATATATATATATATATATATATATATATATACATATATATACATATATATATATATATATATATTTAAGAGAATTATTTATCCCTTCTAATGTAATTGGATGCCATTAACTTTGGCAATAGATGGTATAGTATTATGATGCTCAATATGGGACTTCAGTTTCAGCTGGATTTCGCTCTTTGATGGGGAGGGAAAAGACTGAGTGGTCTGTTCTCCTCTACACATACCGGTATCCAAATTAAAGTATTTTATTTTCATACTGATATATGGTTGAATTTAGGCCACTCCAAAACAAGTTGACAATTTTTGTGAGGACGGTCATGAGAAACAAGTTGTTAAAACTTACAGAATAGATCGGAATTTTACCAGGACACTGTAATAAGTAAGGTGATGATAGAAATGTAGAAAGTGGAAGATCTATCTGAACTCTTATACCAGCTTTAATGGGAAGTACCCGATGCCATTGTGATCAGTATTCAAACATTTCGTTCACGGTAGGCCTAACACAATTTTTTTAATTGCCCTTTTCTGACATCATTTCATAATCTGGAACTTTAGGGAGTGGTCATTATTTATCAACAGGGGGGTGGTGGGTTTTCGCGCGGACGCGCGGAAATTTTTTACACCCCCCCTTGACAGAAGTCAAAATTTTTTGGGCCCCCCCGCGCCGGAGGCGCGGACAGTTTTTGCGCCCCTCTTTGATCTATAGTACCGTGCGGGCTTTTTTGCTAAAAAGAGGGTGAATTTTTTTAGCCCCCCCCTCAAGAGGGGTCAAAATTTTTTTAGCCCCCCTCTCGGGAGGGGTCTGAAAATTTTACGCCCCCCCTCAAACCCACCCTCCCCCCCCCCCTGTTGATAAATAATGACCACTCCCTTAGAAAGTCTCTATTCGCCCTAGCGAATACGTTTGACGTACACGAGATTCGATAGCAGATAATGATATATAGGTTACACAAACACGGAATTATGGTTACAAATATATGTCAGCCTCCCATATCAGCTATAGATATAGTTCGTGTATCCCATATCCAGATCACCACGTATGGGCCGACTGCGAATTCATTTGTATGACTGGGATAATGGCGCGTAAGGATTGCAGGATTAGTGTGCCTGTTATTGTAGTAGCTTCAGTGTCTCTAGTGAACTTTATCTTCGTCGGAATTTTGTATTGCACTGGACTCTTCTTCTATCACTTTCTGTATGCTTTCGGGGCATCTAAGTCAGAAACAGCTGTGGTGACAACTCTGACCTATGGAAGTATCTACATTGCAGGTGAGTAGAAATTATATAGTTCTATAGTCGGGGGAACGGCCAGCGTATAGTTGTTGTGTTTCTCAGATAGTCAGTCCGGGGTAACGCGCTGGTCAAGCCTCATGGGGAGGGATGTCCTAGATGTGGAAAGGTATCATAGATATTCACCGACGGATTAGATGGTGTGGCCCGAAGCCAGGCAATAAACAGTGCTACTATATATATATATATATATATATATATATATATATATATATATATATATATATATATATATATGTGTGTGTGTGTGTGTGTGTGTGTGTGACCAGGCAAGCAAAAATACCCCTCTGCAAGGAAATTCACTATCAATGTTCATCTCAAGATCTTTAAAATGAGACATCATTGGGTTAAATATTCCTAGTAGTTATGTCAGAAGCCCTCCTTGAACATGGGTTGTTATTCACATCTGAAATCGACAATTAAGCTCTAAACACATTATAAACCATGATAATGTCTAAAAACACAACAAATCAGCCTTTTTCATAAAAAAAATACTTAATAATCAAATGATTTTTATCATAGATTTTGATCTAGAAGGAATTTTCCATTTCTGTCTTCATTTTTGGGTTTTTGGTGAGTATCCCCAAAAATTGGCAAAAAAATCTGAAAATTTCGATTATTGGAATGGTTGCCATGCAACCAGGAACAGACATATAGGTTAATTTCTCATGAAAAAATGTTCATTTTACCATCCAAATATGGGCCATTTCTACCAAAAATGGTGCATTTTAAATGAAACCATTGAATTCTGCATAAAAAATTAGCTTAATGTATTTTTATAATGATATTAGAGTAATTTTACCCTCCAATGCCCCCTAGTGGCCAAATGGGGAATTAAAAATCCCTTGCGGAGGGGTGTTCTCCCTTGATGGGTCATATATATATATATATATATATATATTTATATGATATATATATTAACTAACCCCCCCCCCCCGTTATCAAAAAATGATCACTCTCTAAAAGCTATGAGACAGCATGCAAGCAACATGATAACTCCTCCTACATATCGAAGTGTCCTTCCCCTACCTGGCGATTATATATGATATATGGACACTCTGAAGAAAACCATTTCCAATTTGATGATATTTAAAGGTAAGATGATTCTGATGTAGATTAATCTATCTGCAGCTGTACTGTCAGGAACCCTTACAACAAAGTATGGTACCCGACCAACATCTATTTTAGGGTCGGTATTGTCAAGTGTTGGTTTGTTCCTCTCTGTATATGCTCCCTATCTGTGGATGGTATACATTACTTATGGAATCTTTGCAGGTAGGAATGAAATGTTTCACAGCCACATATGAATTACAAGCTGATCATAAGCTTGCCACAGCAGCACTGCATTTTAAATAGGTCATTGGTAATTTCAACTTCACGCCACAATTGTCTTGTTAATACGTAAATGTGATGGTGGGTTTCTGCACATTTCTTTAAAATCATCATTATTGTGGCGATATATAATATCATTTTCTCCTTAGACAGTAACAGAGGCTGAGATAACGGATGATATTTTACATGTTCCTTCCATGATTTCTATTCGAGGAGTTGGTATGGGGCTGTTGATGCATGCAGGAGCTGTCAGTGTTCAACAACACACTACCCAGCATCGAGCACTGGCAGCAGGCATAGCCTACCTTGGGTCAGGCTTAGGTGCTCTGGCCATTCCTCTCATATTCAGGTAAGTCATTTGTCTAAGATAACCCTCTTCTATCATATAGGTGCTTAATAATGAAATTAAACATTTTTTCATACTCTATTATAGAGGAGAGGGATGCAATCTTAGTTTGAATTAACGAGTTCAACATGTTTGAGTGATGATTGTCCACAGGGGTCTACATACCTATAGCAGAATATGTCTACTTTCATGTGCCAGGTACTTGGAATCAACTTATGCCTGGAGAGGTGCTCTCCTCATCATGGCTGGGCTACAATTAAATTGTCTACCAGCAGCCTTATTGCTCATTCCTCCAGATCCTTCTCATATTAATATGAACACATCTAAAAATGCATTGAGCCCTCCAGAACTACAAATGTTAGAAGGCAAGTCTGACGAATGTAAAATGGCAGAGGAACACAAGGTATTAAGCAGGGAATCAGTGATTCTGTTTCATGATAAAAAGCATTGCGGTCACATCATACAACGGATATGTTCAACACTCCAGTATATATGCAAGACATTGAGGGGCGGTGGTCTTGCATGTATTGCCTGTGTAATGGCTTGTATATTCAGGCTTTTTGCTGCCTCGGTTCTATATGCCTTTCTGTCTATGAAGGTGGCTTCAATTGGTTTGGAGCCCTCATCAGCAGCCTACCTTATGTCAGTTACAGGCATAGGCGATCTTGGAGGCAGAATAGCATCAACATTTACAGGTTGTCTTCACAATCGCCTTCCACTTATCTATTTTGTATTAGCAACAATAAGTGGTGGAGTCTTAGAAGCCTGTATCGGATATGCTGGAAATGCTATGCCATTGTCAGTCCTTGTTGCAGGCGTCGGCTTCACTATGGGTATGGCACAATTCACTCCACTTTATCTACAAAACTTTATCTCTGAGAGTCACTACTCCTGTACTTGATTAATGGTGCCAATTTGAGAAAACAAATCACTCTTGTATATCAGTGTTTCAAGTGAAAGAATATTATACAGTAATTCAAATATTGATGTATTCTTTATCAAAGGCGACATGAGGTAATAGGTGTGCTTTAGGCTTACTCACTCATCTACTATCTACGGTATACTCTCGGGAGATTTGAAATTGAGAAATGGCTTATCCTAGGAGGGGCATGTTCCATCCAAATCAAGCTCCAGTGTCAGCAAACACAAATTGAGTTCCATATGATAGATATATGGGCTTTGATTATGGTGATGAGAAGCCCGTATCTTTTGAGAGGCCACTTTTATCTCCATAGGATTGAAAAAGTGCAACTATTAAATCAAACATACCCTACTCATGTAGCTCTGTCCTGTCCAAATCTCTAAGCTTGAAATACACGTTTTTAGGTTCATAATGGGTATACATTATTTTTTCATTGCCAACTTATAAGAGTTTTGTCTTCATGGATAAACTATAAGATTAAATAACAGGAATTGATTTTTCACAACTTACCTAATGACAATTCCTTCAAACAGGAGTACAAATAACTGTTGCCAACACAGTTATTCGCGACATTGTTGGGATTGAAAAACTCCCTTGGGTATTGGGATTGGCCTGGGGAGCTTCTGGTATTAATAACTTTGTTTCGATCCAGCTCATGGGTGAGTTTTACTGATGTAATATTCAAGTTATGTTGATGATTGTTTTCTTATCTTCTATATGTGATCCTCATTATTCCCATTTCACAAGTTTTCATTCTTAAACACTCTGTTGCATTTATCATATTCCAGTATGTTATTCATCTCTTTGTGTTGGTATTTATCTCAACATGCCTAATGTGTTTCTAATAGAATCACAGATTCCACTGTACATCTAATATAAATCTAATATATTATTTCTGATTCTTTATTTTGTAGCCTTGCTTTGGCAAGAAACGGGTAACCTCGTTTTGATATTCGTCATTTCCGGATTTTGTATGGCCTCTTCTGGAATAGCCTTCGTTGTCTACCTTTGTATATGTAAAAGAAGCAAATCCCAAAATAGGCCATGTGTGCTTTATGAGAAATAAACAGAAGTAATGTGGAAATTAAGTATTAAATCTGTTTTTCAAACCCTTATCAGCGTTACCTTTATCAACCGATATTTACACACTTAAAACGAACCCAACCATCTGAGTCAAAAGTAAGCGGAAATGTGTAACACTGTTAGTCAAGTTGGGAGTTTTCATGTGCCACCAAAGTTTTCTTGGGTGTTTACAGCTAACTATTCTGAAAAGTTCCTTACTTGTCTGATTTTGCCTAGGTTCCATAGGGCATTTTCCGAGGCCAACTGTCATTTAAAAATCATTCCTAAACTATGGGTGTAACGTAAAGGTGGGGTGTTTACACAAAGAATAGTACTAAACCAACAATTTTTAAACCCAGGGTGTTGCTTCTGTGTAGATTTCATGGTAAATCTTTTATTTCAAAATGGTTAGTGTAAACCCCACAACAGAGCCTCACATAAATTTCATTAATAACCACTGAGCTAGGGTACCCAGCAAATTGTCGTCATCTGTCGCCATGATTGGTCATCAATGGTGACTCCTTTTTGAGTGATAACTCATTCCGTCATCTTTCGCCACTGTGTGTTAGACTCATGTGGCATAGTAATTGCTATTCCTGGTGATCTTGTGCTATAACGACGTCGTGTTCCATCTTATGACATGTGTGAGCCACTTCACACAGGTTGACGAGGACTCACGACAATTTGCTGGGTAGTTTGTGATTAACACATGCTCACAAATCCAGCAATGTGGATGAGTATATTAAATATACACAGGACTTGTGTTTCTATTCTTTCTCACTCATGTACTTTGGCAAATGTTATGTCAGGTTATGTTATTGTTGAGTTCTGAAACCGTATTACACATACACTACACTTATCATATTAATGGTCATTGAAAAGCAACATTATTTTGACCTCCATAGACTTTTCCGTGGTATACACCTACCCAGTCTCAGACCCGACTCTATCAAATAGTAGAGTCTGAGCAGAAGTCTATTTATGGTTTGTGATGACCCTGCTGCCCTCTAGTGGCATATCTTATTCACTTTGCATGGGTACATGGCAATTCTTTTTAGTTAGTGTATGTTTCCCATTTTTCTATCACATCTGTTTCAGTGGGTGCTGTGTTTCACATACATGTATATAGACACGAGTAGTGGGAATGACTTAGGGTTATCTCATGAGGTGAAGCCAAGTGAGAAAACCTCAGTCATTCCCACTCCTCATGAATCTAAGTATTTATTTCATGTTATCTGAGTCAGACATGTTGAAAATTCTTTTGAAATTACATGAAAAGATAATTATTTACATGTTTTATTACCATTTGGTGTCCTCTTACAGGCCATGAGATACGGGGGAGGGTTATCTCATGGGAGAGCCTCTATGTTAATCCTATGGGAAGTCTGTATCCCACTGTTCCAAACATGAAATAAAACCAGAGATCACATGATTCCAAGGAACAGCGGTGCTTTTTATACCCTTTAGTATAGGCACAGACCCTTGACCTTTTCAGGTGTAACTTAGTGCAGTATAATGCTCTAAAGGCTCTTTGCCTCGACTTTTAGTGTCTCATTTCAGTCATTTCCTGATGTATTTGTAATACCTTAGATAAAATCAAAACCAATCTCAGGTTAATATTCTGCTATTTTAGTCTTCTAAAGTCGGCCACTCCCAGCCCCTATTAAAGGCCCGGCCCATCCTCAATTTTGATTTCATAGCCCTCCTACCCCCGACTGCTATTCAAGGGAGGCTCCTATTCAAGTACTGCCCGTAAACAAATAAATAATGCTTTAAGACAATTGTGTACCTAGAAATTGTAACCCCTGTTTTATAATTAGGTTTTAGGCTAAATTTGGTGTCCTGAATATGACATGAAGACAAAGGCATATGGCCCCCCATTACTGTACAAACAGGTGCCTACACAACTAGTACTATCACAATGTAGAGAAACACTCTACTACATGTGGGACAAATGTATACATGTACACAGTGAGTGTGAAGGGCCTACATAGGACTTTACAATATCCTTATGAACAGAAACAGGGAAGATAGCTGCTCCACTGTTGGTAGTTAGTTACGGTAGATAGAGCAATCTGACAATTGCAATCTTTATTGAATGGTAGATATAGGACATTATCAATATAGTCAACAAACACATGTATTTCAGGTAAAGTCTTACCCACCTACCTCCCACTGTGGTAGCTGCCATGTTGATCTGGAGTCACAACTGGTAATACAGGTATTGTGCAGTGTAATAACAGAGTACTGGGACCACAGAGAAGCATTTATAAGCTCAGGGGGCCAGTGTGTTTGCACCATGATCCTGGGGATATTAGTTTCTCCTTAGACTACAGGGGGAGCCAAATGTAACCATCTGCAAATAGGTCTCACAGAAGGAATTGGTTCCGCACTATAATTTAATGTAGCGCGAAACGCGATAGCACCCATTGGAACATGTTCATTTTCTAAAAATCACCCCAGAATTAATAGATACATCTTTCCTTCATAATATAGGCTGACTTAAAATATGAATTGACCACGAAAATTTTGAGCACTGGACTATCGCGTAAAAACACCCTGATTCTGCCTAAATCTGCACTGAATAAAATGTAGATTCACTATTTCCAATCTAACCTTTGAAAAAATGGGTAAGCACTTTGAGAAATGCCCTCCTGGTATTTTATCGAAAGCAGCAAATGTTCAACAACATGTGTAGTGGTTTTATATTTATTGGCATTATTTTCAACATGGTTATTGACCATTCAGTGTGCCTGCAGTATTCACTTCTGACCAAAATCGTATATGACTTCCGGTTTTCTGCGGGATTTCCTTCACTGAGACCTACTATTAATGGGCTGTGTGCATGTCTTGTCTATAATTGAGATTTTTATAATCCAATAGATGTTTTTACACAGGCCCCTAGGTTTTATGCTCCTTGGACCACTCTATCTCATGATATAGGGTGCCTTTCAGGCCAAGTTATACCCAAAATCAGCCTGATTTCTATGTCTCTGTCCGAGGACACCGCCCTCTTCATCTTTGAGTCATTTTCATGACAAGCAGTGCCTCTAGGACCATCAAATTTGGCATGGATATTCTTTTGATCTTGCTCTATATGGTGTAAGTGTCCTTGTTGTAGTTTACTGTGGATATAATTGACAAATTATGAAAAATTGTAGAAAAATACATAAAAATCACTGCAAAAATTACACAATATTCACATGCCATGCCTGGGAAGATTTATGAGAGTACATAACATGGATACTGGGTTATACAATACTACATTTCTAGATGATTTTAAAGAAATGTCCCAAAATATTATACCCTGGATAGTTTCCTTGAAGCGGTAGATATACCATTTGCGGTGTCAGTGCCTAACTTAACTAATACAGATGATATGTCAAAGCGCAAAAATAACCCCTCTCTGTACTACCTAGACTAGCTGCAAGTGGCCAATACTACACAGATATGATATGCATACCCTGTTAAGAATAAGGTAAAAAATAATCGGGCCTATCAAAATAATCTGCACTATGCCAGTGGGCCTAGACTGAAATGAACCTGCAGCGCGGCCTGCAGACCACTCCGACAGCAATATAAACATGATTTTTCCTTGATTTTGGACACATTCTAAAGACCTATGAACATATTTTCCATAGAATTTGGCAAAACCAATCCTTCTCTAAATAATTAATATAGAAAAGAACTGATTTGAAGGGTTTTTTCCTTCTTCATGCTAATCCCCCATGTATGCTTTAGGTCTCACAGAAGGAATAGGTTCCGCACTATAATTTAATGTAGCGCGAAATGCGATAGCACCCATTGGAACATGTTCATTTTCTAAAAATCACCCCAGAATTAATAGATACATCTTTCCTTCATAATATAGGCTGACTTAAAATATGAATTGACCACGAAAATTTTGAGCACTGGACTATCGCGTAAAAACACCCTGATTCTGCCTAAATCTGCACTGAATAAAATGTAGATTCACTATTTCCAATCTAACCTTTGAAAAAAAGGGTAAGCACTTTGAGAAATGCCCTCCTGGTATTTTATCCAAAGCAGCAAATGTTCAACAACATGTGTAATGGTTTTATATTTATTGGCATTATTTTCAACATGGTTATTGACCATTCAGTGTGCCTGCAGTATTCACTTCTGACCACAATCGTATATGACTTCCGGTTTTCTGCGGGATTTCCTTCACTGAGACCAATAGACTCTTGTCCAGGCCCACATGTTCGCATAGTGGGGCTGGGCTCGAGGCTGACACCTACCAGAAACGTCTTCATGTAAACCACACTGCCACCTGGTGTGAGTAAAGCTACTCAGACACAACTACTACCCCTTAGACTAAGGCTAGGCTGAGACTTAGCCATCAGAGATACTTGGTCACTTTGTCTAAGTCGATCAAGTCAGCTTGCCTTGATCTGTTAGTCAATGTCAATAACATGTTAGTTATTATCTTAGTCATATGTTAGGTGTTTTGGCTAATTAGGTGTTTTGCCTAAGTTAAATTTGATTTACTAACTTATGATTTTTTATGGGTAGGTAAGGGTGAAATCAGACGCATGATACATACAATACTTGTGTATTCATAAGAACCAGGGGCATAGGGGGAGATTGGGAGAAAGCCTCATAGTGCGCAAATAAAAACACTGAATCAATGTTGATATCATACTGATACCTATGGTTGGAGAGGAGCTTTACTTATCACCACTGCTCTGCATCTGAACTGCTTGCCTGCGGCAATGCTACTACCTATGAGTTTAGCTGAACTGAATGATATGATAGCTACAGATATAAAATTTAATAATACTTATCATTTGGAAGAAAATCATGATGAATCATAGGATGAGACACAGAATGTTGAAAGTTGCAATTTAGCTGACCAACATCCTCATGACCGAAGCCTGACTGCAGCAAGTACTGGCGATAAACTAGATCATAAATGCACAACCTCTGATAATTACAGATATCGAGATACTAAAGAAAGAACCGAGCATAGAAATATCCAGAAAAAGCAATTGGAGAAATTTAAGAGTTGTTATATGGCAAGTGGTTAAGGATATCAAATATACTGTTCGGAGTGGTGGCATAGCGAGTCTTACCTGTACTTTTTTCGTCACACAGGATTAGCATGTCTCTACTCTTTTATTGTGATGAGGGTCGCATTATCTGGCCTGCTTCCTGATAGTGGCTCCTACATCATGTTCATTATGAGCATCGATGAGCTAATTGGCAGAATTGGGGTTTCAGTTACGATTTGGCTACACGCCCATCTGCCCTTAATCTACTACGTGACGACCACCTTAATTTGGGGCATACTGGAAAGCTCTGTAGGATATATCTATCAACATGTTTGTCACTGTCAGTCGTGACGGCAGTGATGGGCTTTGCTGTAGGTAGGTTGAACTGTTGCATTTATTCTCAACCTTAAACCCCTGAAGTTTTCTCATCTATTTACAACGACTGTTATACGGTGCAGGTTAATGTTGGTAATGATGATATACCAGGGGCGTAGGAAGCAAATTTTTATTGGGGGGGGCAGGGGTCTCGGTTGGGGGGGCTGCTATATTTTTATATAGGCTTATATAGGGAACCTCCTCATTATTCGGGGGCCCAGGCCCCCCTGGCCCCCCCTTTTCCTACGCCCCTGTATACATTTTGTATTAATCATCGCTTTGAAAACAAAAACATTAGACACTAACAGTAAGCCTACCATATTACCTCGCGTAAAGTCGGCACCCTGTGTATAAGGCGCACCCTGAATTGAAGGAAATGCTACGAGGCGCAGCTGTGACTTAATTTTTAGAATTTTAGTAATGTTCTATAGTATATCGCCCATAAGGCACGCACCTAACTTTGGCCAATCATGATATTGTATAGGGTGCGCTATAGGCGTCCAACCTCACGTATACATAGGGCTATATAAGTCGCGTCATATCCGCGAGGTGTAGCCTCTATCAAAAAGAGATACAGTGATTTAAACACATTATACACAGAATAATAACATGGACCTGCTCTATATCGCTGCGGTCTGTTGATAGAGCAGGTGACTAATTTCAGTTTAATGAATGCGGTTCTATACCTGCCACCCTTAAAAATATGTCCGTTTCCTGTCCAGAGGGTGGGATTTTCAGACCCATGAGGGAGGGAGGGAAAAGTTGTTTTTTTTTAGGAAAATATTTTTATTTGTCGTGAACATCGTAAGTGGGGATGGCATGAATTTGTTATTATGTTGAAAGGTTTGTGATTGGAAATCTACTTTCTTGTGCTGATGGACGAAAAAAAAATTCTTCAGAACTCAGGAAAAAATTTTCCCATTCTCACAAAAAAAAATCCACCAGGCCTCTGGACAGTAAACGAACATATTTTTAAGGGTGGCCTGATTGTTCATTTTTACAAAACGTGTTTCTTGGATGGATTTGTTGTGAGCAGCATTCTGCTTTGGCAAAACGTTTTATTCTCTGTGTATGTGTTTATTTCTTTTTTTAGCCTGGATATGGCAAGAGACAGGTCACATCTCCATCTTGTTCGTCCTGGCTGGTATATGTATGATATGCAGTGGGTCATGCTACATCATTTACCTTTGCTGCCGCAGGAGGTCAACGAGAATATGACATGTTTGAACTCTATGGAGCTAACACCTAGTTTCCAGATTGCATGGTGATTAAGTCATCTAATGCTGGTCTCAATGACGAACCTGACCTGTGCCTTTGCATTCGATTTTATACGAAATTAATCTCACTTCTGCTTAACCTTATTGTGAGTAGTGTACTTTTATTCGCCTTAATAGATACCCGTCTTAGGTAGCCTATGGCATTGACAAGTTGCAACTATATATATATGAATTTTTGATTTTTTTGGTAATATTTACATACTCTGGGTGCACCTTATACGCGGGCTGCGCCTTATACGCGGGCTGCGCCTTATACGCGGGAGATTACGGTAGTAAGTTTGAACTGAGATGGGAATCTTCTCTCCATCAACATATTAAAATGATATAGGATTATGAACTAGCTTTTAAACACATTATACACAGAATAATAACATGGACCTGCTCTATATCGCTGCGGTCTGTCGATAGAGCAAGTGACTAATTTCAGTTTAATGAATGCGGTTCTATACCTGCCACCCTTAAAAATATGTCCGTTTCCTGTCCAGAGGGTGGGATTTTCAGACCCATGAGGGAGGGAGGGAAAAGTTGTTTTTTTTTTTAGGAAAATATTTTTATTTGTCGTGAACATCGTAAGTGGGGATGGCATGAATTTGTTATTATGTTGAAAGGTTTGTGATTGGAAATCTACTTTCTTGTGCTGATGGACGAAAAAAAAAATTCTTCAGAACTCAGGAAAAAATTTCCCATTCTCACAAAAAAAAAATCCACCAGGCCTCTGGACAGGAAACGAACATATTTTTAAGGGTGGCCTGATTGTTCATTTTTACAAAACGTGTTTCTTGGATGGATTTGTTGTGAGCAGCATTCTGCTTTGGCAAAACGTTTTATTCTCTGTGTATGTGTTTATTTCTTTTTTTAGCCTGGATATGGCAAGAGACAGGTCACATCTCCATCTTGTTCGTCCTGGCTGGTATATGTATGATATGCAGTGGGTCATGCTACATCATTTACCTTTGCTGCCGCAGGAGGTCAACGAGAATATGACATGTTTGAACTCTATGGAGCTAATACCTAGTTTCCAGATTGCATGGTGATTAAGTCATCTAATGCTGGTCTCAATGACGAACCTGACCTGTGCCTTTGCATTCGATTTTATATGAAATTAATCTCACTTCTGCTTAACGTTATTGTGAGTAGTGTACTTTATTTGCCTTAATAGATACCCGTCTTAGGTAGCCTATGGCATTGACAAGTTGCAACTATATATATATGCCAAACCGGACTGGGCACTTCGTAGTTTTCATGAGATCCACCAGATGGCAGATCTGAATAAATATTACTGAAATGAGTGACAGGTATTTCTAGGAGTGCTAAATACCTAATTTGTCATCTATAGACGTACAGAAATGAACGTCTCCAGAAATGATAAGTAAAACATGAGAAAAATGAAATGACTGCGACCCCAGGAGGCCAGACACATCACAGAGACATGAAACGGGTAGACATGTTAGGGCTGATCCATAAGGCATGTCACACTTTTTAGGCATTTCTGGACACCCATCCCCCTTTGTCACACTTTTACACTGTAAAAAATGTGTTTAGCTCTGAAACACTTTTCTGCTAAACACCTGTTTTTGCTAAACACATTCATTAGAATAAACACTTATCAGCATTTACACACTGTTTCTAAACACTTAAACACATTTCAAGAAAAAGTGTTGAACTATCCATGATGTGTTTAGAATTAAAACACATTGACATCAAGGGTTTAGACATTAAACACAAGTGTTTGAATATTTGGTTCCAATCCAACCCACCAGGTGGCAGGGGATACTCATAATGGTACAACCATAATATTCTAATAGACACAAATGTTTGAATTGAGTATAGTAATGATAATACACAACAACTTGATAGGACCTAGCATTGGCACTTCATCTTAGAACGAATTTGTAAAAGAAATATTTACAAATTTACCCTCCCATTACAGAGATTTCAATGTGATACATGGTAAACACCCATTTTGTGGTGGTAGGGATTAATACATACAGCCTGGTCCATATAACTCTGTCCGACCGGGAGGCGTGGCGCAGTCGGTAGCGTGTCCGCTCACAGGCCGTAAGGTTGTGGGTTCGGTTCCCGGCCCGGCCGGAGCACAGTGGTGGTTCCAAATGTCGCCGTAAGGTGTCGGTTGAGTTCCTCCCTGCTCTGGCCAGGCTGTGCTGGAAAGTCTCTCGGCGGTCATGGCAGACAAATGACTTAAAACAGGCCTGTCCATCTCTCACTATGCCTATGTAGTGACGGATGTTAAAGAACCATTGCCTCGGTAAAAGTGTAGGGGCATGCTTTCTATCTTCCCATAGATGCGGTCACCATCATCCCTCCTCCCCATTAGACTAGGGTCCGGGCACAACGCCACAAGGGTAATCCCACTTCGGTGTGGATACAACCCGCGGGACCTCTCACCCTTGAGTGTCGGCCGTAAGGAAGGCACGAGGTGAGATAAAATTCAAGCAGCAGTAACTCTGTCCATCAAAGTGCTTGGGATCATTTTGACTTAATATCAAGACTTGTGGGCAGATCAACATCAATAAACCAGCCTTCAACATTGATCCAAAATTCTGAACCTGCTGAGAGACATCCTTTAGTCCTAAACACATTAAGTGTTTAGGATAAAGTGTTTAAAAAGTTTAGAAATGTGTTCAGGAATGTGTTTAGAAATGTGTTTAGGATCTAAACACATTTTTACAGTGTACTATAGAAATGTATAGGAGTCATGGTGTGACAAAGTTTATGGATCAGCCCTTACAAGAATAAAAGAAGGATCTACCAATTGATGCAAACCTGGCGCTCTCAACTCTAAAATCTTGACACGTTTTGAAAGGTCCTAAATACCTTCACGTGTGCAGCTGTCGCATGAACAAGCCACGGGGAAAACTCAAATGTAAATACACACGCCCACCCCATGGGACAGTGCACTTGGAGAAAGTGCTCTTTTATTTCTTTTCCCATCTTCTCATCTTGGCTCCCCTTGGATTTACCCTGCTTGACCCAGAAAAATGTCCTCATTCTCCATGCATTACTATAAGTTCCTGATGTTTTCCCCATGTGAGATGAACTCTGGTACCAGCACACACACAGTGGCACCTATCTGCCAGAGGAATTTTGCTTGAAGAGGGCTTCTTTCCCAGATGACATTCTATGCCAATAACCGTGTTAGCATAACTGGTAATAGGACATTGTGGTAAAAAGGTGACTGTTTGGTATTGTAATGGTTCGGTCTAAGATTGGCTGCGGGTCGGCCAACCGGGCACGGGGACTCACATAGTCACATTCCCCTACAGTATGATAAACATGTTAGGCCATTAATTGATCTTGGGATCCTCCCTGCCAGAAGAGACAATATATCATGAATTGTGGTTATACGGATTCTGAAACAGGAAAAGAAAACCTAGAGAAAGGGTGTTTTTTTCTGTTGATATCTATCAGGAATTCTGGCACTCAAAATGATCCAGCAGAAACTGATAGTCAAAGTTCTATTTCTTTTGTCGCATGTATGTATTCAATCCCACCCACCCCCGATCCATGGGGATGCATGGGCCTACCATAATATGAGCATATTATAGGAGCATATTATGTAATTCAAAAGGAATTGAATAAATGATGGGAGTACATGTGCAGCTGTGGACGCAGAGTCATGGAATACTCGCAATAATAACTGCTATTAACGATCATCTTATCGTGGCCTCAGTGCTAGAAGGTTGTAACCGAAGTTTTGCAAGAGAGGCAAAAGAAGTGTTTCACTCTCTATAGCACAAAGTGGAAAAAAGCAACTTTGCAAAGGGGGATGTAGGCACACATATCATAAACAGAGATTCAGTACTTCCATAGTACGTAGCTAGGGGGGTGTGATACGGAGGTTCTTGGTTAAACCTACACTGCAAAAAAGGAAAGGGTTTCTCGTATTCAACTTGAGATAAATATTATGCCTGAAGAAAACTCGCTTTTGCCAAAATGTCAGTTACAACCTTCTTGCACGCCTTTTGGTGCCCAGAATTATTTGAAGATTTTATATTATTTCATAATTATATTACTTAGTTGATAACCCCATGTGTTATTTTGATCTTATCTTTTCATATTGGCTCTGTATTGCATTTCCTGAATACTCATAACTCAGTGAAGACTTTCAGTTAAGGACATGAAATTTATTGGTCAGGTTTGGTAACCATAGTTACCAAAACATTCCATTTGTTGTCATCAGTAGCATTTGGTCTCTCTTGTGTACTCTATAGACCCCCCCCCCCCCCCCATCCATAATACCTGTAATTCTGAGGCCTCATTCAATTCTGCATATATATATATATATATGTGTACTACCACTCAGGAGACATAATGTGCTAGTAACAATGCATGGATTATCTCTATGGATATGAACATTTCTTTTAGAATCTAATGGGAGTATGGGACATTGGATGTACATGTATATGATCTAGCGTAATAATTGTGTCATGTCTGGTCTTAGCCCCCTGGAGGGGGGCCCTCTAATGAATCATTTTCAAATTTTGACTCCCTGTGTTAGGTATAATGGTGATAGAGAAAAATGGATGGTTGTATTGTGATGGGGAGGTCATGGCCGTTCTATAGAGGGTCTAACTTTGCAGATTGGAGCAGTAGAAGTACCTGGATGATAGTTCTCTTCAATATACATTTATCTAAGCCTAAAACCGCGCTTTAAAGCATGCTTGGGCACCTAGGGGATAAGGCGAGGTGTATAGAACTTTATATATTGCGGCATGCACCTTGTCTACCCAACGGACATGAGCAGGTTGGGGACGGGAATATCTTGTTGGGACACACCAGGATCATAGTACAACAGTCTGATTTTAGTCTGTACTAAGATTCTGATACCATGCACAGTCTAAGGATGTACTTGGATCTTAGTACCCTTGTGCAGTGGACCATGACACTCACCTCTACAGGTGTGTGGGCCAATCACAGCCCTGGTCACTGGACCATGACACCCACCTGTGCATGCATTATTGGGGTCAAAGGTGGGATGGTAAAACCACTCCACCATTTGGTACTTATATTTACATTAAATGATACATTTACTCCCTTATCAAACAGCACTTAGCTAAAATGGAAACGACAGTTTGTAGGCATTTATCTATTCCTTAATCTTGTGGGTTCATATTTATTTTATTAGTAAATTAGACAAAAAAGTTATCCTGTTCAAATAACATCTGACTAAGATAGATAGATCCTTTTTTTCTGTGTATAGGATGTAGGACTCTAAAATAGGCCTACAGTTGCCTATCTTGCAAACATTATGTAAAATTGCTCCTGTGAGCCCAAACATCCGAACGTTTCTTGGGATTTTACGAATAAGCATTAGGACAATGTCCCAACTTGCCTGAATTTTGACTAATTCCTTGGACAATTAGGAGACCTTCTAACTGCCATTCATGAATTATTTATAAATTCTGGTGCAAGATTAAGATGGGGGTTAAACCTAAATGACTACTAAACTAGTAGTTTTTAAGCCAAAGGGGCGTCTTCTAGCTCAGCATTTGGCTCATAAGTAAGGTTTCAGGGTAAGTCCTTTGATTTGATTCAAATGGCTAGTTTAACCTCTAAAGCAGGTTTCAGGACCCACAATAGAGCCCTGCCATTTAAGAAGCAAGTTCAATGCCTCATATTAAAACCATTTAAAACCCCTGAGCTAGGTTGCTCTGGGTTTATTACAATGTCACAGGTTCAACAATGTGGATATATGAGTATATTGAATATCCACAGAAATGGTGTTTGTGTGTTTCTTGTTTGTTCCTTCAATACCTTAATGCTCTACTAGGTGTATTTTGTTAAATGTTATATCAGGTTGGACTGTAAAAAGTCTTATTGTGTCAATTGTCATTGAAAAGTCCTAATACAAAACATACTGCCACCTAGTGTGAAGAAGATCATTATCTCTACCCCTTAGACAAGGTGACTAAATTTTCTCCTTTGGATTAGCCAAAGTTAGCCTGCCTGAATAGGTTAGTCAATGTTATTAACATTGCAGAGGCGTAGGAAGCAAATCTTCATTGGGGGGGGGGCCAGCGAGGGCACCATCGCGACCACCTTGAATTGTCGGCTGATGCGTGATGGCATCTATATATGCGTATTTAGAATTCATGTAGAAAAGTGATTTTTGGTAAATTTTGGATCTGACTTTAGGCTCAGACCCATTCTCCCTATGACATCACCATAATAATCTAAATTGAGATGTAAAGTTTTAGCTTCTTTTCCATTGTGTTAATGAGTTCTTGAAAAATATTGGGGGGGCCCAGACATACTCAGGCCCCACCTCCTTCATGATTGGGGGGGCCCAGGACCCCCTGCCCCCCCCTTTTCCTACGCCCCTGCATTGTTAGACATTCTTGGTCATATGTTAGTCAATTTGCCCAATTAGGCATTTTGCCTAACTTACCTTAGACTTGACTAACTCAGATATTTTTTCTCTGTATCCACTGAGCTAACAAAGAAAGTGTCTAGGAGGTCAACTATATAAATGCTACATTTGTATAACAGCATGTTATGTATAATTATAATGCTATTCCTTAGGCTCCATGTCCCCAAGACCACCGGCTCTCTTTAGCCTATATCCCAATACCATAATTTTTTTATAGGCCTACAGTAAGAAATTCCAGTAAGCCCATTAAACCTCAATTAAATCTCAATTGCACGCGGTGTTACAATGATGTCACAGCTGTCACATTGAATGTGTATACGAGAATAGCCCCCGCAACCTTAAACTTATGATTACGTGTCCTTCTCATACTAATTAATTTGTCTTCGGTCTATAACATTAACAATTCATGAAATTAAAATATAATTACTATCATTACCCTTCCATGCACACATCTCCGATATCATTGAACCATCTCTGAGGGAAAATGTGTCAATATTGCCGTTCGTTTTAGGAGCTCATTCATGGAGGAAGCAAACAGGACCTGGAGGTTAATTCAAAACACTTAACTCATTTACCACTGTTTGGAATTAACCTCCTGGTTTATTGGAATGCCAGGTATATTCTGAGTGTATTGTGCGAGAAAATGGTAATTTCTCTCCAGGAGTTTCATGCTTACTTACCGTAGTTCTCATTGAGCTATCACTATTCAGCCTAAGGGGACTTTTTAAAAAAAAAATAAAATCATACAGAAGAATGTTTAACACAAAATGATCCCTTTGTTGAGGACATCCTGAAGGGCTCTGTCGACACAATATATTACCTGTTTCACAGACAACAAACCGGTTGTATCGGGAGGTCTAACAAATATACATACCGTATACCCTGTGTATACGTGGGGATTTAATTCTCTCTTGAACCACAAGGGAAAATGTATAGCTAGGAACAGGAGAGGAATTTTAGAATCCATCTAATAATTCTGATGTCAGAATATCTGTTTATCCATGCAAGCCATGGTCCAAATCAGTTTATCTTTTGGTCTCAAGTTACCTAGAAGCTGAGAAAATCAAATTGGAAATAAAAGATATGGGTGTTTTGGGAACACTAGTTTGTAGTGTGAATGGTGTCTGAAACTCTGATCTGGGAGTTGATGTCTGCAGGCAGTCTGACAAGGCCAGTTCAGGCTGAGTAACAACTGGGCCTGCACACTCCAGCTAAGAGTAGGCAGGGTTGTTAGCACACTAGGGTCTGTAAATAGATCATGTCCTGAAAGAGCAGTCCGTACAGGTGCAGAGGGTTGTCTGGTCACACTGTAAATAGCACCAATTAAGACACATGTTTGAGTTTGCCTGTACCAAAATATACCATAGAAGAGGACCCCCGGGAGGCCCCTCACAGAGGTCCCTTTTCCTGTGTTGATCCACATATGCATATGTAAATCCTCATGAGCTTGTAGGGGCTTGCATCAAATGACTTCTCCATAGGATATGTGTTGTAGGTCATACTTAGGTACACCCCTGTTATGCGAATAATATTGGATGGTGAATATTGGGTTCAGTATGCACCATGAGAGGTATACCAATGATAAATCTCATTCAATAGACTAGATAGGTCAGCTTGATCTTTTTAACATAACACTCTGTAATCTAGTAAGTTAAGGTCACTGTTAGACCAAAATTAGGGGGTGTGTGGGAACTCCTCTCTGCACAAAATATAGAGGTCTTACCTGATAGCCTGCCACCTAGTGCCCTCTCCTGTACTAACTATACTATAGTATAGCATTCCATATAGTAGATTCAAGGTGGTCTGCGATGGCCCTAGCTACACATGATCTTAAAGTTTTAAGACTCATTGAGTGGAACAGAAGTTCTGAAATTTTAAAACTCTAGGTGCCTCTTATATGCGGGTGCCTCCTATGCAGGGTACTACGGTATTATACTATACCAGAGCTATATCTGGGCATATGTGCATTGTAATCTCGCTTATCTGGTAAAAGACTCTACATTGTATTTGAATTTAGTAATGTATTATTGTAGTAGAGGTGAATAAATAATAAGATCAGCAGGGTATACTATAATTATTAACTATTATTCTAACAGGTTGCCTCTGACCAATTGGCCAGTGAAGAATGGGGTACATGGTTTTTTTATCCTCTTTCACATAATCCCAAATTAGTCTCATTACATTGAGGCAGTCTGCCACAATGGGTGGCTCAACTAACAAATGTAAATACCTACAACAATGATATACTTGCTACACTTTCATGCATGGAGTATGAAATCCCTTTATAATACACATGTTATGAAACCACATGTGTAATTACATTTGTATATTACTTCCACCTTAGACGTCACTACTGAGAGAGGTGAACTACACAAATGATTTAGCCTTGGTGTCCAAGGAGAGTTTTTTTTCTATTTTCTCCCGACATACAACACATGGAAAGTCTACCACCTGTTGATAAAACACGCTATGTAATAGATATTATAATGAATTAATCACCACAAATGGTGTTATCAGGTTACAAGTACTATCGATACATATGATACTGACAGGTTTATGTAATTCTAAAGGTATCTATAATCCCCTCTTCATATTGAAGATCATGTCACTGTATGGGGAAAATGGAGGGCGGGTGTAAGCTGCATGGTAGAAGGAAGGCTTCGTTATTTTGGCGACAATATATAACGCAGCCACACTGCCTGTGGTTCTATAAAAATGTGTGTAAACTTGGCACACAACATATCCTCTGTCATTCTTGGTCACAGTGAACCACATTAGTTGGGGGCTATGTTTTATTTGGTGGTATGCCGAACTGAAACCTGTAAGTGATTCAACATTGGATTCTAGACATGGAAAAAAATATACAATGAGCCTTTGTTCTGGGTGCTATATACTGGAATCTTTTTTTGTAACCACCTGTCTTGGCTCACCTAGCTATTCAAAATGACCTAAATGTTTCTCTCTTCTTCTCTATCCCTCCACCCCTCCTCCCGTCCATCCCGCCTCTATATCCGTGCATCTACATATGCATCTGTATATATCCATCCATCTATATAATCCATCGATTCATCTACATATCCATCCATCCATCCATCTATATATATTCATATATCCACCTATATTCATATATAGCCATCCATCCATCCACCCATCCACATATCCATCCATCCGTCCCTGAATAAACTTATACAAAAATGGGACCATCACAGTCTTAACCCTGTGACCTCGGATTGGTACAATGGGCATTGATTTACTCTGATAAAAACGGTAATCACTGCATGCTGTTCAGCTTATTCATTACAGCGATATCATGCAGTTAGTGTACCGAGCAGTGTCTGGTTATTGAGGACTGCTAGATGAGTTGGGAGGCGGGGGGTCACAGTATACGGGCAGGGCAGGGAGCCAGCTGGCACCGTGTACTCCTCGTGTTTTCTCTTAAAATAATACTACACCTATACTATACACACATTGTGCACAGATTGAGGCTATGCTATATCCACAATTATAGGACAATTGTTGCATAAAGCCAGCAGTTTTATTGAACACCCCGCAGAAAACTTGGACAGAGGCTATAGATCCCGTGGAATCGTTATTTCTCCGATTGAAAGAATGGCGATTTCATCTTACAGGTGGTGCACCATTTTGTACAATGAGTGTCAGTATTCATATTGATGTCTAGAAATGCTGAACTGGATTGATGCAGCAGTCAAAAAGTGAAACAAAAGAGGATAGGCAGCAATAAAGGTCAACTTAATTGGTAGAGATACATGTGTCTCTAGAAAGTCTAGCTGAATCAGGAATGAACTTGGCTTGGCAAAATGGCGGAGGGGGAGGGGGCTACTCACTAGGAACTGTTTGGACTGTAATCTCTGAGATTACTCAGAACAATCAGATATAACATGATAACTTGTTTGGGCTATTTTGAAGCTTTGTAATAAGCTTTAGACCTATGGTGAAAGTTCATTAATACTTCGTAAAGAATATGTAAGAAAGAACATAATCTCATCGTTCATCCTCTAATGTACTCTAATCCTTAACCCGAAATATGTTTATCAGCCGACACATATGTAAGTGTAAATTAACAGGTAAAATGGGGCATTTCAGTCCATTCTGGTGGGTGGGGAACATTATGACGACGGAATCTTGTCTATTGCAACGGGATTCCAGGAAAGCAGCATGTGGGGTGGGGTGGGGGATGGAAGATGGGTTCTGGGTGGACGGGCAGGAAATCTGGGGGGTTGGGCGGGGGGGGGGGGTTGAGGAGGAAGAGTGATACCAATATTTACATGCAAAGTAAGAGCATGAGTGGGCATATAGAGTATATGGAGTGGGAGGGTTGGCATTATGTATAACAACATCGTCTATATTTGCGAAGCTTGTTTGTTTGGGTGACTGGGTCGGGGGTTGACTGTAAAGTTGCCAATGTTGCCTTGGGGTCTGGAGGTCTGATCCCCCGCCCCCCTCATCTACACACAAACACACACTCACACACACACACACACACACACACACATATATATATATATATATATATATATATATATATATATATATATATATATAATATATATATATGCCTATTAACTTCAAGTCATGACGCATGTACAAAAAATACCGGTAGACTTATCTTTTGCACTTTTCTTGAAATGTGACATTTAGGTAGTGGTCATTATTTATCAACGGGGGGGGGGGGGGTGGTGGGTTTTCGCGCGGACACAAGAAATTTTTTACGCCCCCCCCCCTCAACAGCAGTCAAAATTGATAAATAATGACCACTCCCTTAGGGGGATGGAATCTTTGTATTCAGCATAATCATAAGGATGGTAGGGCAATGCAAAAAGTAACTTGTTTCTCATCACCAAGTCATGAAAAAGGTGACGAGAGGGAATATGGTATTTTTTGTGTTTTTTCTTTTGCCTGAACTGTTCATTACAGCCTGATATCTATGCATTTCGGGCCCGTTGTGGATGGCCGTGTGTAAGAGAAAATACATTTTAATACAAAATGTAGTCAAGTTATCAATGACATTACAAAATTGTCGGAATGCCCATTATTGTTAGCCAGCTACATTCTCTGGACCATAAGCTTTCATTTGGTAGCAAACTTGACTACTTTGTTCAAATTTATTTCTGTCAGGTATTAAAATTCTCTAAAAATAAGAAATCTCGAGGTGATGAGAACAAGATTTTTTTTTTGACTGGCCTAGGTTGACTGAGGGAAGGGAGCAGAGAAGCAAAAAGGGCCGAGAAAGGGCAGTGATGAAGAAACTTGGGAAAATGAGGAAACAATGGAAAGGAAAGGCAGAGAATTACTGCCCCCGGGTTACTGCCACTCGCCCTCGGCTGTGTCCCTAAATGCCTCCTGGAGCTCCTGCCCCCCACAACACACCCTCCCTCCCCCATCACAGGCCTACACCCTCCTCCGCTCCTCACCCAGACAGCACGGTTTGAGCATGGTCGAGGCTGCAGTATGGAAGGCCGGTGCGCCATTCTCATGCCAATTGCCATTTGCCAATTGCTATTTGCCAATTGCCATTTGCCAATTGGCTCAACCAATGAGAGGACTGCATCTACAGGTCAGCCATGTTGTTCTACTGCAAATGGGCGGGGAATGGGCATAACCTGCTTGGACACTCTGAACTTTTTTTTTTTTTTGGAGGGGGGGGGGTGCTCGGACAGATGCTTGGACATTCAACTCTTTCTACGTCTCTATTAAAAAAAAATTATTAACAGAAAAGGCAAGCTTGGACAATGGGTGGTCGGACATTGTCATTGGCTGGTCAAACATAGGCTGCTCGGACATTGGGTGCTTGAAATGAATTACTATGCAGTCTTTGCATGACATTGTCTGAGCACATTGTATGTCCAAGCACAATGTCCGAGCATTATGTCTGAGCATATTGTGTGAACATTGTGTCTGATCACACTATATTTTGCTTTTTCATTCATTACAAACTTGGACATTAGGTGCTTGGAGAAATTCTGCTCAGACAATTGGCTTTATAAGATCTGTCCAAGCACAGTGTCTGAGCACAGTGTCCCAACACAGTGTCTGAGCACAATGTCCGAGCACAGTGTCTGAGCACAATGTCCAAGCAGATTAAGACAATTCCCGCCCAATTTACAGCTTACATCATGGCCGCACTGCCCTTTGATTGGATGATACTATTAGCAATTGGCAAATGGCAATTGGCAAATGGCAATTGGCAAATGGAAAGAGAATGGCGCACTGGCCTTCCATAGTATGGTGACAGCAGAGCCGGTCTATCGTCAGCATGTATACACCGGGGGCTCAGGATTAACACGAACAGGGCTTGGAGAGACACTGGAGGAAAAGACACAGAGCCCGCAGAAGGGGAGGAGGTGCAGAGGCGACCGTGCAGAGGTGGTGGTACTCAACGAGGCTGCATTGATATAAGAGGATCCGACCCGAAGGTGTAATACATGGGTCACACAGGAGGAGGGTGACATCATGGTTGGCGGGCCGACAGCCCTCCTGCACCGGCCCCGACAACAGTAAGTAAGCTGTAGTGGCAGTGCATGGCTGTGGAGGTCTATCATATTCATAGGAGGGCCTCAGTACTGCTGCACCATAGCTTAGGCCACAGTTACACACCACAGGAGGAGGTGGGAGGTGTGGGTCTGTAGGAGAGAGCTCCAGGCTCTATGCCTGTTACAGCCACAGGAGGAAGGTAGTTGATACCTACCCTCTCCACCTTAAGAACTGAACCACTACACCCTCAACACTACTACTCTCACTACTACCTGAATAGAGGTAAAAGGTGTAGGCTCTGGAGTACTGACCAAGGCTGGGAGGGAGGCGTTAATAATACTACAAGTGCAAGGAGACAACAGTCAACATGGGAGCCGGGCTATGTAGCTGTCACCGTGCCCCTCCGTCCAGGTACAGGAGAGGTAAGCTCATCATAATTATCACTATATTATACAACCATGATATACGTATCACCATCATGGCCATGTGCCATATTAATCAATTTGTGTTATCATATATACCTGTTGATACCCATCCTATCCCGTCCCCTAGAGTGTTACTGTTATCCATGTATGCCTCTCTAACTCTATCGCATAGCACAGTGTAATGATTATTACCTGACATTCAGACAGTGCCATATATCACACAGCGTCCAGCAGAGATGACATGTCATAGACAGAGAGTGTTACAGTCCATCTCTCTAGACTGGCAACAGTCTCTGATTATGTGATAATGATAAATTGATTATCATATATTCGTCAGAAAATAGTATTCATGAAGATGTAATGAGGAGTGTACTATACCACCACCCCCCTCCATCCTCCCTACACTGCCTGTTGTCGTGAAGTATGAAGAGTTCCATCAGTTGTGCAGTCAGTCTCAGTCTGTTGGTAAAGTGCAAGGGACTGCAGACCGTCTATCCATCTCACGTGTGATACAACAATGTACAGCAAAACCATGTTTGGGCATTGGAATTGGAGTATAGCATTCCCCACCTCCACATCATGTATCCACATGTACACATGCAAACCCAGTCCATAACTTATATCAACAGAGAAGCAAAGTTGGAATCCCAATATTACTCTTACATATAGGGCCCCAGATGGTTAAAATCGACAAGGGGACAAAGCCATTTCTTAAAATCGACAAGGGACATGTGCTTGAGGGACAAGTGACAAGGCCACTTCTTAAAATCGACAAGGGACATGGGCTTAGAGACAAGGGACAAAGCCACTTCTTAAAATCGACAAAGGACATGGGTTTGAGAGACAAAGGACAACAACCACTTCTTAGAATCGACAATGGACATGGGACCCCCCTGCCTAGGGCCCTACATCAGATTCGTGATATGGTCCACACAAGACACACGCATCTGAAATCTCGGCCTTCCAAGACATTTAACTCATATACCACATACAGGTAAAGTACTAGACCAGAAATAAAACATTACACCAATTATGATCTGTCAATTCATAGAAAAAGGGGAAAGAAAAACAGGAAGGAGGAGAGGAAGGAGGAGGTGTGACACATTGACGCTTACCATATGCTTGCTGTACAACGGTATTACGAGGAGTGTTATACAGCTGTTCTTTTGCCAGCATCCCCCAGCATCCCTAATCACTAATAGGGTCATTAATATCCCTCATTATCACAGAAGGCCAAATACAGGTTCTCTTAGGCCATGGTAACTCAGGTTACTGTTTACCGTCCGAGCCATTTTGAAAATTGATGAGGCATTTTATCATTATTTATTATTCATTATATAGGTACCACTGCTTGGAAATCTCCAGGTTGTATATGCCACATTGTTATTACCGTTTCTTGCACTGTAAGCTTTAATTTGATACCAAATATGGCCCTCTTTGCGCATTCCTACCATGTTCAAATACATTTTTGAGAAATTCTACAACTTCTTTTAGATAATGAATAATGAAATTGGCCTTATCAGGAGGATCCATAAACTACACATAAAACATGCCGCCGCCTAAAACTCGTCAATACAGACGAGTTTAGGGTAGTCAAGGTCAAATGACCATCTAAACTCGTCAAACTGACAATAGAAAGTCGTCATACTGACGACTAAGGTGGTCAGGATGACGACCTAAAGTTATCCACTATAACATACTACATGTACTTACATGTACAAGATCACTAAAAAAGAAAGGTCACATTGGACGTTGCTTTGGACTTTATATCAGTGAAGATAAAGACTCGTAGTATCAGTAACCCTTGGCTAATGCAGCAGGCTTTAGTATAAATATGAACAACAAACATGTGCAAAATGTAAATTTCACTAATCTTGACTATTAAACATATTTTTCTGAAGTCGCGCACATGCTCAGTCATTTGGACCCCAAATGCCTGGTATATGAATATACCAACTGCTTATTTAAAGGGGGACCTTTCTTAAACATATTTTATGCCTTGACGATAAGAAAGAATACATTTCTACGCCTTGGCGACGAGAAAGAATACATTTCTACGCCTTGGCGATGAGAAAGACTGTCTTTTTCGAGTGACCTGAATTTTGGATCCACCGCCCATAGATGCCTGGTGTAATACGCACCACTGGGTCACACCCAAGCCCCAATCCTTCTCGCTGGCACCCAATTTGCAGCACCATATTGCTCGTATATCTATCCTAAATATTGACTCATTTTGTATTTCCTTTTTCTCACTACTGACCAGGCACCAGGTCGAGTACGTGTAGATCCCGTTATTGATCCACTAGGGACTGAGAGTGCCTAGTGTGGTACTGATGATAGATAGATCTAGGTGCCAAGACACTACGGCTCTAATACGGGCTCATCCTGCAAGATAGAACGATACGGGATCAAGATCCAAACTGACAAGTGGCTAATGCGTAGGGCGTTAGTGTTGCTGCTGCTGTTGCTGCCAGTTATTACAATATTTCCCATGCACATTTTTTTTCTGTTTGTCTATAGGCCTATCTAGTAGTCTGTCCGTCTAACTCATGCAATTTGAGGCCAAGTTTGATGTATACCTAGGTGAATATATCCTTTCTTTCTCTTAATCCTTCCCCATGTCTCTATATGACTTCGATCCAGATTGAATCCACTTTCATTATTGTCAAATCTGATACCATAGTAATCACTGTAAACCTAGATAGATCTGCAGCGATGCTATTATCAAGGTACTTTCTTGATGGCCAGGGACTGTGGCAAGTCTACTAAGCCGTCTGCCTTTAGTAGTTTATAGTTCAGGTGGTAATCAGGTGGTGAGAGGATTGCCGCAACCCAACACATGCACACTGCTCCAAGAAACCTGCAGGAGGCAGCCTAAAGCTGTGTATAGGTATAGATTCGATCTCTTGGCTGAGACACATGGCATTAAATGCTCTATCTAAGCCAGAACCTGCATTCCTTGCATATGTCTGCATATTATATAGCAATTGTACATGTATATAAAAGGGGAAAGGTGTCTTAAACTCCGGGACAAGATAGGCATAGTGTTTAGAAAAGTGTATGGCTAGCACACATGAACATTTACAGTTTGAACACTTCATTTACAGATGCAGATGTACACGGCATTAGTTTATTTCCTAAATCAGGGTGTGCCTTACATACGGGTAAGGCTTATATTCATGGGTTTTCAGTAGACAAATAAAGGTCTGTGTGAAGATTGCCTGCTAGAAACATAACATCCATCTGTCTACTTCATATCCAGACACACATCTTCAATGGCCCAATTAGATCTGGGTCTGACCAATGGGTATTGCACCTTCACTTGTGTTGCCAATATCATCAGCAGCAGCAGTCAGCCAGCAGCAGCAGTCGCAGGAGACGCAGTAGACTGGCTAGCACCCTAATTCTAAATCCTTTATTTGCATGATTATATTATCACAGGGAATACCAAAAATAAAATAGGAATACAGTCTTAATCCCCCTGGCTATGCACCCCATCTATCCTCCTCGGCCTTGCCAATAACATTCATAGGACCCAGCTTCATGTTCATCTCTTCAATTTTGATTAAATACTAATCAGACCTTATCAAGACTATCATCAAACAGCAGCAGCAGTATTGGCCAAGTATCGACGGTGCTGAGAGGTCTGAGGAGGCTGCTCCTAGTCTCTGTGAAGGCTATAGGAGGCAGACTGAAAACACTGGAGGTGTCTATTGTTGCTGACACACTTCATACCTGTCAG
Organism: Acholoe squamosa; assembly: GCA_949317995.1. Lineage (NCBI taxonomy): Eukaryota > Metazoa > Annelida > Polychaeta > Phyllodocida > Polynoidae > Acholoe > Acholoe squamosa. The sequence continues at coordinate 70,390,757 of OX439035.1, read as the reverse complement.
AGGCATAGCAGAAGGGTACAGGAGACTCCCGACTTCTGTCTCCAGATCTTCTTATAAGGTATTCCATTACTATGTTTATTTGACGGGTTGTGTTCTCGCCTGGGCGCATCGAAAATCTTCCTAAATTGATCAAGTATGACAACGTGATAATTGGGCTTAGCCTGAAAATAGGGACATTCCAGGGTACTAGTGCATTGATGACAGTGTCAGAGACCGAATATTTCAGTGATTGCTCATTAATTAGGCAAACCTTTCAATTACACATGTATTAATTAGTCTTTACACATAAGGGCCATTTGTATAAATGCTGTAGGCCTTCTCCAAATTAATATCCATTGATAATAGCAATATTGACCTCAGAATGAAACGTATTAAACGTGTAATGGGCAATATTAGATTCTCAGGTATAAAAAGGGGCAAAGAGCGTTGATGCCACAGTCTATAGCCATCCTTTACAAAGAGAATATCTATATATGGCTACCCAATTTCCTGTCTGTTATATAGATTCTTCAGGGTAACTCAGGTGAGGTAAGACTCAGATTACTTACAGGTGGGAAAGAAGTACAAGAAGTACAGGTGTGGTATGGTGTCTGTTGACAGCAGCTCAGGGTTTCACCTGGAGATGTCCATTAGCCTCCAAATAGCCCCCACCGCCTGGCCCCCGCCACCCTGCACATGAAGAGGCAGGCCGTTCCTTCAACTTAAGCATAAACTAGTGCACAGTGTATGTACTAATATACTCCAGCTAGCTTATCAATAGGTTATATAGGCATGGTACTCTATTGTGTTCTTGTATAGCAGTCTTCTATGTATCGAGTTGACCCTATGTTGAACTCTGCAGTGTCGGGCCTACCTGTCCTACAATCAGATAGTGCGTTATATAATGGTATATGGGGCAATTGGTGCCCTAATTGCCCGTCCTTGGTGGTTTCCACAATGAAGATCTACCTGATCCAATTACAGGGAAATGTATCCTATCAGTGCAGAGAGCCCTTCTGTGTGGGAACATCCTCCAATCGGCTAATTTGTTGATAAATCTTTTAGTACTATAAGTCTAATTATGTGCCTGTATTTTCCATACTGTCCCCCAACCCAAACCCCACTCCTTGCCTCTACGATCTAGGCACATTGAATTTGAAACTACTGTCAAATAGCAAAATATGCATTTTCCCATCAGTTCTATATCTCACTAGAGTCCATAAGAGCAATATGCTCCTTCTGTATTATCCCCCGCCATGAACAGGTACAGAAGACCTTATAAACTATGCTGGTGAATGCTTGATTCTTCTAAATGCCATAGCTTAAAATTTAATGTCAATCTCCTCTCCTGCGATAGACTTACAGAGTCTACTGTATCACTATGTGAATACCTCCTCTATTAAGTTTGGGAGTAGAGGTAGAAGGGTAAGCTTCGGTAGTGATATCTGCTGAAGAAGTAACAGTACCGGTACCCACATTAGAAAACAGTGCTGAGTGGTGGACCGCCTCCAGACAAGCAGGGACAGGAGGGAGAGGGAGCACGTGGAGGGAGGGGGTTAGCTTCCACTTTGTCCTTGCTCGAACGGAAGGCAAATCCAATCCCAAGAGACAGACCCTTGAGTACACAGTTCGTATGTCTTGGTGCTTTGAAATACTCGGTAAACCCTTCTTAGAATGTGGATAAACACACCAGTCAAACATCCCCACATTCCAGGCACAACTAGATCTCTGCCTTGGAATTATGACATTTATGGTTAAATATTCTCGACTGATGTTCTCAGGGTGTAGAAGAAGAGAAGCTTATATTTAATATTTTATGCAAGAATAACCCTTTCCCTATTTTGTCGAAAATATGTCATTGTCCTTACAGAATATCATTTGTTTTCGAGCTGACCCTTAAAGTATGTCACGCCTTTTTAGGCCTTTTTGGACACCAACCCCTTCGTCACATTTTTACTATAGAAATATAGAGGAGCCATGGAGAGTCAAACACCCCCCCCCCCCCACTCCCTCTAGTGTGCCATAGTTTATGGATTGGCCCTAAGCAGATCCTTCGGCTTAAAATCTACTGGGACGTATGGTCTGAAATCCCCTACACATAAGCTAGATTTGCCATCTACTTCATTCGATCAACGATACCCTTGAAGCTGTGCATCCTTTCATACTAAGAGAGTGGGTGATAGTTGCAGTAATGGAGTACGAGCAGCCTGCATTTCCAAGGAATGACTTACAAAGTGTGGTACTTTATAAGATCAGATTATGGAGAGGCCTGTCATCACTTTCAGAGCATAATAAGGAATGTGGGTGTATAGATACATGGTGCTGGTACTGTTAAACATATAAGTGGATGGAGGAGGGGGGTGGGCCACTATAAGTAGGGTCAATTCCCCACGAGTTAGTAGCATTTAGGCTACAACATCTGACATGTAAGTACGGCGCCTACACTTCATCAATGATGTATTTGCAAATAGGCCTACCAGAATAGTATCACTATTTGATATGATAATGAATTTTACTACGGTCCTTCTCTCCCCTTAAACCTCCCAAGTCTACTGTTAGGCCTATGTCATTTCTATCCCATATTTCATAAAGCATAGCTATGTATGCTAATTCACATGTTTTGCAAAATGTACATTATATATATATATATTTATATATATATATATATATATATATATATATATATATATATATATATATATATATATATATATATATATATATATCAATCATAACCCTGGAGTATATCTCAGAAACCGAGTATACCGTGCCTTATAGTGGAAGGGTAAAGCATGACAGAACAAGGGCAAGACAGGGTTCCTGAACCTGCAGTATTTGCATGGATATAACCAGACTAACTACACATTTAGGGACATGTGACCCCCATCTCTGGTGAGTGAAGTACAATATCGGTCCAGAGAAGACATGCCCCCATGGGGTAGCTCGCCCCATACCCTTTCAACAACTCAAACCGGTTCCTTTATTCTCAACTTCTAAATACTGATATCATAGTCAGTGTGCACTACTTCAAATTGAGCATTAAAATAGAGCAAATCAAGCAGAGACTTTTTCTTAAGTTCACAACTCGAGCCCAGATCCAAACTCTCTCTCCCTAGATCCTGTCATACCCTAATCGTTTTGGTCCATGTAGCTGGAAGAGATCGCATCCTATATATCCCAGGGAATAGATTATATGGTTCTCGGGTACTTCCAGGAAGCCATGTAGAGGGTGAGGGCTAGGTCAATATAAGTATCAAGGTGAGGTTAGGATAGCAGGTGAGATCCCAAGGCATTTGATAACAGAGATGGTAGGCTACGTAAGGTAGACTTGCTCAGGCCATTGCATTTTTTAACAAGTTATGGTGTATAATAGTTCCTTGGCATATATGCTCCCAAAGACAGCTCCCAAGAGAAACATATTATACATATGTTTCTCTTAGGAGCTCGCATTTTGCAGCCATGGCCATTCTTTTCTGTAAAGGATGATCAGTGGATCAGTTGCAGCTTGCTGTGGTAAGGCCACACTTTTTTTTACTGTTTGGGTTACATGCCCGTCCGCACTGCAAAAGTTAAAAAAAAAAAAAAAAAAAAAACAGAATAAAAATAAAATTTGAAAAATCAACTTTTTTTATTTCCTCCAACATCCCCTAGCAAATCTAAAACACTTGTTACAGAAAAGGTAGGTGTATTTGGTATCAAAATGAAGCTAGTCATGTCAGGAATGCATTCAATATGGTGTCATATGCATTAGATGCTGAGCCAAACCATAGGAAATTTAATCCTCTACATCTAAAATTTTAAAAACAAAAAGCAACTCACGTAATGGTCAAATATGCTGCACCCAAGCTCTTATAGACCAGATTATAAGCTACAGGGGTGAACGATTGAGATGCTAGGATTGTAGGTTATGTTTTATTTTTTATTTCTTTTATTTCATCCTCCGTCCTGGAGTTTTCATTTTGGGTGCCCGTAACCCAAACAATAAAAAAAGTGTGACCTAACATTGAATGTGATCTCGCGAGATTAAGCCTGAAGCTGAAAATTTATGTATCATGTTCTAAGCTTTACATTCTGAGAAACCAGATACGTATGTCCTTCTATATATGCAATATCATTATATCTCTGGCAACATTTATATAGTATTCTAATGGTTAATTGACCTCTCTGTTATTGGTATGATATGAAGCCAGATTCACTTATAGATTCCCTTATTAGGCAAAAAAAAAGCTGTCTTTCCGGTAACATGGTCCGAAAGGTTGAGATAGGTAGGTCGTTTTTTTTTATCCAAGGCCTAATATAGTCACTCTTTGCTAGGTTTTTTTTTATGGTTATTATACCAAGTGCTCATCGTTTCCTGTATGCAATATGAGAAAATGATGGGAAAATATGTGTATAACTACCGAATAAAGGTTTTGAGACAAAAACTTAAAAATTTTGAAACAATTTGAAAAAATCTTCAAAAAATGGCAAAATATAAAAAAAAGATTCTGAAAAATCCTGAGGTCGGCCCCTTTTAACTGAGGTAGGTCGGGTGACCGGAAACCCTTTTTTTGGCCTTACTCTAATTCATAGCGTGCATGTATGGTATGATTAAAAGCGTGGGTCCTATATGACACATTAATTATAGCATGATACTGAACTGGCCGACTCTAATGAAAATGGTTATGTTTCCACAGGTGCATGAATACAATTCTAATCAATATCTAATCTATATCTATCTATCTATATATATATATATATATATATATATATATATATATATATATAGGGATGCTCAGATTTATTGGTTTTCGAACAACTCCAAGGAAATATCAAATTCCTCTGAAAAAAAAAAGTGTTGAAACAGGTCCCCACACGCAGGGGGCCTAGTGCTCCACTAGTTGGTATCGGTAGCGTTAGAGGGATGGGGATGCTGAGGTAGTGTGAGAGGTACTTACAGGATTCCAGGGATGCTGCATGTCTGTATAGTGCTGTATAAAACGGACACCCCACCTGCCACCTGACCTGACCCCTTCACCTGTAAACTCACCGATGTCACAAATATAGAAGCACTCTTAGTATTGGTGCTAGTATAGGTGCTATCTAGATGGGGCACCATCTTTTCCACCAAGGTGCTAGATCCATATAGTTACACTTTGCCTTTTTCACCTCTCGATATGATTATTTGACGAGTTAACCACAAAAGAGGAAGCCAAGTAAGCCCCAGTAATGAGTATAAACACATGAATTCCTAAAAGCTCCCCACTCAAACCCAAAACCATAAACGCCACACCAAGGGAGAAAACTTGCTGATCACCAAGCCAAGGTGTGTAAAGTGTGACATGATTTTTTTTTTCACAAAGGCCCAATTTTTAGTCTAAGCGATACGTCGATATGCTTGAAATCTTCATGGTATTAAAAACAGGTGAATACTTTGAAGATGATTTCGAAAATTAGCTGCAGTGCTAGTTATGATTTAGTATCAAATACATGTAATGTATTTTCAATCGGGAGAAGAAATAGATAGAAACTTCTTTACATTTTATTCTGATGGGTGAGCTCATGAGAAACAGGATTTTGGTTTAATTATAAGGATGGATGCATTTAGGAAATCGCTGAATTACGTTCTGTGTGCAATTTCCATCCCTGTACCAAATATTCCTGTGGAGAAAATACCCGCTACCAGTAATATCAGACCTACATATGGTTTCTGCGTAATCAGCTCACCGGTAGATTATAATGCATACACCAAGGACCATCTGTTGGCTGTTATAAATCATACTCGTTACTTTTAACAATTAGGCCTTAGTGAAACGTAAATGACAGACGTAACGAAAACATACTTGTGTGTAACACGTATCTAATCAATTTCTCCCACAGACAAGATTGAAATAAGTCATGCATAAGGTATTCAGCTATTGTGTACCCTAGGGACTGTGACACCAGTGTACAAACACATACTATTGATATTTTCAGTAGTGCAGCAGCCAACATCCAAAGGCCCCAGTGAGAGACAGGTATGGTGGCACAGTGCTAATGGCTTACATTGTGTTGTGTTATTGTTTCAGTTCTGGCTGCTGGTCTCTACTCTCCAAGGCACCATGCTTATATATATATAATTGTTTGCTTATCCAACCTCATCAGAAATTGCAATTTGCACTGAAAGATATGGCTTGAACTTATTTCTATTATCAAAGGCAGAATAAACGTTTCTGACACTAGATTAAGCCACATCTAGCCATGTAGCTTACGCAAATATATATGCATGGGACTTTTGATGCATTTATTGAGATATTTAAATAATATTTCTCATGTGACATGACGCTTCTATTGGACAGAGATTCAGACAATTCTTAGTAAACTTGAAGCATACACGAATCCTCAAGCTGTTAGGCTTTTCTAAATAGTACTGTCTGAGCGCCGTGCATCACTATTTTCATGAATATATTTGTCTTCTCTAATGTCATGTTGTTATAGTGTGCAATGTTCCTACAGCACAGCTTGCACTTTCCAGACACATAAGGTCGAATCCCACATGGCGATTTAGGGCTCAAATATCTCTGCGATTTTGTCCCTTGCACTCTTGGGGCTTTCCTAAGCCCATATATCGCAAGGATAACTGCTTAATTGGTCTTGATTCAATGTTGGATTCGGTATAAGTTGAACAATCCTTGCGATCTAGGGGCCCAGGAAGAACCCAAAATCGCAAGGGACAAAATCGCAGAGATATTTGAGCCCTAAATCGCCATGTGGGATTCGACCTTATAATGAACTTATTATCGGCACAGATAAACAAATAGATACAGCGACACGATTCTGCACTTATATGTTTTCAGCCATATCTTATCTGACAGGTTAGATATCATGACTATGACCATACAACGATGATAGAATAACCTCTCTAGTATGTACAAGTTCTTGCTGTGACCAGTATATGTCACTCAAGAACCTCCCAATATGTAAATATATATACTGAGTCATGGGAGACAGTCTGTCAGTTCCCTGTGGCATTGAATTAGCCATGGCACACACATAATAGGTTGGCCATTTGTTGTAGCCTAAAAAATAAATAGGTTGGTCATGTATAAGTTGATTTAAGCTCACCAAATAGCTATTTCCGGTTTAAAGGCCAATTCAGACAGTAAGGGTCTATTTTCATTATACACAATGTAGATAATTCCATATGGCCTGACCTTATTATGAGCATTATCAAAATTATTATCATGTTATCAGGTATTGACCTTATGCCACTAGTCCTATGAAACCGACCCTGGATCATGCGTGTTTCTGTATTTTGGTAATGGAGGTATTTCTATTGAATAAAGTCCCCCCCTTTGTTTATTTTGCACTGCAATACAAGCTGTCGTATTTGAGACATCCTTGCATGAAGTTTTAAATTCCGATGTCGTTCCTCAGCTTTTTCTGTCATTGCCGTTTTGATCATTGATCTACCTCCTTCAGATACAAAAAGAGACGAACAAACGTTTGCATTGGGAAAGCCATTAGCTATCAAACAGCCTCAATGGTTTGCTTTTGTTACCTCCCATTTTGCTTCCCTTGAAGAGCACCTAGACGTTTAATGGTATAGTCCTACTTCATAATATCTATACTGGCCCTACAGGTCGAATCCCACATAGCGAAAAATGGCTGAAATATCTCTGCAATTTTGTCCCTTGCATTTTATGGCCCTTGTTGAGGCCATAAAACGCAAGGACTACTGCAAAGTTGACCCTAAACCACTGTGGGATTCAGTATTAGTTGATCAATCCTTGCGTTTTCTGGCCCCCACAAGGGCCATACAATGCAAGGGACAAAATCGCAGAGATATTTCAGCCATTTTTCGCCAAGTGGGATTCAACCTTACACAGTATACTTTTTTGCATGGGTCTATGCACTCTTGTGGGGCCTAATTGCATCTCTCATTTGTTTCCTTCCATTTTATTGCAGTAGGTCGAATCCGACATGGCGATTTAGGGCTCATATATCTCTGCGATTTTGTCCCTTGCGATTTTGGGGTCTTCCTGGGCTCCTAGATCGCAAGGATTGTTCAAATTATACCGAATCCAACACTGAATCAAGACCAATTAAGCAGTTATCCTTGCGATATAGGGGCTCAGGAAAGCCCCAAGAGTGCAAGGGACAAAGTCGCAGAGATATTTGAGCCCTAAATCGCCATGTGGGATTCGACCTAGTGGTTTGAAGAATAGGAATGTGTTTTTACCTTAATTATAGACTCATACGAGATAGTGCTATGGCATGTCAAGAGTGTACATGTATTCTCTTTATAAATTGACCCTTCTATACTGCGAGTATGGTGCTAGGAACAGTGTATTAATCACAGCATTGTCTGTCTCTTAGTTTTGGGGATAGCGGTTTTTAGAAAAAAAAATGAAAAAAAATACATGAACTCGTAAAGAAAAAGAGAGCAGAAATGCTTTTAGGGACTAACATCTAAGCCAAGATATGTCATCCTTATTATATTGCATATATTGTCATAGGTGCATTGTCTAACTGCCGGGTATATCTTCCATATGCGGTGTGTGCCAAACGGCAAGATATAAATAAAACCTTCCTGATAACTATAAGACTGCCAAGAAACCTGGTTAGTCATACCTTAAACACTGCCTATACATGTATACTAAGTCTAATACGGGTGGGAGGATGATGGACATTATATATGACCACTGGTATATGATGCAGCCAGCCGGAATTTGACGCAGAGGTCTAATTCACAGCTGTGACTTCCCCACAGTAGGGGGGGGGATGAATTGAATAAGATATATTATTTTCCCCTTTAAAATGTAAGTAAATGTCTCATAGAACGATCCGCCATGTCTTTCTCCATAATGCCAAATACATCCCATGTGACTGATTCAAGGTTTTTTAATCCTCTTGGCCTTAAGCTGGGACACATTCCTTGTGTGTTGAAGGGGTTAAGGGGTGTGGCTGAGGGAGTACTTGGAGATGGATCCCGTTCTTTTTATCAGTATGTGAGGACCGAATTCTATCCTCCCACTTCACGTGTGGTGTGTAGACCTTATCACGTGGAGCAGACGACACTCAGCTGGTTCACAGGGCCACGTGTAGGTGGCGCCACTAGTAGTAAAATGGGAGATGTGGAGGGCATGACCTCAAAAGGAAAATACCAATGTGTGTAACCAGCAAAGAACTATCTGAATTTGATATAGTTCTATATAGACATACCACAGGATCTGGTTTGCTTCCGTTTTATAGCCGTATCAGATTTTCCTCTCCTGAAACTGTAATGATATTTGTCGTGTTCCAGTGATCTATAATTGGGTTAAATGTATTCAACTATTGAACATTAAGCATAACATATAATACATACTATACTGCTTTTTAACAGGCCATTCTTGAAATTCATGACTGAGAACACACTCGTTTTGCTAGGCCTGATATTCCTCCTTGTCGCATACTTAGGCAGGACACATAAAATGACTCACATCCGCCAGTAAACAGAAGATGAATATGGATAGATTAAAGAGCTGCAAAGAATCCCTTGTCGTTCTACTACATTCATATCAGGAAAAAAAGAAATGTCCGGGCTCTTTACGTGGGTTGCATTTCCAACATAATTTTATATCCAGTATTCATCTTCATGTTCCACTTTAAGGAATGGTATGATAGTGACCCTGTATAAAAGGCCACTAAAAGTTGTTTCTTATCAACAAGGAATGAAAAAGTGACGAGGGAGGGTTTTCTTTAATGGTTTTTGGATAAGCAGTTCAACATTCGAAACTCATGCGCCGTGGATAAGGAAGAAATGCCTTTTAAAAGTTAAGTTTTCCTTAACATTCGAAAATATGAAAATAGTTATTATTCATAGCTCGCTGCATAGAGGCCCTATAGGTCAAATCCCACAATGTGAAAATGGTCGGGAAATTGGTGTGAAATAGGATATGTGGGTCCTTAGCCGATATTGGGGTGGTAATATCGTCTAGGGAAGACCTATAAAGGCTAAGAATCCCTGTCAAAATGCTGGTATTTAGGGATTATAGTACATCAAAAGTTTTTGATATTTTCTTCACAAAGGGCTTGAAATCTCTGTGATAGACTCAAATTCCCTGTGATTTAGAGGAAAACAACAGTTTCTAGGAAATCAGAAGATGTGTGTCTTTGATAAATCAGGAGCCAAGTTCCACATACTACAGTCATAATGGGGTTCTGCTTGTGATTTATGCAAGCTACACTTGTTTATGCTATGTAGGAGACCATTGCAAACCACAGAAAATAGTCCGAGACAACTGTGATTTTAATATCAAATACTCTATCTCTGTGAATCATTCTAGCAACTCATCTGTGCAGTAATGAAAATCACAGAGATTCCCCTGCTACTATCAGCTATAGTCGGATTTGGAGTGGTAAGAAGTGCAGTGAGTACCCTTATGATTTAGGAAATTGGCAAGAGTCCAATGTTGCCGATATCCAGAATCACATACATTTCAGACCCATTTTTCACGTAGTGGGATTTGGCCTTATAAGCTTTAATGTGATATCAAACTTGACGACCTTTGTCAATTTTCCAACATACATGTAATATCTTTACCAGACAACCCTAACCATGAACGTATAAAGGCATAAATAACAAATAGAGGTTCACGAGTAAGAAGGGAGATAAGAAGACACTCGGCCTACGGCCTCGTGCTTCTTATCTCCCCCTAGAATCAACGAGTGAACCTCTATTTGTTATGTATGGCGTTTATACCAGGGTTTCCTCCATTTTCTTAAGTAATTACCTTATAAAATGAAGAAATTTACAACCAAGCGATACGTCTTGTCCAACCTCCTCTGCCATCTTGGTTTCTCGGCGAGACGACAAAGCCGGTTGGACGCAAAGTGTTACCTCGGCGTGTGTCCTACAGGCATTTTCATAGTAGAACCGCTGGTAAGGACTGCGCGCGACAGCCAGAATACCCATAGAGCATATGCCAACGTGACAACTTGTGTCTGGCCGCGGTAAATAATCCGTGTGCTATGCAGTCAACATGACGGAGAAATTTCGCTCGATTCGATTTTTATATCTTCAATCCTGTATCATATACAGTTCAAATCATGCCAAATTAAAGGTAGGTGATAGATTATAATATCTAGATTCATCCTCTATACGCATTAAGGTCTTATTGCTATAGTTTTTTTAATATTGAATTAAAATGGTCACTGTCAATTTGCTGTCTTCTCGTTTCAATCCAAGTGTCAACATCCGTTCACTTAGCGCGTACTATTCGAACGTCATTATCCGCTCCCGGCACCGTCAAATCATTCAAGAATGTGATAACCATGGTATAATAGGTACTATAGGTCCATGCTCTAACCAATTGACGATTTTTCTTACGAGGGCGGAGGTGAGAAACAAGATTTTTTGAATGGCCTTAAGGTGTTATAAATTCTCTCTCTCTCTCTCTCTCTCTCTCTCTCTCTCTCTATATATATATATATATATATATATATATATATATATATATATAAGTTAACTCGCTACCAGGGAATAATAATACCGGTAATAAATGGATAAGATGACAATAAATACTAGGGTGTACCGGTAATAAAATGTATTAATATAATACACAAATAATAAATGATCTAGCACAGAAACACATGAGTTTGGTGGGTTACTGACCTTGGGGTTATCAGCACCATAAATGCCTTTATTAAATCACTAATAATTAGTTAACAATAAGCATAGTCAGTAAAATGCATAATATAATAACAATAGTATAGTAATAACAATAGTAATAACAAAGTAATAACAATAGTAAAATTTAAAAATCAGGGAAACACCCAGCGTGGTGTTACCTGTACAGGTGAATCGATCCAATTGACCGTTACCTTGAAATCCCCTCTTATATACTGGAGGAGTGTTTACCATGACGTCATGCTATGACATCATAGATACCAATGCGCGCTGCAAATAGTCCCTAACCGTTCGCGGTTAATTATATAAATATACACGAGTGTATATAGTTCCATAAGTTAACTCGCTACCAGGGAATAATAATACCGGTAATAAATGGATAAGATGACAATAAATACTAGGGTGTACCGGTAATAAAAGGTATTAATATAATACACAAATAATAAATGATCTAGCACAGAAACACATGAGTTTGGTGGGTTACTGACCTTGGGGCTATCAGCACCATACATGCCAAAAACACATAAAAACACGCCAAACACATGTGAAAAACACATACCAATCAGCAATGCAATTGAGATTGGCAAAGTCTATCCAGTTCCAAAAGTTCCTTTTTATGATTATGTAAATATGTAAAAACAGAATTAGATTTCCAATTTACCTTTTTCTTAATGGAGTCTATACTGAGTCCAGCATCCTTCAACATAGTAGCACCTCCATGCCTAAGAGAGTGAGTGGAGACTGAACCTTTGATACCAGCTCGTAGAGATAAAGATTTCAATCTCGAATTAATATATTGGTATTGTAGAGGAACACCATTAATATTGAATAATAACTCACTCACACCCCTACCTGAGCACAATTTTTCTAAGCCTTTACAAGGACATAACAATGAGGTATCGTCTCTACATAAATATATATTAAAAGAATGGCTACCCAGCTGGTCCGTTTTAGAAGTTTTAATGCGAAGACTAGAATAACTTTTACATACTTTCACATCACCTACCCTTAGTGTATGGGGAGACAACACGACATGCCCTATCCTGAGGACACCTCTATAACATACGAGAATAGCTAACCAAAATTTCAGGTCAGCCCTGTTGGAGAGATCCAAATATGATCTAATACATAACATTTCTCTTGGACTCAATGGGTGAATAACTCTAGTTGGAACAGCATAATCCCTACCAATACCATCCAACACCTTTTTTAGCATGAAATTACCGCTATGGTCTGAGCCACCCCTAAGCTTCTGATGATACCAAATGGAAGATAAATAATTCCTTACAGAAGAGGGTTTCATAAATTCTGATAAATATACCGCATATGTAGCAGCCTGTGAGGGAGAACAAGGAAAAATAGATAATTTAAATTTATTACAAAATTTTTTATACCTGTTAAGTTGTTGTTTCCTTGTTCTCCTTGTATTTTCTGATACACCCTTCGTCAAAAAACACTCTTTTCTGTTTTGTAACCTTTTCCATTCTGGAAGTAAAGCAGCACATGTTGTTATCCTGAAGGGTGTGAATGCATTTCTCCACAGTACCTTTATAGGATAATCTAGACAATTGGTCAGCTAGAATATTATCCTCAGATTTAATATAAGTGGCATAAATTTCAACATTGTTGAGGAAACACAACCAAAATATTTCCCTTAACCACTCCATACAGAGTTTATTTCTTTGACCTACCGGTATTTATCATAGCTAGCACCTGCATGTTATCTGTTATACAATGTATTCTTTTATTTTTACAACCTGAAATCCAACGTTTCAGACCAACCATGACAGGATATAGCTCATACACATTTATATTTCTATGGTGACTTTTTAAGTTATCCAATATAGGAGGGAGAGAAAAATGGCCTGAACCCAAGTTGAATTTATCATGAGATGTCCAGTCACCATATAAATAATCTTTACCCATCCAAGCTCCAAAGCCCTTAACAGATGAATCGGAGTACATAGGTGTATCAATCATATCGTTTAGAATTAATCTCTTACAGTTGAAAACTTTACAAAAGTCAAGCCACCACTGCATATCCTGGCGAGTGCAAGCTGATACCTTAATATAACCACGGGGTCTGGCCCGAGCGCAGAGATCAAAAATTCGTCTACTAAAGGTTCTACCACCCTTAACCACCTGCGAGCAGAAAGACATTAACCCACCGATCCTCTCTAGGTTCTTTTTAGAAATAAATTTCTTATTAACGTTATCTAATAAGAGATTTTCCATTTTTTCAACCTTTTCAATAGGCAAAGACAGTTCTAACTTAACTGAATCTATATTAATGCCTAAGAATTTACAAACTTGAGATGGGTCGGTCACTTTTTCTTTGGATACTACAAAGCCCATGTAGGCCATACATTCCACCAATAAATTCCTCTGCCTAAGACATTCAGCATAAGAATCTGCCATAATTATAAAGTCATCTAGATAATTTACAATTTTTTCTACACCGTAGAATTTAGCCACCTCCACAATAAAATCAGAGATCCTATTAAAAATATATGGAGCACATTTGAGACCAAAAGTTAACCTGTTGCTCACATAATAATCCTCACCATGCCCAAAATCCCATCTGAAACCTTGCATGGTCGTGTGAGGTGCATAAACATTTATAGACCTATACGCTTACTTCAAATCTACCACACTCATGAACTCGTTCCTCTCTAACTGAGCAGTCACCGTGCTAATATTATTATAAGAAAAAGTTGAGCTAGTGGAATCCATAAAATTGTTAATAGATATTTTATCAGGCATACTGCAGTCAGTTATGGGTCTTAACTTGCCATTTGACTTTTCTACACCACCTAGAGCATGGATACACTGAGGTTTACTAACACTCTTCGAGACTAGACCCGCCTCCAACTCGTCTAATAATATACCACAATATTCATTATAGACTCTTCCTTCGAGGATTGATTTATAATTTTTATAATCATACGTAGTAAGACAGTCCGGGTCCACAATTTTGAACCCTTGAACAATACCATGCCATAGAAAATCAGCCTCTGTACCACTAATATCAATGAGACCATTTTGTTGAAGGAAAGAAGCTACCCTGCATGGTAAAATTTGAGCTCTCTCCCCACCAATGTAATGAACACACGTACATACACCTTTTATACAATCGTCATATACCCTGATGCTAGGCAAATCTCTGACACTAACAGTAAGAAGGGGTTCATTACCAACCTGTATTAGACTATTACAAGTAACATCTATATCATTTCCTAAAGAATTGACTTCCTGGAAAATATTTTGTTCTGCTACGGACTCAGTTGAAGGAATAAAATCATTAACCATCTCCGTATCAATCACCTCCTGTACTGGAGTTTGTGGAGGCAAGTCGACATCTACCCCACCTACCATAACTTGATCAGGCACCAAACGAAAATCATTACAAGCTATGGGACATCGACCACCTACAGTTTCCTATTCATTCCTGGATTTTTGGCACTCAGTCTTACCATGTCCAGTGGAATTACACCCACTACAAACATGTTTATACCTGCAAGGGTCCCTTACACAACCTTCTGCTCTATTAAAAGCATAGCAGGAATTATTTGAGATTTTCTGCTTGGTGCCATTCCTAGTTTTGGTAGCGTATGCCTTCTGTGCTTGAACAGTACCATCATAAGATAGGTACCTGAGAATGTCAGAATTGTCTATGACTCCAAAGGCTTCTATACCATCCTTATTAGCCCTGGATCTAACCGACCTGTCGTAAGCCAATAAGGCTGCTACTGTGTACATTTTGGTCCCAGCCTTTTCAACCAGAACTTGTAGATGTTTTAACATGCCTTCTAAGTCACTATTATCTTTATAATAATCGAAGACAAAACTCAAGTTTACTAGTATCAATCTCTCAACGGTATCGATCTTTTCCCGTTTTTTTACATACATTTCATGGTCAAACTCACCACATTTGGTATTGGCGTGTAGCTTGGATGTAGTGGAGTCTACTGACGACCCTCCTGAAGACGACCGAGGTCTGTGACGAGTGGAAAAGGATGATTTCGATCTCCAGCGACGACCACGATGCCCGACTTCGTCCCACTTAGAACCGTTACTAAGGACGCTGGGGGACCGCTGCCTGGATACGCGGCTGCGCCCTTGGAGATGTGACGTCATCGATCGTTGACAAACATTCGCACGTGCATGCTGCCACGCCCCCTCCGTAAGCTTCGTCTCGTCTTTCTTGTCCTTTCCAGCCACCAGCTCCTGCAGCAAGCCTTTGATACTGCATAGTTCATCTTCTAACGACTCCAACCTCTCCGTCTGGTCAATGAATTGGTTGTCTTCTAACCCCTTAGCATGGTTGGGCGATGCAGATCCCTGATCCACACAAGACGAATCCAACTCACTCGTAAGTCCTAAATTGGCCGATTCTACCGTTTTCTTCGCCGATTTGGCCGATTTCTTAGAAGCAGTAACCGCCTTGGCACCCTTAGCTGATTTTCTCCCCATCCTGGTTCGAGAAATCACATATCAACCAAGAAAAACCGTTAAAAATCAGGGAAACACCCAGCGTGGTGTTACCTGTACAGGTGAATCGATCCAATTGACCGTTACCTTGAAATCCCCTCTTATATACTGGAGGAGTGTTTACCATGACGTCATGCTATGACATCATAGATACCAATGCGCGCTGCAAATAGTCCCTAACCGTTCGCGGTTAATTATATAAATATACACGAGTGTATATAGTTCCATATATATATATATATATATATATATATATATATATATATATATATATATAGTGTACTTATTTACCCCTTGCTCATTTGCAAAAAAAGAACTGCCGATAGAGGAAAGGCAATAAAATTACAATTTCCATTGATGTAAGACAAACAATACACTGAAAATGATAGAATTAACATTTTGATACATGAATGGTCATTTTAGTCCAAATAATCATAACTTTTTATCATCATTATTACTATGGGAACTATGGTCATTAAAGTGCCCAGTGTTTCTGCCTTTTCTTCTTCTCTTTTTTGCCAGTAGTTTCTAAAATGGCTTCTTTAGATTATCTTTTCTTAGGCATTTTTGGTAGCATCTCGCAGCCGTTGGATCAAGGAGGACTACACAGTCTCCTCCGTGGATGGATCAAATGATGTTAATTAAAGGCCCACGTCTAGTTAGGGCAGTAACGCCAAATAGGATGGAGTTTGGAGCTGTGCAGCAGTTAGTAGCACTCACTATCTTTGTCAGCACCCATACGGTCAGATCACATAGCAGACAGGATCAGTTACTCTGTTTGAATTTGTGAACTAAAACAAAGAAATGTCATCTCCTATTGCTATATACCAGTTAGACACCAATGACACATTTTATAATTAACACTATTCAGTACATTTTTGTACACCTATTTAGATGTGTGATATGACACATGAACTGTTCTTCATAAACAGCTGATTTCTCAACTGTTATGCCAAGTCTCAGACATCCACATGGTATGGTGGATGTCTGGTATAATGTACACAGACACCTGTTGCTGTCAGTGACTAGGCTGGAAACCTACCCCTGAATTCCGCTCCCGCTTCTCTCCCACTACATAATTAAGGTACGTAGTTATACAGACCGCAGATGCCCAGCGTAGTCAGTGACTAACCATGTTGAACCCACCATTTATACTAACATACTTCCCCATCGATCTCACAGATGGCGCCCACTGTACCAGTGGATCCCATAACCCTACATATGGCCCAGATCCTGTCATGTTGCTGTCGACAGAGACCTGCAATTAGAGGATGCTCGATATGATATATCTCAGTCAGCTCTGTCCTTTGAAGTCTTTGTACTTGCGGCAGTGAAAAAAGGTTATGTCTACCAATATAAAGTGTGTTTCTGAACCATTGGCCTAATACTAGTAGTGTGATTTCTCCTACATCTGTAGGGCTTCCTACACGTTTGGCTCAAAAGTCATGAGCATCACTGGATTTCTCTCATTTTCCATGCATATATATTGATATTTCAAACTAATATACCTCCGTATGAGACTGGGACGCTGGATTCTATCTATTCAGTGTCCAGTAGAGTTTACTGTCGGTGTCCTTTCCTGAAAAATGAAGCAACATTCTGGAGATCTACTTTAGATGTGCGAATAAGCAAGGGTTCAGACTGAGGGTGAGCTCTGTGACCGATATACCTACATACAGTTGTGAGTAATGACAGCTCTGCAACACGCCCCTCATGCTCATGCTAACTCACTATCAGCCACCTCTTCGCCCATCACCCCAAGGTCAGGGTAGCAGAACTAGATAACCCCCTTTTCCATTTTCAAGATGCATTAAATGGTATGCTCTAAAATAGAAACTTCTTTTTTATATATACGAGCAGTCCCTTTCCCATCGTAACATTGCCTCACCCTTAGATTTATCTTGCAGATGCCTGTCTTAATTCACATGTCATGATGTGTTTTTACCAGAGGCCTTACACTACTGTATATAACCTAATGTGGTGTACCATGCAGAACCGCTTATCAATATTAACAATATCAGGCATCGACTATGTTATCTATTGGAACTTTACTAAAGACATTATATATTACAGGAAAGTTATGTGCACTGTTAAAAAATTCCGTAGATTTTACAGAGAATCATTGTTAAATTTTACGGGTTTTCACTGTTATTTCTATTACAATGAAATACCCTTAGATTGAGTGATGGTGCAGTGAATCTGTGTAAAACACTACAGGACAGTACTGTTATTTCTTTAACAGTGAATCTTTGTCTTTTCGGAAGTTTTATATCTTCCCACTAGGTGGCCTCAGGCTCACTTTGAGACTTTCTACAATGTCATAGATACTAAACAGACCAAACTGTCACAAAATTCAAAGAGCTTTCGCTTTGATTCATGGACCATGTTATTAAACTGCAAGTATATTTCATTATTTTCATTATGAGAAATCTGTGAAACTACAATCTATCTCAATGGTACAAAGGGGAGTAGCAGAGGTATCTTAGACACCCATTTAGTGAGAATAGAAAAAGATACATAGGCATACCACTGCAGTTCTTAAACTATATCACAAGTCAGAGGTAATCTATGTTCTTAGATTGTGACTATCAATGAAATGATGTGTCTTCCAAAGACTCATTCATGATCATAATGATTCTGTTGTCCTGGTGAATTGAATGTGGAGCCAAAACATATATGAAGATAATAAAGTCCATTGTGGATTTATAGTGAAATCCTTAGAATGGCATATCATATGCTGAATATTCATATGAAAGGCCAATTTTGGATGACATTTAAGCCAAAACAATGTGCAATTAATTACCCTTAGCATTGTTTAGAAATAACGTTAAAAGTCTGTCAAAAATACGGTGAGTCATTGTTTAGAAATAACGGTGAAAGTCCGTCAAAATTATGGTGACTTTTAAAAAACGGTGACTGTTAAAAAAATGATGAAAGATTGGCACCCGTTGTTGCCAATGATTCTTTGTTTTTTCTACGGAAGATTTTTAACAGTGTGGCCATTCTTTAACTGTTCTAGATATCTAGACTTTATACTCAAAGATATTATAAATATTTTTCATTTTTGGCAGACAGTGATCCTTGTAGGACGAGAACTATAACACTAAATCCTTTCTGTGAATAATATTCCAATTCTAATAGTTTCCTCATCTGGAGGCTCATGTAATGCACATATTGGCAGTGGCCATGGGCAGGACTTGTATTAGTGTAGGAATTACTGGCTACACCCAGAGCCATATATTCTGCTATATTTACTTCTGTTGTTTGCACTGGTACGGCTGGGGATGATTCGTTAGCTTCCATTGAGCCAACAGCCAGCAGTGAGGTTCATCATGGAATGCAGTAGAATTCAGGCAGTGGAAAACAGTGTTGTGGTCCCCCTATAGACAGGAGGGCCAGAGAGACCTTGTAGCTTTTTGAAAGGGCAAAGGAATACACCCTTTTTTTTAGTTAAGCCAGGATGAAAATGATTATGCCGCATTGTAAAATTTTTATTCCTATGGAGGCAAAGTCGGAGATCGTCAATAGTCCTTGTTGTCAAGTATTTCCATATGAGTTCTACCTAATGCCTGCCTATATACGAAAAGTGGATGTAGAATGGGTGTTGCCATAAAAGGAGTTAATAATACCCTTGTGCATTTGCCTATATAAATGGCACCCATATCAGTGATATGGGCTGTAGTATGTGATAGGCATATAAAGCGAGATATTATGTTTGTGATGTCATGATCTCTCCTATTGCTGATTATGATGATGGTGCGCATGCCACTATCAGGATCCACCCTCTTGATCACTGGACTAAACCTATAATATAACAGAGTTAATATGGGTACCAGATAAAGCAGCTTTTCTGCCATAGATTGCATTTAGTATAGACTTCCACTGAATGTTATAGGTTCACGAAATTCTAATATATTTTGTAACATAAAGGGGTCTTACTTTAGTTATGTACAACACATATTTAAGCCCACATATATCCTAAGGTCCCCACTACACTGTACTAGAATTCCCTGAGAATGAATGATTTCCCTCATAGATTACATTCTCCAGAAGATATAAAGACTACACCTGTCGGCGTTTCTCTGTTATAACACGAGTATATAGATGGTAGATATAGCACAGAGTAGAAATGATTAGGGACAAATGATCTGCTACAAGTCTATTTTTGAGTCTACAAATGGCATAAGTTAATCATTTAAAGCATGCCTTGTGGATGGCCAGAAGCTTTTGATCTAGATCTAGATGTATATTTTCAGTAATCTATATTAGACTGTTATATTGTTTATTATACAAGATAGTAATGTGCCTTTCCAGTAGGTATATCCTTACCCCATCCTTACCAATTTCCAATTCTACCTTTCTCAATATCTGCCATGTCATCATTTCCCTGATAAGTAGGTTCATGGAATGGTAGACCTAAAGGTCAGACAGTACGTTGACTGTAACCATTACCTATAAAGATACAATCACAGACAGGTTGTAAATATTTACACTCTGGCAGATATGTCTGGCATACTTCCACTTTGCTCAACACTGTCCTTCTTGGCCATTTTATTCTAATTACTTCGATTACGATCCGCCAGCGAGGCTATGAACAAAGTAGTTCGTTTTCGTTTTGGCCGATGGGTAGTAAAATCCTTCTTTAAAAAAAAGTAGATTGTCCGCAATAAATCTTGAGTACTCCCTGGAAGGATGGTCGAATCCAAGATTGTGACCAACTTAAGATGAACCTACCCTAAAAAACTGGTTTCGAGTAATAGTGTATAATTTCTATACCCACGTTATACTTGCTCCATAGATTTTGCTATTCATGAGAGAATCGAAATAAAGTGAAAAGAGGAAAATTAAAAATATTTCTCGTGAGTCAATTTCTAGTGAATCTAGAACCCTAACCCTGAGCACAGCAGAGAGAGTAGCGGAGAAATATGGGGGTATAGTGGCGTTGGTAGTCCATGGATACCCACGTATGTAATTCTTTTGGGTCAATAATCCATTGACCATCAATTCATTTATTTTCTCCCTATCATAATGATGAATTAAATGTTCTGGCTGCACCTTGGTATACACATTCCTGTTTCCCCCCAATCCTTGCTAGGTTAGACATGAACATCATATAGCACATAGTGTAGTTAATTGCTACAGAAGGGTTGAGGTATACGTCGGAAGCACCCTGCTGAGAATGTCCCTATTCTAGCATACCCCTGGTTAAAGGTACCCCAGTACTCAGCAGGGTTTTCCTATTTACCTACCTCATATATACACCTATTAGTCACATGCAGTGATGTCAGACAGACCCGTTACGTGACACCATATTACCCCATCTCCCCTTCTGGTCAGACCTGGCCATAGATAGGGCATTAACCTCGGTTAAGGACGGTTAAATGTAAGGGACTGGACTGCCACTCCCCCTAGGGGGAGGTTGATACTTCTATAGCAGTCTGCTCACAGAGCAGCTCACTCTTCAGCGTGACAGAGTGGCAAGCAGAAGCACCAGCGGTGTGCTCACCCGGCAGCAGAGGACTTGAGTTTTAGGAGGTTACATCTAACTCTACCCCTGTCTTGTTTATATATGTTTCATCATATTTCAAATACATATCAATCATGTGTTTGTGTACCTTGCATATTCTACGTAGTGTCAATTAAACTTGACTTTTCTCCAGCCCTTTGTTTCCGTATCATTTAAAAGCCACATACCTGTCTGTCTCCGCCTATATTGGCCACTAGCTGGTCTTGAGCTGGTTCCAGCAACACACACTAATAAGAATTGATAAGATGGGACCAGCATGTCCCTGCAAGTGGGTGTTAACCAGGGACAAGGTACCCATCATGGTATGTGTTATCAGTGGGTTTTACCTCAACCAGCGAAATTCGAAATGGGGGCTCCACTAGGTCTCCATACTGAGTCCTATACTCTAGGATAATACCCATGGTCACTTCCCTTTTGTTTTCAACTTCATACCCAAGTCTATTTGTCCTCCTCTTCCATACCCTCCAACTTAGGGGCCATCCATGAATGATAAATTGATCATTTTTGACACCCCTACCCCCACGTCATGTTCTTTTGCCAACGTTGCAATGCTGAAAGTATATGGAAAATTAATTCTGTCATGCCGGGCATGATCCCCCCTCACTCCCTCCAGCATGACGTCGTTTGTGGATGGCCC
Source organism: Acholoe squamosa (assembly GCA_949317995.1). Lineage (NCBI taxonomy): Eukaryota > Metazoa > Annelida > Polychaeta > Phyllodocida > Polynoidae > Acholoe > Acholoe squamosa. Next base: position 70,368,491 of record OX439035.1, on the reverse strand, counting down.
CCTAATATCTCCTGACCCTCCTTTTCACCCATGCTATCAATGTCATATTTCTCCCCTCTTCTAGACCAACTGTTTCCATATCTTCTCGGATATATTGCCACAAGAAAAGGAATCTACAATTTAGAAAAAAAGGTGAAATACAAGCAGACTCTCCCAAAAATATTCGGGGCTAAGGCAAAATAAAAAAAAGGGTTTGTTTCCAGTCACCCGACCGACCCTAGCAAAATAAGGCCGACCCTACAATCGTTTTTTCTTTTCTTTTTTTTTTAATTTAAAAAAAAAATCGAGAAGTATGGTCATGTTTGGTATCAAATTAAAGGTTGCGGTAAATGCAGTATAATGGACTAATTCTCATGTGAGCTGCCTTGATTTTTAATGCATGTAAACATATGCCTACAATAGTGACTGCATATTATCTTTAAGATATATATGGTTCAGATGACTTCTCTGGCTATTCTGAATGTTTTTGTTTTTTGGGGTGCACATCGATTAAATCAGAATTTACAAATAAATGAATAAATAAAATTGATACAAATTCATTTTGGTATTGCAATGCACCCCCCCCCCCCGACACTTCACATATACCAATGTTGTACAACTGCTAAGTGTAACAACACTGCTAACTGTTATAATAACACTAAGCAGTTAACCATCCAACTGCTAACTGTAACAAAACATTGTCAAGTGTACTTTGGGGGCTTTCATCTCTGAACTGCCATCTGATCCTGTGATCCATGCTCTCATTGCCAGTCTCATGCTCCCTTAACTGTGACCACTACAGTATTGATAGGGCCTACCTTATGATATTGTATGGCCCTTGGCTTACAATAATTATATATGTGAAAGTGATACACCTAGCAGAGTTTTATGTGATGTTACAGATAGCATTTATTGTAACAAATAGCAGTTCCATGTCCCTTTACAGGATGATCCGAGTTTTGTTACAGTTAGCAGCAATTGTTACACATAGTTGGATGCTTGTAACACTTAGCAATTTTTTGTTACACTTAGCAGTTGGATAGTCTACTGCTAAGTGTTATTGTAACAGTTAGCGGTTTTGTTACACTTAGCAGTTGTATAGGTGTAGTCCGGAAGGGGTGGTCTAGGAGTGCAAAGCCAAGAAAATTTGGTCATGGGGGAGCACCACCAGAGTTCAGCACCACATTTCTTATAGTAAAGAGTTTAATCAAGGCCCAATTAAGGTGGTCTAGGGGGGGGGGGCATGTGTCCCCTAGGCCACCCCCTGGATCAGCTTTTTTTCATGGGCTGGTGATGAGAAACTATTTTTTTAGTGGCCTTAGGCTGGTATGTGGTGGGCTTTTATGGAATTTATGGCTTTTTAGATAGGAATCTGACCCGATAGATAAAACAGGCAGCGAGGTTCTACACTTCACTGCATAAATTTCTGTACAAAATCAAAAGAAAAATAAAAAAAAAAGAAAAAAAATCCGACCTACCGACCGTAGGTCTTTGGGTCATGTTACTGGAAACACATGAATTTTTGGCCTAAGCTACATTCGATGTAAATTTCTTCGAACTCCTCCCGTGGGTAAACGCAGGTTGCGCCTTACAAGGTTTCCCTAGGAAACTGCTTAATCTTAATCGAGGAACCAGGTTTTATACGCCAAACTCCCCTCTTGCTCTACATCGCTTACCAGACTACTATCTTTCTCCCACCAGCCACATGGGATGCCAGCCAACCGTTATACAGGACTAGCACATTGCTAGTACTAAGAGGTTCAGCTAGATGGCTCATGTAGTTGGGAGCTAGATCATCATTTGGCCTCTTTATATAGTCTAGTTTGACAACCTGCCAATTATTCACTATCCACATGTTTTTTTCCATAAATCATATGTGTGGATTCTCCACATCAACAGCTGTAGATGATCTAGAAATGGATGAAATATTTGAAATAAAAGAGCAATAGATCATTGAAATTTTTCTTTGACACCACAGGTAAGACAATCAGGGCATTGTCTCTTATCTGAGTTAACACCTTCTTTCACACCTGAAACAATAGAGAGGTAATTGGGGTGATTAAGATAAGGGGTAGGGTGCAGCTTATCAGGCTTATCACTGACCATTGTTTTTGAGACTGATAAGAAATTTACCCAGAATACCCTGCTCTGGAGTCGGTGGGCCTAACCAAGATGGCGACCTCCATAACCTAATATGCTAATGCCCTATAGGTACAGTCTTCTTCCGGCGTTTTGGATCCCACAGGACTAGAGTGGTCTAGTCAGACAAATGCAAACACCCTTATATACCTCCCTCATTTTGGCAAACGGGACCTGCAGACATTGTGAAGGCATATATCACGTTCTGATTTACTGAAGTTTTAACTTGACTGAATTTGATTATGTGAAAATTATAGTTAATCCCACTGGTATAGTATATTTAGATCCCATAATTATGGCATGTTAAGGTTCTACATGATAATTGTGGGCCACCCGGGGAACAAGTGCCTGCAGGGAGAAATTTTAGTACTGGTTTTGGTCATCAGGGGTCAGTTCATATGGGTAAAACACTGAAAAGGTTACCAAAAAATTGCTGTAGGCCAATTCTTGATGTGTTAACTCAGCATTATTCCATCTCCACAGTAAACATACCTCTTTTGGATGCAAAAGAGACATTTCTTAACATGAGAAACATAGGAAATTGACATATGCAGCCACTTTCTGCAGAAAATGGTTGCCATGGAAACCACTCTTTTATTTCAGATGGGATCTTTTTCCAGAAATGTTTTGGAAATCTCATAAGGAGCTTAGAACTGAAAACAGACCTGGAAAAAAAATCCCTCTTGAACCAATTTTTATAGTAAAAACATATAATATTTCCCTCATCTGAGGCAGAAGTCATAGAGATATTTGGGTAAATATGTTTCTGTCAACAATCAAAAAGCTGAGGTGTCAGAAATCCCAGCAGGTGTGGATATTTACCATCTGCAATATGGTGGTTGTTGGCTCTTCTTTTTCCTCATCTCCCACCTCCCTGACGTCAGGAGGAACTCGGGAACTCTTGTGTGGGAGAGGGGAAGTTTGTGTTTATATATGAGGTGGGGGAGGCTTCTAGGTAACTTCTGTACGCCCCCCCTCCTTCCCGGAACAGGCGCATAACAATAGCATGAGGGAAAGGGTGACAGGAAAAGGTTTTGGGTTCATTATGATTCATTTCCGGATGTGGGGTGGAATTGATGCTAAAATTAGATTGGGTTTACAAAACTTACAAATTGGAGGTACAGTGTTTAGAAAAAATAAATAATGGATAGCCTAGATTAGAGCTGATCTAAAGGACGAGACATATGTTGAACTACTTTCTCGTGACGATCGTGTATCATAACACTGTCCATTATGATATTATGATAGGAAATGTTGATGTTCTTTACACTTGCATGTCTTTAATGGATTCTATAAAGATAAAATCCCACTTTGGATGCAGGTGTTTACCTTTGGTAGCCCCATAGACCTCAATGTGTATATATATAGGAGGATGCTGCCTTTTGTATGTGCCTCCACCCACGGGTGCTTCATTATTGACATCCGCTCCATACATCACTCCATACATCACTTTGTACATCATCAAGCTGCCCTCCAGGGGACAGAGCTGGTTCCCAACAGAATTACACACCAGATGGGTAGGAACCTGCAAAAACCAGCAGCTTATTTAATTGAATTCCATGGCCACCAGGGGCACTGCAATCGCCATAATAACACCTATCTGGGCCACTCACGTACTGTATATGCCGAAGAGTGTACAAATCCCTCGATCTCCACCACAGCAGTGCTATGATGTTTTTATAGGGAGTTATATGGGTAAGGATCTGCTTGGAGATCGATTGGTGAAGGATTTTGTGGAGAGTGTGTGACGCAGATGGCAGATTCAGTTGGAGCAGAGGACATTTGTGAGAGAGCCGGCTTCACAAACAGAGGGTTGGTCATGTTATCGCCACCCCAACACGAGAGGTGAATGTGGCGTCCTGACAAACCCTCGTGTAGCTTGACTACCAGTGTCCACTCACCCATCACGACCCGGCACGAATCCTCGCCAAACTGAAGCTAAAAGGGGAGTACGTGGAGGAGATATGATATTTACATATATCCATCTGACTCTGGAGCTATACCAATAATAAGGGAGTAAAGTGAAATACATTTGGCAGATACCGTGGATTACAGAAATGAAGGATTGTTGGGATCATATTGGATTTATTCCATCAGCAAGGTCTGAATCTTTATCTCTACCAATATCATATCATGTAAAAAGAAATTAGGTTTGTGACATCAATGCATTAGATATGGTCCCTGTTTGCCAGTCTATTTAGCAAAATTATGTGTCCGACAGATGCAATGAGATAGGCCAGTACTTGGGATGATATTTTTCCTCACTATGTATCTATGTCAGTAAAATTTGTTTTGCACTGTAGTCCTTTTTGCATCGTTGTGACATATATACCTACCAATTATTCAATTTACATCGCCTGTACCTAGTGTGTATGGTACAGTCGATAACAGTGTCCCATACTATCAGTGGGGGCTGGGAAAGTCACTGAGTTTGAGGCATAAGCATCCAAGTCTTGACCAATAGGGTGGGTTGATATGTAAAGTAAGGTCTTATTTTGTTTGTCTGTACCTCTCATAGATTTATATACTTAACTGTATAATTGTTGTAGCCTCAAAGGTGTCCCAGTTATCAAAATTCTGAATCTAAGTTGGCCATCTTTGGACCGTGTGGTGTGCTGTGGTGCACATTTCTTTGCATTTCTCACCACTTTGGGCAGATGGAGCCACCTCATTCACACTAATAGTGACCTCTAGGTATGGGGGTTGAACCCGGACCAAAATGCAGTAGAAAACCAGTATTTAAACAGTAGAAAAACAGTGTGGTGTGAAAGTAGTGATTCAGTGTGAAAGCAGCATCAGAAACAGTACCATATCAGCATCTACTGGCATTCTACTGCTCAGCACACAGAATATGGCAGCGGTGATTCAGTAGCAGAACAGTAGTATTAGCAGCATGCAAGCAGTATTGAATCAGTTGTCCCAATTATGTAAATGATATGGCAGCATTTAAGCAGTATCTACTTATTTAATGCTGCATGACCATATATGGGGTTGGGGCAGTGTTCAATCAGCACTACTGCATGACTGCTGCTATAGCAGTAGGTGAGCAGTAAATCATACTGAAAACTACTGCTGGGGGCAGGTAGAAGCATAAAAGGAGCAGTCGCTGCTTTAGTACTGGCACTACCAATGCCTTTCTAGGTGGTCCTTGCTGGATTTGAACTTGGGATCATCTGATTACTGTACCAATGCATTAGCCCCCTGAGCCACCACTCCATCAGATATGTGGAGCTGTCATTACTCCCTAGTAGTGCATGCAACTCATATAGGAGGGGGGCAGTATTGATTCAGTAGTACTATCATAGAAGAAGGTAAGAGTAGGCATGTCTGATAAAGTACTGCTATAGTAGAATGCCTTGCATTTTATTGATGTTAAGGTGATAAGACAGCAGCTTTGTAATTATCAATGATACATGTATACTATGTAGGAAAAAAAAGTGGCATGATGGTGACCAAAATAATACTTGATGATTCAGCACATTTATGCCCTACATAAAGTCAGTGACTAATTCCTCGCTTTCACACACCCCAACATCATGCGTATCCATTACTGGCACTCAATAACATAATCATATGCAAAGGTATAATTATGCTTTTCTTAACAAACACTGGATAGTTTCAGAATTTCACAACTGAATCTTTTGATTACTGTTCACAATCATACTGAAATTCACACTATGGACTGTCTCAGAAGCATCAGGTCAGTAGCCCAATAAATAATCGAGGAATGAACAGAGCGATACCAGTAGATAGTCAGTAGACTATTGCATCTATGCTGCTGCACAGAGTGTGACATTTTTGGTATCTATTTAGATTCAGTTGAGAGTCAGTAGACTACTGATTCTAGCCTGAAAATGTAGTGCATACTCAGTTGATAGTCAGTACACTACTGAGTCTATACTGAAAATGCAGTGTAGAGTCAGCTGTTTTGGAAGTATTTCAGCAGTACCTACTGCAAAATGCAGTTGTTGATCAGCATATTCTCAGTAGCTACTGATAGGAGAAGTAGATACTGCCTTCTGGTCCGGGAACTTGTTTACCCACTGCTAACCACCTTATCTCACAAGCAGTGAATTGTGAAGGCTGCACTAGACCAGTCTAAGGCAGTACTACCTCCCTCTGTAGGGAAGGAGGTAAGGCTAGCTGGATCTCAGATCCAGAGAGTGAAACCACAATATTAAGTGACAGAGGATAAGTTGTGTCCAGGGAACATTTTACAAATGGATATGTAGCAGAGTTTCATTCCACTGACAGGAAACAATGTAAGTGAATTTACAAAGTAAAGTGTCTATACTTGAGCATAGGACATTACTTAAACCTCCCAGTTCCCCATACTGCCTGAAACGATTACATGTTTTTCGACCCCCTTGGATTGAGTGGGATCAGTTACCAGCCAAGTCATACCCACTAGACTTGGCTGGCCTGCTAGCTAACCTACCAATAAGTCTCTAACACTATAGTTACAGTAGACCCGGCAGTGGATGAAAAATGTAATATTGATACAAGAGCAGATAATACTTCATTTTTATATTCTCATTTCCTTATTACTTGGAAAACATTTCAAATATCCTCTCAGATCCGGATTATGCTTCCCAAAGTTTAATTGAAATCAAATCCAATGTCATATATACTTATAGATACATTGTACTTTGTTTGAAAGGATGTCACTGATTATTCCTATTTCAAGATAATCCCTAGGATGATATCAAAGGTTCTGCACACAATCCCCGGGACACAATCCTTACTTCCCTTGCTACGTATGCTATGACAAGGTATTAAACCGTCTGTGACATCTCTGCATATATACACACCCTTTAGATTACCTAAATAAAGATGTCAGCTATAGATATTCCTACAGCTGTCACACACAAGAGCATGAGAGGGTGTGGAGTGAGACTGAGAGGGGATGACTTTACAAGGTCAGGTGAGAATAGGCAGCAGTAGAGTATACCATGTCTACTTTATACAACACCTTAGGTATTGGTTAGGAAGGGTGTGTGTGTGTGGGTGGGGGGGGGGGGTATTGTAGTGATGTCGAGAATGAAGGTTTGGAATTTAGGGTCTACACCCATTGTCACCATCAACACCTGACCTGCGGTAGGGATGTAAATTAGCGAGGGTTTCACCAGGTGTATTGACCATTGACCCGTACTTTGAGGTCCAACCACCACCACCAAAATTACCATACAACCACTGCTTCTGTATACATCTGAGCATTCCACAGGGGTTAAGTTCCCACTCCCCTACTTCTGTTGCCACATAGATATACTGCTGGTGGTTTTGATATTTGCATATACAGTATGGGTGTGTGATGGGGTTAAGGACAGGGTGTATTGGTAGTGTTGGATGGCGATAAGGCTGTAGAGGGGCATGTCTATGTGGTTACAAAGGGGTAAGGTGGCCCAACTCGACAGATCTACCTGTAGCACCCTTCTTAGATAATACACATATACAACAGGGAAAGGGACAATACTACTAATCCATATAACACCAGCTACCAGTACTATAATTCTTTTAACGATGGATGTGGATTTTACTGCCAGACCCAGATAGCTTTCATTTATTTTGGTGATATAAGGAAGCTATCCTATTACGTAGCTCCCCACCAGCAGTGAGGATCGCATATTCAAGTTGACCTGTTTCAACTTATTATGTAAAGGAGTCAAAAAGAGTGTCTGTCAGAATAAAAATCTGAATGCTCTCAACTATGCTGCTGGCGTTTTGGAAATCTTCCAATATATCTCAGCTGTATAGATCCAAGTTAGAAAAGAACGCCATCCATGGAGCTTCTTTATTATCCATTCTACCTACAGTGCACAATTTAGTAAGGCCAAGAAAAAAAAGGTGAGTTTCCAGTAACATGAACTGAATTGCTAGGGTCGGTAGGTCGCTTTTTTTGTTGTTGTTTTTTTCTTCGTTCATCTTCCTCCTGTCCAATGCAGGCAAAAGAAACACAATACCAAGGCGAATCTGAGAGGATATGTGACCACAATAGTACGAAAATATATAAGGTACGGGCCTAGTGGTCATTATTTTTCAAGGGGGGGGGTTGAGGGGGGCGTTTGAAAAAGAATTTGACCCCTCCTGGGGGGGGCGCATAAAAGGTTTAGTCCCTCTTTAGCAAAAAAGCCAGCATGCTACTATCATTCAAAGGCTTGTTGGCGTAATCAGCAGATGGAGATCTTTCTAAAAAGTGGTCTGCCATATTTGTAGGTCTATTGGTATTGTTACTATGGTCCTGTCAAAAAAAAACGGCCCTGTTTTTCTAGGGTCGGTCGGTTTACTGCATGGAAACACACTTTATTTTCTTGGCCTAACCATTCTATTACGACGAAGAACACCGTATATCCAAAGTGGGAGGTAAATCTTTTGGGCCTTATCACGATAATAGTGTGGTGATACACGTGTGAGTCTCCACATAATATATCACCTTGAACACGTTAAAGAAGGATCATTAGCACCGTTAGTATTTATGCTGGGTAATTATAAATGAATAGACCACTGGTCTTTATGACCTCAGAAGCCACGGGTAATTTGCAGAAGCCACAGATAGCATTTAATCCAGTAACGATGCACTAACCCTATAGTCATAGGATATACAATTAGGTAACCCACATCTACTCCTTTAATATCCAGTGTGTACTACTGAATTTTACCTGACCTTAAATACCATAGCAGCATTTCCCGCCTAATGGACACAAGTGTACATAGAATCAACAATCATACAAAGAGTCAAAACGGGGAAACTAGGCCAGGTTATTATTTAGTATAAATCATTGTTAGCTGTTTATGTCGTTACTCGAACAGTTACATTTTTTTAACATTGGAGGGGAAATGATGGCAGAGAAGGAAGAACGCCAGATTCCATAGGGAGTTACTTTTATCCCAATGTTTCTTTTGAGTCGAAGATTTATTACCACTACTGACTTTTTCGTCTCCTATCCCTTTAATGTGTGTGGCCATTATTTATATAGGCTGTAGTACACAATGCCTATTTGTTCTCCTCCATGTAAACTATGTGAAGTTGTTGCACAAACTTAAGTGTACATGTCAACCTCCAGTCATCGATCTACAATGGTATACACGATCTGGCAGTGCGCCCACAGAGGTACCACACCCTATAGACTATCAATGCTTGTGTTGCTCCCCTGTGTACCCATTTGGTGATCTTAGTAATAGTTTCCTCTATTTTATGCTCCTCTCTATACCTTTCTTAATACATCTATAGATACACCTCAGTTTATCAATATATTTGGACTTTGACATCCAACGTTGAATCAGAACATGTCTGCAGCCTGCCAATTTATAATATAATGTAAGTCCAACACAGATCACTTCAGCTTCACTATTGGTCAATGGACTTGTACTCTACATCAAAATTTCTTTAGCAATGCCCTAATTGGATACGGAGGGGGGATTCGTGACTGTGAATGTATACATGTAGTTATTGGTCATATTGCTGGTGCATGGTGTTTGGCATCAACCCAAGACATGGACAAGGGGATTGTAAGGGTATACAGCAACATGTAACAATGTCAGAGAAGGAGGTGACTAATGATAATATTGGGCTGGTGAGACAATGAAGAATGTGACTACGTAATATATATATACCGGTAGTAGTATTATCCATAGGGACCTGAGGAATATACAGCTGGGTGCATAGTTAGGTTAGGGAATCTTTAAGGAGAGGGAAAGCCAATTCTTCTGCTGGCACCTACAACCTCTAAATTGACTTATTATCGGCTGTTATCATGCCCAAGCAATCTTCTGGATACGAAGGTTAGTTCCACTAACTATTACCCTTTCTCGTAAATCATGACGATGGTAGCAGCTGTGCACACAATTTGAATGATGCCAGCAAAAGGCCTTAAACGACATCTACATCCACATTTGTTAATACGTTCATTCTAAATATTATTACATTATCGAGAGCTATACCCAATGCATGGTTAACTTTATTTAGACGAATTAAAAGAACACACTGACTAAACCTTTGATGAAAGGCAAATGATAGAAGTAAAGCAACATGAATAAATCACTTTGATATTGGCCAGTGAATGCGGCTTCCAGATCGCTCCCGATTGCCCGGAAACAAGGAGATACAACACCATTATCAAATGCTATCAGTCATAATTCATGTACTATTTCCCAGTAGATATAAGGGTTCTTGTGAAATCTAGAGGATTACATGGTGTGGTGGTATGGTGAGTGGGGTGGAGGGTCAAATGGACTATTAAAGTATATTAATCATACATTACTCCTCCTAATTAACTTTTAATCGCTCTCCATGCTGAAATCACAAATCAGTTTTTGATATTTGAATCTGTTTCAGTGTCATTTGCAATTCACAATCAAACATTTAGAACTCAGATACAACAGTTTTTTGTCCCAGTAGAATTTAAGTCCTTTGCATCACACCAAAACCAAGGATGGATCATGACTGACATTTCAATTACTACACATGCCACACATGAGGGTCTCTACTACATTTGGCAGAATCGCTATGCCCCTATGTAGGGATTATTTGGAAGAAGGCCCAGACATGAGTGTGAATCACCTTATCACTATTAGGATAACTGGCACATTATCACATACATACCAGGATCTCGATGAGTATAGACCTTCCTAGGTACTAGCCAGCAAGTTGCAGCAAAAAATATTTAACTGACTTAAAAGATTGTTATGTAGTATCAAGAGGTCTGCTTTTTATCAACCAAATTTCATGAGTTGACTAATAGTTCGAGAATTGTGGGCCAATGTAGGTACATGTACGGCAGCTGGTGCATCAATACCAATGTACCATGAGGTCAGATGGAAAACATGCAAACCTTGGGCACTAAGCCATGTACTGACCTTCTCTGTTATGCTAATACAGACGAATGTAGATGGTTCATGGGCATGCATGAAGATAACATATGTAACAGATTAAGCTATGATAACTGGTTGTAGTCAATAAAAGGTGTCTGTTGTAAGTCTGAAAGTATGATAAACAATATTTATCCAATTCTATACGTTTGTATAAATGATGGATTTGGACCATCATGGATTTATACACCAATCCAATGTAAAGTGGTTCGATCACTGCGCAATTTACAGTCTGACCAGTCATCCCTATTTCCCCTTCCCATGCACCACAACATTCCACTGGAAAGAGGGAAATACATCTGGGGATAAAGGCCCCAGCTTAATGCCTCCTTCACCACCCACCTCCAATTCATTCACACCATTATATCAAGGTTCGCACGCAGCCAGACCCACAACGTTGCATGTATGACACGAGCATGTGGTTCCATGACACACACATTAGTTGTAACTGTCATCCAACCCATTCCTCGGCTACCTGTTAACTATGACATAGTGCTATTCATGTGTCTGACTCAGTCTAGCAGGTGTCAATAACAGTTCAGTGTAATGTCATATTTGACCACCGCCCCATATAGAACGACAACTGTATGACGTATGACAGCAGACAAAGTCATGTCGATATCATAACCTCAAACTCATTTAACACGAGTAACTCTATGGGGATGACCAATGGTGTATTTATATTGGAAGCATTGGGGGGGGGGGGGGGGTGATGAAACTATATCAGTATGTGGATGCAACTCTAAGTTAGTAACCTAAAACCTGTTGACCTAAAGTATGATATTCCAATCAAGGGAGTCCTGAATACAATATGCACCGGCAGATATAGATCATATGGGTGTGACATGTATCCCTATATTTTCCTGTATCTGTTGTACAATATGGGACATACCAAAGAATATATCACATTGTCACGGTTTCCCCTATTGCCTTTGTATGGCATATGGGCCATAACCTTATGCATCTTGGAAACAAACAAAAACCACATGTTTTCCTGACACTGTATAACAAGTTTGTCCCACTCTCACCACCACTACCTCCCACCCTAACGTAAGACTCCCACCTTCCTCCCAACCACCACCTACACACTTATACACAGTGCCTCATGGCAGTAAACTGGAAATGCCCAGTGAATGAGGTCGTCCAAACATTACAGTAAGCACAGTAATCCTTGCCTACAGCAGCATCCCTCAGTGGCACATGGTGGGATATGGAGGAGGCTTCATGGTGAGAGTGGAGAGAGATATGTTTATTCTCTAAGTAAGTACAATGTATATTGCCTATAGCATGGACAGGAGTCGACTGTCAGTGATCATCCATTCAGTTATAAGGCCCATTCTTGATTGGGCCTGTACACATGATTGAGGTATATCAATGGTAGGATTAGTTAAATTGTGATAAAGTGCAGCTGGTCTCTTTAGGGAACTGGGTACACTCTCATCGGAATTCTATTTGCAGTGTGAACTATTGGTCTAGCCTCAACTATAGAGCTCTCTGAATAACACTAAATATCAACCTTGCACTCCACTTTTATCCCCTCCCAAGGGCCTTCTCTAGAAGCAACCCACTAGACCATGCCCCGCCTCACCCCTCTCCCATGCCCCCAGGGACTTGGTACGGACGGTATAGTACCAACCATCCCCCCCAGGATCAAGGTGCCTATACGCGGAGAGACAGATCAGGGGAGGCTGCTATAGAATGAGAATTCATTGGATCTGTAAAGTATGCCACTATAGAGAAAACCATCACATACAGTAGTTCTGACACAAAAAGTTTATTTAAGTAGATGAATTTGTCATCATCGCTGCACCCAGACCCCTACTTGTGTTGCCAACACAGTGTCTGGACTAAATAATGCGTATATTTACATTGGATATGTGCATGGTGCCCGTCACGTATATAGAGGCCCATGTCTCTGAGGCATTAGGCCATAATGTAATCAGATACACAGTTTATGGATCGTAAGAAGCTAACTAGGAGCTCACAGTGTGTTAATGGATAAGGGGATTCTTAGAATGTGCGCAGGTAGGGCATAGAACGGACTGCTCTGAACCACCAGTGGATTGTGTTTGCAATATTAAACCCTTTTAAGATTTGATATTACCAAGACATTCCCATACTTATATATATAATTCATAGATATCCTGCAATTGAATCTAAATCTTTATTTATGAAGATTCTGTCAGTTTCCGTGTACTTCGATAACATACCAAAGTTTGTCTACGAACACACCTCATGTGAGTGAATAGGAATGGGGAGGTGATTAGGGCACATGTACACCAATGTATGAGGATGTCAATAGGTTAACTGTCGGTGCAAACAAAAGGTAGGCAGAAAGTCCCAAGGTATCCTACAGTATAGGGAGTATATGGATGGAAGTTGGGATGGTAGGGAGGAATATGCCCGGGGTGATTGGAGCGGTGGCCATTGCGTGCAGATAAAAAGTGTAACACAAGCAGGAAGACGCTCTAATACCCAAAAGAACCAATGGCAGTTCATGACAGCAGCCTGCTGACAGGACACCACGACAGAACTAGTAAAGTAGAGTGGTTAGTCTGTGGTGTGGCTCAAATATTTGTGAAAGGTTTTAAATCCAATTACCAACAGTGGGTAAGCTCAGTGGATGCCAGGAGAACCTCCAAAGCACGGGCGTGGACTGGTTACCAGATTTAGTCTTGTTTAGGTGTTATCCATATGCTATAGTAAGGGTGAGAAAGTAAAGGGAACAGTGCTGCCCTCTGGTGCCTTTATTTGCTATGCACAGACCTTGATTACGGAGGTGAGTGGTGACTTTGCCAAAGTAACCACTCACCTCTGTAATCAAGGTCTGTGCATAGCAAATAAAGGCACCAGAGGGCAGCACTGTCCCCTTTAGTTTCTCACCCTTCTATAGCATATGGATAACACCTACACAGACTAAATCTGGTAACCAGTCCACGCCCATGCTCCAAAGTGAGTCTGGTAAGGTTTGCACATGAAAGGTCTGGAGGTTCTAGTCAGGGGCTTTGGTAAACACTCAGCCATGAATAATCTGCTGTCTATGCCATAGGCTGTGTGTATATATTGGGAGCCTGTGGTATATTATGCAGAAGGTGTTCTAGGTTTATTGTATCTAGGGTAGATTAACCTAAAGACGGCCACATACCTTGAGACGTCCACCCAACATATATATTTGCCATGAAAAATGGACTTACTCCTGCATCAACATTATGAAATCTTTCATGAGCATTGGATCTACCAATTTGTGGTGTTGATTCAGTAGTAAACCCAATGTTATGGCTATTTTCTGGGGGTGGACGTCTCAAGGTTTGTGGTCATCTTTAGGTTAATCTACCCTACACGTTAGGCTACGTACACGACAGGAACTGCATTGTACAGCATTTATCCCATTCCAGAAATGTATGATATGGCATCTGGATCAATAAATCAGTTATATTCTGAAAGTTATTGATGAGTTAAGGATAGTTTCCTACACTGTCAGCCCAGCACACTAGTTTTACAGTGGATAGCTTATTATTAGGGACTACATTGATTTGATTGGGGTTCTAGTGTATGTGCTACGGCGGTATGTACTTCCTATTTACAATTCGGGCTGAGAGTGTAATACAAGGAATTTTAAACTGAAATTTCGATAAGCGATAGATATATAGCCAATCATATTACATAGTATAGGTATACCAAATAACACAACTCTAGACTATAAAAAGATGATTCACACTGAGGTGATCAATCCTAGAACCAGATATCTGACATGGCAGTCCAGTGGGCTGACATGTAACTATGTTGTTAGCGTGACTTGGCATATGATGACCCTTCCTATGGTTTAGTCATGCTGTGATTTATGTGAGTATATACCTGGATGAGTAGCATAAAATGAGATGCTACATCGAAATTGCCAGATCGACTGTTGTTTCGATTTAATGAGTTAAAATTGAGGATATCAATACAAGATGGGTTGTGCATAATAACGTGTACTCCAAATGAATATTGACATCTATGCATATAGCTATGACTTCTGTTGCGCCTTCGTCTGGCCCATAGCACTTTGAGAGTTATCGCTCTCCAGAACCTAATCTCCCCATGTAAACCCTTACAGCACCAAGTAAAATAACCAATTTCCTCCTGGTGATGAATTGAGGAGAGGGGCCTTAACGACTTGAGGAGTTTTGTTTCACTTTATACCCACTCCTCACACAACTCTGCGAGGTTGAGATCATGGGAAATTAAAATATAAATTCCAGTTTTAACATTTTCTTCTATTCAATACACTGTTATATCCCCAGTTGTTTCATATTCCCATTCCAAATTATGCTCTTTTTTGTCAAGGCTCACCTATGTTTGTATTAATCATTCAGTTATCTACATAAACCCATTTCATGCCTTTCAAGTGCAATGAAAGGCAAGAGAAACCATACAGTACCAAAACCTTATTTGAAAGGACATGTTTCTACTGAATTGTGAATCTATTTGAACAGGGCTTTGCTGACTGTAGTGTTGAAAGTACCCCGAGGCACAGATAGGAAGTTTGCATAGATAGTAAAAAAAAAACAGTAGTGTTAGATTGCCTGATTTGTGCGGTTTCATGGTACAGTAATTCTCCCCAAAAATTCTCCTCATCCACAATACACGTTATGCGACTTATATCAGGAAGAGACAGTGTATGGCTGGGTAGCAGCCAGACAGAGGTCTCAGGTTTGGAGGGCTTCCCACTCATATGCCCATGGCTCCAACAGGAAACCTTGGCAGCTTGGAGTATTGACACGTAGCCAACATAACAATAGACAAGCAAAAAATGTACATGTATGGGCTTGTGTCGACCGCATTATGATAACCATGTCTAGTGTGACTCACAATACCTATAGAGATTTGACATAATCACTTAACTTTCTCCTTTAATTCTTTATTTGGTTATGCCCATTTTCCCTTGTTGTCTATTATTATCTCTGTGAGCGCATAGATGTATAGTTTAACGCCTTTCATCTACACAGGCCCCTCCAGGACCATGTCCATTGATCTTCACCCATATTTCAAATATATAGGGAGTACTTCAGCATACAGGAAATACCCCATAGCACACTAGGGATTGGTCATATAAAACCAACATTCCACCGCATAAATTGTTTTTAGAAATGTCTGCCTATATTCTGATGTTATTGCTTAGCACTCCTGATATAGATCTCCTGATATAGATCGATACTGAGAGAAACAGAAAGGCCTAACTGGGATATATTCGAGTTTGTTATGATGCAGAGTTTTACAACACAGCAGTAATTCTATATTGTAAATTACCATGTCCTATTTTTCTCTATTCCCCCGATCAGATAGGATTGCTACACACTCCACAATACCCTAGTGGTACAATAAGCCACCCCATACACCTCCAACTGTAAGTCTAACTTGCCCTATTTCGGAAAACTCTAGGGTCAAGGGTGAATCTGACTCATCCTGCCTTTTGTATGTTTAACTGGTTACTCTCTCTTTGGATATAGAATGACAGTAGCACTCTATATATTACATGATAGTAGGGTTAGCCCTACAGGCATCGAGAGGTTTATAAGGCTTCAGCAGGAAAGGTGATACAATCACAGGTAATCTCAGCAGTAGCAAATTCCTGGGAGAAACCTGCCCTGAGGAGATAGCGTGGGAATAGGATGGAAATTTGGAGATGAAGGAAAAGAATCTAACAGCTTTACTATCCCATGTACTATGCCCATAATAAATATGCTGTCCGAGAGGGCGGCAACATATTAAACGTGACCTTAGTTGAATGTGCATGTAGCATGGAATCAAAGTATTTTTCAATTCAATTCCACTTATATATATATAATGTGCCGGTCTCGAATCTTCAGTTTATCGTGGTTATGAGTTGTGCCAAATGTTGTGGTCTAACTACTGCACTACCTTGATATGGCCAAATACATGTACTCAAATTCTCTGAGCTCAAATACATTTTCATGACCATGTGGATACATGTAACAAGGCAATGTTGCTAATACTGTCTCTTTTTTATCTCTCTATTTTCAGGGGTCAAGACTTCTCCTGACATCCACCACAGTCCTTATCATGTCCTGCCATCTGAACAAGCTTTTCGGGATGGCCTCCAGAGAGAATCAGCAAATTACACTGTGACGACACTGTATATGCCACGGTACACTTCGCCATATGCTGCACACTATACACCTAGTGCAGAGTCCGATATGATAAACATTGCACTGCTGGACTGTAGTGAGACCAGCAGCCTTCAGGGTTCAGAATTCTCATCACTTGAGTCGTCAACAGCATTGCTGCCATGCGAGGACCAGCGTCCTCTTCTAACTTCACCTCCACCACCATCTCAAACTTCAAGCATGATGGCAAATAATCTGAGCCCACGGAGTAAGCCACCACCCAAACCACCACGGGTGCACAGCTACGTGAACCAAAGCAGTACATGTTCGCCTACACCATCACAGCGTTCAATTGGTAGTGACTCTTTCAAATCATCGCTGGCCGATGTCACCCATGCACTTGACTTGTCTATTCAGTCCAATGACACTGGGGCAACACTACCAGAAAGGGCCAGTGATCGTGCCAGGCTGGGTCCCAATAAAGCATTCCGCAGCAAGGTTTACCAGATTATGGCCCAAGCACGCGACTTCCTTGTTTGTGAATTGGACCCAGAGCGGATACTGCCCTACTTGGTGGAGAAAGATGCTGTGGAAGAGGCCACAGCACACCAGCTTCTTCGACAAAGCAACTCCAAGCTAGAGCTGGCTGAACATGTGATGGATGCTGTTACTCAGCGTGGGCCACAAGAGTTCAAGGTCTTTTGTGATGCTCTGCGGTACGTACAAAAGGAGAGTTACCTAGCCGATCTCCTACAGGTGCTTGATAGTCTTATTGAAACCATGGCAATGTCGAGTGCAGCAGTTGTCAAGTCAGATGCAGGATATGACTCCATGGAAGGGCACCTCAATGGCGCAGCATGCCTACAATGCAGCACCTGTGCCAGTAACAATAACGATGATGAACTTCTGGGAGAGTCTCCCTCTTTCGATATTGACATGTCCTATTTGGATATTGTCACTGGGGACACTAAACCCTTGCATAATGTAAACACAATCAAGATTGACCGTCCATTAACACCAAGGGGCTTTGATAAAAGCTTCTCCTTCAATGAGGAGGATGCCGATCGCTATATCCCTGTCATCTCCGTGAGCCTTTTCCACCAGTGTCTGTGTAAAGAGAGCTTGGAAACAATTTCTCGGATACTTCAAAGGTACTCATGCATAAAGGAACTTACCATCTCAAAATGCCATTTAGCAAGTTGCTGGACAGGTATACTTGGCAGGGCAGTTAGCAAGAACCAGAGTCTCACAAATCTGGATATCCGCTTCAATTCACTAGATGAAGAGGATGTAAAGACTCTAGCTAAGGGCCTTAGCAATAATGTGAATTTGAAGTTCCTGAATCTGGCAGGTACAGAATTATCAGGACCCGGATGTAGTGCACTCATAGGTGGACTGTCAGCAATGCCTCTGCTTACAGAGCTGGATGTAGGTTTTAATGATCTCCAAGATGTCGGTTGCAAAGCTCTTGCATCCTTACTTGCATGCAACCCCTACCTGCGGAAGCTCCGCATGAGGGACAACTGCATCACCTGGTATGGCTGCAATTCCTTGTTCAAAGCACTCAAAAAGAACTTCAGGTTATCCGTTCTCGATCTAAGCAGTAACAAGATAGGAAATTCATGCATGCCACATTTAGCAGAGATGCTCCTTTCGAATAGGACACTACGAGAGATAAACCTTGAGAATTGTAACATATCTGAGGAGGGCTGTGTTGCTCTGTCGAGAGCCCTAAAGACGAACACTACACTGAAAGTCCTTGACCTCAGTATGAATCCGGTCAGGGACGCTGGTATCAAGGGTTTGTCTGATGGACTCAAGTACAACCATGTACTCGATACACTCTGCCTCAATATGTGTAAAATAGGTAACAAGGGTTTCCTTGAAGTGTTGGAAGCATTGAGGTACAACACCTCCATGACCACCCTTAAACTCTGCTACAATGACATAGGGCGTGGACTACCATTAGTGACAACCCCAACACCAACTGGTGCAGTAGGTGACACTCCTTCTGCAGAGGAGGCGCCAGCTATCGATGTGGTCTATGAAAGCCTGTGTCAGATTCTGCAGTTCAATAAGAACTTAAAGGTTCTGCTATGGGGCAATAGGCTTGATGGGCCTGGAGATACCGACCAAGGATAATGAGCGTTATGTATTTGAACTTTGCTTTTATTTATGAAGAACAAACCCATGTCTGTGCTAGATATTTACAATAGGTTTATTCTAACTATTGCTATGATTGATTTGCGTGCAAGAGATGTAGGTCAATTTTACTTTTACCTGTATCATTTGTGACTCTGTAAAGGACGCACAACATTCCAATAAAATGTTTAGAACATCAGTGTTGTTCTGAAAATTATCATTTCGTCTGATTTTTTGTTAATTATTCTGAACTCAGGGTGATATAGAAAATGTATAAGATATTCTGACTAATTATCCACCATTACGGATTAGCATATCCTAATTGCAACATGAAGAAGATTCCAAAATTTAATGTTTCTTACATTAATAACCGTCAATTCAAGTGTACAAATTTAAAAAAAGAAAGAAAAGAAATAGAAAATAAAGTAAGCAAGGGATTTATACGATACAATTCACAATCTATATAGTCATAGAGAGGTGTTGAATACCACAGCTCTCTACCCAAATTAATTTCCTTATCATGTATGTATCCCTGATCTCCCTCAAAACTCTCATGGTGTTACTTGTAAAAATCCTCTATAAAGCACAGTGTCTCCACCTAGTGTCACTTATGTACACTAGCTTAGCTGGTACTCTCATCTCAAGGTTTTGACCACACTATAATTTACTATAGCACATTTACCTGTACAAATGGAATTCCACCCTTCAATCCCTCCAAATCACTCTACATCATGAAGAGCACACATTCCACTTCTCTATGTGCCAGATCCAGACGTTGTTCACCAACTCGTTTTTCTACATTATTTCATTTTTGAACCCATCCCCATTTTGCCCTATTCTGCACACATTTATTGATCATTTCCAACCTGTTTTTGATAAATAAATATATACTCTGAATAATAACAGGTTAGACATTCTTTCTATGTTTTATTTGAAGCTTTGCAGTGATTCTGAACTCTAATAAATACAGACCAATTAGAGCCCTCCATGTCCTAAATCCGTACATTTTAGCAATATATCTTGCCAAATGGTGCTGTCTATTGTTTAGGTCCCACGTCCCTGTCCCATACCTGACGTCCGATTTTCCTCTATTTTCCCACCCATACATATGGAGTCATACTGATCTATTAGAGGACAGAGGGTCAGTTGATAGAGTAAGCTGGCTATTATAGAGTTTGTAACCTCATGGCACCAAGTCAACTCATTGATCAAATTACCAAATATCTGACAATCCTGTATCTGGTCAAAAACTGAAAATGCCATAACGTTTATTCCACTTAATGAATTTTCAACATTCAAAAGGCCATGTGAAGCTACCGCAAGCCTCGTGCGCTTTATAGAAGCAGCAAAAGTTAGGGATATATCTTACGGTCGATTATATTATACATTGAATTAGTACAAATACACTTCGAGGTATGGATTCCCTTTAAACTTAGGGTGTCCCTTATACACGAGCAAGCAAATCATCCAAGGATATAAATCCAAATATTATGATAGAAAACTTCAAGCTAGTTGCATAGTTGCAGATCATCTGTCTCAGGTATCCAAGGAATGAAACTATGGTCACACCTTAGAACAAAGGAATCTCAGTGTGGATATATCACGTTACCTGGTGTATAGAAATGCCTACCATATACACAAGGTGCGACAAACTTGAACCATAGTTTAAGTCAGATAAACTAGGGAAGACCGGGGCACATTGATGGGGCACAGTGGGACAGTGGATCATGTGTCTAAGGAAAGAAAGGAAATCATTAAGTCTCCTTACCAAAGAGAGTCACATGGAAGCCCCCTTCCCTCTATACCAGACCTTTGTTTACACTCTGGTTCAATTTACCTGGGTGGCTTCATGTCACCTTTTTGGGGGTCAAAGTAATAACAACTAAAAATGTTAACTTTGGACTGAATGTTGCAACACCAAGTTATGTGTGTCATAAGTTATATCTTTAAATCTGAGGGAAGTAGGCCCGGGACACAGTGCAACGACAGTCTCTTTTGGGGTACAGTGGGACACATCCAATTGAGTCCTGGGTGTCATAATGTGCCCAAAACCACCTCATTCCTAAGAATTAAGCTTTAAATATGAGATTGATAAGGAATTTGATGAAGTATTATACAGAGATAAATGTATTCCATTTTTTAAATCAAATCTGGCAAGAAGTGTCCCACTGTGCCCCAGTGTTCTTGAAAATATGGATATTCACTAATGTGCTCTTAATAAGCAGATAAGGTATATATATATATATATATATATATATATATATATATATATGGAACTATATACACTCGTGTATATTTATATAATTAGCCGCGGACGGTTAGGGACTACTTGCAGCTCGTAAGGATACCAATGATGTCATAGTGTGACGTCATGGTCAACAACTCCACTGGTATAAAAGGGGGCGGGTTCAAGCTAACCGTCAATTGGCTTGTATTCACCTGTACAGGTAACACCACGCTGGGTGTTCCCTGGAATTTTAACGGTTTTCTTGATTGATATTTGATTTTTCGAATCAAGATGGGGAGAAAATCAACTAGAGGTGCCAAAGCGGCTATTGCTTCTAAAAAATCGGCTAAATCGGCAAAGAAAACGGTGGAATCGGTCAATTCAGGATTTGCGAGTGAGCTAGATTCTTCTGGGGTGGATCGGAGATCCATCTCACCCAACCACGCTAAGGGTTTAGGAGGGGAACAGCTCATTGACCAGGCGGAGAGACTGGAGTCGTTGGAAGACGAATTGTGCAGTATCAAAGGCTTGCTGCAGGAGCTGGTGGCTGGAAAGGACCAGAAAGACGAGACGAAATCTACCAAGGGGGCGTGGCAGCATGCACGTGCGAATGTTTGTCAATGACCAGTGACGTCATATCATCGAGAGCGCAGCCGCGTATCCAGGCAGCGGTCTCCGAGCGTCCCTAGCGACGGTTCTAAGTGGGATGATGTCGGGCATCGTGGTCGTCGCAGAAGATCGTTTTCCGCTCATCACAGACCTCGGTCGTCGTCAAGAGGGTCGTCAATGGATTCCTCTGCATCCAAGCTTCACACCAATACCAAATGTGGTGAGTTTGACCATGAAATATATGTAAAAAAACGGGAAAAGATCGACACCGTTGAGAAATTGATGCTAGTCAACTTGAATTTTGTCTTGGATTATTACAAAGATAACAGTGATGTAGAAGGCATGTTAAAACACCTCCAAGTTCTGGTTGAAAAAGCTGGGATAAGAATGTATACAGTAGCAGCCCTATTGGCCTAAGACAAATCGGTTAGGACCAGGGCAAATAAGGATGGGATAGAAGCTTTTGGGGTTATAGACAACTCTGACATTCTTAGACACTTATCCTATGATGGTACTGTTCAGGCACAGAAGGCATACGCCACCAAGACTAGGAATGGTATCAAACAAAAAATCTCAAATAACTCTTGCTATGCTTTTAATAGAGCAGAAGGTTGTGTAAGGACCCCTGTAAGTATAAACATGTTTGTAGTGGTTGCAGTTCCTCTGGACATGGTAAAACTGAATGCCAAAAATCCAGGAGTGAATAGGAAACTGCAGGTGGTCGATGTCCCATAGCTGGTAATGATTTTTGTTTGATGCCTGACCAAGTTATGGTAGGTGTGGTAGATGTCGACTTGCCTTCACAAACTCCAGTACAGGAGGTGAATGATACGGAGATGGTTAGGGATTGTATTTCTTCGACTGAGTCTGTAGCGGAACAAAATATTCTCCAAGAATTTAATTCTTTAGGAAATGATATAGATGTTACTTGTAATAGTCTAATACAGGTTGGTAATGAACCCCTTTTTACTGTTAGTGTCGCAGATTTGCCCAGCATCAGGGTATATGACGATTGCATAAAAGGTGTATGTACGTGTGTTCATTACATTGGTGGTGAGAGAGCTCAAATTTTACCATGTAGAGTAGCTTCTTTCCTTCAACAAAACGGTCTTATTGATATTAGTGGCACAGAGGCTGATTTTCTATGGCATGGTATTGTTCAAGGGTTTAAAATTGTGGATCCGGACTGTCAAACTACTTATGATTGTAAAAATTATAAGTCAATCCTCGAGGGGAGGTTCTATAATGAATATTGTGGTATATTGTTAGACGAGTTGGAAGCGGGTCTAGTCTCAAAGAGTGATAGTAAACCTCGTTGTATCCATGCTCTGGGTGGTGTAGAAAAATCAAATGGCAAGTTAAGACCCATAACTGACTGCAGTATGCCTGATAAAATATCTATTAACAATTTTATGGGTACCACTAGCTCGACTTTTTCCTATAATAATATTAGCACGGTGACTGCTCAATTGGATAAGAACGATTTCATGAGTGTGGTAGACTTAAAGTCAGCGTATAGATCTATAAATGTGTATGCACCTCACACGACCATGCAAGGTTTCAGATGGGATTTTAGGCATGGTGAGGATTATTATGTGAGCAACAGGTTAACTTTTGGTCTGAAATGTGCTCCGTATATTTTTAATAGAATCTCTGATTTTATTGTGGAGGTAGCAAAATTCTACGGTGTAGAAAGAATTGTAAATTATCTAGACGATTTTATAATAATTGCTGATACTCATGGCGAATGTTTACGTCAAAGAAATATCCTCATGGAATGCATGCAATATATGGGGTTTGTGGTATCGAGAGAAAAAGTAACGGAACCTTCACAAACCTGTAAATTTCTGGGTATTAATATAGACTCTGTTAATCTGGAATTATCCTTACCAGAGGATAAGGTGACAAAAATGAGAAATATTTTAATGGAGAATATTTATTTCTAAGAAGAATCTTGAAAGGATAGGTGGCCTGATGTCTTTCTGCTCGCAGGTGGTTAAGGGTGGTAGAACCTTTAGCAGAAGAATTTTTGATCTCTGCGCTCGGGCCAGGCCAGGGGGTTACATTAAGGTATCAGCATGTACTCGACAGGATATGCAGTGGTGGCTGGATTTTTGTAAAGTTTTCAACTGTAAGAGGTTAATCCTGAAGGATTTGGTAGATGTACCTATGTATTCCGATTCTTCCGTTAAGGGTTTCGGAGCTTGGATGGGGGAAGATTATTTATACGGTGACGGGACATCTCATGATAAATTCAACCTAGGTTCAGGCCATTTTTCTCTCCCTCCTATATTGGATAATTTGAAAAATCATCATCGAAATATCAATGTGTATGAATTATATCCTGTTATGATGGGCCTAAAGCGCTGGATTTCTGATCATACAGATAAGAGAATACATTGTATAACAGATAACATTCAAGTGCTAGCTATGATTAATACAGGCAGGTCTAGGAACAAACTTTGTATGGAATGGCTAAGAGAAATTTTTTGGCTTTGTTTCATGTGGAGATATATGCGACCTATATTAAGTCAGAGGACAACGTCCTGGCCGACCAATTATCTAGACTTGCTTATAAGGGTATGCCGAGCAAATGTATAGCCTCTCTCCATGATAATAATATGTGTTGCTTCAATTCCAGAGTAGGAGAGATTACTAAACAGAAAAAGGTTACTTTTAGCCCAGGGTGTGTCAGAAAATACGAGGAGGACAAGGAACCAACAACTTAGAAGGTATAAAAAATTCTGTAAAGATTTTGTAAAAATTTTTGTTTACAAACTTTTCCTTGTTCTCCCTCTCAAGGTTCCATATATGCAGTTTACCTATCTGATTTTATGAAGCCATCATCTGTAAAAAGTTATTTGTCTGCGGTTTGGTATTTTCAAAAACTTAAGGGCTATTCTGATTATAGTAGTAACTTTATGTTAAAAAAGACCCTTGATGGCATTGACAGGCTCTCTACCTGTTCAACCAAAGTTATTCACTATTATACCCCTAAAGACATGTTGAGGTTAAGATCATTCTTGGATCTAACCAACATGGCAGACTTTAAATTTTGGATGGCAATTTTAACATGCTACAGGGGTGTGTTACGTGTGGGGCATGTGGTTGAGTCTCCACATTCCTTACAGGTTGGTGATATTAAATTTCATCGTAGTTATTTGTCTATGTGTATCAGGACGTCTAAAACCGATCAGCTTGGTAAAGACTCCTTTAATATCTATTTGTCAAAAAATGTTAATTCACCACTATGTCCTTATCTAGGCTTGAAAAAGTTGTGCTTGGGTAGGGGTAATAGGGAGTATCTGTTTGTATCCAGTGGTAATCCCCTTCAGTACCAGTATGTCAACTGCAGGTTAAAATCTTTATCCTTTCAAGCTGGTATCGAAGGCTGTGTATCTACCCATTCTTTAAGGCACGGTGGTGCTACATTGTTAAAGGACTCTGGTCTAAGTATAGAGTCTATTAAAAAGAGAGTTAATTGGAAATCCAACTCAGTATTTAATTATCTACATAATTACAAGGATGAACTATTGGAGTTGGATAGGGTGTGTCAATCTCATTTGCAATGCTGATTGATATGTGTTTTCACATGTGTTTGCCGTGTTTTTGTGTGTTTTTGGCATGTATGGTGCTGTTAGCCCCAAGGTCAGTAACCCACCAAAATCATGTGTTCTGTCATAGGTCATTTATTACATGTTATATATTTATTAATACATTTATTACTGGTATACCCTGGTATCGTTTATTATCCTATCCATGTATTACCGGTATAATTATTCCCTGGTAGCGAGATAACTTATGGAACTATATACACTCGTGTATATTTATATAATTAGCCGCGGACGGTTAGGGACTACTTGCAGCTCGTAAGGATACCAATGATGTCATAGTGTGACATCATGGTCAACAACTCCACTGGTATAAAAGGGGGCGGGTTCAAGCTAACCGTCAATTGGCTCATATTCACCTGTACAGGTAACACCACGCTGGGTGTTCCCTGGAATTTTAAATTTTACTATTGTTGTTACTATTGTTATTACTATTGTTATTCTATACTATTGTGATTATATTACACTTTTACTGACTATGCTTATTGTCAACTGATTATTATAGTTGTTTTAATAAAGGCATGTATGGTGCTGTTAGCCCCAAGGTCAGTAACCCACCAAACTCATGTGTTTTGTCATAGGTCATTTATTACATGTTATATATTTATTAATACATTTATTACTGGTATACCCTGGTATCCATTATTATCCTATCCGTGTATTACCGGTATAATTATTCCCTGGTAGCGATATAACTTATGGAACTCAGTACTAAAAATACCGCAGGGAGGGCCCTTTCCCCTCATCTGCCCACATATATATATATATATATATATATATATATATATATATATATATATACATACATACAGAGGATACCCAATAGAAAGTAATTCATTTCTGTAAAAATGTACATTTTGTGTGCCTAGATTATGATATTTGATATGTCCCACTGTGCCCCGGTACCAGGGCAGAGTGGGACATATTATTTTTTTCAAGAAAAATTCAATTCCATGAAATCCATTTTAGTTAGATTTTGATTACTATTCTATGTTTGTAGCCACTATTCAATGCTATTTTTTGAGACCATAACTTGTTTGTTTCTGCTAGGTATCTCCACAGGAGCAAAAGTGACCAAAAGTGTCCCACTGTGGCCCGCTGTAGGCCACAAGTTACATGTTGGGTATTCCAGTATTATTTATGTTGGCATGACACCTATCCATAGATGCAGCCAAAGAAACATGCATTTACTTCAGTATATGCGGGCAGAATGTTTAATTGAACGAATCCTCATAGCTTTTTCTACCAGATACGGCGATAAGGTACCTGACTTACTATGCAAGTAGTATACAAACCTTATAATGGCTCGGCATTCAAATGATAATCATGTGTTGTCAAATTATACAAGTTTAATATATTATTACCTACCTACGTCAGCCACTCGTGGATATCCTCGAACACCAGTCTACTCAGGTTTCAAGTGACTTGTTGCGAAAAACAGAAAAGTGACGTGGTGGAAAAATTGGAAATCAAGTGTCCTGCTGCGTCGGCGCTACATGAGTTCAAGTTCTTTCGATTACCTGCGTGAAACTCACTTCAGACTTATTGCATTTTATTAGAAAACATTGCTAATACTTAACTATATACACCATTGTAAAGCTGATGCAAAGTTCCTTTAGCAGAATAATTTGATATACTTTCTTTTGGAACAACGCACGTAGTTACCAAAGAATATGTTGAAATAATCACTTATCAAATTTCCAGAACTGCAATTTCTTGCAAATGTAGCCCCCCGCCCCCCCCCCCCCACAAAAAAAAAAGAAAGAAGAAAAATGCAAATTAAAAAAAATCATTAAAATTCTG
Source organism: Acholoe squamosa (assembly GCA_949317995.1). Lineage (NCBI taxonomy): Eukaryota > Metazoa > Annelida > Polychaeta > Phyllodocida > Polynoidae > Acholoe > Acholoe squamosa. The sequence continues at coordinate 70,341,009 of OX439035.1, read as the reverse complement.
AAATTATCATACCCTAAATACACATCGGGCATAATATCAAAACAGAAATTTTGCAATACAGGGTCAGATGTAATTTTAATCCACATTTGACTGCTAAATGACCGCCCCAAAAATTTGAATATGCGTGAATACTCAATCACCCTTATTTAGTTTTGCCCCGCCCCCTCCCATGTGAAGGTTTATTGGGTTAATTGTCTGTGGGAACAGAGTAGCTGATGGCGGGAACACCGCCATCCCCTAGTGAATACAACAGGAACCACCGTGGTTTGTTGTACATGTACATTACACTGTATACCTATGGGTTTTCCGTATCTCCACAATACCCACAGGGAACAGAGTCTGCATGTGGGTCACTCACCAACGGATCGACGGGAGATTGGGTCATCGACGGGAGATTGGGTCCATGGAGATCCCAATACACATAAATCTTCAATCAGATCCTTATCTGGAGGGGGAGGGGGTAGGACCCATACCTGTGTGTGACTCGAATATACATCTAAGTTCAATCAGATTCTTATCTAGATCAAAGGGGTAATTAAAGTATTAGTTGGAATACACAACCCAGTCTCCCGTCGATCCGTTGGTGAGTGACCCACATGCAGACTCTGTTCCCTGTGGGTATTGTGGAGGTACGGAACACCCATAGGTATACAGTGTACATAGACAGTTGAACGCCCCTGTGGCTGATAGGCTACAGAATAAAAGGGGGATGGCCTGGGGGGACGTGCCCCCCCCCCACCCCCTGAAAATGGGCTTTGGTATGGGCCTAGACCCTTAAAATCGACAGTGTGACATGGCTTTTCTTAAATTCGACATGTGACATGGAGCTTTAGTGACAAGGACAAGGCAGGGGAAGTAAAAAGTTGACATGTGACATGAGGCTTTCTTTTTTAAAATCGACATGTGACATGGAGCATAGTGACAAGGATATGGGGAAATAGATATTTAGTGGCATGTAAAATTGCCTTTTCTTAAAATCGACATGTGACAAGGAAACTCCCCATCTAAATGGGGCACCGAACCATCACTGTGCCCTGCCTAAGCCAAATTTTCGTGATTGTGCCCCCCACCTAGACCCATTTCTTCTGGATCCGCCCCTGTGGCTTTCCGGGGAGGGACAGAAAAGGGAACATTCAACAATTATGTCACTGTTATTTAGGCATCTTTCGGGACCCACCCACCCCCTTGTCACTGTTTTTGCATGGAACATATAGAGGAACCCAAAGACTCCCCACCCCACCCCCTAAGCAGTGACATAATTGTTGAACGTTCCCAAATGTTCAATGCATGTCCGCGAAACTCCAACTCCCTGTTTAAATAAGATGGCCACTTCCCTTGGTTTGGGTTGGTTGGTTGATTTTACCTCCACTAATAGTACTTAAATTTAGTTGGCAGAGTTTACTCCCCTATGTCAAATGGGGCAAAATAAAAAAAAATGGCGATTTCCTGTGAAATTTATTTTTGAAAAATTATGAAGTTACTGTAACTGACTTTTTAAAGCTTCTTCACAACTTGGCTGATCTACTGTAACTATTATTAGGGCCTTTGGATTTTTTAGAAAAGCATTTTGTGAATATCTGCTGAAAAATGAAAACATGCCTTCCAGGTCTATAATACTAGGGATGTCCTAGGCTGGATTACACTAATACCTAGTGCCAATATAAGCACTAGTATGGGTCTGGGCCCCTAAATTCGACAGGGTGACATGGCCATTTCTTAAATTCGATATATGACATGGAGCTTAGTGACAAGGACATGGAGGAGTAAAAGATTAGTGACTTGAGACATGGCTTTATCTTAAAATCGACATGTGACATAAAGCTTAGTGACAAGGACATGGGGAAATAGATATTTTAATAACATGTGACATTGCCTTTTCTTAAAATCGACATGGAGACCCCCCATCTAGACCCCCATTAGTGACTGCTACAATGTCCCTGAACTTGGCACTCTTCAACCCTATGTTTCACACTAGAAAAATAAAACCTATGCTTGAAGAGTGAGCAGTATTTCCAAATCATGCCTGCTTATGAGTGAAGCATAGTGGGAATGAAATTAGTGTTCTCCCACCAGACCCGGGGGGGGGGGCACTCTGTATGTAATGTATACACATATCTGCGGCTGGCAAGGGTACTTTTTCAAGGAAAAGTCCCTAGCAAGCTTCCTGTTTCAGGCACAGATGTCCCTAGCAAACCTCCTGTTTCAGCCACAAATGTCCCTAGCAAGGGTCAACTTTTAGCAAAATACCTCGATTAAGCGGAAATTTCAAAATTTTCATTGAGATCAGCACAGTTTTCATAAAAATAGAATGAACCAAATTCAATCTTCTCCCCAATCAGTGTAAATTTAAGACATTTTGAAATAAATCTAGGATTATTGAGTCAAACGTGCCCTAGCAAGGGTAGGCTTTTGAAGAAAAAACCCGCGACCGAGTGCCCTAGCAAGGGTAAGGGTTGTCGTGGGTTCAGCCACACACCCGTATCAAAAAAAATTGAAGTGCCCCCCCGGGCACCAGACCTTTCTGCTTCCTATACTGCTTCCTATCACGGTTTGACCGGCCTGTGCTCGGAGAGTGACAGTAGAGTAATATAACAGTACAGGGATAGAAGCTAACTTAGCTGGCAACCTGCTGCAACTCTCATACTCGGGACAGGCTTGTGTCAGTCTAATTTCCCATCCTCTAGATGGCGCAACATACAGTATTTCTATGTAGACACCAGATGGCAGTGCAAGCTGACAAACATATTACAACAATATAAAGGGCTGAGTCATTTATTGCCAGTGGGGAGGGGGGGGGCATTTGGAAAAGAACCCTTTCAGTGGGGCAAAATCCCAAAGTGGATGTACTGCCTGTTGGCAAACCCAAACCACAGCTTCAGGATTTGCTAACATGAACATCATTGGCACGCATGCAGAAACGCGTAATTGATGCAGGTACCGGTACCGGTGCCGGTACCCTTGTTTTTGTATACGGTACCAGCTAGTACCCGGTAAAGGCGACCGCAGACAGGGCCGATTCGGTCGGTAGTTAGGGAAAGGTAGCCGATCGGATCGGGGGACATCGAACATGTTTGATATTGACAGACTGGATCGGATGTCCTCCGCAGACCTTCCTGACTTCTCGATCGGCCGATCCAGTCGGGCCCGTCTGCGGTCAGCCTAACAGTAGAACGACATTTTATAGGGGGCTTTGAAAATCGCCATGCTAGCCCTCTTTTAGTAGTAAACTAAAAGTCATATATAGTATTCTGTGCTCCTCACATGTCATAGCTTTTGTAGGCAAAAGTCCCCCCCCCTTCCACTTGTGCAGGTCAGTCACGATAAAAACAACTGTAGACTGGTCCAACCCATAAGGTGACCACAGACGGGCCCGACTGGGTCGACATCCTGACAATCAGAAGTGTCTGCGTGGACGTCCGATCCAGTTGGTCAATATCAAACAAGTTTGATCTTCCCGATCAGATCGGGTCGGTACTCCTTGGTTACCAATCGAATCTGGCCCGTCTGCGGTCGCCTATAACCTAATTTGGGGGGGGGGGGCTCATTTTGCAAAATCAGTTCTAAGTGAGGGGCAGTAAAAGAATCTAAATGCTGTTAGGTAGTTTTCCCACATCAATGAAAACCCACCACCTCCCCTCTTGTACATATAATGACCACTTCACTATACACAACACAACAGCCATGTGCTTTTGTGTGGACAAAGGAGAGTGGGGACTAGAAACTTTTTTTTCAAACAGCACAAACATACAATTTGTGGCCTAGTGTTATCATATTTTGGTCCAAAATGACCAAAACAGGCTTGATTTGGTAAAAATATATTGGATTTCTGGGTGGACAAAGGAGAGTGGGGACTAAATTAGTTCCTCATGCACACACCAGGGGCACCCTTCACACGCTCTTACTCACTACCCCCTTTCCTTTTCCGGCCCAAGAACCGGAAAAGGAAACAGCGCGTGCTTCCTATATGGTGGTTCCCTGAGGGTTTATACCTCAGGGCACCAGAGTAAGGCTGGATACGCTGCCCCGAACTCCGCACCAGCTTCTCTCCCGCTACATATTTAATATGTAGTTAGTTACGGACGCAGATGCTCAGCGTAGGGATGTCCTTCCCCCTATAGTTATGATTTAGTACACGTAGTGGCCTGTTTAAGCGCCGGGTGTTTGAATGAGCGCCGGTCTCGAATAAGCGCCGGGGGTAGAGCAGCATTAAAACTTTAAAATGCACTATAAATTAAGTCTTGAATAAGCGCCGGTCTCAAATAAGGGCCGGGGGTGCAGGTAGATTGAAATCTATGATCGCCGGGGCGCTTAAAAAGGCCACTACGGTATGCCAGTTTGGTACAAATGTACGGAGCCCCTAAAAGGACATCCGTTTTCTACACATTTTTTTCTCTAGTTTGTTTCCGCAAGTTTTATTTTCGTTTCCGCAAGTTTTATTTTTCGTTTCCGCAAGTTTTATTTTCGTTTCCGCAAGTTTTATTTTTCGTTTCCGCAAGTTTTATTTTCGTTTCCGCAAGTTTTATTTTCGTTTCCGCAACTTTTTATTTTTGTTTCCGCAAGTTATATTTTGTTTCCGCAACTAAACATTTTGTTTCCGCAACTTTATGTTTTGTTTCCACAACATAACATTGACAATTGATTGACTATGCACAAAGAAAAACTATTAAGTTGTGGATACAAAAGTATAAGTTGCGAAAACGAAAATTAAAGTTGCGAAAACGAAAATTAAAGTTGCGAAAACGAAAATAAAACTTGCGAAAACGAAAATAAAACTTGCGAAAACGAAAATAAAACTTGCGGAAACGAAAATAAAACTTGCGGAAACGAAAATAAAACTTGCGAAAACGAAAATAAAACTTGCGGAAACGAAAATACTACTTGCGGAAACAAAAATACTTCTTGCGGAAACAAACTCTAGAAATAAATGTGTAGAAAACAGATGTCCTTTCCAGGGCTCCGTACAAATCATTGAAAGCAGATTACTTACGTGCGATCTCTCTCCATGGTTGGCCGTGAACATCACACTTCTGATAGATAAGGACGTATTACGATTACGAACCATCGAAGTGACGGGATCGAGGTATGGGTTTCTATTGACATAATTATCATTTGTAGGTCTAACACTGTTATGTCACAGTTAGAATCTCTCTAGAAAGCCGATTGTCGCAGAGACTCGCACTCGGATCGAGAGCGCCTAGCTTTTTCAACTCGGGTTTCAACTACCGACCAAAACGGGAGAAACAATACATTTCCACACTGCACAAGGCGTTGGATCCTTATTGATAAAGCTTCTTGGCATCTGTTGCCTATTCCGGTGTTTTATCCAAAAGCGTTTATTAGGTTCATCTCATGCCTACTGTAGCCTGAAAGAATCGGTCTCTATTAAACGATGACTGTTGAAAAACTATGGCGCGACCATCAAATTGTCGTCTGCTCGACGAACGCCATCAATTGATTGCCCTTTGATTGCCTGTGGATTGCCTTTTTAACTGGCTCTCTTCACCCTCTCTTGCTGTGCCCAAATGCAATACCACGCGACGTATTCAGTGATCAATAGGGAAGATTAGGGTTTCTACGTTGTAATCATGTCCTGTGTGGGGGGTCTAGATGGGGGGTCCCCATGTCACATGTCGATTTTAAGAAAAGGCCATGTCACTTGTCACTAAATTTCTATTTTCCCATGTCCTTGTCACTAGGCTTCATGTCACATGTCGATTTTAAGGAAAGGCCTTGTCTCATGTCACTAACTTTTTCCTTTCCATGTCATTGTCACTAAGCTCCATGTCGCATGTCGATTTTAAGAAATGGCCATGTCACCCTGTCAAATTTAGGGGTCTAGACCCATTGTGTGTGGTTAACTTTAAAAGACAGGCTGAGGACGAGCTGGGAAGACGACCACTGAACAATCTACAAAATCTGTGGCGTGAAATGGTGGTACATCTATAGACAAGTTCAACGCCAGTAACAATTATCCAATATTTCTGGGTCTCTGCTAGTTATTAGCTAGTAGTATAACGACCCATCTCCTATTTTCGCGTGCAAATGTTGCTGATTAATGTGATTATCATTGATTATATTGATTGAACTAGCGGCATAGGGAAAGTTGCCTAATTTGGACCCCTTAAGACCTTTTTCCTGTCCAGTGATTATTTCTATGAATTTGAATGTAAAATTTATACACTTCGTGGGGATACCTTATAGCTTTATGGTGATAGCATAGGAATTTCAATTTCTCTAGTCAGGGTGTGCAATTAAAAATCAAAGCCAGTTGGTATCCTAATTTGGACCAATGTGCACTATTGTTCTCTATTTCCTTATACTTTCATTATATTAAAAATATATACAAAACTAGGGAACTTTTGATATATGATATCACATGTCCTCTTGTTATTTCCATCAATATTATGTGGATTTTCTCCATACTAGAGTAAGAAAAAGGTTACACTTTGATCCAATCTAGAAAACTAGGCCTAGGCCCCACTGAGTGGTCCAATTTAGGCAACTAAATTGGTCCAATTTAGGCAACTCAATTGGACCCAATATTACAACTATGGTCCAATTTAGGCAACCCAAGCTGGTCCAATTTAGGCAACTTTTCATCTTTCTCATTGATAGTTTGTTTTCTAAAATTTGACAATCGTTTTTATCGAATTTCATTTTAGTCTAAAAGTATAATATATGACATCTAAAAATCTGAAAGGATTTTGAATAAAAAAATGTTGCCTAATAACCAGGAGGGCTTAAGTAAGCATTGAAGCAACTAAGATCAAGAGGTCCAAAAACAATTTTTCACAGAAAATGTGCATAAAATTACAGAAAAAATACATTTTTGTAAGTTATTAGGAACTCTAGTGATATGACTTAAAAATGGCAGCATTGGAACCTAGTTCCTATTACTGCCACTAGGGGAAACAAGGGTGGTCCATTTAGGAGCCGGTCCAAATTATGCAACTTTCCCCTACTTGACCTGGGCCCGTGAGCACTGCATGGCTGGGATCAACGCTGTATGACATATGCTTCAATTGGTCTAGACACGGCTATAATTACCTACTTGTTGATTTCGGCACACCCAATAACATGTTGCATTGATTGGTCTATACATACAGGTAGACCTACCTGTCGACCAGTATTGGTAATTGACCCCCTCCCGCACACAGACATGTAATATATATACGTGACAGGTACAGTCTGTGCATCATATATATAGATAGAACTAAACGACCGTGGTGTACGAGGTGGCCGATCCACCACGAGGGGGAGACCTCCCCCCCCCCCCCCCCCGAGGGGTGGATCAGCCACCGAGGACACCAGGGGAGTTTAGAGGTTTAAATAAAAAAAAAATTATCAAATTCCGGTACCGTAGTTCCCCGTAAAAGCGCCGGTCCGCCATTTTGAATGTTTACATGCACCCAGAACGAGGCTGCAGTGGTGGATCGGCCGCTGTGGTGGATCGGCACACGTTACGCCACTGGGGGTGTGTGGATCGGCCCTGCAATGCTATCTCTATGGGAAGAAGTTATTCACATAAAATAAAGTAGCTAACCAGAATTGGTTAAAGGGAAACAGTACCATACTTTCATGATAGCATATTTTAATAGCCTCTGTACCAAAAAAAAAAAATCTAGGCCTACATGTAGCATGGTTATTGAAATATGTGTCACTATAGAGGAGAGCACAGCCAGTTTATCTGATGCACCTGATGACGTCACAATTTTCCAACTGCATCAGGTATAGTATTGTCTATGCATAAAGGGTTTTACAAATAATTGTGTTTTCCTTACAATATTATTGAAGTGCCAACCATTAAGATATTGTGTAGGAAACATTGTTAGGGGCATTTAATGATGTTGCCAAAGGGGTAGATAAAATCCTGCCAGAGGAAAGGATACAAAGAGCATCTAATTGCATCTTATCAAAGCTGTGCAAGCACTACTTGGATACATTTTGTCCAATGGTGACGTCATCAGATACATCAGATAAGCCTTCTGCTCTCCCCTATGACATTAGATATTACGTTTGAAAGAAACGCTTAGCAAACCTAGGAACATAAAAAACGTTTTTATAAAGTGGTCGCTTGTTTCTGATGGACATAGAGTTATTACTAATGGCATCCCGACCTATATGAAGGCAGGCCATTACATTAGTTCTGCTTCAGTTTCCATCTTTAATTTGAAACCCCTTTCATGGTAAAAACACTATACCGTTTTATTTTCCTGAAAGAAACCATTAGGAAGTCTATACATCTTCTAGCCTCACCAGCTTCCCCACTTGAATGAAAGGCCATGCTTTGATTAGGAGGTTCTCTGTCCCATCAAAATCAGTAATGCCATGGTACCCATCCTCTACAAAGGGCATTGCTTCGACCTCGGCCTAATTTAGTGCCTGCTGAAAATCAATTCACCAATCAAATCCTCTCTTCTATGCCCCCTTGAAGTATTTTTAATGTGAAAATCTGTGGATCGAGATTCTAAGGATTACTAGGGAAAGCTCACTTATAGATCTACTCGGAGCTCCCATGCGTCACCCTTTCACTCATCTCCAACCATCCTTCACGTGAGCGTCTTTTGATAGCTGACTAGATTCCCATGAAAGCAAATGTCGATGAGTCTAAATGCAGCCGATTGCCGCCATTGGTATCTTTCTTCCTTAGTTCTGTGTGTTTAATGTGTCTTGTATCATTGCCTGCAGAGTTATATTTCCACCAGATATGTGTATGTTTAATCTTCAATTGCTTGGGGAAAGTCTACCACTGCAAACTTACCCGATTGTCCACTTCTTGGAGTAAACCTAAGGGTAATTATACATGTAATAGGATTCCATTCGTGCCAAAGGTAATGCACGGAAGGAGATCAGCATAACCGAATTGAAACGAAGATATGCCTGGTTGATACAGGGATGAAAGTCACAGAGCACGGAAATCCCTGAAATGGTCCAATATTCACCCCCAAAAACCTTGGTTTCTATATGAATGTAAAGGGCCCTGGAAATTCAAAATCACTGAAATCAGGGAATTCACTGAAGACTTTAATCCCTGTTGATAACATGGAAAGGGGTGATGGTATGTATCCACGCAACCTGCAAGGGAAAGGGCCGTAGGGAGGTGACAGGAGAGCTGTGCATATATAAATCCCACACCACGGGGGATGTCCTCTTGTTCTTAGAAAACAACTTTTACCACAACCCTACCATTGGATAATGTTACTGGCCTGGCTTGTGAGACGACCATTTCATCATTTTGGATTACAAATAATGATAGTTATCTCAATGAACAAATCTATATCACATCGCTGGCACCAATTCAAGAGTCACATCAATCCAAGGTTGGCATCGATATACGGCATACTCATAAAGCATAAACCCAATCGTAAAAGGTTGAAATGAATGATTTCATTTTCAAATTTCTCTTCAAATATTCTTTATTCTCATACCATATTCCCAAAATTAAAAGACAATAACTATTCTAGGAAAGGATGATTAAACATAAACTAATGCTCAATAACTAAATTACTTTTTGCTATACATCGTTATTCTGCTCCATTTCACACCTAATGTCTAGTATCCTTCATAAAGGTTTCTATAACATAGATCACATTTGTGGAAGTGGGTATTCTTGGTGACATCAACTTCCCTTTCATAAGCCACGAAATCATTCTTCAATTTCTCTCCCACAATGACTGGTTATAAGCCTCCAACCACACATACATACTCATAAATATGGAATTTTATGAAGTGACAGCCGTACATGTATATATCACACCAGCTATATCATATTCCGAGGTAGCAGGTTGTCCCATGGGTGCCACCATCGTTGGAGCTTGTTACCAGCGAGTTCTGCTGATACCACCTATCAGATGGGTACCTGTTGGCCCCTGAGAGGACCACAGTAAATAGTTGGTGTCATTTCATTGGCTGATAATCAAACCAGCTAAGTCCGTATAGAACATGACACCAGATGACAATATTCTTTCAACATCACGTAAGTACTTTCACAAGTAGAATGTATTACGTATATGTATTTAGAGAAAAGCCAGTCATCATATAATACATAAACGCCAGGAACTGCAAGAAAGAAAGACACCTCATCTAAAACAATGTTATATGAAATGAAACGCAAACAAAGATCCCCATTTCATCATAGTACTTTTCTCTAACAAGTTTTCCTTCTCGTGCCAGGGTCATTTTAGCGTTAAAGGTTGAAATGGGGTAAAGCCAGTAAACTATTGTCTTTAGTAGCTAGCTACACAATCGACCAAATTATTGCATTATGCTTCAACATGCAGGGAGTATGTAATAGTGTTTCCCTGTAACATATGTACTTTACTTCTGAGAGAGTAAGTTGCAAAACCTTCTTATTGCATAAGGGTTTGTTCTAAATGAAATTTCATGTGAAAATAAATCAGAAAATTTGTTTCTCCCCTTATTAATGAAATATGTGAAACATGACACTTTATCCAGTTCTATCCAGGACATTACAACACAGACATTAAATGCATAAGCTGTGACATCCATTCAATGACTCCGGGGTACCGTTGCCTGAGTGTTTGGTATAGTCAGTCGTCAGTCGTTTTTGAAACCTCCCCAGCCGGGAGGGTGATGTGGGCAGGGACAATGGGGCTCTAAACATCTGGGCCCAAGAGCATGAGAGAAAAATTTCTCAAAATCCCAAGGTTAGATGGAAAGGAAACAGAAAAATAAAAAATAAACATGTATTTTTAAACCTGAGGATATGGAGAAAAACATAGAGCCAATTTAGTAAAAGAAATAACTCCTTTAAGAAAAATAGAGAGATTTGTAAATCAGGGGTCAGAAGTAGGAGGCCTCAATTGGACCTTTATCTTATCTCTTATCTCCGATCTTCTCAAAACTATTCCCGACTGACCACTGACTGTATAGTAATGATGCTGAATAAAGCACTTTGTCTTTTAATGATTGATGTAGTTGCCATGTTGATAGCCAATATCCTGGAACTTATGAGTCTTGTCCTTTGGCACAAATATGGCAACAGCAAGACCTTTAATGGGGGCATCACCCCATCTATGAAAGTATATCCCACCAAGTCGATCAAGATACTCCACATAGTTTGCATATCCTTCAGACAGCCAAAGGTTCATATCAGAAATCTCAAAGTTATTGTAGTACAGAAAAGGGTCTTCCCAATCAGACAGGAACTCTGTTTTGATCCCTGACTCATTGACATATTCATAAGTGGCCTTCCAAAGCCCAGCAGTGCACTGCAGATTGTCCAAGTGGCGCCAGCTGTAGCCATACAACCACTTTTTATCATGCATAAGCTGAAAGACATTATAAGGCACCTTGCGCAGCAACACTGAATCATCATCAAGTCGCCAGTAATAGTCTAGACCACGTATTATTGGTTGTTGGAAGATCCCTTTTACATGGAAGCGGCACATATGTCTGTAACTTATTTCACTCTCACAAGGGATTATCTCAGGAATCTCCCCGATAAAGTCAGGAGCAGAAAACTCAACTTCCTGAAAGAACATTTGTGATCTAGAGAGGTTCTTGACCTGAGGGATATGGGGAGTAAAGTCTGCTTCATGGAAGATTATTATGGGATAATGGAACTCATCATTGAAAAATGTGTCTACAGAGTTAAGTGCTCTTTGCAGTTGGACTAAACGACTTGACTGAGTTAGCAAATAGAAAGTTGCTCGTGGCTTGCCTTCTGGCCAGTCATGCAATAACTGTCTGAACCGCTGACATTCAAGATTTTTAGCTGAACATGGTACAATTTTCTTCGATATGGGCACAGGGTGCTCAAACTCTCTCACTTGTGTAGGCTTAACACCCGCATGTATGCTTGCCTTTTGATGTGCTTGTTTTTCCTTTTGATGTGCTTTATTAATGAGCTTTAAGGTATCTCTAGGCCAAAGCTGCACCACTACTTCCACATCACTACTGCTGTTGTTGACTTTGCCCTTTTTGGGCATCCTTGAAGCAACGGAAGCAATTTTCTCACGAGGGTGTATATGCCTCCACCTTTTGTGCTCATCACTGGTATCACTTGCAAAAAATAGCAAAAAGGTAAAGACTGACATCCCACCTATGAATGAACACAGTATTTGGCGACGCCTTCGGCAGAGCACCATTGTTCCACTTCTGGTTCAAGAAGCATTTCACCAGCAGTCAATAAAAGCAGCTTCTTCACTCAGTAGGTATTGCTCCTGGATATTGCCTGAATGAACAATTGCCTGACTGAACACTGCCAGATTGACGTCTATGGACCGAATGTAGTTTTCAAGCTGGAAAATGTAAGTAAAGAGCAATCAGACATGTGTTTAAATATAGTTTTAAAATGAAAATGTGTCTTACACATCACCACTTACCCTTGATCTTTAGAAAAGAGACTGTACTTGGTCAACAAATGCAATATGGCTTTTTGGTGCCTGTTTTGTGGCTCTGATTGTGATGTACATGGTAGTGTTGGGCAACACCTTCGCCAACACTGGACAACATTTTGGTAACCCTGGGTCACACCTCTATAAAATTGGGCAACACTTTGGCAACACTGAGTGAAATTTAGGCAACATTGGGCAACACCTTGGTAAAGTTGGGCAGCAATTTAGCAACATATGGTAAAATTTAAGCAACATCAGGTAAGATTGGGCAACACTTTGGCAACATTGAATAACACTTCAGCAACATTTGGCACCACTGAGTATCACTGTGGCAACATTAGCTACCACTTTGGCAACACGTTGGTGACATTGGTAACACTTTGGCAACACATCATCAACATTGGCAAAACTTTGGCAACCCTGGGTAACACTTTGGCATCATCAGGTAACACTGTCTTTCACAACACAAATTGGGTAACACTTCAGTAACATTGGACAGCACTTTGGTAACATCGGGTAACACTTTGGCAACATTGGTTACACTAGTAACATTGGGCAGGCAATACTGGTAGCATTAGGCAAAATTTTGGCAGCATTGGATAACACTTTGGCAACATTGTATAACAATTTGGCATTGAAAAACATTGGGCAACACTTTTTATACACTTTTGTTAGTCATCAACCAGTACCTTTAGGACTCAGTCTATGTGATTAGGACCATCAGTCTGTAAGTGTGGCTGTGGATTTTAGGCATGACAGCCAGACGTTTTCACAATTCTATGGCAGAAAGCCTCAGCTATTGATTAAAGTATGTAAGTCTTTGCATTTTGTAGAAAAGGGAGGTGTCCCAATTTACCGTAAAAAACTAAAAAAAAGCGACGCATGTACAGTCTGGACGGGTCCCTGGGAGTCTACTCCTGGGCCAACAATACTTAGAATTCATATTTGCTATAATGTAAACTGGCACAAAAGTTCCAAAGACTTTGTAATCTTTACTCCAATTTCACACCTTCTACTTACATACTGATAGTATGTTCATACCCACAATTATATTCGTTCACATTGATACAAAGGTTCATGGTTATTGATGACACGTGTCAGAATTTCTAATTGGCAACAAAAAGCTATGAGCAATATGAATAACAAATACTGCATCTGTAACAACAAACTAAAACTCACCCATACGCTAGATACGATCCCTCCACATTCAGTCCAATAGCACCACCAACAAAACTAACATTATTCTGCACCATCCTATAGACAACACCGCAGGTGAGCAGTTAGTTCCATGCCATATAACGAGACACTCCTCAGCACTGCTTTCTCCCCAGCTCCCTCAGCTGGGTCTGAAGTAACATATGTTGACCTCCTGTGGAAACTGGCGCCTAGCAGACCTGATTATACGCTGCCAGGCAGCCTGGAACTGTGGATGGGTGCCTATGGGCTGCCCCTCCCAGGGAATATGAGTAGGGATGGTGTGGAGGGGAGGGGAGGGAGGATAGATGTGAAGTATTGGATCCAAACAAGATAGGATCCACGTGTTTAGCAGTTCTAATCACCAACATTGACGTATGCCGATAGTGCTGCTGTCGGTCAGAGCAGTGCTTACAAGACATGGGAGTCATGCATTATTGAAACTAGACAGCAATTAAAAGATAGAGGAATAAAAATGTAACAAAGTAGTACTTGTATTGGGGACCGTAGTTAAGACTGCTCTACCTTGGAAAACATACCATCAATTATATGACTACTCCTCTCTTACGCCTGTCTCATACACCTACTGACTGAAAACTAATTCTAAATATTTCCACTTCAAAGTACCAATTGAGTTATACTCCTCCCTTACAGCATGCCTGTCTGAGCTATATGTAGCTACAGCATTACACATGTATTTCATAATTATACATATTACCACCAATCATCTTTAGGGGAACATCCAATCAACTACAGAGAATAGCCAATCAAAGTAGTGAACTACCTAATAAAGACATGTCTAGACATGAGGTCAGCACTTGTTGATGACAATACACATCTACAGCTGATGCAATATCTCACACCACCCAGCCTGTTATCTATAACCTATTTAATTTAACAATAGACTAAAAACCAATCTTCTATCCAAATGCCATCAGAGTGATTACTCCTTTTAATTGCCAACCCCCTCTCATGAAATGGGGGACTGATGCCATATGCTATTTATAGCTGCAACATTACACTGACGGTCCCCAATAATTAGTGATGTTTAAAATCCAGGGTTAACTCAGTTATATTTGACAATGGTAATGTTTTCCATGACCAATCACCAAGCCACATTACAGCAATCCACTCTTTTGCACATTACTCTGATGGAGCTGACACTCGACCTACACACCAACACAGTGTGAGGTCTTGTGATGGGGCGAGAGAGAAGTGACCTACTTTCAATTAGACAATTTGATTTCGACACTTGTTTTAGTAGTCTTACGAAGACAAGACAACCCTTTTTTCACAACTCAACTGTCTATTGCCCTGTATGTAATGCACACCGATGTATTCATGCATTAGAGGAAAACAGTATCAATGTGAAGAAGGTCGTTGTCTATTTTTTAATTAGTGTACCCAGTAGAACATGTACATTTGTATTTGTAATTAGTCAGAGGTAGGCGTTGGAGGATCTTTTACCGATGAAACAATATTATCCTGATTTCCCAAACAGAATTCCGAACCCAACAGGACACTATTTAGCCGAGAAACAATATAGAGTAAATCAGGGATGAAAGTGAGTGAGCTCAAAAATCCCTGAAATGCCCTCTCAAAACACCTGAAATACGGATTTTTTTATACAAATGTATAGGCCTTCGGGTCTTGAAAATCCCTGAAATCAGGGAAAACCCTGAAGACTTCCATCCCTGGTAAATGGGCACAAGGGGACAGTGTAGAGTAATATTATGCGCTATAGCTATATTAGATATCTGCTCTATTTGATTTGTTGCTCTAGAGGGCCAGCATTAGACCCCTGTAACATCCAATATGCATAATTCTGACGACATTCACAGCTATTGAAAAAACAGTCACATTTAACCACAGTGCCAGAGGTGTTTGATCATTGGAGTGGACAGCCATTTGCTCACGGCTACAGCTTATGCTCGCACTACCAATGGTCAATGGAATTGGGAGATAAGGCTTTTCACTGAGCATGGTGGCTGCTGATAACCAATTTTACCAATGTTTTGCTCGTACCCCTCGGAATACTGAGCTCTCTGAAATCGCAACGATCACTGTATATCACTTATTTGTATACATATGAACATTAAAAAAGAGATTCTCACTCTGGTGAAACAGGTGCGTAAATTTCTGGCTTGTCAAAATACCACCGACAATGGCCTGTAGGATGTTGAAGTAGTTGCAGAAAACTTAACAATTCCATATAGCTGAGCTATTAATAGTTTACACGATCGATGTAACAGTTACATACTCTATCCATATAAATGTACGTAGTTTGAACTAAATACACGTAAATGAAGGATGGCATTTCATTCCACATATTCAATGTATCGTCACCATGAAAACATCATTGGAGGTGGCCAATTATATTCCAAAAAAAATGTGTCAAAATAATAATATCATACAGAGAAACATGATGCTACTTTTGAATTGCTCAAAAATCCAGTATGTGTTCTTAATCAAAGTCACAGGAGCCTGTACCCACCTCTCCTAAACTCTTTCCGATTTAAAATACACTCTTTATGGTAGACGTGCATGGGGGGCACAGTATTTGGCATGGTCAGCATAACCACTTGAGAAGGGTCTGTAATTTTTGGCCTTACTCTCTTGATTGGAACGGCCCTTTCAATGGTTAGAACCATTGAAAACGATATAGATGAGTAGAGTGCCCCCTGGCCAAAAGGTAAAAAGAAAACAAAAAGAGTTAAACATTGATATCACAACTAAAAAACTTTGATATAAATTGTATGACATCACTGCTGGAAACATTGATATCAGAGTAAAAAACTGTGATATCAAAGTTGTTGAGAAACTAGTGTTTCGCCCCGACACTGGAATTTACATAACATGAATAATAATGAATGGACTGCTTTAATTAACTGAATATCAGCCAATAAACCCCAATTTCTGCTCTAGATAATCTACATCATCAGCCTGATACAGGGGTTTCCTTAAAATACCTGTGATATCAAATCCTAAAACCGTGAAATCAGTGAAAAAAAACTGTTATATCAAATAAATAAACTGTGATATCGTATCGCTCCCCATAATGCCCTCGGGGGGCACTCTCTATGTAATGTATACACATATGTGCGGCTGGCAAGGGTACTTTTTCAAGAAAAAGTCCCTAGCAAGCCTCCTGTTTCAGCCACAAATGTCCCTAGCAAGCCTCCTGGTTCAGCCACAAATGTCCCTAGCAAGGGTAAAGTTTCAGTAAAATACCCCGATTTAAGCGGGAAATTTTGCAATTTTCATGGAGATCATCAGAGTTTTCATGAAAATAGCATGAACCAAATTCAATCTTTTCCCCAATCAGTGTAAATTTAAGACATTTTGAAATAAATCTAGGATTATTGAGTCAAAAGTGCCCTAGCAAGGGTATGCTTTCGAAGAAATAACCCGCGAATGAGTGCCCTAGCAAGGGTAAGGGTTGTCCTGGGTTCAGCCACACACCCGTATCAGAAATAATTGAAGTGCCCCCCCCCCCCGGATAATGCCCATGACAAATGTTAACAAATTCCATTTTGAGTTACTGTGGATCTGCTTCCCACGCTCCTACAAGCACAGGCTGGAGAGGAATAATGACCATAGATATAGTTATTTACTGGAGGTGTGTCCATGACATATATTATTTTCTAGGTTCTTTAGGATATCAGCTGAATGATATCGTGTGACTTGTGCAATTGATTGATTTGTGTTTTACAGCACTTTACCAGCACTAAGTGGCTATCCTGTGCTTCACAGGTTGATAATTTAACAGAGGAATGTGTCAGTGCCCGCGCATATGTGCACCACACACATCCTGAGGGGATAGGAAAGAGGAGATATAGACCCTTTTAAGTGGGCTAGGGAAGCCCGTGACTTGTGCAAGTCTATTATACTGGGCATACAGCTGGTTCACATGACCCTAATCAATGTATTCTTTACTCGAAAATACCTGACAATGTGTAGCCTACCACAAAAGAAGAATTAATAAAGCATTTAGTGTACGAACATTCGATCCATACAACATACTATAAAATGATTAAAATCAACTGAAACACATGCCATGGCGGCATGACGATGACGATAGAAACACAATGTACAGATAAAGTTGTATACCTGATCACAAACCTAGAAGCTAAACCTGCAGCCATACAATAACTAATTTGGTCTACATCCAGGTTGCATCACTGAGGTGCTAAAGAGATAGTAAACCTACCTAATCAGGTATAGACTGCGTGAATATCTGTTGCAGATCTGAAACTTTTCGAGAAGAGAAAGACATGACGCCAAAATACCGCCGTGTTGTGTGACTGCCGGCTGACTACTGTGTGAGAACGGTGGCAGGACAGAGACAAGGTCCTAAGTGTTATGCCGGACACGGTTGGTTGATTTACAGGTAGACCTACTTGAGTAGCAGTGGTGCACACGTGATGAGCCAGGCCCGGGGAGCCAGGTGAAGACAGCACAAGAATCGTGGCCGGCCTGGCGGCGCTATCGAAAATTTTAGGTTCTATGAGAACGAGATAGGGCCTGCGGTGATGGGGGGGGGGGGGGCATTTCATAGTCTAGTTTTGATCAAAATGTTCTATATTCAACAAAATGTTTCCAGCAAGGGTAAACTTTCATCAAAATACTTAATTTACATGGAGAATTTCGGAATTTATTTTTTAATGAAGACTCTACTAGACTGCATGAAAACAGCATATATGTTCAAAATTGAAATTCAAAATATCAATTTTGACCATATCTCCTTTGGAAGATGGTGCCGCTTCCACTTCTGTCACACATCCCACCGATCCCGCAATTCACAAACTTAAGTCAGGGGTTTACAACAGTGTAAGCATAGTGTTAAAGGGTTTACTTCCAATATTATAATTATTTAAGATATCTGAATTTTATTAGAATTTTTCTAAGTAATGGGGATTTAGGGGCAAAATAAAATGTCACCTGACTTTGTATTTCAGGGGCTGTGGCCCCACCCCCAGACATATATACTATACTCAAAACGGTAGGATTTGGCGAAGTCCCATGCTGAGGGGACATAATTCCCTCTGATAGGTGTTATAGCATTAAAATCAGATACCATCTGACCAGTCAAATTAGACAACATTCTTAATAGTTCACTCAGGTTGAACAGACAGTTAACACCGGGGGGAGGGTGTTTTGCCGGGTGTTGACCGCGTCGGGTATTGACCGCGTCCCACTGCCAGGAAATGACCGTGCACCAGGTTTTGACCATGCCCGAGTGCCGGGAAATGACCACAGTGTTTTTACCATACCTGATTATTCCCACGCACCTAGTCACAGTCATTAGCCTTATCAGTTCATTACATAACTCAGTGATAACACCAGCTGTGGGACAGTCAGTGCAAAAGATATATCATATTGTCACATTTTGCTGTTGGGCCTTGAATAGACACCTCCCGTGAATAAGAGCACCCTTTCTCCTTGCATCTACACATATTTCCATGGCCTTTTGTTTCTCTATTTGCTCATGGTAGTGGGGTATATGGGTCAGATAGGGGCAAGTGTGAGCTTTTTATTTTTTTCCCTCTGGCTAATCAAAATTGTAGATGAAAAGGTCTGTAATTCAAGTTATCAGAATTAAATAACCAAAACATGTGTACAATTAGCTGGGGCATATTGACCTATACTGCATCTATCACTGACTATGTCTGGCTGAAAAGCTGACTGAATAGGGCTGTTTGACTGATGCGGGTTTGCCTTATAATAATGTTGGATGCGCGTTATATCTGAGGCATCATAATACCCTGCGTATATGATGTGTCTTATATGCAAGGATGGAGCCCTAGTATGCTTCATAGAAGCAGAATAATTTAGGGTAGGTTTTTCTATGAAATGTTCCAAATACTACTCTGTTACCATACAGTGTTAAAGAGGGATAGGAGAAGCCCTGAGATGGCCGCAGGTATTTGAATATTGAAAATCAGTTGGGTTAAATGAAGCCCGTATGTGCGGCCATTTCCTGGCAGTCTGTGGTCAAAACCCGGTGCACGATCATTTCCTAGCAATCGGCAAGGTCAAAACCTGGTGCACGGTGAAAACCTAGTGTGTGGTCTAAACCCGGTAAAACAGAGGAACTTCAAAAAAATTTTTATAAGGGTGTGTGACTGAACCCCCGACCACCCTTACCCTTGCTAGGGCGCTTGTTCTTCAAAACCCTACCCTTGCTAGGGAACTTTTGATAGAATAGTCTTTGATTTTGCTCAAGATATCTAAAGCTGACCTTGTTTGGGAGAAAATTTGTATTTTGTTCATGCTATTTTCATGAAAACTTGGAAAATATTCATGAAAATTTCTGAATTTCCTGCCTGAATTGGGTATTTCGTCGAAAGTTGACCCTTGGTAGGGACATTTCGCTCAAAAGTAGACCCTTGCTGGGGACATCTGTGCCTGAAACAGGAGGCTTGCTAGGGACTTTTCCTTGAAAAAGTACCCTTGCCAGCCGCACATAATTATGTGTAAACATTACATAGAGAGTGCCCCCCGGGTTAACACCTTGAGATATCAGAGAATTTTTATGAGTATTTATGGCGGGCATTATACCCTGGAGGTGATTGAGATGACCACAGGTCATTTATAGGCACTGTTCACTGAGACACAAACCTCAAATCATATATACACCTCTGGAGTTTTGTCTACAGGAGTTCCCCTTTATCGGCTCCGCCAAATCCTCTCGTTTCTAGTAATAGAGGTGAGCGTTAAAAGGCTCAAAACTCGGAAAGACATTTTCCTTTGCAACTATCACCTCCCTCCTACAAAAAAAAGATTGGACCATCTACCTTTCAATTCCCATATAAGTAAATGGAAGAGGTGGTGCTAGCTTGGGTATGAATTTCAAAACTCTGACATCATCATTGTGCATTGGTTAACACAGACACAGAAAGGGTTGACACATGGGTCAAAAGGGCAGGAAAAAAAGGTTTCCCAATGGAATGTGTATTCTTTAGCATTGGAGAGCCAAAGGGTCGCATTTCTGCTCTTTCTATACAACATTTTGTAATCCATAAACTGTAGAAACATCACAGATTTATTCAATGACCATTCAACATATTCATGGTCTCAACATATTATTCTACCTGTATATGAATATATTTTTGTAAAATTACAGTTCTCTGATGCTTTATTTTCACAAAGTTTGGCCATATCTGCCTCTTTTTGGGGACCCCCAAAAGCGTCTTAATCCATGGTGGTGCCTATAACTCTTTCCAAGTTAATAATCTACACTTTGTAAATAGTATGGATGAATTTTTTTGTGTAATAGAAATATGACTTCTGGTACTGGTATGAGATAGGAGGGGGGGGGGGGTGGTGCTTCCATGGTAGGTGATGGATGGCTACCTGTTCATCTCTAACACCTAGCTGCATAGCTCTATCTCACACCTTCCTAATTGTATATTGTTCATCTGTTACAGGATACTGGTAATTGCATAGCTCTACCTCACTTCTAGCATTACAGTGCTGACATTCTGTAGTTCCCTTCTAGCTAACATATTTAGCTTGTTTCATATTCTGGGTCTTAAAATTAAGTTTTGAAAATATGACATCACACAATCCTTGACACCCCACCCCCTGTCACACTACCCCCCCCACCCCCTCCTGCGTGACTTAATTTATGAACGGCCCCTAAGGTTTAGAGAAAACGTCTAAAATCATGGGTCTTCACCATTATAGATAGTATTAAACATGTTGTTATCGAGACGGTAATATTAAATGTTGCTTGTCTTAAAATCGACATGGGACATAAAATTCAACATTTCTAGTCTATCCCACCGAGAAAAAAAACCCTTAAGTATATGGGTACGGGAAATATGAAATCAACTGAGGGGCCATCCATAAATGACGTCGTGCAGTAAGGGGAGGCGTGGCATTTCCTGTTATAAAAGTATGACGAAGGGGGAGGGGTTAAAAAGGGTGACTTCATTTCAGGATGGATGGTCATAAAGAATGTTTAACGTCATTTCGTTATGGCCGCTATGAGAAAGGTTATAGACTTATGATATAAAAATTAATGTTTTACCGAGACATTTCCTTTGTGTCTGTAATAATTGGTTCAGCAATATGGCATGCCATTAGAGCTTCCAGACACGTGCTATTGAAACTGACGGCCGTGCAGTAGGCGTTCTCTAGGATGCGTCAAGGGTGACACAGTAAATCCAACTAGCGATTGTCAATCATACCCTCTACACAATGCCACATCTTGAAAGTTTTTGCAACAAAGCTGCTTTCCCCACATCCAATTAGAAATGACAGTCAGAACTTCAAAACACCCTGGAACTTGTAATAGATTATAATAATTCTGAATAAGTCCATACTCCTGTATCAGTGCCACTTTTAATAGTCAGGACCGGTGTCTCTGGATGCCTTAGATATATCTTGCAGATGCTTAGAACCCGGGTTACAGAGTGACTTCCCCAAAACTTTGTTTTTTTTTTACATGAATACGACCTTAGCTGTGATGGGCATGACCACTCCGATGATAATCACGCCCACGATGATTACTCCTCCCTCCCTCACAATCACTCACTCCCAATCCATCCATCCATGGTTACAATGAACAACATCACAGACAGTCAGTGATGTGACCTTGTTATAATTACTGGTTACATTTCCTTCCTTTCCCACAGAAAATGAGTGCAAGTCAATCCTCGTAAAGGGGCCAGAGCTATCTCACTGCTGATACTGGCGATATTGCACACCCTGTAGGCTGTAACATCAATTTTTTAAGGTGTGCAGTTATCTATGGATAACAGGCACCCGGTGCCTGTTATCCATGGATAATGGCACCGGGTGCCTGTTATCCAGCACACCTTACATGTCCTTCCATGTCATATGTTACATGTTAAAACCCACGAAATATTCCAGGCCAGGGTAGGGATCGAACCTCCAGCCTCAGATCCCTAGTCCAACTCCCTATGCAGTGCGCCACAGGGGCTGACGAGAAACGCTCGGTTCGAACCACGTCTGGATATGATACAAAGGCCGGGCAGGCGACGACTGCAGGCTGTCCGCTACCATAACCGCAGGACGCATTCAAACATAGCCAAGCCGAGAAGGGAGGAGACGCCGTGGCCTAGCGGTTAGCGCGTTGCGCTCAGCCGTGAGGGGTCCGCGGCTCGAGCCCCGGTCCGGGCGCAACTTTTTTCGCTGTGTGCGCTGTCGCTGTCCACTGCCGGGCGACGAGGTGTATTTTATACACAAACATAACAGCGAGACGCATCTTTATTTCGCCGTGTGCGCTGTCACTATCCGCTGCCGGGCAAGGAGGTGTATGTACCTGTGTACACACACTATGGCTGGCTTCGATTGAGTCCCGGGGAGGGGGAATAATTTTTGTTTTCAACTTGAATTTATTGGTATTCTATTGATTATTTATTGGTTTCGTGGTATAAAATAAGTAGTCAATGGATAATTCATGACTTGTGTGTGTTAGCAAAGGCTAATAACACTCGGCCTACGGCCTCGTGTCATTATCCTTCACTAACACACACTCGTCATGAACTATCCATTGGTTACTTGTTCAATGTTTAACGCCATTTCAACAGCTAAGGTCATATTCATGGCGATAACTACATTACAAAATTTCACAGAGGAATGTCTCAGTGCCTGCGCATATGTGCACCACACAAATCCTGAGGGGATAGGAAAGATGAGAAATAGACCCTTTTAAGTGGGCTAGGGAAGCCCGAATTCAAGAAGACCCTCCCACCTCCCCCCCTTCCTCCTCTGATTGAGTAGCCCCCACCCAACCAGGACTGCTGAAGACCAGGCAAAATTCAATGGTCTCATTTAAAAAGTTCAATTTTGAGTGTAAATATCCCATATTTGGAAGGTAAAATGAACATTTTTTGGTGAAAAATTGGCCCATAAGCCTGTTCTTGGTTGCCATGGTAACCATTCTATTAATCCAAATTCAGATTTTCATGCAGGTTTCTGGGGATTTTCACTTCCTTCTTGAATCCATGATAATAGTCACCATATTTTGATGTACTTTTTTTATGAAATAAAACCAATGTGTTGTAGATTTTAATAGAATGGTAGAGAAGAGTCCTTTGGGACATGGCGCGGCGACTTGCAATTTTGTGTCTAGTTTTAGTTGGTGATAGAATGATAGAACATATGTGAAAGTGGTATTCATGCTATGGTTAAGAAGGTGCAATATTTTGTTTTTTACCATTTGACAGGAAAGTAGCTCGTGATTACCTAGAAATGTCACAAGGTTGGAAGCTCCACAAGCCCACCCCAAGCTCACCCCAATGTCCCTCTCCCCCAGTCATGACAAAGATGGCGGTCTCATATAAAGGAACATACATGTATACAACACCACGTGTTATTTGATTCATATGGAAAGGTCACTGTATGGAGTAAGGCCTACTGAAAGAGAGCGTCTTAATTTGCCTTTGAAAGTTTCAAATAGGAGTACCGAGTATGTGCTAATTCTATCACCAAAAATATTGTCCTAGAGGATTCAGCTGTCATTGGGTAGGACTGAAATGGACGTGAAATGGATGAATTAATTTGTTGGAAATATTTATCAATTAGTTGAAAATATTTACCACTGATTAATTACATGCATAACATGAAAACATCTGGCTTTGGATGCACCCCTTTATATTTTAAATGTACAATAACAGTATACAGATCGATAGTCATATCCGCCATATTTGGACAGCTTGCCTTGAATCTTCTAACAGGATACTATTCAGGGATAGACACTAACTGTGGCCCGGTGGCCAATGGCCAGTAGTTTTGAGTAATGGCCAGTGATTTTTTTTTTTCAAAAACAAGCCAGTGGAGCTCCTCCCCCCCCCCCTATAATTTTGTGATATTAAAATTGTTATATTCTTCATGGGATTTTTTTGTGTACCAGGGACGTCAAGAAGGTAAAGTAAAATGCCCATTATAGAGTTTCTAATTTTCCACTTATCTTATAACAAATCCCGGTCCAACAGCTTTAGCTGCGGGCCAATAAATTTCCGAGGCTGTTGGCCCGGTGGCCACTTGCTCAAAAAGCTAGTGTCTACCCCTGCTACATGTACTATATAAAACTTCGAAATCAGTGTGGGAATTCGTAATTTTATTCCATGAATATTCAAGTCCATTTTTCACTCTCTTATTGATTTAATTCTGCGAATGAACAGAAAGTGAGAAAGTGAATGGATAAGTTCATATCATTTTGCTATATTCCAGACATACCGTATTTCCTCGTGTATAAGCCGGGCCCGAGTATAAGCCTGGGGGAAGGCTTTGTAGTCTAATACAGGCTGGGCCCAGAGTATAGGCCCAGGGGGGTGGATTATATATTCCATCAGTCACCTTTTCGACCTTAACTCGACTTCTACATGGAACTTTAACATAATTCTTTCAGTTCTATAAACCCCATTCATTGTACATCCATTGTAGAGATAAACTAAGCATCAAATGATAAGAAAATATTGAAAATATTAACCTAAATGTTATATTATTAGGAAATTATCATATCCCAGACTGATTTTTCTTAAGTATAGGAATGGAGGCCTGCCTTGTGTATAGGCCTGGTTAATTTGCCACTTCGTGCTATTACAAGACCGGGCTTCTACACGGGGAAATAAGGTATAACAAAAGACTGCCATATTTTCATTATGACGTCATATGGTAGGATTTATATTGAATAGAAACACTGTGGTGTACTTAGTATAATATCTGCAATCATAGTTAGGTGCCAAGCCTTTCCCATGCTTTGTATGACCTCACAATTGGTCAAATGCATCAATGCTTTAACTGCTTAGCACTGCCCTTCTACATAGAATTGCTACTGATGGGTACATGTGATATTGTATTCATATTTCCTTTAACAACTAGCATTATATAACCGTATAGAGTTATCTTGTGGAATATAATGATGATGTGCATATAAGTGTTATAATCCAAGAATAAGGCTGTAATAGCTTCCAAGCTAACAATACACCACTTGATGCATTTTGACCAATTGTGACGTCATACAATGCATCAGATAGGTGTGCTTCCTGGCACTATGGTAGCAGATATGATACTATGTGTGCCACAGTGCTTTTATTCAATTTAAAACCTACCAAATAAAGTCATCATGAAAATAGAGTGGTCTTTTCTTTTAAGAATAGGGTCCATGGGGTAATACTTGGGCACACTAGATGTATCAATGAAATGTGTAGTATAAAACTCAGTGCTGCACAGGTAGCTTTAGAGATACATGCAATAAGGTATTACCTAATCTTACGGTCGGGGTCTGTACATCACCCTTTATTCTCACTTTCATAACTTATAATCCACACACATGGCATGCAGTAATAGATTTTGGATAAGCATGAAATAAAATTAAAATGAGAAAATTCTTTATATTGCTTAACTCCACATATATACTGGTAGATGTCATAACCATGTCATATCAGTTTGGTCCAGGCATATCTTTATGGGAATGCTAGCTGCATTCCTCAGAGATGCCAGTTGGGTCTGGGCTCAACCTCTGAAATTTTTGGGTGTTAGCAAAGCACCCATTTCCCTCAATTTATTATACTAAAAGTACCCATCTTATCTTCATTTCAACCTGTTCCCCTCATTAAAAACCTTTAAAACCATCTCTAGATTGGATGGTGATAGAAAAACAATTAAAAGACTGCATTTGATTTTCAGCCAATCAGAAGCCAGCTTAGATTCATGTCCTTAGAAATGAGATTTCAGAGATCCTCTGATCTCTGAAAGGTGGTTTGTCTAGAAAAGGCTAGAGGGCAGCACAATGTATACTTAATTTCCGTGAACCCTTTCGGGGAGAAACGGTATGATCGGAAGTGTGTCCCTGGTACCGGTGAATATGCAAAAGTTTACTGCTCATATTTTACAAGCGAAATTGGCGCCACGTTAGCGCTTCTCCTCGAAAGACGCAACCCTTAATTTCACCTGCTGAAGCCTGAACTATGCTCAGCCTTATGCTCCATAGAAGTAGAAAGGGCATGTTGTAAGGGTATCTATGATTAATGTAATGTCATCTATATTATGACCACAGGATGGAGGTAGCCTCTGAGATGTCTGACTTTTGGGAAAGTTTGAACATCTGAAAATAGAAGGACCTCTGAAGGTCTGACATCTCTGAAATTCATGTGGCATCATTAACTTTTTCATAACGCCACAAAAACACAATGAGATTGAGCCCACTTGGGATACCTGAATACAACTTCTCATTTTTTAGGCTTTAATGGATCGGCTGCATATAATTCCTGAGAGCTGCCCACTGTAAACACCCATCGCAAACCACGGGGAAAAGGATATCTTAGTAGTAGCTCATTGATATGACTTATGAAGTTGGCAAAAATATTTCGTCGCCTCAGTGCAACAAGGTTGTATCTGCATTTTTCAAGTTTATGGAGAGACAAAATAAGAGTTACAATTACTATAGCACACAGTTAACACAACCTTATTGCATCAGGGCCTATAGGCACACATATCATAGACAAAGCTTTAAAACTTTCATAGTAGGTAGATGTGTCAAAATGTTGATTACGACCTCGTTGCACTGAGGCGATGATTTGTGCCCAGTGCCCAGTTTATTTTTTCTTCTCTGCACATAAAGCAAATACATGTACAACTTTCACACCAACCATACACATAAACACAGTTCTGTTTGCTATTCATTAATCACTCTTATTTTAAAGAAAAAAAATACCCAATTTTCATGACAGCAAATTTTGATGGTCTTAATGTCAAATAAAAAGATCATGCCATGGGTTTTGGAATATCTGTCATTATAGAGGAGCAGTCTAATCTGATGCATCTGATGACGTCACGATTGCCAACATGCATCCCATTTGTGCTTGCACAACACTGTAAGGCTGCAACCAGATGCTATTTGTAGCTTTTTCTTTGACATGATTTATTATATTCGTGTGCATATATTGAAAAATAACCAATTAAAAGGTGCAAATGCAGTTTCATAACCCTGCACCATGCATTTTTTCTAAATACAACACATTTAGAAATACCTTCCATATATATCCAATGAAGCAGTTGATGCATTTTGTCAATCGTGACGTCATCAGATGCATGAGAAAAATATGCTCTGCTCCCCAATTGTGCATATTGCAATAAAATTGCCAGAATCTGTTTATTTGGCCTAAAGGCCATCAAAGTACGCTATCATGAAAATAGGGTAGGGTTTTTCTTTAAGTATAATGTTCTCTTAATGCTAAAGTGAGCCCAGCGACTGCACAGGGATAGGAACACCAACTTCTGAAACCATCATCCCAGAGATATGCAAACATTCACTGACTTTTGATTTATTAACACTCACCTACCTATGGCATGGATAAACCCATGAAAGAATACAATCAATATGACCATAGAAAGTCTTCTCGTGCTTTTATAGGCGTCTCCTTTGAAAACAGGCCAATACTTTAGTTAAAGGTCATCGCAAGGATGTGAGAAACATTGGCTGGCTACCTAGCTGTATATTGAGGACATGTATACAGCAGAGATGCCACTCACTGGCTGACAACAAAAAACAGGAAAACTGGGCTTTGGCCACACTTTACCCAGGAATTTAACATAATTTGATACAGAAATCTTGGAATGAAAACCAGGAATTCCTGGTAAATCAGGAAATGTGGCATCTCTGATACAGGCAGGCCATGCCTAAGAAGTTACCTGTTAATCATCATCTGTTTTTACCCTTACTCACAAGGGGGCACCCTACCACCCCAATGCTCTACCTGTCTCTCCTGTACAGATGTTTGGAACATAACCTGTGACTGGAGATCAGGAACCTCCATGCAGTGGAGTTCAAGTGTCCTACTCCCCAAGATCTGGTGAGAAATGTCATCAGGCATAGCCTGCGGGTATTATGCCCTCAATTACCTGAAGGGAACCAGTGTATGAGAAACAGGTTCTCTACTATGATAGTAGACTTCAAGGCATCGGTAGACTATAACGTTCTGACCATATGGTCAGTTATAACAACATATCGGGAATAAATTCTTATATTCGAGTTGTATCCTGAGAATATCACACCAGCTTTCTCTATACACATACATGACTGGAGATGTGCCCATGAGACTGTTAATCTGTGGTGTGGACTGGGGTTAGCTAGCCACAGTCTTCTCTGTGTTACTAATGTCACTTGTGTTATCATTACTATCAGGGTTCTGTTTAATCGCCTCTGTATCTTCCTCATCGAATGGGCTTGGCTCTTCCTCATCTTTTTCACTGTCGTAAAGTTCTGGATACTGCGACATGCAGTCCTGCATCTTTTTAAATTGGTCATAGCAGTCAGCTCCTTTAATCTCTTCCTCACTGTAGTGGAAACACGAGAAGGCCTCGCGAAATTCCACACCACACGGGCCGGTGGCCATGCCACCGAGGCACGGGCATGACCAGTTTATGTCACCATTGTCCAAGATCAACCCTGTTGTCAAGAGAAATTTACATCTGGGTAACACATGTCCTATGTGAACATCACCAAGATTCTTCACAATAAATATATCCTAGTCTACAAAAGTTACGTTATTGCGAACCAGAATGTTATATCTATTTTATCTAGATAGTTAAAGTCCTACCAGAGACATAATGGTTATAAATTAGAGGATACATCGGACTGGAAACCTTGTAAATGACATGGTGAAATTTAGACACCAGTATGTGCATCTTACCTGGTTCCTCCTCCTCTTCCCCTAGAGTTGCAGTACTGGGTTTTTCATAATCCTCCTTAGTGAGAAATATCACTTTGTCTTTCCCTGAATAAGAAAACCAAGAGAATTCCATAAATACGGTATTTATTGTTAAATATTCGGTAAACATTGATCCCAATGGTGGAAAGGCTTGAGGGGTGGGGGAGGTAAAATGACTTACATAGACTTTAAGGAAAAGTCATTCATTGCCAGGTGGGAGTGAGGAAGGGCTCATTAGATATGGGGGGGAGGGAGGAGAGCATTTTCAAAAATAACACTGGTATGGGCAATTCAAGTACCAAGTACCATTACTCATCACGACGATTCCACACATAGTTTATTTGGGGCTCATTTTCGCAACCAGTTCGGGGGGGACTGTCCCTGTGCACACTGCCTGACCAAAAGGCCATATCGCTCAGTGCAACAAGGTTGTACCATAACTGACATTTTGGCAAAATTGAGTTGTCTTCTGTTTTAACATCTATTGACCCTTATCTACCTTCTATGAAAGTATTGAAGCTCTGTCTGTGTTTCTACAGGACCCAATGCAACAAGGTTGTGCCAACTGTGTGCTTTAGTAATTGCAACACTTCGTTTGCCTCTCCTGTAAAACTTGTTGTTGTTGTTGAAAATATTTTATTGGCTAATTATATCACATACCATTGATTTCTTCCAACAGAGCCAATTACACAGAAAGACAGAATGGTAGGCCAGTCGCCTTGCTAATTTATAAATCACAATAACATTTAAACACATAGACAGTGCTGGTCAAGCACTATTTAGCAATGGTGGAAGAGCTGATCACGTGGGAATTTCCTTAGTGTACCAGTTCATTGTCAGTGAGACTTGTATTAAATTTCTCAATGTTAGTTTGGTGCTGCTGCTCTGATGTGCACCGGTTCCACAAAAACATTCCCCTGTATAGAGGGCTTTTCCTGTAGATTTCCATGTCAACTGCGATTAATGCTTGATTTTGTCATTCCCCTTAGATATCTTACGGGTTGAATTGTTTCGTCATCTTTTTGAGCAAGCCGGTACATCATGTTGAGCACCTGGGTTTTAGAAATATGCAGATACGCCCTTGTTGCACTGAGGCGATGATATATTCTTCTGTGTCCCACATATTATTGAGAATAACGTCTTAAAAACGTTTAAACCATGAAGGCATGATAGGATGGTGGGGTGGGGGGGGGACTGTCTCTGCTTCTGAAGGGTGGGTGGTGGTGGGGAGCTGTAATTTGTTTTATAAACCCATAGGGGGGATGGACAGTTCGTCAGATCGGCGGTTCGACAGGACTATTGGACAGAATTTGATAGGACTATTGGACAGATTTTTAGGACAATTCGACAGGTTAAGGTAAGATGTAATAAACATTTCAAAATAGTTTCTTTTGACATTTTTTAACATATTTTGTCATTCCATGATTCTACAATATAGGGACAGTACCGGGGTATCATTAGGGTTGTTGTCCTTCAAATTCTGTAAGAAGAGAGGGATATTATCATGGTTTGAAACACCTCAGAATCTGTCGAATTCCGGGGTCGAATTGTCTTTCAAGATATCAAATTCTGCCCAGAATTGCCGGACCTGGCGAAACGCCGATCTGTCGAATAGTTCCACAACACCTTCATGGCCTACCTCTATAAAATACTCATAATGGGTCAGTAATGATTAAACAAACACATTACCGGTAGATCTACCTCTATAAAACTATATTATAAATTATTAACCAACTTATTGAAGTTTGAGTGTGCTTATTAAAGTGACCAATAAAGATATGTCTACCTCTATCAGACTATTTGTACGTGGTATTGTAACGTGTGGACTACTACTGTAGAACAACACTTCATATTGGCTTCAAGTTCAATGGGATACTAATGATGAAAAGTCAACTCAAGGTTCAAGCTCTGGTGGCATAGAAGCCACTCCCCACCACTGCCACCACCCACTGCCGAATGCCGGTGAGCGATAATGTAGGTATGTAATAAATATCTTTGAAATTACAGCTTATTCTGTTATAAAATGAATGCAAACATGTTCTACAAACCTTCCTCTTTACAGTAAGACATTATTGTTGACAATTCTTGCAAACCATAGAATAACAGCGTAGGCCAAGACTTGGTAGGTTTTGCGTCAGATTCGACCTCGATCGCACATGTGGGACGTCCTTCTCCAAGCTGACCCCTCATTACATCACGTGCCTAGGTGGACGATGATTGGAGATTGACATGTGTACTGGTTCTCTGGTTCGTCAACAGATTCCGCCACAAGTCCTGCGTCCGCGTCCCACCCCATGTCCCGCCAGTTTCCCGTCCATCACAGCCGCACTGTAGTTATTCTAGGCCTGCCCTAGCTTAGAAATCTAAACTCTCATCTCTGTGCCGCCGTGAGAGTTTAGAAAACCAGATACCATGCTGGAGGGGGGGGGGGGGGGGTGTTAGGCACGGCATGACGGAATTAATTTTTCATATACCTTCAGCATTGCAAAATTGGCCAAAAACATGACGAGGGGGGAGGGGGGGGGGGTTGATAGTGGTGATTCCAAATCTGAGGTGCGTATCTTGATATCCAGGTTTGATATAGAACAGAGAGAGGCTTTGTTCCATTGAGCCTCAGTGCACGGCGGATTCCCCATTCATATATGTAGCCTAAGTTGATTAGGACTCATTGCATTTGTATTGTTCACTGTTCTCAACACCAGCGGTTTGGTACATATTGACATTTGGGGCTGTGTACAAATGACGTCATGCTTTTTTTTTTTGGACTATTTTTGACCCCCCCCCCCCTCATCATGTTTTTTTTTGCCAATTTTGCAATGTTGAAGGCCCCGCCCCCACACTATCTATACAAAATGACACCATCCTCGTTAGAAGAACTGAAATATGCCTCCTATCCACGGATTTTTGAGTAAAAAAAGTACCCTATTTTAAGCAAAATCACTGATTCAAAGTGTCTTAATTGTACCCCGATTTTTAGAAAATGCTGACATCGTCAGGACCTCCTTTGTTTCTAATGTTGACATCAAAACAGAACAGATATTTCCATGAATAGGACATGTATATAATGTACTTTCAGTCATATAATGTACATATAGATGGTATTTTTGAATAGTTTCTTTTATATCATATGCTTCCCCTATCTGAATTTTCACAAAATCAAAGCCCAAACCACCCCCCTATATTTGATGTACACTGATATTATTTAAAATTTGACCCCTATTTTGAAAAACACGGATCATGCAGACCTGAAGAAATACAACCCTATTTCCACGTTTTCTCTAATGTGGACGGTGTCAGGATGGACTGCAAGTGCAGGAGCTGGGGCTGAAGGTACATGGAAAATGAATTGTCATGCAGGGCGTAACCCCACCCCTCCCACATGACGTCATATGTACACAGCCCCTTTGAGCTGCCTAGGTCCCCAACTAGGGGAAATCTTTATTTCTTATTGATATATTGTGGATATACTAGATTGAGCACAATAAATACTATCAAGCCCTGAGCCTTCTGTGATTAAAAGCACAACATACAATTTTTCAGACTACCATCCCTCGAGACAATTAGTCCAAGATATTTATATATATTGACACATTCTAGTGGCTTGTCTTGGAATTCAACTGTCACATGGGGAACTCTCCCTGTTGGCATTAACCATAACTTCAGTCTCATTTGCGTTAACACTTAATTTCCATTTACTGAATTATGTTGATAATTTATCAAGGCCGTTTTGCTCCTACTAAGACTTGGACCAACCCCCTCTCTAACTATCCTGGAAGCACTAAAATCAGTACCAGAAAACAAAGTATAGATCCTTGAAAGGTATAACAAACAAGAATTAATTTTCTGACATTTTATTATCAGTTCTACAACAGATTACGGGATGCTACCTGATATAGATACACGTCACACTCATGTCACAGTCTCTGTCACTTCCAATCACAGGGTTTACAACGGCCACGCATGGCAGTATCCTTAACTTGTGTCCCTACCACTCCCATTCAAAATGCCGTACTTGTGACCAAAGCAAAAAGTTCATCAATTTGAGCTCCTGCATAAGGGCTCAAAGTGACATAAGGCAATAATCAAAAAACCTTAAAAATTAGCTTGGGCCACGTGAATAGCGATGTCAGCATTATGGGGTATCTCATCTCTGGGTGACTCCCTCATGCTATCAATTCGATAAACACAAAAACGAGTAAAGCAAACCTTTTGTTATTACATTTTTTCCCCTCATTAATCCCATGCGTGTCCGAGCTTTCCCTTCTCGCATCCATCTCAGTCTTCTAAATTAATTCGTCAATTCAATGTGCATTGGTGAATGTGAAAGATAAAACAAATTTTGATGACGATTCTGAGATTTGTGTTAAAATAAGTCTGTGATGTCCACATAGAACGGTGTAGGCCCCCTGAATTTGATGAAGCGGTCAGGACGTGTAGGTCCATAATGCCAAGCATACCGTACAATGTCAAGCAACAGTATTTACAGGAGAGTATATAAACCCTATAGTTGGTATCTGGGCTAATTATTACCACACACATAATACATATAACTGTACTACCTGTAGTATTAACTATGGTAATATTAAAACCAAAAACCAGACTTAATTCTGCTCTATTTTCATGTTAAACGCCCTATTTCATTTAAGTGAATACCACAGCTGTAATACGGTACTAATGCGACATAATTCCTCTTTTTATAAGCTGGGCCTTCTAATGGGTGGCTTTTGTTTTTAAAATATTAATTCAACGCATACCCACCACCCTCCATCAGGACGGGCACACAAAAGCAGACTTCTATGGTCCTGAGATGCCTCGTATATCATTTCTATCAATCAACAACTTTCACCTTCAAATTCCATTCATTTCAAATTACGCCCACATTTACAATGAACAAATAAGAAAAGTACTCATTCGATAAGGAATTGAAATGTGGAGATAACTTAGTTCAATCAGTTCATAATATTTGTAAGTCAGTTCCTATGGTACTTTATCCTTTATCCGAGTTCGTGAACATTAATCTACTATGATAAATTTATACATATATAGTTATAGGCCAATGCCAAGAATTTCATTTCATTTCTAGATATTACCAGGCGCTGTACCATATTCTATTCATATTTTTTTTTTCAAAGCCGCAAATAGAAGAGATTTTTCTCTTGGAAAACGTGAGAAATTTTCACGATTTTATAGAAATACCAGGTACGTGTCCACGATATTGAGTTGACACTTGATCTACTTCCCTTAGTAAAAAGGCAGAAACATGGGATATATTTATGATCAAAGCTAAAGCAGTAGCATAGCAGGCTTTTCCTTTCCATCAATGCCCTTCTGCCATGGGTAGAAGTGATACCCCATGGTGGGTGGTCTTTGGCCTCTAGTTGTCATTAGTCTGGACACGTTGGCTGTACATACACATAAAACTATCACTTCAGAACGAACCCCTTTCGTTTCCAAAATAACATCTATAAAACTTCACATTCGATGCACTCACAGAAGGGGCCTACATGCTTTGCGAAAACTGATAACATTGTAGGGGGAAAACATTAACATACAGCTTCTATCTTTACTGGTTCCCTTGTTTTAACTTTAAGTGGGTAGATTCTGTTGCTCTGGCAACGCATGTAGGCCTCCTCTATCGGCAAAACCTCCGCCACCCGGTGGGGAAAATGTGAGGCAGTAGAGCGCTCCAGGTGGCGTTTTTTTTTTTATCAACTAACTACACACAGATTTACAAATGTACACAACTTTTCCTGTTATGAGGTTTTAGTAGTAGTGATTCTGTTGAATATCATCATATAATATTAACACGCTCAGTTCTGGGGATATCATTACACATATTGTTTGTACACACATATAAATATAAATAAGACTTCAGTGATGAATCAAATCGTCTTTCAAATTTTTCTTCAAACAAGGTTTCTTGGTCATTATGTACCGTACAACGTTTTTTCCACAGTATGTATTTTCATTTCTCCAACATGTGTAAAGATCACCAGGAACATGCATTCCACTGGTACACTTTTCACCGAAAAAATAACAATAAGTTACATATCCACAAATGATTGCTACAAAAATATATATTGCCACTGTTATTCAAATATCAACTACCAGACAAACCTACTCACAAGAGAAGTCAGTCTGTTAAGGTACAACATCATGTTCTATTTTAGCTATCTTATCATTTCGCACAAGTTGTTGGTTGTGAATTTGAAAAAAATCATGAGTGCAATCATCATCGGTGGGTTAATGCTTTAAGGTCGAAATCTAATCTCGGAGCAGTTCTTAAGACAATATGAGTAAATATACACTTGAGCATGCAATGGATACAATCACTATTATTTTGGGGTTAAGACCAAACCCACGGAATTTATTTCATAATTTATTTCATTTTCAGAATTAAAAGAGAAAAAAAAATTTGATTTAGAAAACGTCAGAATCATCTCACTATAACAAGAAAGAAACTTGCGATACCGGCAAGGATTTTACAGACAATATGGTGATGTTACTACCTTCGTAAACCCAGAGTTCATTATAGCTTGTGACACTTAGACAATTTTTGTCACATGAATATTTTATCAGGCAGAGATGCCACGCCCTCTTTGAAAAAAAAGCGGGAAATCTTATGGTCCTAATCAACCTTCCACAGGAAATGAATACAGTGAGTGAGTGAGTAATAGATGTTTAACGCCATTTCGACAGCTAAGGTCATATTCATGGCGAGAACTACATTACACAATTTCACAGGGGAATGTGTCAGTGCCCGCGCATATGTGCACCACACACATCCTGAGGGGATAGGAAAGAGTAGAAATAGACCCTTTTAAGTGGGCTATGGAGGCCCGAGAAATGAATACAATTCAACAAGAAGTGATAGAAAAATAAGAATTCCCACTAAAGCAGGGAGAGTGGCATCTCTGACTCAGGTAACTCTTAATGTCAGATAGTGGTCGGTTCAACTGATGGACTGTATACATTCATAACAGGGAAAGACTGGCATCTAGTAGCCACAGTCCATAATACATATACAATCTTGTACGTACTGTATTTCTACATGTATAAATAATGTGTTAATCACCTCATCAGATTTATAACAAAAGCAAGGGTCCTACAAGCCTCTACTTTGAACCGTGTATTGACTCTGAACCATGACTTTCGCGTTGTGCGTACACCTGGGGTTCAGCTATGTTTGAGTGGGTGCGGTTTGAGGGTGGCATGTGCAAGGGTGGCTGGCTCTAATATATAGGGTGCACATATTTACATACAAGACAAGATTCATCTTGAGGGCTTACAGGATTCATCAGAGACCATCAAGAGAGGAAAACACGGCCAGGGCTCAGATTCCATGCATGGTCCATACAGTGTTTCATATGGCGATAATGTCAACGGAGTTCTACACACTCCCAGCACTGAGGTTAAAACAGAAACAAAGGGGTTAAAGAGAGGCGATACCATAGGGACCCTTTCTCCAGGTCATTCCACTCATAAATGTACTTTTAAGGAAACAACAGACACAAAGTCAGAAGATGAGAACAGGCCAAAGCACAAACAACTTAAGTAGTGGGAAACCGGGTGCAAGGTAAGGAAGTCTGCCACGAATATAGTCGAAAAGTGAACAGAATCGAAAAGTGAGGGCACGGCCCCAAACAGGGAAAAACCCTATAGAGGCAAAGGGGGAGAATTTTGTTGGATCTTTAATCAGTCAGGGTAATGTGCCAATTTTAACAGCAACTAAGCCACAGTAAAACGTTGAAAGGAGATACAAAATGTCTTCCCCTCCAGCTGGGACCCTCAAAAATCTCCAAAACCCGGTCCCTCAAAAATCTATGCTTTCCACTCACTTTCGAGTCTTTTGTTATTATGACCTGCATGCGTAGCATTCTTCCATAATTGCAAAATAACATTTCAACGTTTTCAGTGAATCCTTCACAAAACACACCCAACAGGTGCAAAAGCATCCTGTTGTTCTCTGGCAAGTAACATAGACATACAACCACTGGTTTCCCTACCCCTAATTCGCATCATTTTGGAATGTTTCTTTGCAGCATTAATTGCGTATCGCTTCCATTCCCTTTTCCCACTTAATGATGGGGCTTTGTATCAGTTACACGTTTCCTCACTGGCGCTGCGCCCATACAGAGTGTTGCTGTCTTTGACGGAGCAGATAATAGGAATGTTGTCATTTCGGTCCACAAGAGAGCGACACGATCTTGATTTAGTCCTCTGGCAGTAAAGAAGTAGAGAGAGAGAGTTTGGCTGGGAGGGCAGGTGTTGTCCATAACATCACACAGAGTAGTCTTCAATGTTGACCCCTCACTTCTTTCTGCAGTAGTTCTCTAAGCCACAACCTTCAGAATACCTGTTGAGGGAAAATGATGTGGTATTGAATTCCTATGTTAGGGTATTAAGTGCAAAACAATTGTATGACACAAAATACAGATTAACTCAAAGAATATAGACAGTACACAATGTTACACGCACAACAGCTTTTCCAGGGTAAAATATTGTTATCTTGCATTTTACTAGCCATTTCGACAGTAACATAATACTACTATACTGGACAGACTTGATACTTGGGTGACTTTTATCATTAGTGTGGGTGCGAGTCACCAGAGGGCACCAGTGTATTATGTTCAAGTTCTAGTTGGTGGTAGTGACTCACTCTGAAGCTACACCTTCTCGAATAGGGGAGTGGTAATTCTTTAACAATAAGTGACGGGGGTGGGGGTGTGGGTGTGGTAGTGAATGAACAAAAAAAAATCCTTTTAGATTTCAGACCCTTTCCGAGGGGGTGGGCAAAAGGTTTTTGACGCGCACACATAAAAATCCACCCCC
Organism: Acholoe squamosa; assembly: GCA_949317995.1. NCBI lineage: Eukaryota > Metazoa > Annelida > Polychaeta > Phyllodocida > Polynoidae > Acholoe > Acholoe squamosa. The sequence goes on along the minus strand of OX439035.1, from coordinate 70,302,938 downwards.
ATCCCTGTTATTAGAAAATGACAAATACCTAACTTTCTAACATGACTTTGAATCCTGTAGCTACCTCCCCCACCCCCTCACGAGAGAGGAGTCCTTTTCCTCAAACCCTCTAATCTGAAGATCTACCACACGGTTTATCTTGACAAAATGATAACCTATTTGCCCCCACCCCACAACCTCTCTATTCAGTAATGCCCATTCACTAACTATTACGAGCACCTGCACCAATGTATCAGCCACCGTGGTAGGGTTGTTACCTATAGCAAATGTGATAAGGCACTATTGACGTCCTTGTTTGTCTTCACCTAATCAGTATCCAGGCCGCTAGGTGCTACAAGGCTATAATGGTGGTCAGGGAGCCAAGGCATGTATCACAATCACGACAGCCATATGTAATATACCGAAGTACCAAGTGTATAAGGCACAGCTGATAAGTGATAATGGACCCTTAGAGTGCCAAAATCCAGGGTGTGCCTTTTAAGCAAGGATAAATTACATTAAATTAGTATCAACTGCTCAAAGCCATGCCCTAGATGCACATGTTAACATTTTCTTTATATGAGGGTGCACATTATATGCCAGCTGCGTCTTTTAAACAATGTACTACGGTAGTATCGCTGGACCTATTACATCATCTACTTATTTGGGTAGATTCATATGATTTGGTGCTGGGATCTCTGACATGGATCTGCCTGGCTGAACCCCCTCCCTCCTCCTCTCTGTCCAACCAACTGCCCACTCCCTTCTCAGCTCACATTACTACGTGTGTATCCGCCAGTTTCACTAACCACCACTACTTGTGGTGGTACGTACATGGGTTAAGATCACATGCTCACATCAAATGGCAGTTCAGTTATAACTTCAAATAACTATATCACTCGGGTAAGATTATCAATGTAGACCCTATAATTATTATTAGTTAAACAGAATGTCCCTTGGAATGGAAACGATTAGACCGAGACTGACACCCCAATAACAACAATAGCGGACACGTGAGCGGCCATTCCTGGTGTGGTATTGGTAAGTGTGTAAGTGGGAGGAGGGGGGCAGGTGACTGGGGGCGGCTTGCCCCTATATGCTATTACTCGGCAGGATACCTACATCCCTAGGGTTTGTGGTTATGAAGTCAGACATCCTAACATCCTATTACCATGTAGGTCACACAACACTAGGACAAAGTGTGACTACCTACACTTTAGTAACTGATGATTTTAATGAGGCTACACATCAATGTCATAGTGACTCAATATGATCTGGGGCCTTGATAACTTATCCCTTATCATTACAACATTGTCTATCTATTATATGATCTGCTCTTTTTCTATAGTGTCTGTGGTAATGCAAAGTACATTGTATATATCCACTATCCTACCTTCTATTTCAGAGAGAAAAGTAATTGAAAGCCATTGGATGTATTCAATGTATGAAGTGAGTTTTGATAGGTCTCTTGTATAGCCATGACCATCCTCTGGCCCCTTCTTATGTCAATTTCATAGCTCATATATCCTATATTCCCCAACTCACCATGTTTAGAAAAGGCCGCAGTCCTTAAGGTTGTTCTTGATGATGACGTCCGTTACAGCGTCAAACACAAACTGCACGTTGTTGGTGTCGCAGGCACAAGTAAAGTGTGTGTAGATCTCTTTTGTTTCTCGCCGCTTGTTAAGGTTCTCGAACTGAAGCTGGATGTACGCCGCGGCTTCCTCATACGTGTTGGCACCTGGACAATGGAAACGATTAACATTCATTAATTTAAAGATCTGAATATTTCCACCTAGGTCCTCAGGTTGGTATTAAAGGGACAATTTTAGGATCAGGCAGATAAGTTAAGAAGCTGCCCATAACGTAGATCCAAAGTCTGGTAATATTCATGATTTTTTTCTCTATGATGTTCCTTATATTTAAGGGTTGAGACTCAACTCTCCTAGACGTGTACAAGGACAACAACTTAGGAGTTCAGGAGTTGTCTGCTCTGTGACAAATATCTATTGAAGCATTGCCATTTCTTTGTTATTTCTTGAATTAAAGGGGCAAGAATCCACTTAAAGTTTAGCACCTGTCAATGCGCCCCTCAAAGGGTCTTCAACTTTCAGGAACCTTCACTAACTCTTCTATTAGTGTCAACACGAAAAGGACATAATCGATCCTAATATTGATTGCATTTGTGGGTAGGTATACCTGGATTGGGGAAGGTGGGCAGTCGTGTATTGAAGGAGGTCGGAGTGATGATGGCGTGAGGGGGGCAGTGAGGTGACTGGGTGCTGGTTAGAATGATTTAGAGATTGTGGTTGTGCACGTAAATACGCAGTTAGGAAATGAAATACTGGTAGAAGTATGGCTATGTCGAAAATACCCCAGTAGATTCTAATGGTAAAAGCAGGAGAGGGGAGAAAAGAATTGAAGCTAAACATTCCAGTAAAACTCAGAAAACGATGTTTGCACCACCTTAAGTTCTTAGCATTAGAATTAAACATTGGGCCCCCCTCCCTAAGTTCCTAGAAATAGCAATGGCTTAAAAAACGCCAAAAAACATTATTAGCAGTATCTTACCCGTGTATTCGGGGAAGCAGACGTTCAGCGCAGACTTCTTGATCTTCTCTTCGAAAAGATCCTTCTTGTTCAAGAAGAGAATAATAGAGGTGTCTGTGAACCATTTGTTATTACAAATGGAGTCAAACAGCTTCATACTCTCCATCATGCGGTTCTGGAATTGAAACCAAAAGCATGATCAGTATTTGGGAATAGTACTACCCGTAGTGTGTGCTGGGTCAATATTTAGCGGTTCCTTTCTTTGGAATCTAAAATAGCACATAATCTGACGTTTTATATAAACTTTCTTTGATTAAACATACCGGTAGACTATACTGCAATCTTCCAAATATCATCCCGTCGATTCTTACGGCTATTTCTATTTAATGATCACCAGGAGTATGTATAACCATTTCTTCTACAAGCATTATACGTGTAATCATCGGTGTAGTAATTCTTCTCACTTTTCTTTTGCATGGAAAAACAAAAACTCTTACCATTTCCTGGTCTTCAGCCAGCGTTAGATCGTATTCTGACATGGCTACAATGAAAATGATGGCAGTTACGCCCTCGAAACAATGGATCCACTTCTTTCGCTCTGATCGCTGACCTCCAACGTCAAACATTCTGTAATGAGTGAAAAAGCATCACAGTGTTAAAACGCATTTCCTTATGGATACAGGTCGTTTGATTTACCTGGTCACTTTATCTGTATCTTTATTTTGTTTCGTCCCCCCCCCCACCTCCCTGGTTTGTTCTTTTTCTATTGGCATCATTATGATCTCATCAACCCCGAATTCGACTACAATTTTGCTTGTTAAGCTTCTGGAGGTCAATATAGGTTCTCGTTGGATGTACTTTCAACTTCGTTGAACAGTTATTTTTTTCTTTCTATATTCTGCAATACGCTTGTCAATTGACCTTGGCTGGAAACTGCCACCTGAACATAATTTGTCACAATAAGATGATATCTGCCAATCAGAGAGCGTTTTTAAATTTTATTTTTGATAATAGCTTAAGCGGGAGCTAAGGCCAGAACTTACTTGAAGTGGAGGTCTTTGAAGGTGAAGTGTGTCTCTACGATACCAGTTGTCTTTACACGTGTACGTAACACGTCCTGTTCTGTCGGCATGTAGTTGGGCATTGAGATGCGATCCAGCGCATTCAGGTAACTGTAATAAACACAAATATCAAATACTATTAATAATGTTAATTTTACAGGCCGCAACGTTTCCCTTTCCTTATACTGTTGGATTGGTCTTATATTATGGTAATTGTCATACCTTTGACAACGATATAAAAAGTGGCACTGTACATAGACGAATGGGTTTGTATTGGAGCTAACCCCCCCCCCCCCCCCCACAATCTGATACTAGTAAAGCCGTGCCTTATGTGCACAATTTTCTATTTTGTTTTTATTCTTATTAATGGTTTGCGGTTCTGAGAATTAGACCATGCCTACCATGGGGTGAATTGTTCCCATTTTGTATGGGTTACACGGATATAGTAGGTCCTGTAAGACTATCGTGGCCACTCCCCCGCCATTACCTAACTATATCTCAGACTTTATCTACGGTACATGTATCGTACATGTATTAAGTCATCCCAATGGCATGGACAGTTGGCACGATACCATATAATGTAAACAATTATAAGGATACTCGATGTAACAATGACATTGACAGTGCTCTTTTATAGAGTACAGTGCTAAATCACAGTAGCAACCCTTTCTTTCTTTTTACATACTTCAGGAAGCATAACATTGTGTTCTATTGCTTAAATAAGCTAGCAATGCTTTCACTTTAAATTTCGGTTTCACTGTTTTCATTTTCTCAAACTCTGATTTTGTGTGCACGTTCTACCACCAGTTCCTTGCCCGCTAATAATATATACCTGGCTCTGTCGCTGTGTTTTTAGCACTGCCTTACAAAGCCAATGGGATCAGGTGGTTCTGTGTACTTGAGATCAATCCAAGTCTACCTCATCAACCACTTATCTCACAGTAGTAGTACTGACCTATGACTCCCACTGAGCATACACCACAACAGGTGACTGTGATGCTACCTGTTTACCAGAGTGAGCAGCTCAATGAGCTCATGTACCATTAAACAAAAGCCTTAAAGGTGAATTAATGAGAGGGGAAGGGTGGGAGAGGACAAGGGAGGGAGAGTGAGGGGAGTGGGGAATACTCAAATAGCTGTTAGTGGCCATATCGCAGGTGGCACAAAGACACTAAGCTAAAAGGTGTGATGTAACACGTAGTGCTGTAAGGTGAGAAGGTATATTGTAGTAGTTAACACAGCGTGACAGTTACAGGTGGAAGTACCTGCCCAAGGAAAACGTCACATAGCAACATGCCTAACTTTACTATGTTATTTGAGATATTGGGCATTGGGTTAGGTGACAAGAAAGCCATCTCTTGCCGAGTGATCTCTGACCTTACAGATTCAAGCTGGTCCTGATCACCCACGAATTTATCAGACCCCCATGAGCAGGCTCCAGCTGTTTATATCCTAATCCTTACAGCTCCCTCACCATGTGGTACACCACACTAGTCTTTCGTTGTAAGAGTTTGTGTGTGTGTGTGTGTGCGGGTGGGGGGGGGGGAGGCAATAATTGATGGCCACTATCCGCCTTCGTCAAGGCTACAGGGGTCAAGTGTTCATGCAGGCCATCCCGCCCTCATATGTGCGTTGATTCACTTCAGCAGGGTTTATGATATGTCTAGTTAGTCACCTCCAATATTTTTTTTTTCTTTTGCCTACCCCCTCCACTTTTTTTAATGTTATGCCCAGTTCTGATATAACAGCCATGTGGAGCGTCTATTCTTACATCGCACTAACAATGTTAAGCCAGATTTAACAGGCAAGACCAGGCACTGTATGAAAACAACGAATGAGAGCAAATCTCAGTGGGGTGTGAGAAGGTGTTTTGTGTTCAATTGGGACTAGGCCAATTAGGTACATATTGAAGTGTTCACTGGCTTAAGTCTGGGCACTGGAGTGAGAATACATACACAGGACAATGGGACTGAGGAAGGTGTGGAGTGCTGGAGGTGTACAGGTGTAGCTACATGCTGGCTAGCTTCTTTCTCTTCTACCCTCCATCACTTCCAGTGTTATTTTTTTTGTAGATCCTTAATACGTTATGTATAAATCGATATTCGGTCCTATTTCTCAGTTAAAATAATCTTACAATATTTCCTCATTCCCTGTGTATCTTATAAATAGATTAAGTTATTTCATAATTTCATAAAATGGCAGCCAATTATGCACGGCTGCATGATAGAAGAGAGTGCAGTTTAGGATTGTAGTGCACACCGGAAAAAGGCTTGTCCAACATTCCCGTGGGATATTGGAGGCTTTTGATTAGACTTTTCCATTTGGTCAACATGATTTTTTTTTACAAAGTGTTTATTGACCGCGCCACTACGCGAGGTGATAATAATGATGCAAGGTATTATATACTTGTTTTATAAAGACAATAGACAACATCTTCTTTACATCTCGACTGTCTGTTGCCCTCTACTGTATTCCTGCATTATAGGAACAGTAGAACAGTAAAGGTGGCCACAATCAACCCCCTGCAGTGCTTAAAGCTTCTTCAACTTAGGGTAGGCCTTATGCATGGGGTGCACTTTATATGTGAGGTACCGGTACTACGGTACAGACAATACTTTGGTGAGCTGCAATGTGCATCTGTTTGTATAACAATGTAGGTAAATGTACAGGTACTAGCTGTAGTATACTACATGTAGTATCATAAGAGTTCAAGGATATCCATGTAAGTCAGGTCATTATAAAATCTGTTTACGATTGTTTCCTAGGAGACCACCCCCATCCCACCTATCCAGCTTCTGGGGGTGGGCGGTCAGGTGGCAGCCGAGCCATTTCTCATTTTGAATCAATGTAGTGTAATGAGGAGGATCCCATCCCTTGTCCGACAGTACATTAGTACCAGTTCAGTGAAAAAGGATCAAAATACCTTCAAAACCATCATAAATTCATCAGTTTTGAACAACAACTACGATTATGTCTAAAGAGGAAATCTAAAAAGTGACATTTCCAACAGCCAAATGATATTCATTTCCAGAAATAACATTGTGTTTTTTAATGCTCACAGACATCAGAAAGTAATCCTAGCCGTGTGATGTTGAAAAGGGATCCCTGTCCTGTCCGGCCAATCTACCTGTAGACTCTCTCTCTCTCTCTCCAGTACCTGTCATGTTAAGGAGAGGGGGGGGGGCTGAAGTACACACCTGTCCTAGTACCTGTCATTGCCACCAGGTGGCCATTTTCCCAACCTTTACATATGCCTTTTAGGGACAAGGTGTAAATGCTGAGGCCTCTGAAAAAAGTATTGCGTTCAGCTAACAGGGCCTCTTTTTTTTACCCCCAAAAATCTAGTGGTAGTTTATATCCAAAATGCCATTAGGAAATTTAAGGTACGACCAAAGAAATAGGATAGGGAGTTACCTGAACACAACATTTTTTAGGCCTGTTTGTGTGATATGACTGTGATAGTGGGCTGAGTTACGTTAAGTATTCTGTGTATGTATATGGTGGAAGAGTGAATGGGGGACAGGAGTATAGGTAGAAACAGTGGTTAAAGGTGTGAGAAATGGCATCCATAATGATGTCTAATGCTCGATCTGCCAATTGTCATTCAAATACGCAATTAGATTCATGATTCGAACCACTACCCGTTGCGTGGCAAAGTATATTATAGTGTAAGAACTGTAGAAATGTCCAAGCATTCACCAGTTTATTCAAGCAATGAAATTGCGATCAGTACTTAATACACTCTTGTCTCATCTTTGAACCGCTCCTCCCTTCCCCGGCTACCTTCCTATCTCATTACCAATAACAGCATCACAGGCCATTCACACTCCTTTCACTGTCTATTCACTTTGAGGCCATCTAAAACTCAGAGTCAAGTCTTTGATGGTATTATTAGACAAAAGGCCCCAGCCTTGGTTCTTTCAGCTTCTATATCCTACCATTGACTGAAGTCAACACCTAGTACAAGCCACACAAGATTCTGTCATCTCCGCTTGGATAATACTGACTACCAGTGAAGTTTGAAGTATCGAATTTATTTCTCATTACAATGTACATATACTTCAATGCAGTTAGAAATCACCCAGGACTTCCCGACTTATTATTGTTAATTTAAAACAGATACTAAGCATCAGGCGGGCTAATTGGATACTGGGTCTGGATCACTGGCAGTAACTAAGATTACTAATGAGAAGGCAGAAGAAAGGCACATTTTAAAGTAAATAACATCCTACGAGGGACTCAACATTAATTGCATACACCATCCGGACCCTTGCTGGTTATGCTATTTCAAGAGATTAGAGCTTATCCGATTTAAGGCCTTGAGAATTCAATTACTAATGATTAATCCTTTAACCCTCAGCTGAGATAACATTTATGCCTAGCGTAAAAGTGTACATCGAAAGGTACTCAAGGGGGCATGCAAACTACGCAGATATCATATTTTAACGAGTACTTCATTACTACTGTACCAAAAACAGGTGATTAATGGCATCATATTTATACAACTTTTCTATGATAAATTCCTTGAAAGTATAACTAAAGATACACAAAATGAAAATGAAGTTGTGAACTACCAGCTTTTTACCCTTCCTTGCTTCATTTAGGTCAGCCCTTTTCTCTTTGGCAGTGTCATGCTAGGTGTTTGCTTTTGTTATTTGGAAGCTAATTACTAGTTTGTGTTTCTAGAATACCAACCTTAATACCAACAATGGCTTTATGAACACTGGGGCTGACACTAACATGGCATTGCCACTAGTACAATATGGCGTGGCAAGCCTTTGTAACCACTCCTCTTTAAGGGAGAAACCATTAAGATAACATTTTTATAGGATAAGACAAAGGGTGCATGTTTTTTATTACCTTCCATTTCATGTTATGCTATTCATCAGACCCAGAACAGGCCCACTATGCACTAGACTGCAATGGGAGTTTGCACCTCCCCATGTCCCGTAGAATTAGCCCAATGTCTGTTGTCCATGTTTACTAATTCTGACAACTCGCCACAGGTATATCCATCTCATTTACCCTTACCATTTTAAACCATCTTTATCATGTTGTTTTTTGTTCTACCGGGTGGTGTATTCATGTATTTTTTTTTAGAATTGAAACGCTTAGCCTCCCTTCCTTATTAGATATGAGGAATATTATGACAATTTTCTAATTCAAAATAAAATCTAAAAAAAATCAAGCTCCAGGTGTGCCTTATAGGTCTGGCATGAACTCTGGGTGTGCCTTATATGCGAAGTGCGCCTAATATATGCATAACCGTGTATTCAGGCAAGGCTGAAGTCACTGAGCACAGAAAAAAGTCCAAACAGACACCTCACAACTAAAAGTTTTGTTCATGAATGTATGGGTCTTCGGCTCTCAAAAAATCCCTGAAACCAAGGGAAATCCTGGACATTTCCACGCCTGTTGTTGGTCAGAAACAGTAAATACACAACCTACGCTGGCCTCTACCCCCATTCCTCCCCTTACCCTACTGCAAATACATTATATAGGCCCTAGCCTCTTAGTACCCACCCACCAGCAGAATACAACTGTTTAACAGCACTGGGTGTTGTGTTCACAGCAACTTGCTGATTATGTGGGTAGGTTTAACAGGTATATTCGAATACTAATAAGTTCCTTGAACACAGTCACAACAGGTGAGTTGCAGGAGCTGACCGGGTTGGTTCTAGGTAGCCATTTAACGTCATTTTCTAATGATCGACATGCCAGCGTGCATTATGACTAATAAGCACGTGCTAACCGAGAAGGTGCATGTATAGACTATAGTTATGAATGGCCAAAGGTTAGAGTTATAGCTAATCCACAAATTCAGGGTGTGGCTTAAATATACAGGCTTTAATCACAATTTTGTAACACCTATAGATGTCCTATGTCTCGGGTCTTCAAAAGTAGGTAATTCTACGCCTTAGGCAGATTTTCTAGATTGTGAAACTATAATTATATCATTCAATCTAGAAATCAATGAAAATATTTTCTTGACTTCTTGGAAATTAGATAAAGTGGTATATTTTCACTAAGTGTCCTACATTAAACAAAGGTCTTCTTAATCCTTACTTTATCTCTCTGGTTAGAGGTGTAATTATTAGTGGATCCTCAGGTATCAATATTCTTTATCATAATCATAATTCATTTCTAAGTCACATACTATTCATAATAAATGCATTTTCATGTCTTAGACTGCATTTCTTGTCACTGTATCTATACCTAAGTTTTCTATTCCACTATTTTTCATTTCCCTTTTTCGGAGAAATGTCTTTGGTTTTATCTTTCACTAATTTTATTTGAATTTGCCAGGTCAGTTTCCATCACATCTCTCTTAAAACTCATTCTGCCACATACACCGTGTAACTCTCTCTATACACATATCCATAGAGACTGTTACCATGTAATTAGATTCCATCCGCCTATAAAGACATGTGAATACATTATCAAACCATGGACCTCCATAGTATATTGTGTACCGGTAGGTCCATAATTAAACTAACCACACAGCAACACCACACAACATACCCACCGCTAATCATACCTTAAAGGACTTAATTGAAGAGAAACTATCCCTCCCCGTCCACAATAAACACAGTACCACCTGTATATTTGATTCCCATGTGAACAGTTCGATACCCACATTGACTGGGGGACGTGGTCGACATGGTGACTCTGATTGGGACACACAAACATCGCTTATGACGCCATAGACTAACCAGCGTCCATACACTTCGTGGATTATCATGAGTCAGTCTCCTCTGGGTTTATATATACACGTCAAACACGTGTTGTGTTACAGGCTGACTTATTGAACTAATGCTGACATAGGTAGTTAGCGAGATAAGTCTAGAGAAACCACTCATTTGCCAAAAAGACAGATATTCCTGGTAAGCCAGAAAAAAATGGCATCTCTGTAAGTCCATGCTGTAATAGTTATTCGTGTATCTCTGAACTCTGTCTCCCTAACAAAAACTTGGGACAAATTTTAAGTGGATTATTTCCATTTGGCTCGATATAAGTTCCTAGCTTTCAGAAGTCTGTTAGAAGTTTGACACCAGCCTTGATCCCTGTTAGGAGACCCAAAGCTCACATAACCACCCAAAATACATTTGGCTTCCTTTGGCAATTCCTCTGTTATACTGGTAACCACACTAAGGGAGAGCTTGTAGCAAAAATGATGACAGGGACTGAAGGAATGGACTTAACACAACCAGGTCTGGCGTTTCTCTCATTTAAATGAATTTAAATCTCGTTATAGGTTAGTCGTTGTGGAACTGATGTTGAGTTTTCTACGAGGTGTTGATTATATCTGGAAAGCATGTAGTGCCGTTTCAGATCACAATTTTTCGTGATTTCCCCTCCTCGGATACAATTCTAATTGTATCCCATATCTATTTGATTCCTATCTTTCTGTATATTCAACTTACTTCAATCAGCAAATTCATACCCTTGGTTTGAGCCTTTTGATCAGATTCTAGACGATCCATATTCTGGTGAGGTTTGGTGTATAGCTAGATGTCTCCGTAGATAAGATAACATTGCTCCTGCTGATACAAAAATGTCATGTGGTGCAGCCAATGAAACCCATCCTCTGCTAATCTGCCCCATCTACTGAGATATTAAATGTCAATTCTGAGTCACATGTGTGTGCTCTTCAAGAGGCAGCCATATACCTGTACAAGATACACCCACCTTGCCGAAGGAATATGTGAAATCTCACGTTGAAAAAGCGGCCTCTACATGAATAAGAGGCGTGAACATTGCATTCTTTTTTTACTACAGGAGCTTCGCAATGTGTGGGTAGGGCTTTAATACAAACGAAGTATTCATTGATATAGAACAATCGAACAATTTGCAAAAAGTCAAAACTCTGGTGTGGGTTTTCAGTATTCTCCGAAAGCACCTCTGTACAAAGGGAAAGCTTAAGGGGAATATGCCCTTAGAGGGAAATACCAGGGTTCATTTTCCTGACCAGACTGAATACAGAACAGTGCGTTGGGGCATGATACATTAATTACCGTAATCTCCCGCGTAGAAGACGCGTTGCGCGTATAGGACGCGCCCCCTTCTTGGGAGAAGCATTTTCGCGTATAAGACGCACCTCTTAGGGGTGATTTTTGTCAATCCAGTACTGTTCTATAGTAAAATTACCCCGCGTATAAGACGCACCCCCTTCTTGGGAGAAGGCTATAAGACGCCCCAGCATTTTGTTTGGCGTAGAGGACGCGTCTTATACGCGGGAGATTACGGTAATAATAAATCTAACAAACCAAACGCCTGTGTAATAAAGAATCGAACAGGTATGCCAACAAAGCACTCAGAGTAGAGGGTGAGATGGCTACAGGTGTGGCCATCCCAGGCGATACGGCCATACAGGTGGGCTAAGACCTGTCTTATCACTTCACCCTCAGCAACCCATTCAGACCCCCTTTGCACTCAGTAGCCATCACTTCAAATCCTGCACCATTGATCCATAACAAGACACAGGTATCAAAGAGCAACACCCCAATTCAACCCCCCACCCCATCTCTCTGTACCACTAAAAGTTCCTGCTGTCATGCCAACACACACCGTCTCCTAGGAGACGCCCTTCAGATGATGCTATCAAGGTGCCGCCAGGAGTCATGTCTTATCATGTCCTTATGGGGTTGATCGGACACTTTCATGTCGACACGGCCTCACTCTGCTAAGCCTAATGCACTTTTTCTATAATCAAGCATACTTCATAGGCATTATAAGAAAATCCCTGATTGCAAGATACAGCATGCGTACATGTACTTGTTAACCTGTACATATCTGTATGGAGCCAAATACTTTTTTTAAAGCGACAAAGGTATAAATTCCATTTTATTTCCAAGATGGAATGAAAACTACCGGTATTGACTTACTATTCTGCAGAGTCGTTGAGTTGGTATTCTCGGGACCGGCCGAGACATTCCTGAACTCCTGAATCTTTCCATAGCCGTTTCATGATGGCCGCCAAGTCAGGTGTCATTTCTCCATCCTCAGCACCACCCGCCAACGAGAACAGTTGCCGTGCGTCGTCCTGTAATCAGAGAAGAGTTGAAAAAGAGTTACTAAATTTGTTATCAATTGTTAGGATAGGCCCAACGTTGAGAACATTGAATAGGGGAAATGTCTTGAATTTCACAGTAATATTTTCACACATCTTACACGTTTCAGTACCTTGCCAAGAAATTATGCTAAAGCGATAAATCAATCAATCAACCAATTAATCAATCAAAAATTAAATATATAATATATATAAAACAATATCCAGAGGTGTCAGTCGGGTGTTAGACTAACCTCTGAAAATTTTAGGGGCCTTTAACGCTTTACAGGTAAGAGTACTCCTCACTATATGGAACTGCAGTTAAGTCTAAATTTGAGGGGATTCTGAACCTTTGAAAATAGATGAAACTGAGGGTCTAGCATCTCTGAATATCCCTTCTACCAAATAACACACCTGACTTTATTGTAATTTAAAAATTGCTTGCACTATATATATTGGAGGCAGATACAGAACATCCATAGGTCTTCAGCTTAGACACTTTTAGAATTAATACGGTGGTGCGGGTGCTTTGTTCTCTAATCAGTGTACAGTCCTATGTCATGGCTGATACGAACGTCACTATAGAACAGTACTTGACACGACATATTCAATGGGGGGATGCAATACAATGTGGCCGTATTCAATGGCTGATGATCATGTGACCTGCCGCAGCGAACAGAGCTCTCTTATGAGTGAATAAAAGCAATTTAACCCCTTTGGCCATGACATAAATGCAAATGTCCATTCCCCGGGAATAAATTAGCACCATATTCACCTCAGTATTCCCTGGTCATGGACATTTGCTTATTTATTCACACAGAACAGAAGACAGATCTCTATAGCAACCTCATTCACACAGCCTCATCTCAATCAGTAGTAACCAGGATACCACTCTGAGCTACAATTCTTACAAAGAACAATTAGCATTGACACTAGCATCAATCATACATGGGTGGGTAGTCAACCCCACTATGATATACCCTATAATGCATTTGCTTTAGCAAAGGAAGATATTCGCAGAAAATGTATCTCTGGTCATCCCATATGATTACCAATTGATTGACTTTTTTCAGCAAAAAAACACCAAAAAAAACCCCTGATTTATTCAAAATCATGTTTGGCCCCAACATTGATGGTTTAGCGATTTTCTATGGCATGTACCACCCTTAGGGTGATGAGGTCACTGGAACAACAATGGATGCCAACGACACCATCCCAACTTGGTACCACAGAGTTAATGTGCCTTGAAACTTGAGTTCTATGTTTAGAATGACCCTCATCACCTGGGTTGGTGCCAAGCGGTTAATGGCTTTCCCATGTATAAAAACAATGAACCTTCATATAAATCTACTTGTATTCTTTAAACTTTCTAGGGTAAGTGAACATGTGCTTACGACCGTCAGGTCAACTTTAAGAATTGCACTGAATAATATTTCTATTTATTATTACATCACAGACCCCAAAATTCTAATTTTGAAATAAATCTGCCTTTATCATTCAACTAATGTTCTCTTTTTGGCTGAATAGAAATTCCCCTTATTCGATACTTTTGCTCAATATGGCGCCAGAAAAAAAGTCACAAAGAAAACTGCAATTGACTAGTACGTGATCAGCCACAAAACCATGCGCATCAGCACTTCCGGTACATATGGACTGATGCATGATGTAAGGTCAGCGTCTGCAGGCTGGGTGGCACAGTCTCCTGTGTCATGTTGCTGGTACTTTCATTCCCCATACCCATGACTGGAACAGATTCAAATAAAATTATTGAAATCTTACTGGGGCTACCAGATCTTAATACGAGTATGCTATATTAAATGGTGATTATTTTAGGTTGACACATATTTTTTAGTAGAGTATTTCAATGTGGCACAATCTCCTGTGCCACAACAAACAAAGACAAACCCTGATCATTTTCCACATGGCACATGCTGCTTCCTGTGAAATGGACCATGTGGACAAATGAAGATATTCAGACAATATGCTCCATCAATTGGTCATGTTTACATATCTCTTAGCCTGTCAGATGTCTAATTATGTCAGCACATGTGGTAGATCATTTTTTTAAAGTGCATGGAGGTAAAATGCATAGATTCATACACATGCCACATGTCCATGCACCATTGTTTATTTACATCTGAAAGCCAGTTTGTAGTGCCATCTGGTGTATACATATTGATATTGATGGTTGCGCCATCTAGAGGTAAATAAGCCCGCACTCCCTTATTATACCTTATTAGTGTTCTCTGAAGCGCCTCTGCTTGAAGAGTGGTGCTTCCCGTGCACAAAACCAATTCCGGATCTAAATATCATAAATAAATGAATTTTTGTCTTTACTTTTTTCCCCCTTTTGCCAAGCTGTCTATGTTGCCATGACAACCCTCATCTCACTGTGGCAACATCCGGGTTTATTCTTCTACCATGATCCCAAGTCCAAAGAAGCTGCTCGTATAATGCTCTCTAATCCACCTACCACACCCCCCATATCTTATCTAATCTAATCTAATGGTACAATCCTACCTCCTCATTTCCACTTCATCAGACATTACTATTGTGCCAATGGCTTCAATTTTCCATAGCCTCGTGCAGAGCACTAACATAGAAATTATGGAGTCTTTTCGTGGAAGAGGCTTTCCTGGAACCCACCAGCAGGTGTGTGTGAGGACTGTTAGAGAAAGATAGTTCTATGCGTATGTATGCAGTGTCTGACATTAAGGCTATACATCAGTTGCCATTTTCTCTCCTGGACACAGTGATTATAGCGGTCAATTATTGGTTTGATTTGTTGAATCGGGGGGTGGGCTGTCAATTTGCCCTCTGCCATTCGTTTTTCATTATGGACATTTTAACTTCTCTTACCATGCATGAAGCAAATGATGTTGATGGACGACCGTACAGTGCCGATAGTGGGAACTTGACAAAAACTTGATAACTGGCTGTCTGGCACTGTACTTCTCCAATATTATTATATATCATCTTATTTTATACATGTGTTATGGGTAATACATGTATATTTTTAGCCAAAATATGCTCATAACACGAGATGGATGCTATTTCAAATTCCTTTCTGACATAAAATGTGGAAAAAACTATGGCATAGAAAGATGCAATGACCTCCTTGCTGATCAAATCATATACATGTATGTACATTAATCGGGTTATGACTGAGATTTAGCACTGTGTGAGGCAGCTCTCAGCTGTTTGTTATTATCCAAGTCTGGTGTCACACTCTCCAAGCAGATAACCTACCAAGTCAAACTGGACATTGTTGTATCTGAGACACAAGCTAGGCTGGGAGATGATGCACGAGCAGTCTACCAACCAGCATATCCTGGTGCTCCCCAGGTCAGATAAAACCTTGGTAAATAGGTCGCCAATATTTGGTTCATATTGTCAATATGAGGGCTTTGGAGAAATAGGGCGCTGCATGCATGCAGTCCCACCCACCACAGTGATTACACTACCGTAAAAACACACGCTTAAGTCACACCCACGTAAGTCACACCTGTGTATATTTTGTAGTTTTAAACCCCCGCCCATAAGCCTCATCTGAAACGGTCTATATGCTATGTTCATACCGGAGGTTTTACGATATAATATGCATGTTAGCTGAAAAAAAACCAGCACTTCATATTTTGTACTGTATCAGGGAAATAACACTATGGAATGCATATACTGCCTGGGATTGAAGTGCCTATACATGGGTGCTCAAAATTTTCAGGATGTCACATCCTCACTTTTTAGGGAGGATGGAACATCACTCAGTCACTTTTTATGTATATGCCAATGTACTGGGAACCTTTGAAACTGTCAGTGTCCGTTGTTTTCTAAAACCCCTGCATCACGGCCTTCATTTTTTAAACCCCTCCGTCACAAGCTTCACGTTTTACTCATGTATAGGCACACTGAAACTACCTGAATTGACAGTATACATAAACATGTACATGGATGAAGCAGTGGTGAGAAAATTGTGTGGGTTGCATTTATGCTAGATTCATGCCAACCCTACAGGGTCAAAACCGTCAAGAGGGTTATTAGTGACAACATGAAACTTGATAAAACCATGACATACATGTACCAGTTATTTGAAAGGGTCAACATGAGTAGGCTCAGGGACCCAAGAGGTCCAAGGTATGCAGGCTGGTTTTCAGCAGGCAGCACCAGGCATTTAGTCTAACTTATATAACCCCGTAAACAGGTATCCTTCTCTTCTCACTGCCTATATGATATCTATGCCACATCCATATAGTGTGCAGTTCTCTGACTGCTCAAACCTTGAAGGCCGATGTTTTATGACTTCTGGATGTTAACTGCTTCTACAGGGGATTCTATACTGAGATACAGCGTGGGCTGAACATATCACTGCTCCTACCATCTAGATTTTAGACATCTTATTTGTGCTGCTATGGACACAGAGTTCTCCGCAGAATGTAAAATCACACTGTAAAATCCTGCAGCGCGCTGGCGTAAAATTTCATTTGGTAACGTCCTAAGCCTTATGGTAGGCTAAATCTGGTTGTTTAGTCACATTCATGACAGTGTGGGGATTACAGATGGGAATTTAACAAAGAAATTGAAAGTATTTTCATAAATATGGCCATAACTTCTGTTCTAATTGGCCGATTTGAAAACTTCAAAAACCTATATGAAGCTAAAATGACACCGGCAGTGATTCTGAGATGAAATCACACTGGCAGCAGTAAAAATCATGCCGGCGGCCCACCTGCGTCATTACAGTGTGAGGAGAACCCTGCGGACATGTATGCTACTGCTGTACATTCACAGTTACATTGCTATACTGTGAGCAAGTATGTACAAGTATGTGCATAATAGAAGTTGCATTGGTCAAACTATGAGGGTCTGGGATGATTTAAATCTCAGGGTTGTGTCACTGCAGGATATAGCCAGCAATGTTTATAACTGACTGCCTACAAGGTTCCTTTTGCTAATATATTTATTTACAATAAATCTTTCTGAAGGTATCAGCAAGAACAAGTAAATATAGCACTTTGTGAGCTCGTATAGTTCACCAATAGCACAAAAAAATCTAAAGGGTGCATTACCATAAGTGACTAAGACATTTTATCACTATTGTCCCTACATCTCTCTGGCATCGTTGGCATGATAGGTTATCAAGCTAAGCCAGGCTGCCAATGGGTTGGACCTGTTCAAGTACATACACAACACTATCAGCAATGCATGGCTATCTGTATGATCTAACTATCATGGGGTTATGGATTTAGATGTGGGACACTTTATAAATCGCTAGTGCTCAATAAGTCCTGATATTTCTAGATCAAACCAAGAAGCTTATACATTTTAACCAGCACATGTCTGCGAAATATAAAAACAAGCATGACTAGTGTTAACGGGGGCGGTGTTGTGTGCGTGGAGGTGGGTGGGTATATGGCACCATAGACTAGCAGATAGAAAAGACACATCTATCAGTGTTGACCCATATTCCAAATGATAGGAATGATAGATTGGTACGCCTTAACACCAATAGTGTACAGATCAATAGTCAACCATCACATACGTCATCTCTTATAGTTCACTTTATTATTCATCGTTGTTTATCGTGTGTGTGTGTGTGTGTGTGGGGGGGGGGGGGGGTCACAACTTAAGTGCACCTGGGATGAAAGTTACTGAGCACCAAAATCCCTGAAATACTCAATTAGAGCCCCTGAAATATAGGTTTTATATTGTTATGTATCTCTTTGGAGCTTGAAAATTCCTGAAATCAGGGAAACCCTGGAGATTTCCACCCCTGGTCCACCAGCAACGTAAAACTCAGCATATCTATTCCCGATAATGTAACTTTCTGTCTCTCTCTCTTCCTTCTCCCCCCCCCCTTTCTTTCTACCATGATGTTTCCCTTTATTTACCACTATAATGATGCCCGAGGTGCTAGGTATCTTTAACAACCATCAACACGATGAGAGTGAGTGAGTAAATGATTGTTTGACGCCATTTCGACAGCTAAGGTCATATCCACGGTGAGAAAACTACATCAGACATGGTGGATGAGTGTGTCGGTGTCCGTGCATATGTGCACTAATCACATGGAAGGGACAGCAAAAAAAATGAGATTAAGGCTTGGGAAGACCGAAGCCCAATACCAAGAGATGACCTCAGTGATACTCGTGTACTATTGGTACATGTACTACCTTAAAAACCGGATCAGTTAAATCTACTGTTTCAACACATAACGACCATCTTGTATTCAACCAACCTTTCGTGATAACCCAAGATGAACTGAGTGCAGAGTTTGCATAAATGTCTCGGTCTGCTGGATTGAGACTTGACGCTCTCAAATTCTAACAGGGATTCTAGCAGACCCTTGGCACCAGATACTAGAGCAGAATGAGCCCATGACCAGAGTCGAGCGGGGCACGCTGGTGAAGCAGGAACTCTAACGTAAGGACCCCACGTCAAAGGTTAGTACCTACAGTTAAACTACCAGCTACACATGTCATGATACCTGGTACCTGTAAGTTAACGTACACAAATTATGTCACCGGGTACCTGACTGAAATTTGTCAAGTATTATACAGTGTAATATGCTGGTACATTGTATGGAATAATCAGAGGAAAAGGGGTCCGAGGTCAAACAAGATCCCCTCTATCAGTGGAATCCTTTGCGTAGTGTCCATGTGACGTCTTTGTGTAAGTGGTGGTAGTGATGGGTTCTTCTAAAAGGTCGTCGCCTTAGTGCAAGAAGGTTGTAACTGCATTTTTCAAGTTTTGCAGGAGAGGCAAAAGAAGTGTTCCACTTAATATATTAGGCACATATATCATAGACAGAGCTTCAGTGAATGATAATGAACATTGAACTTACATAAAGTTTGCACGTATAAGCTGTGGCTTAAAAATGAATAAGGTTGAAAACCATCGCCATACTTTTTCAGAGAATCAGCCGATTCAATAACCGGCCAATTTCGATCTAATAAAACTTTAAGAAACGAAACCAAAGAAGATGGCCAACATTGAGATCAGGTGGGGAAGAATCATCTGCGACTTATATGCAAGATGCTGCTTCAAATATCCGAAAACTTATGGTATATGTACATGTAGTTGAATGGAAATACATTGCCCACGGACGCACATGTATCCATTTGAAAAAAAAAAGGTTGACAGCATAGACTTAACTGCACAGCCAACACTATACTAAAAGCAGTGTGAGCTTCAACGTTACATGTATTACCCAGTATAGACTATGGTAGTTTCTCCCCTTTTACAGCGTTCTCGCAAACCGCAAAGTTCTCTGCGGATGGTAAAGAAATACTAGTACTGGTCAAAGGAGGTCTATAAATACATTAAAGGCAAAAAGTAGTCTTCACATAAATTCAGTACACTATATACAACGGTAAGAGAAATGTTTTAGCCAACATACCGGTGAGCTAGAGACGTCCATGAAAAAAAAAACGTAAGATACACCTTGTCATGCTAATCGACTTTCTAAATTGACGTCTCACGGTGGTTCAGTAAATATCTTAAGTCAAACTAGCATGAAACCTTCGTACAAACCGCGGATTTTACTCCAATCAGAACCGGTCTATGGTGACTTATTACTGAACCAGTTTGAATTTATGACACAACAAGAACGTTTGGGTGAGGGTTTTACACGTTTTTTTCTTCAGTAAAAGTATCTTAAAGTCATGTGATAACGGAATACATTATACCTAACATAGCCCCCAAATCTAACATCTCTCACTCATAGTGAGTAGGCACTCAGTCAATGTCCTGAATAGGATCGTCCTTCCTGCATCCCCCTTTTTGTTTTAATGGGTGCAGCAAAGCAGAAATGGCCTTTCTGAGGTTGCTAAGAGGTTAACAAGTTAATGCCTTATTGTATGTTTCACCAAGTAATTAGGGTACATGCAGGTGTGAGTCCAGGTGACCACTTATCTAGCCAGTAATTAGTGCTGGTAGCAGTTTCATAAACTAATGAACGTCACTGCAGGGTCAGACAGTTCTTCTTCAAGGCGATATGCAGCATTGCTCTACGTGGTCTAAGTTTCCTGAGTCGAATTTTTGTATTTCATTTTCTTCTCTTTGGAACTCAGCTTTTGATTGACAATTTTCTTGGATGCCTACATAGCCACCGATTTTGATCACACATCGAAACGAACTATTTCTTTCAACATTTCCACATTTATGTAGGGAATTCCCAAACTACGCGGTAGTTTCAAATACTATACTATTCCTTTTTTGCCAACTGAGTGGTGTGGCATTAAGTGAGAAAGATATCTTCTTAATGAAGTCTTCACGAGAAAATTGCTTGTCAATTAGTCACTCATGTCCTCATCTCGGGCAGAGAACAGAGAGTTTGTCAAAAATGAAAAATCGGGATCCGTTACACATTACAAGACCTTGACAACTGAGGTTATTAGGACACAATGTATCACATAAAAAAAGGACACTTTAATTGGCGTGTTTGTATGTTAGTAAGAGAGATGCACGGGGGGGGGGGTGCCAGCTGTGACTGTCCCTGCACTTATCCTGACCCAGCATATATCAGTGTTCATAAGTGAGTGAGTGAGTAATAGATGTTTAACGCCATTTCGACAGCTAAGGTCATATTCATGGCGAGAAAGACATTACACATGTACACAGGGGAATGTGTCAGTGCCCGCACATATGTGCACCACACACATCCGAGGGGATAGGAAAGAGGAGAACTAGACCCTTTTAAGTGGGCTAGGGAAGCCCTGTGTTCATAAGTACAGGCACAACAGGAGGTGAGCCTTATACCGTAGGACCTATAGCTATGTAGCTGGTAATGCTTTAGCACTGTAGCTGGTAATTCGCTATAGCACTGTCGCTGGTAACGCTATAGCACTATAGCTGGTAACACTATAGCACTATAGCTGGTAACACCAAGTCCTAGTAAGCTGCTAGCTCAAGAAACCCTCTTCAGAGGACTGGGAGCATACAGAATGATGGTAGCTGATGGTCACAGCTATGTCTTTCAACCATACACAATGTCTGAAATTATAACCTTCAGTGGCATATTTTCTCTGATCAATCACTACAATTCGCTTGCAGGTCGGATGGAACTTCCGACAAAACTACTTCATTACTGTAAATTCGTAGTGACCCAAGTGCTATAATTTAAGGCGCAATTGGGGCTTTTTTATAATCAGTTTAAGGCTGCTCTCATGTATAACCTCGCCTGAAAGGCACACTCAGCCAACCATGTAAGAAGCAACTCGGGCTATCCTCGCATATATAATAATAAGCAGTCTTACACACAAGGGTCTAAGGTATCCTGAATATCATACTGCATATATACATTTTATTAATGATATAGGGAAGTAGTCCTCATGTCAATACTGCCATTAACCTACTTATTAACCACTCACACCTCGGTAGGAGGTCTCCTCACCCACGGCTAGGCACAACTCTCCCACTAAGGTCACAGAGGTAGACATTCTGTTCTACTCCTGGAAGCACTGTTGGGAAGAATTCCACATTATCGCACTACTGTCCCAGATGGCAGACAGTTAATGATCAGTACTACCAGTAGACATGAAAAACATAATCGTTTCTGTACATACTAGAGGATTCCACGATTCCTCTTCAATGCCGGTATTTGAAACCAATCAGCATCAAGGGAACCCCTCATAGCAGCAGCTGGGATTTGAGTACAATGTATAAGACTTTAGCAGATCTAATTATCAGCCAATGAAATAACCCTAACTATTCAATGCGGTCCTCTCGGGGGGCAGTTGGTACCCATCTGATAGCTGTTATCAGTGATAACCACTGGGAATTAGCTTCAGCAACGGCCGCGCCCATAGGACAATCGGCTACCTCGGTATGTATGTATATGATTCATCAGTAAATTATCTCACATCTTCATCGCACCTTGACCTGGTGCATATAAGTGGCACTAGCTAGCAGTTTATAAACGAGCATATACAGTAGACTACATTACACATAGATGGGATATCCCCAGTCCCTAAGACTACCAGTGTTTGAACTCCTTTATCTACACATACAAAAACATAATGCAGACACTTCAGGCCTCTCTATACCCCTTTCAACCTGTCTATCGATACCGCTTCAGAAGGTAACCTCTGAGGACAAGCTGTGATGCATTCACTCTTTGCAGCTTACGTTATGAAAACACACCTCACAGTTCAGATCAAACACTACTGAAAGATGACCACAAAGAACCGGGGTTCTCATTATTTAGGGCAGAAAGCATAGGGCGCTCAGATGAAGAAGAGTAACTCAACACTTTTTACACATGAACGTCCATGGGGTAGAGAGCTACTTGTCATGGCTTTCTTGATAGTGTACGACTATCAACTGGTTATCCCCCCCCCCCGAAAAAGAAAGATAGATGCCAAAATTTGGGTAGTAAAGCATACATGCCCTACATGAATTTTGAAGAGGCAACCAATCAAAAGGAATAAGGCACAACAGGTCACTTAATACGAGAGTAAACGCCTCCCTAATTCTGCAAAAATATTCACAAGTTGAGTCATAGTACACGAAGTCAGTTATACAATCTCAATGCTCTTCACTTCACCATGATATTCGTGACAGGATGACTGTATAGAACCGACCAGTCCCATTGGACTGGGCCGGGCCCACCTGGTGTTCCCAGAGTGGTACACCTGGGAGCTACCACCAGGTGAATATCTCACTGACAATGGCTGCCACAGGCTCAGCTAAAGGCCAGACAGGTGTGCGTTATGGGTGAAGGACAAGAATTTAACTACACAGCACCAGCTGAGAAAGGCACCTTCTGAGGCACGACAAGCTTCAAGTCAATGATTTAATGGTCTATGAATATTGGAGATATCAAATTTAGCATGTCTCTCTGCAGGTTGATCCAATCTTTGCCCAATAATGATGCTCTGGGAGAGGACGATGCCCTTGGAAAGGTGATGTGCCAACAAAGAAAGGATATGAGAGGTTGACTAGCGTTCTTCAAATCTGTTATTTTGTTTTCCATATGACAACAGCTCGTATTCTGACTGACTTGCACTGTACTACCCCACTTAACCATTTCAGCTAAGTTTAGAAGCTGATCATTGTCTGTCCCAGGTGAAGAATACCTGTTCTCTACAATTACCTCTTTAAATGCACCATCTAATTAGGGCCCTAGACAGGGGGATCCCATGTCCATTGTCGATTCTAAGAAGTGGTTGTTGTCCTTTGTCTCTCAAACCCATGTCCTTTGTCGATTTTAAGAAGTGGCTTTGTCCCTTGTCTCTAAGCCCATGTCCCTTGTCTATTTTAAGAAGTGGTCTTGTCACTTGTCCCTAAAGCCTATGTCCCTTGTCGATTTTAAGAAATGGCTTTGTCCCTTTGTCGATTTTACCCTTCTGGGGCCCTCTAATTACTTTCACACATCTCCCAATATAGTATTAAACCATCAAAAAGAAATGGTGTTGGACTGATGTAAGTGGCACTTCTTGCCAATATTTGGGAAATTGGGGTCATATCAGTCCCATATACATGTCATCACAGGTGAGGTGGAACATTGGTAATAAAAGGACAAAGGTAAAAAGCAATAAAAAGGACTGAAAGTATCTAGAACGGAACTTTCCCTCCCTCAATCAATTCTCAAGGTGATATAATGAATCCTAAAGATTCCTTTTTCTGATTTTTTTTTTCTAGATGCTATTTAGTGACTGACTGCCCGTTACCAAGTTACATGTACAGAATATGGTCTACTCTTGATACCACTTGTAGCTTCACAGTTAAATTGGCAGTTCCTCACCCACTACCTTACAATCAAAGCTTTTACCTGTGCAAACCTGTTGTATAAAAGTTCAATGGCAGAAGATCGGAAGGACAAATGTATATCAAATACACTTACCGCTCTGTCTGGGTGTCCAAAGTCTATTTTGAGTTGTCCCATAGCTCTGATAATAGCGATCATGCTCTGTATAGTATTGGAGTAGACGACCGGTCGGTATTGTAGACACTCGTCATTTGAATAACCTTTTTCGTGAATAATTCTGAAGAGGAAAGAAACAGTTAAATTACCGGTACACAGGAAGCTGCGATTGAAAAGATTCAAAGCGTTATATTCTTTCTTCACATATCAATTTTATATTCTTTATTCTATTATGGTAGTGAATTCTATAGCCATTAAATTGTAATATCTAGAGTGTTGTTAGTTTTTTGGTTTGTCTTCCTTTTCTTCTTTTTTTTTTTTCTCACAATTTCGAATACGTATTTGACAGCCTAATTGCTAAAATGTCTGCCACTTATGGGTCTGACCAATCCCACCAACGTCCGTTACAGGAAGAATGAACAAGTTTCTTTTTATCTGCATTTTTCACCCTCGCCTCCAAATGGAGATCCTCAATCCGTTATGACTTTACCATCAGCTTTCAATATTTGTGCTGAATCACACAACTGGACGTTGCTATTCCTCACATGTCTACGACTGACCGTTGGCCCAAATTGAAAGGACATTTTTTTCCAGGAGTATTTTTAGTAGGACACATCCAGGCGCGTGACAGTGAAAGAAAACACAATGCTAATCAGGACCCGCAGCCCAATGTGAACTAGACAAAAAGTCATTTACATGTCATTAATGATGGAATGGCACCACCGAGGAGGTTGGTACTTACTTCATCTGTTTGACAATGGTGGACTTGCCCGACTCACCAGCACCTGTGAGGAAGATAAGAGTAGAATGTTAGAGCTGATAACACACCATACATGTATATGGCAAAGTAGGGGAAATAGTTGCGTGTCCAAAGAAAAGGGTTTATGTCACTAGGAATCTCTGCTCAGTAACACTGTTTGTCGACGTATAAAAAATGTATTCATAATCATCCAGTTTCTCACCGAGTTCATATTCTTTCGGCCATAAGGTTTTCGTCCTTTTCAGCTCAAAATAGATTCCTACTTTTTGTCTTCCTCTAATGCAAAATGCCTATGGTACTTCACCATCTTACTTTTCACCTTTCATAGAAATCTATAGAATTTCTTTCAATTCCACTTCATGCATTAACTATTCACTCTGCACTAACAAGGCTATTTATCATGTCGGGTGGGGGTTAAATAAAACTGGGCTGCTGTTAACTCAGTTAACTCAACAGTTAAACTGGGGTACACCGGTCTCACAGCCACTTCCTTAGGACCAACTTGGCACAATGCCTTTTTCTCATGACCCCCTACCAGAGGTTGAAGGGCCATTACATTATAATCACTTTTATACACTAAGAAAATACAACAATTTAACACTGTAACCGGTCACCACTGAACTAGCAGATATTCTATCCTCGAGGGATACCACTGGCCTTGATATATGATCCGTTATTACTCATGGCATGGTGGAACCGAGATAGACAATGTACGGAATCCAATGAAATATATAATACATTAGTTATGGTCGAATTGTTTCCACTTTCAAGTTTCCTTTCTGCTATGAGACAAGGTTAGATGTACTGGCGCTGCAGCAGACATGTTTCTTCCATATATAATAAAGGGGAGCTGCAACATCAACATAGCCTACCGCACTAGGATAAAACCTAGGTAAAACAACAAACTCCTACTTTCTTTTGATGGGCAGATACACATATTGTCAACTCTCCATTACTGAACTACTCTAACACTGCCTGGTTCTCAATTTCCAGAGCTAACATTGTTAATATTCTCCTCAGGGCATTGGGATATGGGGGGGGGGGGTACAACATTTCGTGCAACAACTTATTTCGTTAAAGCCACCGTTTTCTTCTTTAAAGTCAACAAGACCATAAAGTGAGAGACTAAACTGAAAACTCTAGGACACTTTGGATATCCTGGGGTCCATACATCTCCCCATACTGACTCTTTTATTGTTCGGGTGAAGTAGCACACATCATCACCTGGATATGGAGCGCCCATTATACTGTCAAAGTCAGGATAATACCCAAATACATCACTTTGCCTTTTGTTTGTTTGTAACCCTTGGTTCTGTCTAGCTCGCATTTTGCCAGTAATCTCTGGTAATCTGCCGAACCATGCAGATATTTTTTTTTTTTTTTTTTTTTTATAAAAGTACAATGTAGTTGTCTTGATGTCTATATTTCTATATAGAGGAGGGGCAGCCTTAACTGCTGTCACTTGTACAATAATACATACTGACAGGAAGCCTTTAAGAAGCACACTTCTGAGACTAAAACAAAGACAAAAGGAATCAATGAGATGCCTATCTACCTTACGATATAACTAGATAAAGGAGCTACTCTGCCTACACAAGCCCCTGGTTGGAGACACACTCTTCTCTTATTCAGTTAGCACTTATTCCATTATACACTCACTGGCAGATATTGACCAATTAGGGCTTCTGAGTGGCTGGTACCGAGTTGTAGGCTATGAGGTAGCGTATTAGATCTGCTGGAGCAGAATTTCCTGGGTAGATCAAAATAGACAACCTATTACGCCTATAAGGGCAATATTGCGGTAAAGCATTTTCAACTAGCTTGCAAGTTGCATATCTGTATGAATTATATAGGTGTAATCTTTAAAATAGTTTGTATAAATCTCTTGGATTTATACACAGAACTGTCAGAGCCCTTATTCTGTGCCATATTGAAGTCGTGTCCATATCGTGATATGATTGAAAAGTAACATGACTTGAGGGGAGGGGGGCGGGGGTGAGTGAGTGAGTAATAGATATTTAACGCCATTTCAACAGCTAAGGTCATATTCATGGTGAGAATGACATTACACAATTTCACAGAGGAATGTGTCGGTGCCCGCGCATATGTGCACCACACACATCCTGAGGGGATAGAAAAGAGGAGAAATAGACCCTTTTAAGTGGGCTAGGGAAGCCCGGGGGGGGGGGGGCGGGGGGTGTCGGTAGAGACAATGGAAGGGGTTCATATTGAGTTCTGACTAGGGCTTTGGCTTAAGCTTCGTTAGCATTGCGCCAATGGTTGTTACGAGGCTCCTCCTAGGCAACCCAGTGTGCTATGCTTGCAACCTGGTCACCACCATTATCCCCATGTACACACATACATGTGCATTATGGATGATGTTGTCACTGGTGGATCGGGTATATAATACTACAAAAATAACATGGGTGGATAGCCAAACCACTGTTGGCGCCACATTGATAGTTCTGAATAGGGCCTAGTCTCTCTACTGATTCTCTTATTCTGTTATGGCGGGGTGGCTGGTATGTTGGAATAGTTGCCATGATGATGACAAATATGACAGATACAACAAGGGACAAATTTATGAAGATTACTCAATTTTGTTTCCATTTTGTTCCTATGGCACCTTGGAATGTAGAGAATAATAACCAAATGTTTGGCTCGTGTCACATAGCATACATGTCTAGGGATAGATACTGATCGGAAGCGGAAACATGCCTACTGCTGGTTTCCTGGTAGTCTGTCTTAGTACTTGTTGGACTCCCTGGTAAGGTCATGAAGTTCAGCTGATGCAGTTTTAAACTTGTTGGCGCATACCTGCCTTCTAAATGCTTATCCATCATGAGTCAGGGAAGTAAGAGTGCACTGTACATCATATTATACTATTTATTCTCCAAGAGGCTTCTGCATCTCTATTCTAAGAAATCCATCTCAGTCTGCTTCTAGTAAAGTGGTGTATACACGGCGTGTTTTTCAGCAGACTAGAGGAGACAAGACTGCACCCATGTCTGCAGTAGTCTTCAGGGATGTAAGTCAGGAATGGGCAAAAATCAGGAAGCCATACATTTACTTGATATAAAAGCTTTCTATTCTTCCAAACAACCCTCTTTACCACTTGTATAAGGAAAATAAATATGTCAAAATTTTCAGAAATCAGGAAATCCTGATAAAACCTGAAGACTTAGATCCCCGAGTCTTGTCTACTCAAAATGTGCTGTGTATACAGGCTCAAGACAAATGTCTGCAGGTGTCTCCACTTGTCTGCAGATATCAAATATGTTTGAAAAATTCTGTCTGCTGTCTGCTCAAACCTGGTCATGTCTGCTCAAAATGTGCCGTGTATCAGGGGCAGCAGACTTGTTCTGACTAGTCTGCAACAAACTGACCAATAAGGACAGTCCATGGAGTCATGTGACAAGTAGATATCATGTGACTTCTGACCCATTTACTTTAGTTTTGAAAACTTCCACCAGGATCTTACTCAAGACTTCAGCAGACAAGTCTGTAATAGGTGCCATGTATCAGGTCCTGCAGACTCCTCCACACAACCCACAACACAAGCAGACATTTGTCTGCTGATGTTTTGTGTGGTCTAGTCTGCTCAAATCTGCACCGTGTATACTGGGCTTTAGAGACATCAGCCTAGGGGCAGGTTGGCTAATTTGTTGATAGCTGGGAGGTTTATATGTTTATATTATACTGCCAGGAAGAGGTAGGAGGGGCGGATGGCACTCTGAGCTATGACCACAGATACTGTTATCAGACACTAGGCCAGGCACTTGGAGCTGCTCCGTAATGTATCATGGAGGCAGATGTCCAGATGGATAAGACTTGGGAGCTGCTCAGATAGCATAGCTGTACCCATCCGTCTCACTCTCGTTCCCATGGCACGGAACTCTTTTATGATGATAGTTTTTTCTCTCTCCTTTTCTTTAGTTACGTTGTAAATATTGGTGAAAACATAGCATAATAGTACTACCAGGAAGGTCACTATATAGATCGGTGGATTAAAAGAACCTTAAACATTTTTTTTAATATACATACATCTCATATCTAGACAATTTGCCAAAGCCAGATATCCTTTGGGTATACACATGGCCCGGACACATGTACATACATTTTAACAACAGCTCACGTAGGGAAAGTACCGTATGCCATTTTGCTTTAATTGCCTTCAATTATTACCGTACTTAATACCATTTTCTTATTATCTTTTTTTT
Organism: Acholoe squamosa; assembly: GCA_949317995.1. NCBI lineage: Eukaryota > Metazoa > Annelida > Polychaeta > Phyllodocida > Polynoidae > Acholoe > Acholoe squamosa. The sequence goes on along the minus strand of OX439035.1, from coordinate 70,273,459 downwards.
TTTAAACTCGCTGTGAATACTGAAGATCGCCCTCGATCTCCCCTTTCTTCACTCACAGCGAGACTCTGATACTATATTATACAAGAGGCCGATCTTGTTTTGTTCCCTGTTAAACTGATTAAACCTCAGCTTTTACACAACTGCGTACACAGCTTGGACATATTCTCTGCAAAACAGAGACCTCTTCATTACTAAGTTTGTAGTAAGCCCAGATTTAGGGACACCCTGGACTTCTCACACCTTGGCTTTGTCTAGCCTGAATAGGGGGTAAGTCAAAGTACATGTTTCGGCTAGTGTAGATAGGGGAGTGAGGTGGCTGTAAACCATTGCCTCTATCTAAATGTCCATCTTGTATTTTGTTCACCGGGCACGCTTCACAACAAAGGGACGCCCCCATGTCTGAAAGTAAACATCCCCCGACTGACATCATGAACCGTGACTCGCACAGAATAAATGAGCAATGCACTGATTAAATCATTGCTTTGCCCATGTGTGGTGTTTACTTATATCTTGAACATACTAGCTAGAATATCAGCACTGGTTATTTGAGGATAAACATACGGATGGAGAAATTAAGGGATATTCTCAAAATCAGTGAGATGCAATGTCGTTTTTTTCCCTGCCTCGTGATTCAAACAACAATGTGAATGAGATGCAATGTATCAAAGTATACAATTTTTTTCAAAACATTTATATGAATTTTAATCAGTCACAGACTTCAAAAGATACTTTCCAGAAAAAGCCTGCATATTGTTTTATTTCGCAGTTCAATGCCAGTACTGACTATGTCCCTGGTACACATTCACTGACAATTTCCCTTGTTCTCGGTAAAATGAGGTAAAATGCGGTTTTATTTTGAGTGCTCTCTCTGGCAGTAGTCCCTGGCATCAGCTATAAAGTGGTGACTTGCCAAATACACTTCATGTGTCCAGTTAGAACTGGCACCTGTCTGTGGAAACTACCCGTAGAGTAGAAACTGGACCAGCCCCAGGCCAACACCAACAATACAGTCACCGGCAAGACTTCAGTGGTCCGGCCAGTGGGAGGTCAGGTCTAATGCGGCTTTTGATGTCAGAAGTCTTAACATATTGGGTTCTCTGTTATCTGTGGGGTCAATGACGACTCTTCGGCGAGAGTGTACATTCTTAAAATCGAACACACAGGGACGTAGGAAGCAAATTTATATGGAAAAACGGGGGGGGGGGGGCGCGCTATACTTTTGTATGGGCTTATATAGGGATCTTTCCCATTATGGGGGGGGGGGAGGGGTTCCTACGCCACTGACAACACAGTAAATATGTCCTCATACAGTGACATACAAAATATGTATAAGACGTTAAGGTTGTAACTGCCAGTACTTTACAATTAGAGCTTTTTGCATTAGGGCGACAACTGATAATATGAGATCTCTAATAATTCCTGCATGACACAGGAGAGTATACAGGCTTAGTGTATGGAATACTAGAACAAAATGTTAAAGGTTTATATAATACCGTCAAATAAAATCTTCAAGCTATTTCAGTATGTATGTCTTTAGTTACGCTGGAAACCAGTTCATTTCCATGTTGGCAGAATTAACGTGTACTTAGTATATGAAAAACTCTATTTGGTTAATTCTAAAAGCATGTCTTTTCCGGTATATATGAGATTAACAATCCATGTTTATCAGCTGTGCACATACACTCAGTGTGCACCGTCCTTGTTCAACTATTTGAAGAGACACATAACTTGGACAGTTATGCTTAACTGGGTATCGTATATGTAGTATGCCTAAACAAAATAAACGCGAATTCTAGGTCTGTCTGCAAACACAATTTTCCTATGTTCCACGCCATACATGATCTTTATTAGTTTATATAAAGTTTTTAAGAAAATCTACCGGGTCTATCGTGTTTCCTTATTATGATATCGTTTCATTTCATGTCTTGCCCCAGGTACTCCTTCACCCCCCCCCCCTCACCCTATGTGAACCCTTCCCACCAGGACTGCAAACATCTAGGTGTTGATAAGAACTGGTACACCACAACACAAGTTATATGACAGCGTGATTCACGTTACAAATTGTCTCCAATAAAAGAAGGATTGGGCGCTGGAGCTGAGAGGTGTTATTAGATTAGTATACTGGAGGCCTCATTCAATCTGTAGATGTGCAGGATATGGTTGGATCATTGTGTATATCGAGCGCTTTTATACTACCGTAAATCCTTCCGTATAAGACGCGGCTTATAGACCAGAATTACATCACCTGCGTCCTATAGATCCTAGCCCAAGTCTGGGTGCGTCCTATAGGCGAGGAATTTACACTATAGAACAGTACTAAAATGACCAAAAGTTTACTTTAAGTGGGTGCTATATGATCTAGCCTGATTGAGGGTGCATCCTATATGCGAGGGGTGTCCTATATGCGAGGATTTACAGTGATGTATCTAGGGCTCTTATACCGATGTATCTAGGGCTCTCATACCGATGTTGTGCGAGGCCCACCTGAATATCCAGGATGCTGATGATACACTTAACTAATTGGGCCACTAATCTATATTGTACAGAAGTAAAAGGTCCACGGCAATTGGGTATTTCGACTGTGATGATGTAACGTTACGTCACCACTACAGGTAGGATCAGACACATTGGGCATTAGTGTGCATTGGTGTTCATTTGTCGGGATGCCATGCCAAATTAACCACCATAATACCCCATGTATATTTGAAACTAATATGTGGGCCTTACAGAACAGATATGCATGAGCTCGGGGTGTGCCTTATGGGCGGATAAATTACATTTACTAGCACATCGACAAAGTTAATGCCCAGGATATTTATTGCTGTAATTTAGCTTTAAATGTTTGGGGCACCAAACATGATGTACAGTATGCAGAAGGGAATAATGGCATGTACTGGTGCATGTTAGATTGACCTGCACATTCACACACAGGGAATGTGCTCAGTAGTAAGTACTCGTAATGTAGTTCCATGTCTCATTAGTTATGGGCCACAATACACTGTACAGTGATCTAGTCTACAACCATTCCAATACAAAAATAGCACTGGGTCTGGTTAAATCCACATAATGTGGCCCAGTTAAGCTTACATTCTAATGTCTAGAGTAAGTGGTATCTGCAAGGAGAGGGTGCTTTACGAGTTCTTTTTCAGCATTAAACCTTAGTGACTACCTTGTATCTGTAGATTAGATAACTGGGCGCCCGTTAATACCCTTTATCTAGCCTGTGTACATCTGGCACAGGTCTACTGTGTATCTGAATATTCAATATATATTTGTTTATATATATCCTTAGAGAGAGAGAAATATTCCCTCAAACCCTCACTTTATACCGTCTTAATGTGAAATAAATGGAGTCTAAAATGAGATTATAGTGCAACCGACATGTTTCGGGCTTTGCAGCCCTTTGTCAAGGTTAATTTATTTGTGACAGTTGGACAGGTGTATTGACAGTGGAGCCTTTATATATATCCTTGTACTACGGTAGACTTGTTTATGTACTTCCAGTCAAACCTTTTTGAGTTTTTTTCTATCTCAACGTTTCTATCTAAATTTCATCTAAGATTCTATCTAAAATACATTTTAGTTTCCTGCACTCTAAATCCATTACCATGATACCATGCGGCTGAATCTAAATACTGTCCGGTGACATAAAGCGCAGGGATCTAACCACAACCGGATGAGTTCTGACACTTTTGATACACAAGCATACATGTATCTGTAAACTCTAATTGTACAGACAGACTTTTAATACACATTTCTATACATGTGCATTATATAGAGGAAAGATGCACCATACATCACACTTATCAATTATTTAACATCCCTCCAACAGCACCAATGGTAATAGCCACCCTGCTGTGGTGTGCGATGTAGGCTGTCTGAGGTGACAGTCCTATTACTCCTACCCCCTAGAGAATCTCTCCTATCAACTCTTTAAGGGCAGCACCATAACTAACTCAAGGTCCATGTCGCAACAGTGCACAAATGAAGAGATGTCAAGTCTAATGTATCAGCCGGCACTGAGTCTATTGGTGCATCGTGCCGAATCTTTGAGAGTGTACGAACCTGTCAGATAAAGTCGGCAAGATGTAAGAATGTCAATCCGGATGTCAACCATGGGTCCCAGCCCCTGCACTCTCCAACACAAGGGTACGTCACCTGCGTTACCAGCTTTCAAAAGTACCCCCTTATCCACTGAATTTTGGCCAAAATTGGAATAATTGATACTTTTCTGGGATTTTAGCATTTTAAGAGGTAGGATCAATCTTAAGCCTGCATCATACTTTATGGTACTTACTCCTACAAATACTGACAAGTAAAACCTGTTTTCATTGGGCCTGTTTTCATCAGGGTCAAAATTTAGTGGCAAACCGGTAATCTCTGAAAAGTTCAACAGCAGATCCAGAGCTGGATGTGGAAATGTGCTTTCGCATATTTTACTTAGACGTTTGACACTGATCCACAAAATGGCCTGTGGACATTAAAGGTCAGATCCAAAGTATCGGTACTGTTTTGGCTGTCCTCTTTGTTGGACATTGCTGTTCTTGTACAACACAGATTTCATTACATCTTTGGTTCAACATTTCCTCTGTACAAGTAGGGAGCATGTCGTGCTTCAATGAACTGTAGTGCAGAATGGGACCGGGGAGCTGATCAGTGTAAATGTGAAGAACCGATGGCTGGTCTATGATGGTGGGAGATGGTTGGAGGCCAGGGTGGGTGAATTTGTGGGGTGAGGGTAGCTAATCAGCACATCTCCATACCAGGTCTAGTGTGCATGCTGGCTATTGCCACATCCGGTGCCAACTGCCCGGGTACGTGCTGACCTACTGTGTGCTGTGATATGTGCTGCATTCTGAGAACTGCAACCGATATGTAGTCTGATACAGATCCCACAACGCGGGCTGGGACAAAAACAGTCCTCTCACCCTGAGTATCGTATTGGGGCTACGGACTCGTTGCTTACTGATTAATGGTAGGCAGCAACTGCAAAACTAAAGCCCCCAACCTTTTGAGCAATTGACAGCACACTTAATATCATCCCCTTTTTCAAAGAGTCAGCTGACAGCCATCTGCCTGCTGAAAAGATGAAAATTTTCTGTTTAATAGTATGAAGAAACCCATCTCAACAGACCTTCCCGTCTCCAGTTGCTTTACCATGAAATCAACAGGTAAGAATCAATGTCTGAAATACGGCACCTATCGTATGGACTCCACAGAAATATACATAATCACATCAATGTATACTACATTGTTGTGGGGGAAATTACGCAGGTTATTGTCATTGTGGGTGTACTTAATGATTTCCTCTCCAATTTTGCAATCCTATCACATTTGGTAACCGTAACCCCCGGCCTTAACCACCTTTAACAATGGGGTGGTAGTGTTGTTACAAACAGAGTCTCAATCCTACAGTCATTGATCCAACCTCCCACACTCTCAGAACCTCTCACCACGAAAGGCAATACACAGAATAATCAACAGCAATACCGCTTTAATATATGTAACTTTTAAGAGATCCCTGAATACATAACTAAGGAATAAATATCTCACAGGTAAATAAATAGCTAAAATGTAACTGATGTATTTTCTGCCTCTCAGAAACAATTGCAGGGGCTATGAAATTTCCATGATTTATCTCAATGGGGCACCGGGAGGACAAGATGGAGTCTACTCAATTTGAGCAATTGCAGTTGGGTTGTGAGAGACAAAGTGGCATAGGATCTGCTTTTTTATTTACCTCACCTGGAGGGGGATGCTCCCCCTATGGTAACGACCCACAACAACCTTCTCCATGACAATCGTTTTATGTTTACACGCCTCTAGGCCCCCCTGATCAATTTCACGTGTTGCATCACGTAGATGCGCTATTGTCAGTGGCAGCTGATGGGGTTAATTAATAAAAGATTTAACAATCTACATTTCAATGAATAAAGAGCCATCTGAAATTCCAGCAATTCCATGCAAAAACACATGTTGAGGCTTCATTAGTATTATCTATAACCTTTTGTTAAACAGGCTGACAACTGGCTTTTTGGAACTTATTTCACCGCTATCATTCTAAGTATTTAATATGCAGTGTCATTCATAATGTCTAAGGTGTGAGCTAACCAAAGCCTTTCGTGTCCTTTTACATGATGTCAGATAACAGGGGATTTGACATTGGGGGAAAGGGGTCATATCAACCAAGATTTCTTCATTTTATAAATAGAGCTAAGCCGAGCTCAGCGGGCTCTAAGCTAAGGTCAGTGCTGCTTATTTCGGACTGAATAGTATGACCTAATAAACTGGTCCCTGTTTAGCCCCAACAGGCAAATATCTCTATTATGTGATCGGCATGAACAGTGTTGCCGAAATGACGCCTTGGAACGCAGGCCACCATGGCCTGCCATAGCATAAGCTTCAAAATGGCGAAAGAATTTTTCAAATCGGTCAATTAGAAGCGATGATAGGACCATATTTGTAAAATTCTTTGTATTAGATATTTCTTTCAATTTTTGCATAGTATAAAACAGGTTATAATGAAGTTTATAAAGGTACCCTAAAATATATGAATTCATATGACCTGCGTCAGAGGGAAATGGCCGGCGTAAGATGCTAATACGCATGACACTTTGGCCTGCGTCCAGAAAAAGTTTTCTGCAACACTGGCATGAATCAAATGCCATTATTATGTAAAAGGGTGCCCGAAAACCCACGACCACTGCCAGCAAGTAGTTAATGCATGGTAGTTCTTTTGATAGGGTGCTTGTTGAAAAATGCACATTGTACTGAATAAAATATACCAGGTATTTAGCAAATTAGATCATATCGTGACACAAGCGAACGTCATGGACCTATCTTATCTTACTCTAACTTAATCTTGATATCAATAACACCGAGTCCCTGAGACAGTCTTGTGGCACGTTAGTATCTGGTAATGACCTACAAGGCTACATACTTATCTTTGAGTTCCTCAGATACACCTCATATAGCTGGTTACTCTTCAAGTGAGTGTGTGCTTCCACATCTCGATAGTCTATGCCTTGTAAATTATACCATAGGACATACTAGTACGCGTATTAATACCGATGGGAAGATGGTACAACCATACTACCCAAACTTTGATCATGTAGATGTGTACATATTACACTTTTAAGAGCACCTACAATACATGGCATTTCACTGAGTATTTGATCATGAGCATATTTCAGTGTACACCCTCAATGATACAAACAACAAGGAAATATATGGTTTCACTTTAGATGTCTATGCTACAGAACAAATAAACTATGTCGTGTGTGTATCATGTGAGCGGCCAGTGAGGTTGTGTAAGTAGAACCACATGTGTCCAGGCCGTGTGTAAAGCCTGTGGCCAGACATGAAACTCGGCAGCCTGGGATTTGACGGCCAGTGCTAGCTGACCCAGTAAGAAGTGAGGTGAATTCGATGTGTACTCGCTAACTGAACTGATCAACAATACACGCTTTAATGTACGTACCCCAAACGTACTGAAACGGTGCCAAACCACAGAAACCAAGACGACTATAAGTAATACACAAGTTTCGAGCTACCTATCCGGGGTCGGGAGAGGGGTCTGATTTAACATGCTACTCAAAGGAACTTGTTTTGTCACCGCTTCAGTGTTTTTTTGTGAGTTCCTTCTTTTGTACCACAGCCCACCGCCTGAATCATTTGTCCATTTAATTTTATTGAAGTCAGGGGTGTATTAACCCACTGACATTAACGGCAACTATAGATTCTGTTTACCTTCTTCATTCTTTCTCCCTGCCAGCAGGCAGACTTACTGACTCAAATTCCTAGATACCTAGACAGAGTTTTCGTCAATCTCACTGTCATTCATTTAAGAACACCGAGTGTTCTGTAGTTCATACATCTACATGCAGACTGGCAGTGGTCCCCAGTCTATTAGTTTAAAATGATGATTATGCAGCGCATTTATAAAATATAAATATCTTCATCAATGGAAACATCATACCGAAGAGATTGCAATATATTCACACTGCATGAAATATATTCACACTGCATGTACAATCCTTGATCCAGCCCTGGTATGAACGGTTCCCCACCCCATACCCTGCATTGTGGATCATATTCTATTCACAGCCGGCTATAATTCATCATAAAAGCTGGTCTGCCCCCGGCAGATAGGTCCCTGGTAAACGCCAAGTAGCGTGACTCCTGCTGGTTATCGTGTGATAACCCTGAACCGCCGGTCCCACAAAATAGACAAAATGCTCGCCCAAAAAAAGGTTTAAATGTGCACTCTCGCACAATCTTCAAAGTTGTGTATGATGATATATATTTTTTCATCATTTGTAGTTCTATATATGCCATAATATGGAGTTGAATCCCAGTTATGTACAGGTAGTCCAAACCATATAAGTAAGATTTGAATTTTCCTGATATTAAGTTCACTTCGCAGTTGAATCAGAAGATAGGATGAAGGCAATGGTACACGATTTATCATCAAAAGTTGCAGATTTGGCCAATTCACAACGATTATGTACGACATCAACCATAACGAAAGGGGGGGGGGGGTGGGATGGCTATAATGTGTCGCCCAATGCCCTGTGGGGGTATGGCCTTTACAACCCCCCCCCCGTCCTTCAGTTCTCCCCCTTTCCCAACCCCTCTACCCTTCCATCGTCACACCACTTTCACCTTTGAAGTTGCATGTTAGTGACATGCGCTGGCACACACCAGCCTCTGACCTAGATGTCCTTTTGGCTATGAACATATGTGTAAGGGTTTGTGGCCTTACGGACCTGGGGGGTTCGGGTCTTACGATTCGGAAAGAAAGAGTAAGACAGTATTCCAAGTGTATGCCAACGGTTAGGTTTATTACTTAATGCACACTCACGGCTGCCGAATGATATCAAAGAGGCAGCTAATATTAAAAGACAGTGGTTTACATAGTGTGGAGGCCAGAAGGGCCTCTGACGTAGCGGCTGAGCCCTGGGCTTTATATACGGACCCAGGTGTTCGTCGTCAGATGTCCCCACAGACCCGGATCGGTGCTGCCACCTATCCGGAACCTGAGGAACGTCCGACGACTCGACTCACCCGCCACGTCAGACGGTACCCAACTCCTATGGTAGTAAAGTGTACCTCTACACCACTCCCCCAGACATTTAGGAGGGTGTTATACGTATAATATTACTAGGATAACATTTCTACATGTCTAAACCTTTAGTAATAGAGGTACAACCACAGGTATAACATTAGCACTAAATAAATTGTGAACCAGATGTCATATATATATATTCGATAGTGAATTTTAGTTACATATAACGATTAGGATGTTGAAATATTATACGAATTACTTGAAGAAGAGACAGTTATGTGAAACGGAACTGTCTATTTAATTATTATACCACATAATATTGTATTATATTTCAGGTATAATTAATAAGACAAGTAATATGAATCGTATACATGTGATGACGACAGCCATATGCAACGGAACTGTCGATAATAAAACATATCACAAAATAACATCCGTATGTGTGTTTGTAGTCATTGACAACACATTTGAATATGTAGTCTTAAAGAAGACTGTTATAGTAACATCACTATCTAATGACATGTCGTATATTAATATTATACGAATCCGTTAAGGATTCCGTGAGCAACACGAATAGGATTATTTATAACATACACTTGAAAAAAAAAGAAAAAAACATCACGGTGTGGCAATGAATATAATAATATATTATCACCGTGCACCTAATAACTTTTATAGCACCAGATCATTATACTTATTATATATTTTGTCTCGCAGGACAATAATATGTGTTATCTGGTGAAGTTTAACGGATCTTATAATATAAATACTAATAGTGATTAGAGATCCGTATCAGGAAATGTCTATGTACCCGTATTATAATATGTATCTAGTGGATATGTACATACATATAATATTATAGAAAAATAGAAATATGACATTATATACAATATACAGGAATTATAAATGCTGCTGGAGTCTTCTGCTGTATCCTCCGGGTACTAGTAGGTAGGTGTGGTCAGCTAACCACGGGATGGACGTGCTAAAGTTTATAGTTTCCTTATATTGAGTGAACACGGTAGTTGATTTGGGGCAGCTACCCACAATCCTCTAGTAGTGCTAAAGTTTATAGTATATCCGAATGGTGTAGATTTGTAGAATATTAGTCCGGATGTGTCAACTGTGTAGAGAACGTAATCCTTTTTAAGTTTTAGTTGACATAAGTTAAATAATAGTCCGATATAGGTTGATCCGGAAGTAATAGTAGTAGAGATATAAGTCCATTCGGGAGTACAGATGAGTTGTAGAGGTAAATCGTAAAGTCCATCCTAGTAATTGGTTAGCACGGGTAACAGCAGGAGTCTGGAACTGGCATCCGGATACGTCTCACAGCAGCAAGTCTACTATCGGATTGTTCATGGATGAAATTATAAATCCGAATAGGCTATTCAGGGTGTAATAAATGTTATACAACCTGAATAATAGACTGGTCAAAGGAACCCGGAACACATAGCATAGGTGTTCATGCACTAGTAAAAGCATTCGCAGACCTTTAGGGTTCCGCAAAGACTATATCTGGTCATTTGGTGTTGGAAAAAAAAATTATGGAAGAAATAACCCTAGCATGCTTTAAACGGATTTCTTAGCATGCTTCTTCTTCAGAAGAGCTAAAGCCGACTCGGGAGTGCCGTCCCACTCGTCCAAGTCGACTCCGAACACCCTCATGAACTTAGTGTTCAGGTTGGTGTTCCGAGTGATCTCCTCCTTTACACGCTTTTCCAACACGTGTACATCCATAGCTGCTTTTTCTTGAGCAGCTGAGGCAGCCTCCTCCTGGGCCTTTACATCGTCCCGGATGAGAGTCTCGAGACGTTGCTTTTCAGCGTCGCCCACCTGTTTCATACACAACAGGGTTTCGTTTAGGAGACCCTGATGAAACTCGATCGCTTTCTCACGAACGGTCTTCTCCCAATGGGTGTAGATGGCCTTCTGGACATCTGCCTCCCCTTGGCGAGACTTCTCAAACCAAACTTCCGCATTACCAGTTTTAATGGTAATGGCGTCCTTTGGTTTCTCAGGTGCCGCGACAGCCTTGGGAGGAGTCGAGGCGGCCTGTGGACCACTTCCGGGTTTAGGACTCCCGGACACACCTGTCGTTGGTACACAGAAGGCAGGTGGTACGTTCTGTTTCAGTCCCATTTGCAGGTACATGTTTAACTGCTCCTGGGTAAAGGTAACTGGTGGGGCGGCTGGAGCGGATGCAGATCCGGCGGCAGCAGATGCGGTGGTCTTCTTTGGCATAAGGCGACCATCCTTTCCTACCACCAAGGTCTGGCTCTCAGGTCCAGGTCCCTGGTTTAAGGACGGAAAGTTTCGAGAACTCACTTTCCCAGGTTTAGATACGGCTCCAGCGTATCCGGCAGGTTCAGGCTTCTTGAACACCGGAGTGCCCTGAGCCTGTTCTGCGGGGTGCCTTGTCAGAGGGGACCTGGAACGGTCCTCTGCTCTGACCTTCGGTTTTGTTGTGCTCTGACCATTACCATTGCCGCCACGGTTCTGGTCTCTCCTGCTCCTTTCACGAGCTCTCTTTGCATCCTTTCCGGATTCCTCGCATTTCTGCCAGAGAGACTCGTGCATGTCCAGTTTACCCTTTCCAGGAGTCAGGACTATCTTTGCTCGGAGTTTCGAATCCTTGGTCTTCGGAACTTCGCAGAGGACTTGGTCCCCTGGTCGGATCTTAGACCAAGCATCCTCGGTCAGGCTATCGAACTCCTTCATGAGTTCCTGATGAAGCTCCATGATGCGCTTCCGGGCCCCGTCCAAACCTTCTGCGTGGCATTTCTTCTGGTGTCTAGCCAGATCACTACGTCGGTTGTATTGCACCTTCGTAGTACACTTCTTGCCCTTCTTACCATAACTCGGATCACAAATGTAAACCGGGTGATGGTGGAAGTGGGCCTCTACCAGATGCCTTTGGAACCGGGCTGGAGTACTCCAGGTCCGGATCGAGACATCACTCGCATCCTGGCAGATAGAGAAGGGACAGGACTTTTGATCGTCACCGTACCACTTCTCTAAAGCCCAACGCAGCTTCCTCCTCTGGGTATAAGTGTAATACCCTTCGGTGTGGTTTAGCATAAGCCACATCTTTCGATAGGCTTTGCTCGGATTGGGGTCCTCGTCCGAAAGGCGCATCCAATCTTCATCATCCGACTCATCGTTCTTATTGATTGAGTCTGGACAGGCATAGAGGGTAGAGCCGTCCTTCTTAACTCCGTACGCACAGTCGGAGAAACACGTCGGGATCCGGGTTTTGAATCCGGATTTGGCGTTAGCCCAACGTTCGGCCTCGGTTTGAGTTGATGGAGTGGCCTTCTCATCATACTCAACCGAGGATTCGTGCACCGACTCCTCGTCAGACGACTCAACCTCCATGGCAGTACTACCAGTGGTTGAGGTGCTGGGTTTCGGCTCGGCTCTCGCAGAATCCGGGAGATTCTTGAGCTTCCGAGCAGCGGATCGTCGGTTCTTACTGACCTTCCAGTCTTCCTCCGGTTCCTGGGTTCCGGATGTGCTGGAGGTCGTGGCTTCTACTGGAGTAGTAGTGCTGCCGGTAGCTGATGTAGCACTGGCGGAGCTTCTGGTGGCAAGCTTCAGGTCGGGGATAGGAGGTGCGGGTGCTTCCGCGGCCCTCTTAGCCTCTTCCTGTGCCTCCTGTTCGGCAGTCATGCGGCGGACAATAACCGTCCGAAGGGCTGCAGCTCGGTCCAATCCGATTAGTGAATTGTTCTGGACATCCACCAATTCCTGTTCGGTTATGTAGTAACCGTCGTCCCACTGCTCGAAGTTAGCAGCGGCCTCCCGGAATTCCTTAGTGGTCCGGCACGGCGTCCGGATAGCACTAGGGCGTGGGTAGGTCTGGCCATCGGTATCCCAGACACAGCCTACCCAGTTAATGTTCGTAGCCTTGACGTTCCACAGGGACTTGTCAGGCTTCGGATACGCTCCGAGCTCGAAGGCTCGGTTAGCTGCGTACACGGTTTCACGGAAACCGGCGTCCACCATAAGTCCCCGTTGGAACCACGGCCAGTCTCGAAGCCACTCGGGAGGCATCCTGGTCAGCTGTTCGGGAGCCATGACGCCCTCGATAGCTATCCTGACTTTCGGGTCCATCCTGACTGGTGTCCCGTCCGCGTAGGTCACTTGTGCCTGCAGTTCCGGGTGGACATACAGGTAGCGACCATCATAACTGGCTGGAAAAGGCTCCGCCACTGCTGGCTTCCACTCATCCTTCTGTCCGTCAACTTGGGTAGTTTCGGACTCTGTCGCTGCGGGTTCAGCACTCGCAGTCGCTCCGGATCCCTCTGCCGGGAGTGGAGATAGTAGTTTCTCTGGCTCATTGAGTGAGAATGAAGCCAGCTTCTCCTCGAACGAGCGATCCGTGGGTTCCTCCACGTCCATCATCTCGCTCTCTTCCTGTGTAACAGGCGACAAAGCTTCCGGAAAAGCTTCTGCGGACGGAGTCAGCTTATCCGGGTCACCGGATAGCTTGGCTGCAGCTACGGATTCCTCAGCCATGACTGGGGAATCGACCACGGGAGTAAACTACTCCTTTTTCCGGCTTTTACGGCGCCGGGGCCGGCACAAACGGAGTCTGTCTACCAGGAGACAGACTCTGGAGGAGCAGCGGGGGGTTTGCTTAGCCGGTAAAATCCAAGAAGGGAGCGAGCTCGACCGTCTTGAACGTTACCGAAAACAAATATGGCGATAGGCCAGCTTTCGTGACGTCATTTCCCCGCGGTCCGCGAGGTCACGAGAGGTCAGCCGAGACTGGACACGGTGACGTCATGCGGAAACGCACGTGCTACAGGCGGTACATCAACAAACTGATTGTTTTTAGGTAATTATCGCTCACCCCGATGACTCGACTGGGGATTTAAGTGGAGATTATGGAAAGCTTAAGCAAATCCACCGGATTATCCGTCCACTACCCATTGGTACATCATGCGGGGGCGACAAGTAAGCCTTTAGGGTCAGTTGTCATCCGTTCCTCTAAATGTAAACATTACACTCGTTGTGTATACAGGTTAGGTCACTGCAGTCCTCTGGGCAATTCGGGGGCTGCGGCGAACGTATCTCCCCTTCTCGGATAGTTCTTTATCGGACCTGACAGTCTGAAGAGCTTTCTCTAGGTGCTTCTTAGCCTTAGAAACACCTTTCCTCTTCTTTCTGTCTTCACCTGCCGAGACTTTTTTAACTCCCCCACGCTTAATCGGTGTTGGCGTGGGTGTCACTGATTCGGAACACTTTTTGGGTCTACCTTGACCACGCTTCACTGTAGTGTTCTTTACCTGGTCTATTATGCGATTCTGATTCAGGATCCTTTCGGAACCTTCACCATACATTTCTGTGGAGGTCTCCCTCCCAGACCATCTCCTTAATCTAGCCACATTTGACTTATAGAGTCGACCAAGGTCAGATTTAATAATTACGGTACAATCACTGATAATTTGTGTTATAGTAAAGGGACCGTCCCAATTAGACGCTAATTTTATGTGTCTAAGTGGTTCATGTAATCTGAGGACTCTGTCTCCGGATTGGAATTTCCGATGCTTTAGATCGGTATCGTATCCTACTTTCTGCCATTTGGCACTTTTCTCCAAGTCAATTCGGACAGACTCATATGCTTTTCTAAATCTGTCTCTTAAACATTCCACAAAAACTACATGGCAAGGTAGTTCAGGGTCCATTCCTACGACTCCAAAAACTAGGTCAGCAGGCATTATCAAATCCTCTCCGAATACTAAAAGGTTCGGAGAACAATTTGTACTTGAATGTACTGTACTATTATAAGCATGTGTCACAAAATGACATTGCTCATCCCAGTCATCCATATGTTCATTAACGAGTGACTTTAGGACTTGGATGAGGGTTCTATTGAACCTTTCCACTAATCCGTCGCTTTGTGGTCTATACGGATTGGTTCTAGTCTTGCAAATAGCTAAGTATTCGCACATACCCTGCCAGAGATTTGATTCGAACTCTCTGCCTTGGTCACTGTGTAACATTAATGGTACACCGAAGCTTAGTACCCAACCTTTTACAAAAGCTTCGGCACAAGTAATTGCTTTGTGGTCCGGTAGTGGAAATACTTTAGTGTATTTCGTATAATAATCACACACTACCATCATACAGGTATTATCATTAGCGGTTGTATTAAATCCACTAATAATATCTACCCCGATTCTTGCGAATCTAACTCCGAAAAGTTCTTGGGACAGGGGAAGTTTGCCCATCCCGGGTCCGGGTTTGTTTTTACAACAATCCGGACAGGTGGTTACCCATCTTTGCAAGTCCCGTGTCATGCCAGGCCAATAGTATTTCTTGGAAAGTCGTGCTAGCGAGCGTTTCCTTCCGAAATGACCACTGGTCCGATGTCCATGACAGAAGTACATAATGTCATGTCTCATGGCATGTGGTATCACCACTTGCATGATTCTATCACCATTATTACATGGCTTCCAACGGTATAACACGCCTTTCCGGACTTCAAGCTCGGTCCATTGAGCAAGAAACCTTCTCATTTCTCGATTTTCCAGAGAGACCTCTGGTCTAACTGGACGTATACCCTTTGGTACTAATTGCAGTAGCTGTGCAGTTATCGAGTCAGCTTCCTGGAAATGTCGTATGTGATCCATAGACCAATCCAGTATACTGGCAACTAGGGGTACGAATGGTCTTCGAATCCCTGCTAACACTGCCTTATGAGCTCCACAATCAGTACAATCCGGATTATCACATTTCCGGATTGGTATTCGAGACAAAGCATCAGCATTTAAATGCTTAACTCCGGGTCTATGCTGAATCTGTTGATGTTCAAGCCCATATTCGGATAAATGGGCTAGCCATCGGCCTAACATGCCTTCAGCATCTCGGAAGTTCAGTAGCCACCTTAAAGAGGAATGATCCGTACGCAAAGTAAAGTTCGTTCCCCATAGAAAATGTTTAAACTTCTTGGTATATACGACTACTGCCAACAACTCTCTTTTGGTTGTGCAGTAATTGCGCTGAGTCTTGCTCAGTGTGTTGCTGGCAAAGGCAATTGGTACTTCTCTCCCATTTTGGACTTGCGAGAGAGCTGCACCAATGCTATCATTACTAGCATCAGTATCCAGTATGAAATGATCCGTCTCATTCGGATATTGCAATACGGGAGTACTCGTGAACAGGTCTTTTAGCTTTCGAAAAGCGTTTTCCTGTTCATGTGTCCAAGGAAATTTTTCCTTGGTACTTCCTGGAGTCCAGTTAGCTATTGCTTGTAATGGGTAACTGACTCTAGAATAATTCGGAATAAATTCCCTGTAATAGGAACAGAATCCTAAAAAGGACCTCACTTCCTTGGGTGTTTTAGGTCTATTCCAATTCGTGACTGATTCGATTTTTTCCGGATCAGCCTTTATTCCTTCATCACTGATGATGCGGCCCAAATAATTTATGGACTTTCTAAACATGTGGCATTTCTTAGGTTTCAATTTGAGACCATTTGAAATAATACGTTCTAGTACCATTTTTAGGTTATTAGAACATTCTTCGAATGTTTTTCCGAAGACAATGACATCGTCTAGATATACAAGACATCTTTTCCACAATAAATCACTTAGAATTGTTTCCATCATTGCTTCAAATGTTGCAGGTGCATTGCACAATCCAAACGGCATTACATTATATTGGAATAATCCAATATGACTTGAAAATGCAGTTTTCTCCATATCTGAAGGGTTCATTCCCACTTGCCAATAGCCTGATTGCAAGTCTAGGGTACAAAACCAACTGTTTCCTCCTAAGGAGTCAATGGTTTCATCTATTCTCGGTAATGGATACGAATTCTTTTTCGTTATTCCATTCAACTTCCTGTAGTCTATGCAGAAACGGATAGTACCGTCCTTTTTTGTTACCATACACACAGGACTACTCCATGGACTATTGGAAGGGACTATTACATCCTGTTCCAACATCTTATTTATTTCATCCTCAGCTACTCTCTTTTTTGCTAAGGGTAACCGTCTATACGGTATCTTAAAGGGTTCGGCATCTCCAGTATCTATTTTATGTAATACCTTATTTGTCGTACCTAGTTTTTCACCAGGTTTGGCAAAGGCAGTATGATACTGACAGAGCATATCATAGAACTCTTTCCGGTGTTCCGGATCTTCTAATGAAGTTTCTTCATACAACTTAAGTAAGTCTTCCGAAATTTCATCATCTCCTGTTACCTTCTGTAAGCTTAGCTTACTATCCGTTACAGTTTCCGAAAGGGTCACGTTTCCAAAAACTTGTCCCTTTTTCAAGTAGATAGTAGTGTTTCCAGTATTGGAGACAGGTACTACCGACCAGGATGCATTCGCTACTATCGTGTCTACAGAATTTAATCCAATACCTGACAAAGTAACTACATCCGGTTCTATCACTGCAGGTTTGTTACGCATTGCAGGATCACTTCTTACAAGCACATCACAGGCTACTCCCGGAGGGATTCGCACAGTGTGTGCCACACTAGCCATACTGCTCACTTGTCTCAGTGCACATCTAACCTTCACGGGGTACGGGTATCTCACACTCAACACTCCTGTTTGGGGTTCCAATACAGCACCATACAGGGATGCGAAATCCAACCCGAGTATCCCCTCATCTGCTATATCCGCAACGGTGGCGCTCATGACATAGTCATGTATACCATCTAACTGTAGTCTCACACAAGTTCTACCATACGTTTGCAAGGTACTGCCGTCGGCCGTCTGAGCACTTCCTCCCGATTTGAGAGTATCATGTTCATCCGGTATAAGGTCGTAGAACCCCTTGGAGATACAAGAGTGGCTAGCTCCCGTATCCACAAGGAATTCGGCAGACCTTCCGTTAACAGTAAGGCAAACATACCACCGCCTTCCGTTTAGAACAGAGGGCATGTCCGTGACAATCGGAACGTCATTTTTCACACCAGGAGTCAATCCACATCCTTTTAAGAATTCCAGACAAGGATGACCCGGGGGCAGGTGGGCACCACAGACCTTGGCTAACGAATAGCCGCCTGCCTCGTTACTGATATTGGGTTTCCCCTGTGCTCCCATAGCACCTGTTATATCAGCTTCCCTAACCTTCCGGGTGTCTACAACCACCTCGGTGTTAGGCGATCTTGTTACTTCATGTGAACTATCATCACGGATGGTGATATCATGGCAAGATTTGTCACTGGGATCCCCTTCTTTGCCCCTCGGGAGACCCCTCCTTAGTTTTCCTCTGTACTTACTCCAGAGACACTCTCCTGTCTACGAGGGACAGGTTTCTCAGCCATACATTCTGGAGCATAATGCCCCAGTTTCTGGCATCTGAAACATCTCCTCTGAGATTTGTCAACTCTCGGTCTTTTTAGAGCTTCTGTTAATCCGGCTAATAATGTTTCCATCATGTTAGTCGGAGCAACAGGGGCTGCTACAGTTGGGTTCGCCGTAGAGGCTACACTGCCAGGTTGAGTTGATCCGGAAGCTGTTTTACCAGCAACAGATCCTCCTCTCCCTCTCGAATGTACTTTCCTATACCGCTTTTGTCGGTAATACTTTCCAGCTACATGGACTGAACCAATATAATCTCCGTTTTCATCGGAGACATATTCATCTTTCTCATCAACTTCATTCGATTCAACCGGAGCTAATTGGGAAGTATCGTATACCGGAGCAGGTGTACCTCCATATTGGAATGGAGCTGCTCTTATTGGATTAGGTCCGAGACCTACCAAACGTTTCTTCATGTCATGTCCATCGATTGCTATGAACAGATCACTGAAGGAAGTGTCATCTTTCCAAGAGTCCCAGACCACTTGCTTGTGATCCGGATCACGCAATCCACTGTAGAATTGTATAAACAATTCTTGTAGATAACAATCATCATCGTGAGCCCAATTTGGACGTGCTTTCGAAAGCAAGTCCTGTAGCTCCAAACCAAAGACTTTGTGTGATTCTTTAGGTTTTTGTGTCCTCTTCTTGAAGCTTACCCACGGATCTTCTCTAACGATTGATCCGAAAAGGTATGCGGCACATTCGACCAGTTGATCATAAGTACCGTATATTCCGTAAGCTGCTCTCCATTGGTTGAGGGCTACTTTTCCGCCTTTATTTAACCAACAGATCAAATATGGCAGAGCTTCTTCTTTTGTCCAGCCACTACAATTGACTTCGTCAACAAAAGCTTGATACCTGTCCTTCCATGGATCATTAGAATCATATGGAGGGGGTATCCGTGCCTGCCTACGTGCCGGATTATTACATCCGCGTAGTCTATCTGCTTCTCGCATGCTCCAGTTCATGACTTCCATGCCGTCTGCTCCCTTTCGGTAGCAGTCAATGCCAAGGTTTTGTATACATTGGCTTCTATCAAAGATGGTTTGCATCCCTGCAGGCATAGAAGTTCTCCTGTTAGGTTTCCTGCCATCTCCTCCTGATCCTGATCCTCCGAATCCGGATCCTCCTGGGCCGCCTGGAGGGTTTCCCCCTGGTGGACCATTATTATTATAGCCTCCAGATGAACCACCAGGGTATCCACTATTGTGACCGGTGTTTCCAGAAGAAGCATATCTAGGGTAAGAATCATTTTGATTCCATCCCTGGTTATAGCTATTACCATTCTGATAATTGCCACTTCCCGATGGATTATAATTATTTCTATATCCATAGGAAGATGTTCTCGGTTGGTGCGTACCGCCGTTGATATTGTTTTGTGGCGGATTTGGTCTCGGAAAACGTCCATCAGTAGGACCATTACCAGAACCTGGGGGTGGATTCGGTAATCTTGGTACTGCTGGTGTACTGTGGCCGGGTTGGGGGAAATATGAAGGTGGTGTCAACATATGTCTCATTGGTCCGGGTGCTCTTGGTTGTGCCACGGGTGAATTATTATTATTCCCTGTAGCACCATCGTGAGTCGCTTTGATTTTGTGACTCAAATCTGGTATGGGTGGTGCTGGTCCTATCGTATCCAGCATTGGAACTACTGGTTTAGATGCGGTTCCATTTACTGCAGCGTTATCCGGTTTCTTATAGATTCCGGATACCACATTCTTGTCAGCCCCATCATCAACGAATGGGCTGTATCTAATTGGGGTTGCATCTTTAGATGTCTTTCCCAACATTGTAGATACCACAGCTGGGTCTATATTACCTATAGTTAACTGGGCTGCTTCTACATATTTATCTAGAGTTATTGCAGTAGCCTGCAATTCCTGAAGCTCATTCGTGAGTTTCTGTCTATCCTCCTCCAGTTGTTTGTTGTAAGCTATGATGCCTACCCGGATGGTCTCATTATCTTCAGCTTGTTTACTGCACTGAAGTTTCAATTTATCCAACTCCTCCTGATAATGGCGAATTTCGGATTCGAATTTTGTCTTATCAAGGTTTAGTTGGTCGTTCGTATCTATGTATGTTTGGATACGAATGTGCCTATTGTCATATTCTTTATTGAATGAATCTCTCATAGATTGAAGTTTTAGTTCTTCACTCTCGAGTTCTTTCATGTACTCGCTCCTTCTGGCTTCGAATTCCTTTCGCATGCCAGTTAGGTCCTCTTCCATTTGAAGTTTTTCATGCAGTACTTCATCCTTAGCTTTGACCAAGGTATTTAAATTCTCGTTCAAAGTTACATAAGTTTCATTCAACAACAGGACATCCGGTCGTTTTAATTCTTCACCTTCCGGTACCGCATAGGTTAAGTCGCCATCTATAGCGCTATAATCTAATATTGGTAATTCGGGCCTGGGTAACCTATAAGGTAGTTCTCCGAATGTTACCCTTTTTCGCATTGGTGCCGGATGTTCTGGGTTAGTACTACCACCGACTTCAAACATCGAATCACATAATTCGTCAACAATTGAATGCTGGCCTATTAAGTTACTATGTCTCTGTATGGACTGTTCGCGTCGTACAGAGTCTGGCAGATTCTCCTCACTATCATTATAGTGGGGTCCGGGATCTCTCCAGGATGCTGATTCTGCATCTTGTGAGTCCGAATGGACTTGGAGCATTAGCGATCCATTTCCATTCTCTTGGGCAAGTGATTGCCCTGCTGGGTTAGCTTCCCTAAGGGTGTCTAACCCATGTACTAGCCGTTCGGACGTTATAACGTCCGGGCTATACACCAGAATTAACTGGTCACGGCACCAGTGTAAGGGTTTGTGGCCTTACGGACCTGGGGGGTTCGGGTCTTACGATTCGGAAAGAAAGAGTAAGACAGTATTCCAAGTGTATGCCAACGGTTAGGTTTATTACTTAATGCACACTCACGGCTGCCGAATGATATCAAAGAGGCAGCTAATATTAAAAGACAGTGGTTTACATAGTGTGGAGGCCAGAAGGGCCTCTGACGTAGCGGCTGAGCCCTGGGCTTTATATACGGACCCAGGTGTTCGTCGTCAGATGTCCCCACAGACCCGGATCGGTGCTGCCACCTATCCGGAACCTGAGGAACGTCCGACGACTCGACTCACCCGCCACGTCAGACGGTACCCAACTCCTATGGTAGTAAAGTGTACCTCTACATATGCATCAAGTCAGGACCAACTTCTCTCCTGAAGTGCTAGCTGGGATCGGCTGGATCTCACCTTGTCAGAGTTGGGATGAAGTTAACTAAGGAATCTCTCAAAATAAATTAACGATCATGGGACTCATTTGATGAAAATTGAACACATTTGTTGTGACTTATGTTTGCCTAGTTTAAATTACATTAACCAATTATCAAATGGGTTAATAAAATTCCAGTAGGTCACTGAGAACATTTTTCATAAGTGTTCTATATATGATAGCAAATTTTAAATCTACCGGTACATGTTTTGTTACAAGAATAAAATACTGCCACAGTGGCACAGGTGACAGCTTTCCTTTAGGCCTACCAACTGCATGTAAATCAGCCACACTATATCATAGTATATGATTTACTACTGGGCTCTTTTAATGTCACCCTATTGAGGGGCTCCTAGTGGGCATTCTCATGTTCTAATGACTCAGCCACTCATTCTATAATAAAGGTACAGACCCGGCGTACATGTAAACCTGTTACTCACTTCACGTCCAACCTCATATATGCATTTCTGGATGAGTCACTAAAAAGTAGGCATGCCCTATAGGCTATACCCGTGACAGCAAAATGTGGTGGTACCATGTGTAAACTCGACAACAACAGCTCAGACGTAGTTCAATGGTTAATGGTTCAAAAAGAGCTCAATGACTCCCTTGTTTGTGGCATGGTATACGTCAGATAAGGCCAGCCCTTATCTGATAAAGTTATCCAAAGTCCGTACAAGGTGACACGGGGATTTGGGATCTTTTAGCAGTGATACTGAGTTTCCTGAGTACATTGCCATATTGTCCACCAAAACATATACACAATCGGTCCCCTTTAATAATTCATAGAAGCCCGATATACTCTAACCTTTTCAGTTCATATTTAGAAGGGAGAAGCAAGGGCAGAACCGTTGGAGCTAAGCTCCATATGTAGTAACTGTGTGTCAATGAGTCACCAGACATTTTAATATCACCCACAAAATCATCCTAGAGCGCTAAAACAAGACCCGGATCTTTATTGTAATAAGGCGCTATTAATATGACATGTGTGTATTCATTTCAGATAGAAATGCACCCGGTACTAGATGTTGCCCTGGAATTGTGGCCCAGATTGAGACTGCCAACCTACATGTTTGTAGAAATAACATGTAAACAATTTGATAGTGGTGGGTTAGCATTCCAAAGTTTGTTGCACTCTCAAATACACATTTACAACAGAGCTATGAATCAAATATGTCCTAGCGGGCTGTATATGCATGATATACGTCACCGAATTCTAAATTCTAAACTGATATCTGCAACATATGATGTACAGTTTAGACTTAGTAGTCGGCCAACTACCAGTGTACTGACAAACTTACAGAATTGTATCATATCTTGGAAATATACTGTTTTACATTGAAATATATCGACCAAAACGCAGATAATATCATAATATCGAGCTGTATTGTGTTGTAAAAAGGGTAGGTTCTACTTGACAATGATAGGTGTCAAGACTGCAGTGCTCAAATAATGTGTATCTGGTAGGCGTGATTAGAGGCCTACAATAAGTCTAACATTTATTTCAATTGAAGGAGATGTATCTCAAATGCGTAGTCTATGCCTCGTGTGTTCAGTGTCAAAGATACATGAAGACCAAAGCAGTGTAAACTAGCTAGCTCACGGGTCAGGTTACACCCCTAAGTCGGCTTAGTCCAAGCTGGCAAACACTCTGAACAGTCACTCCAATCCTCATGTATATAAATAGGTCCAGGATAAGGCTTATATACGGTTATAATATTAAAGGCCCTGTGAATGGGATGGATCTAGGCCCTTAAAATCGACAGGCTGGCATGGCCTTTTCTTAAAATCGACATGTGACATAGAGCTTACTGACAAGGACATGGGAAAAAATTAATTCAGTCACATGTGATATGACCTGTCCTTAAAATCGACATATAATATGGGGGCCCCCATCTAGACCCGTGATGGGATGGGCTTGATACACATGGAAAGGTATATCAGAGAGGTGATTAAATCTACTACGTACACTACTGTACAGTATACTACCAAATCCAGTATGATCAATTGGCAATAAGGTACATATCATTTAGTCTAAATTTTAGATTACTACCGTAAAACCTCGCATGTAAGGCAGCCACTTCTTCTAATCGCTTGATCTTCAAAATCTAAAAAGCCATGGGTTGCAAGATGGAATATACCCCTGGCCTTGCTCTGAAAATTAATGGTCTATAAGACTAATAAGTTGCGACTTGTACATGTGTAGATGGGGCATACAGAACTTCACCCCAATCTGTTCTTGAGAGGCTGGGTTCCAAAATGTTCAGCATCTCACACACTAATTCAGTCCCTCTTTATTTTATTTTTTTTTGGTAGGCATGGCAGCTAACCGTAGATTCTCACAGCTAGGTCCTAGGCTATGTAGATGTGAATAATGTCTATATTGTCAAATACACACCTATGGTTCCTAAATGAAGAGATTCAATCAAAATTGAAAGATCTTATCCCTTCGATTTGTCTAGACTCTACTCTAGTGAATTCTGAAATGGATAATTGCCAACTGCAATCAAATTGTCAGTGCATGGTCTACACTACCGGTGCTATTATAACATGATAGATTGAACTTCTAATTGGACATCTCTAGTGGATTTTTGCACCCATGCCAAAAAAAAAATCGTAGTTGGAGGCACCCAAAATTCTTTGAGCTCCCCCCTTTTAATAAAAGTTTTATTCTATATAAAGTTGATGCACAGGCTCTTTCACAAAAAGGGGCGAAACCTTTTTAACCCGCCGCCTCAGAGGGGTCTGATTTTTTTTACCCCGACCCCCCGCCAAAAAAAACCTAGGCTGTTATAGACAAATGACCACCCATAACAGCCGCGAACTTAAAGGCTAAGCCCATCCACGCCCAGGGCCAAGGTATCGACCAGGCCAGGCCCAGGGTATAATTGATTGGAATGCAGGATTTGAGGATATGCTGTAGAACCCTGGACAATAATAGTATCATGTTCTAAGTCTGATAGAAACTTATTATTTAAGGGGTTATATCCTGTAGAAACCTCATATAAGTTTCTATCCTATGTTTAGTCCTAGAGCATGACTATGTCTATAGCATGAGTACTATGACAGCTGCCAGAGCTGGTGATAAATTAAGGGACAGGTCATATTTTAACAACAGGACACAGGTGGGGGCCAGGTAGCACACAAAAAGTTGCAGATGTTCCCCTGGCATGTCAGGCCAACATTGGCTGCCAATTGAGGCGATGTAGGCCCGACCATCGGCATGTTGCTGACCAAATGCTGAAACTGGCCCTATGTCGACAAAAGTGGCCAATCATTTGCCTACGCCGATGTGTGCCTACCAAATGCCAATGTGGATGGGCCTATGACTATGTTGGCATTTGGTGCGCACATGTCGGGCCTACACCGGCAGGATGGGCAGCCTATGTATGGCTATGTAAAGCCAATCGTGGTTGGGCCAACGGCAGCGTTGTCCCAGCCAATGTTATGCCAATGTCTTTGTGCTACCTGTGGGGTAGATCTCTAGTGGATTTTTGCGCCCATGCCAAAAAGAATTCTTAGTTGGAGGCACCCAAATTCTTTGAGCTCCCCCTTTTAATAAAAGTTTTATTCTATATAAAGTTGATGCACAGGCTCTTTCACAAAAAGGGGCGAAACCTTTTTAACCCGCTGCCTCAGAGGGGTCTAATTTTTTTTACCCTGACCCCCCCCCCCAAAAAAAAACAAACCTAGGCTGTTATAGACAAATGACCACCCATAACAGCCGCGAACTTAAAGGCTAAGGCTAAGCCCATCGACCAGGCCAGGCCCAGGGTATAATTGATAAAAAATGTCTCGTATTAAAACGTCAACAAGTGCCCGAATACACACTGTCACTGACACTCAGACTCAGTCACAAGCGGCAGCTTGCCTCCTACTCCCACTATTATAGCACTGGCCCGGGCCAAAACAGTGTTGGTGGTGGCTGCTCGTCCGGCAGTAGAAACAGCTAAACTGCGTCCAAATAACGGAAAGAATTACAATCAACAGAAGGAAACTATCCTTGAGATACAATTTCCTCACCTAATAGGAGTAACTTCACTTCTCTGGACGCTTTCTCTCCATCGGCACGGAGTGATTTGTCAATCTGTTTGGACCTTTCCATGGCCTGCTTGTCTTCGGAGCTCACCGCACAGCCCATCGTGACTTCCTACAAAATACTCCCTTTACAAACACGATGTACAATCCAAAATCGAAGTTCCTGTAGCTTTGGAATTAGATTCCCGACAAGCGTAAGATCCCAAGGCCCACTTATGGACCCGCCACTGTGCTAAAGAGTCAAGAGAGCGTAATATTCCACTTCTTTTGTAGCCACTCCTCCCGCGGCTGTGTTACCTTCTCTCCACAATTTTGAACCGACTCCCCGGATGTTACGCTCATTCTCGGCAGGTGCGCGAATAGACGCATGACCCGGATATGAAGGGACGAGGTCACAGGGAGGTACTGGGTGGGGGAAATTGTGTACATTAACATCTCTCTCTGCAGCTGGAAGTAATAAAGAAATATCCATATAATTTTACATGGGATCTGCCATGCGAAATATTTCCGTAACACTCGCTAGTGATACATGATCTAAAGCTGAACTCAAGGATTATGAGCCTTTGGATAAGTCTTTTTAATTAAGGAAAATTACCCATCAGTTCCTCTCACTCAAGAGCGCGTGGGGGCGTGTCATTTGCGGGAAGTTCAAATGGATCTGTGTCACTTGCCAACAGTTGCATCTTGATCCATCATGGCTTTGGCAGTTAGAATTGGGGTGCACCTGTTGGTGATTGTTTGCCCAACGCCTCTAGTAGAGGCACGGGAGCGAATCCAATCCCAGGGATCCAACCCTGATCGTATAGGGTAGGAAGGGGTAAGATGCCCTTTGGGATAAAAGGCCCTTTTAAATAGCTCTCATGTCTAAGCCAAGGTAGTGGTTGTATACATCCATTTAAACACCCACCTTGACTATATGAACTGCAGGCCACACCCCTTTTTAAATGTCCTCTCAGGCAGCTGATGAACACAGATCAGCAATATATTCAAGGATAACTCTGAATATATCAAACCCTTGCTTTTTAAAACCTACCCAATTATGTATGGCCCGAGGGCAGATATGACCACAAAAAATAAATTTGGTTTCACTAACTTATATTGTAATGAGAGCCTATATAAATTCAAATATTTTCACACAGAAAACCGTTTGTAGGGCTGAGTGACAGGCAGAGACAGGGTAGTCCCCCCTGATTGGGTATTCACTGACACCACCAGTGGTCTGGTATACAGCACCACAGACATACACAACACCATGTGGATGCCTGAGACTGGGCACAGCATTTTATAAATCTGCTTATTACTCACTAAGGAGCAACAGCTTATTTGCCATTTTCACACATCTAAATAAATGTCTTAGGATAAAGAGAATGGGGTGAATTATAAAATATGTCATTCTAGTATACTTGCTGTATAAAAGATGACAGCTTTTTGTTTTGGTGTCTAGATTCAAACCCAACTGTCCCTTATCTGGTCTGTGAACTCTCACCCTGGGGTTGTCAACACCTTGGGATGACATACACCAGATACTGCAGCTCCCTGCACAGCTCCTGGGCTTACCACCCCTGTCCAATCAGATGACTCCAAATTCGGTACCGGGGCACCGAGAGTTGGGCGTTTAAAGGGGCCCTGACATTGTAATGCATGCATGCATTAAAAAGTTGCATGACCACCCCTTGACCAATCAGGGCGTTGTGAGTTTTCCGCTGGTTCCCGCGATTTTATGATCGCTGTTTGAATTGGTACCCATGTTGTTAATTTGCAGTGCCAGCCCCCCTTTAACACTTGGAAGTAAAGATTACCTCAAGGAGACCTCTTTTGTAGGTTTTCATTGTGATCGGAAGAGAAATAGTCAAATTATCAGACATTCAATATTTTATAACTGTTAAGATCATCATGTTCAATTTAAGATAATTAGAAATAAAAGGGTACTGAAATGTGCATGGTTTGTTGGATAGCAAGTTAAAAGGGTTAAAACTATTAGCTGAGGTGCTATAAGGTAAAGGAGTCAAGAGTAGGCCATAAAGATACATTTTATTCACCTTCCCTTTAATTCCAACAGCTACATAGGCTTTTTATGTAAACATTATCTTAGCATTGGATTCATGGGCCTTTTGGCCCATCGGTGTGGGCCTTTTACCCCAGCCTTTCGGCGTCCGGGGTAAAATGCCCTGCTTTTTGTCAAACGTTGAAATGGAATATTCCATGATGCTAGGCTGACAACCTATTCCACAATTATTATACCTTATTCCATCCCTTGATTATTGTGGAAAATATGCATCAATTGGGAATTATTTTCTTAGAACTAGCTCATTTACATGTTATTAGGGTATTTCACCTTATCCTACCCTGTCATTAATTGAACTTCAATATAAAATATCTAAAGTCTTACTTTAGGTTATTTACAATGTCTAAATCTTAGTTGTAGCTGATGAAGATTATCTTTAGTATCTTTTCTTATGATAAGAATTTGAATTCAGCATTTATTCCAATTATGATGCTCATTTATGTGCATGTGGGCCATTTACCCCAAAGGCTGTGGGCCTTTTACCCCAGCCCCTAGGTGATGGGGTAAAAGGCCCACTTTTTTTCACACATGCTTTATCGTAACATTCTATAAGGCAGGGCTGACAAGCTTTTGCACATGAAGAACATGTTATTCCATCCTTTGATTAATGTATAAGATATTCCGTAAGTAGCAATAAATTCCTTAGAAATGACACAGCCATCTTTACATGAACATTATTTTGGGGCCCTTGATGGGGGCCCCCAATGTCACATGTCGATTTTAAGAATTGCCCATGTCCCATGTCACTAAGCAAAAACCCATGTCACTAGTGTCAATAGTATAGCTGCTGTAAGTCCTTGTATATAGGACACACCTCACATATTGGATGCATCCAGATTTAGGGAGTTGTCTTTATTTATTAACGGGGGTGGGTTTGAAGGAGGGGCCATAAAAATTTCACACCCCATCCTGAAGGGGGGGGGCATAAAAAGTTTTGACCCCTCTTAAGGTGGGGAGTAAAAATTTACCCTCTTTTAAGCAGAAACGCCCTCGCGCTACCATATATCAAAGAGGGGTGTGAAAAATCTTCGCGCCTCTGGCATGGGGGAGCACAAAATAAAAGATTTTCATATAGCTGCACGAAAACCCTCTACCACCCCTGTTGGTACATAATGACCACGCCATTAGGCTAAAATCTATAGGACACACCTAGGGTTAAGGTTTGTTCATTTTAGTACTGTTCTACAGTGTGAAATCCTCACCTATAAGATGCACCCTGAGTTGAGGTGAATTCTATGGGATACAGATGATGTAATTTTAGTGCCATGTCTTATACGGTAATCCAAATTTACAGTAAACCCCATGTATAAGCAGGCCCGTAACTAGCCCTCTCCGCAGGGTGGTTCGATTTTCAATAAGGTGGAACTCATTCAGTTCAAGGGTGGAACTTACCAAACATTTCCGATGATAAAAAACAGACATTTACTTGATTTGATTACAAATCTGTAATGGTGTGGGCCATGTAAGGTAAAATGTCCCCATTTTAAGGTTTACTCTCTAAAATCCTTAATAATTGTCCGATTTACAAGCCGCAAAAACTAACATCTAGCTTATCATGTGCACTTTAAGGATAGCTTGGGTGGAACCTTTTGGGTCCATCAGGGGCCTGGGGGGTTCGTTCGAACCGACGAACCCCCCCTAGTTACGGGCCTGATAAGCCACACCCTGAGTTCAGGGCTTTAGTAGAAGCCATCTCATGGGTCTGATAAGGTCCTCAATAAAATTTTGAACAATGCAAG
This sequence comes from Acholoe squamosa, assembly GCA_949317995.1. Classification (NCBI taxonomy): domain Eukaryota; kingdom Metazoa; phylum Annelida; class Polychaeta; order Phyllodocida; family Polynoidae; genus Acholoe; species Acholoe squamosa. The sequence continues at coordinate 70,243,948 of OX439035.1, read as the reverse complement.
ACCAAAGGGTGCATTCTGTAGCTTTCTGAGGGTAGAATTAAGAGATCTTTTCCAGACCATATTTTTCATGTCACTTAGTCTCATGTCACATGTCCATTTTAAGGAATGGCCCTGTCACATGTCACTAGCATAGCCATGTCCCATGTCGATTTTAAGTAATGGCCATGTCGATTTTAAGAAATGGTCATGTCGAATTTAGGGGTCTAGGGCCATTACTTTATCAACAGATCCATGGGCCTTTTGTCCCATCGTTGTGGGCCTTTTAGTTTTATCCCAGCCTTTCAAGAATCATGGTAAAATGCCCCTTTTTTGTCAAAGGTCCTATCAGATTATTGGCTACTAAGGCTGACAACCTGTTCCACAAATAGGGCCTATGAGACCTTGTCCTATCCCCGGTTCTATCCCTTGATTAGTGTAGGGCCCTAGACCCCTAAAATCGACATGGCGACATGGGCATTTTTGAGCTTAATGACATGGGACATTGGCACTTTCTTAAAATCGACATGGGGACATAAGCTTTTCTTAAAATCGACACAGTGACATGGACATTTCTTTAAATCGACACAGTGACATGATCATTTCTTGAAATCGACATGGGACATCAAGGGCCCCTAGTGTGAAAAATAAGCGTTAAAGGGCATCTAGCATGCTAAAGCTGCCTTAGCAACTCACATGACCACCCCTTGAACAATCAGGGCATCACATTCACAATTTCTTCCCTTGTTCCCACGATTTTGTGAACAATCTTTGATCAGGTACCCATATAAATAGCTGTCTATTCTATACATTCTAGCCATTATTATTTCATAGAACTATTTCATTAATACACTATTAGCATCTCTTACCTTATCCTACCCTATCATCCATTGGATTTCAGTATGAAATATCTAAAATGCTTCTTTAGCCAAGGCCCCAAAATGGTCCCTTTTCTCTTGAAGTTGAAATCATGTTCACTTCAAGTTGAGGACCTTTAATCAGCGGTGTCATTTTTGACTATTTTGATGGAAAAGAGATGCCCTTTGATGTAGCATTGACAAAATAAGTTTAAATGACCCCGATTTTTTCCAGAATTTTCTTCGATATAAAAAATCGACCAGCGACTTCTTAAAGGTACGATTATTTAGCATGATCCACCTGGTGGCAACAAAATTACACTGAAAGATATTGGCCGAATCCAGAAGCTGAAGATATATGTAAATATTTTCTTTTTTTTTTGTTACAGGTGTCTACGAAGTTGGTCATGATATAGAGTCTAGTGAATTATATTTGATAGGGCAGGAAAAATGCAAAATAATGAAATTTAACAACAGGTCGATAGTAGCCGACATTCAAATCACGCTTTTAAACATTCAGGAAGAAAATTCTATAACGTTTAGTTCCATTTTTTTATACATCAAGATCGTGCCTTTTCTTAACTTAGAACTAGAAAAGTTTTACTATAACGCCAAAAGGCATTATGAGTGCAGAAAAAAAGACACCTTTTTGGACCATCAAAACAAATATTTGCTGAATGTTTTTCACATAAAAACCAAACAAAAACGCCTTTTTGTCCCAGTTTATGCCTTACTACCTGGGACGTACCTCTATACAATATATATTGAACCAACCTGGTATTCTTAGTCTTAGGAATATCGTGTAAAGTTCACATGGGTTCCGATTATCGCAACCTTCATGATCTGCAGCACCTCCCCCCTCCACCTATTGCACCACACTAACCCCAGCGACTCGATTCTGCTAATCCCATTAGGTCATTCCAAGATGGCGTCAGCGTGCTATATTGCACATGTACTACTGCCATTTGGAGAAGAAGAGCAATGTCTAACAATTTAAGTGTACCTTAAACAATGCCACACTAAAATGATGAATTAGTTTCGAAATCGAAGTTTTTTCACCATGCAGGACATTTGGTCCTGCAGACTTATTTTGAAGGATCAAAACAAACCAAGTACCTCAGGACATTTTCTTACTATTTCTGGAAAAGAAAGAAAGAAATAATAGCTATTGTCCATGGATGCATGGGCATCACAAATCCTTCTGCTAGAAGAAAAAATGATTTATGCAAATGGCTCAGGCCCCTGTGACCAATCACACAGCTTGATGCCTTAGAAAACAACCAATCACAACCTTCAAACTTATTCCTGTGGAAATCCCTCGGTTTCTGCCAAAATATGGAAATATGATCTCCCATAAAACAAGGATATTAGGATGTCATCACTTGATAAATCAAATATGGGAGGGATCCTGATGCTTGTTTAGATTGTGATATGGTAGTTTTATGGAGCAGTTTACATTAATAATGCTTTGTGTGTGTGTGTGTGTGTGTGTGGCACCTGGTAGTTGTGCTGCCACCTAGTGGTTATAGTGAGAAGTGAGTGAGTAATAGATGTTTAACGCCATTTCGACAGCTAAGGTCATATTTATGGCGAGAACGACATTACACAATTTCAGAGGAATGTGTCAGTGCCTGCCCATATGTGCACCAAATACATCCTGAGGGGATAGGAAAGATGAGAAGTAGACCCTTTTAAGTGGGCTAGGGAAGCCCGATAGTGAGAAGTAGTGGAATTATAAACCAATCACAGCACACCAATCCAATGTATGCAGTACACCACTCTGCATGACCATAAGGCAGAGCATCCATCTATGGGTTAATGGGAGATCATATATTGAATTCCACACTGATGTTTTAAAGTACCAGCACTAATAGAATTCAATAGATCTCCCATTAAAAAAAAAGGGGGGGGGCAGGGTATTAATGTAAGAAAACACATATTTGTATTCAAAGGTTTTTATTGATCAACTTTGGCCAGAGCTATCCCGGCTGGATCATGTCAAATCGCTTAGTATTGGGTCTTAAACTAGCACAGTATCTACTGTGATAACTAACTGTTCTCCAACCCAAGTTTAGTCTCCGCCTTCTCCACAAGAGGGCAGCAAAAGTACTGCTACCAGGGCGAATTAGGTGACTTGACACATGACCTGGTCCATTGGAATGGAGACTGCTACGAATGAACCAACATGTAGAATATACAACACGGCAACATTATCCAAATCTTAGTTAGACCAACCAACCACACATGTGACCTCTGTGACAACCAAGGAGACGTTGCCCCTTAAAAACATGAAACATAGTCACTCATTTTGTCTTGTTTCGGCCAGTAGCATGGCGGTCACACTTATCTTCTGACTCATTTAATCACCATTTATAATTATTTTGTGGTTTACAGGGGAATTCTTCTACCGTAGTATAAAAAGGGTTTCTTTGAAACATTTTAGACATACCTGGTATATGCAGTTTACAAATGGGCAAAATGTGTAAATGACCTTTTCTTTTCAGGGGGTACTTCATGACGCCTCTCCGGTCAATAAAGCCGGGTTTCACCTTGTTAGGTTATCTTAAGTCTTCTCCTCATTGTATTAAGTGTCAGTCTTACAATGAGAAACAGAAGTGACATTAGTTCATTATATCTATATCATCATCAATATGGACAACTAGTGCATTTATAGGATATGTATATCAGCAAGGTTACTCATGCAATACATTATAGACCATATTCTAATACATGTAACAATGGAAATGGATGCTCTAACGGTGCCTAGTATACATTCTTCTTCCCTAGGACAGGGAAGTGCGCTGTAAATTTGGCAAATGGCCTTTAGTTTCTCAGGAATCCGCTGCTGAGACGGATTACTTGCGCTGTGTGGGTATGACTGAAGGTGATTGAGGTGAAAACGATGATACATCAATTGTATCTGGAGTTTTACTATATACACAAAGACAAGACATTTTGAAGATGGCATGTTGCATTAGGAGGAGGCAGAATCCACTTTTTCTCATTGGGAATTCATGACCATGCTTGTATTCTGTTATATTACAAACCAAGTAGATTGTACTTTTCAGAACGGCTTGACGAAAGTAGTGTGACCAAAAACCACCTAACATTTTTATGTTTTGTAGATGAGGGAAAAGGCATGGTAGATCTAACTTTAGGCCACACCAAAAAAAGGATTTCGCTCGCTTCACTTTCTACAAGTTCTCTTTGAGATGTTTGGCTAATTTTTTTTTTTTTAAATATTTTTTTTTTGCTCGCCTTACTTTTCCAGCAAGGAATCCATTGGACACCAAAAATTCTTAATTTTTTTTTTTAAATCGCTCGCTCACCATTTTTTTTTCCAAAACCAAAATCTGTAGACCCTACTTATTTTTTTGGTGTGGTCTTAATGGATGGTGTACAATATTTACCAGCCTATCAGATTTTAGCATCATCTAGCATAGCCATAGGCATTTTATTTATTGCCATTAAAATGATGCAGATTTTCGTGTCAATAGTAGTACGGCATATCAACATACCACAGGATTTAAACATACTAATCGCTCACGTGGAAGAATTACAACTACACTAATAACGCCTTTTGACCCTGTAAACTGCAGTGAGAATGGTGGCCTCGCCCTTAGACATTGCGTGAGAGATGGCAAATAATAATGTACATCTGCCTTTGGGTATGGTTACCCATTGCCATAGTGGGCTAGCTTTACTCCCTTTGCAATGCAGATCCTATTTTACGCGATACAAATCTCAAGTGCCTTCTTGCCTTGCCTTCCTCCACAAGAACATAGAACGTGAAAACTTCTAACAGGTAACAGTTTTTAAGATGTTGATTGTTTGACAAATGATTAGGATGAGATGGAAGCAAAATAAGTTACTAGAAATGGCCTTCCCCTGCCACAGTTTTCCCTGCTGTGTCTAGAATGTCATTTCTATGTATTCTGTATGTTCATTGCATTTGGTGACAGACAGAGGAAATTCAATAAGTTACATTATATAATGGTTTGAAATGCTGTCAAACCATATTCCAAATACAATACATATCCACATGTATGGGCAGTTAGTGAATTGATGTTACAGTTGTCATGTTTATTAAGCGTGACCCCTTTCTTTTAGCCGGTGCCAGTGTTTTGGTAAGTAAGGGAGAGAACAAATACCCTGTATTAAATAATCGAAAAAATAATTTATATTGCAATAGAAAAGAACCCCATGCCAAATAACAGGCGCAGACGACCAGCAGTGACATTGGAATTCATGAACATTCCAATGATATTAGGGCAGGTTCGTACTTAGTCTGAAAGTAACACAAGTTATAGATTCAATTGAATTTTTTGGGATTTGGATAATACAAATGTCTATTTTAGATATTTTGCAAATAAGGGTTATTGAAAAAAAAAATCACATTATCTCATATTCGTACAACTATGTACTTATGTCCTGCCTGGATAGAACTGGCTCCATGCGGTATATCATAAATGTTCCCCTCGTCTGTGCTAAACATAGTAACTCAATCGGGCAAATAGTGTTTCTCTATACTGTTGGTCATCATCAATCTTTTGCTATTATGTAGAGCCCTAGGGTTTTATATGCTCGGGACAGTCTCTTCAGATTGTTATGATACCTGCTTAATAAATATGTTCAACACTGAACAATGAGTGTTATCTTTCGGAACCTGAAAATAATTCCCACAACTTGGGCTAACCATTATAAATAGAATATCGGTTTATGGATGTCAATTTGTATCAAGATCATCCAAAGACGATGTCCCAAGTGTATCAATTCAGTGCCAAAGTGTCCACAGTCTTCGATTTGCAGACAAATCTTCCTTTTAGAGGAATCCATGGCCTGTGAGTCAACTTGAATGTCAAGTCGGAGCTTATACGCAACATAGGCAGCTCTCTTCTACTCTCCTAAGCTGCTCGGATAAAGGTGTCAGAGGATGCCTTTTATTCTTAAGCATAATACCAGTTCCACATTACTTCTACAAGGCAATAATGTTTCAATACATAAAGGGCAGTTGTGTCAGGAGTCACATCTTCTATGTTTTCTAAGGTGATTTATATATCTAAAAATAGTCACAATAAAGTTGAAGGATATACACTCAGTAATATGCAACATAGATATTTCATTTAAAGGTCCTACACACAGTGCTGCATTTAAACTACAAGTAATTTGCACTATTACTTGCCCCTTTTAATCCTATATCCCCATTATAAACAATAAAACCTGTTACATATTCTATCAAATGGTTGGTTTCTTTTTTGTGATGATAGATGTGACACCAAGAACAATGAACGTCAGATCAAGTCTACCTGGTGTGTTATTTATCGAAGTTGTCTTGCAATATATGTTGATAACGGTGGTGCGGCTGCTAGAAAGTTATCCAGTCGATGCCTATTACATCTTCAGTTACCAGTTTGGGTTGCCTGATAAAGCATGTGTGGGGATGAATCTTGCGGCTGACTGCTTCGTATATCACCAACGACTGCTATTCACCTTTCCGCTAATATATTGGTTGTAAAGAATATCTTCATCCGAGTCATCGCCAATCTTCTCATAGCATAAGTCCATGTCACAACTCAACTGTGGCGGCTCGAGGGCACGCTTTAATCTGTACAAACATGCCTTGTGGCTTCTTTTACATGTCCATCGAACATTGAAGAGAGGGAAATGTACAATTTTCTATAGGTGGAGATATATTATAGCTGAAGCCAGGGGTGCTTCAGGCACTCTGCTGCAGTCGCTCGTTTGGCGGGATCAAAATGCAGCATTGGTAGAAGAAAGTCACTGAATTTATGCGCTTCTATGGGGTCCCAACCATATTTCTCCAAGAGAACATCAACCAATGCCCATGGCTTAAGCTTTGTGATGTGCCGCAACTCCCCTGTGAAGAACAAGAAATATGTAATGTGTATTGGTTCTGAATGAAGATTCTTTTTTTTCTGCAGAGACAAACCCACAACACTCTGCAGATTTTCTTTGCTCTGAAATAAGCATATGGAGAACATGGATGGTAGTTGTTTAACACTATTTCAACAACTAAGTTCATATTTATGGTGACAAAACTAGATTAGATATCGGTTTCATAATTGTTTGTGGCCGACGCATGTGCACCAGACCTAGAGCGGAAGTAAAAAGAGGAGATAAAGACGCTTTTAGGACTGTGCTAGGGAAGAAAAGAAAGGAGGGCAAGCATTAATCACCAAATACTGACCCAGTATTTTGCATCTATTGCAGGGTTCTTTTGATGATTTTTCTCAAAACGAGTGGGATTTTCTTTGGACCACACATTTAATTTGATTTCAGTATTATGAAGAAGACCATACCTCGTTTGTTGAAGAAGTCTCGGGAGTATTTGCCACTGAGTGAGATGTGTTTGGGTATTGGCCCGAGTAGCTCAATAACGTGAGCGAGGTGATCCTCGTCCCGCGAGTAATCCTCCCCAGAGTGCGGCTCAAATAGGTAGTCACCAGTTACCAACTCAAATGCCTGCAGACCAGAAACAATTCATATTTTTTTCATTCCACTGTACCTATCTGTTAACTTGAATTTAACATAGTGTATGTATTTTTATCATTTATTCTATCATTGTACATGACCCTCTATCATTATGCTTTTCAGTTATCCGATGATTTTCTAATTCATATACAGCATTCAATAAGCGGTAAGTAAACAATCATCAGTGTTCATACACTACCACCAATGAGTGAGTAATAGATGTTTAACGCCATTTCGACAGCTAAGGTCATATTCATGGCAAGAAACTACATTACACAATTTTACAGAGGCATGTGTCAGTGCCCGCGCCAATGTGCACTACACACGTGTCAGTGCCCGCGCAAATGTGCACTACACACATCCGAGGAGATAGGAAAGAGGAGATATAGACCCTTTTAAGTGGGCTAGGGAAGCCCTACTACCACCAATTCTTCCTTGATATTCATTACTGGTACTTGACATCTATTAATTGATCAGCAAAAAACTTGCTTATATCAAATGAATAGCTGATACTTTATAAAGTGAACATTTTACACTGACCATGCAAGCAGTACTCCATATATCGGCAGCCGGTCCATAACCAGCACCAATCAGGACTTCAAGGCAGCGATACTGGCGTGTCTGGATGTCCTCCGTAAAGTGATGATACTATAAGAAGACAATGCAGAGTGATTTATCAACTGGGGTAATTAGCTGTACAAGTCTATGAAAATTATACAATATACTATCAAATGATATTTCAAATGCATTATTTGCCAAACCGTTCAGAAAGGTAAGGATATGTGCGTTTATAGACAAGTAATTGCATTTATCCTTGGAGGGTCCTCGACATAACATAGATAATATTTTCCAACTTACTGTCCAGCAAGCGTTGCCAAGATCTGCAATCTTCACAGAGATGTCCATGTCCTTCATCGGATCAAATGGTATTGTGGAAGTTTTCCCTGCAGGAACATTTCAAATTTAATGATTACAATCCCTGTAAATAGTAGCCATAAGGGAAAAAACATGGGGGGCATATACATTAGGGAGTGATCATTTTTTAACAACAGGGGGGGCTGGTGGGTTTGCACACGGACGCGCGAAAAAAATTTCGACCCCCCTCTCGAGAGGGTAACATTTTTTCGACCCCCCCCCCATAAGGGACAAAAATCGCGTGCAAACGTCCCCTTTTAGCCTATAGTAATGCGCGGGTTTTCCACTGAAAACAGGTGAAATTATTTTGACCCCCCCATTAGAGGTGTTGAAAAAATTCTGACCCCCCCGTCAAGGGGTTGAAAAAATTCTGACCCCCCCCCCTCAAACCCACCAGCCCCCCCCCCCCCCCGTTGTTAAAAAATGATCACTCCCTTATGCGCCATATCTAGGTTTAGGGTGCTAAATACAAAATATAATTCTGGTCGCCAAAACTGGTCGATGGTAGTAGCGACCTAAACTAAGATCTTGCCTAACCATGAATGGAATCGTATTTATATAGGGAAAATGTGGAGGGGTAGGTAGGTTATCAAATGTTCATGTGTAAGCCATCATCAACTCCAGCTTCTACTGAGCCCTCTTTCTTACCTTCTTGCCCTTCCTGCATTTCTTCATTCTGACCGAGGGGTGACAGTGGTGATGTTGGTGACAGCGGGGAGGTAGGAGTTATCGGGGATGTCAAATCATTGCTGGTGTCTGTCGGTGTTGTGGCATCGTTCACGTTCATATTTGTGTCTTGCGTCTCATGCCCATTACAGAGAGTTGTGGGTTTGTCCACCTTGTTGGCAGGGGCTGGGGCCATGTCATCAATTTGCGGAGTTGACGAAGTTGTCGACTCTGCTTGATCAGTCTCCTTATCTTTATACAGGGAAAGTTAATGTTGATGTTAGAAATGGCTCACTAGTGATGGATATTACGTAATATATTACATGTTGTTTGTTTTATCTTCTTTGGTTAACAGGACAGAATGCTTAGACTGAGAGCTCTGGGAGGGACAGTCCGATTCAACATAACAAATGCAGTCCAAGTCAACTGAGTAAGAATAAGACACACCTCGTGTGTCACACGCATCCCAAACTCAGACCCATCACATAGGGTGTATCTTGGGCTTTGAGCCGTTCAGTACTGTTCTTTGGTATAAAATCCTTGCCTATATGGCGCAGATCCAGATCCTATAATGTGCAACAGGGCTTATCCTCACATATAAGCCGCCCCTAAGACGCGAGGTATTACAGTAGAACACACAGGAACCAATAACAAAGAATACGGTGAATTGGGATCATATGCGCTACTGGATTTAGGCCTTGGTTGGAATTTCACTGAGAACTGACACAAGTTTATTTCCTAGAGTAGAGAGTTCGCCATAGGGCTATTTCCCGGCTTCCTACTTGTCACAGTGCTGTGACGCTCTTTATTAGGGACAGATAGAGAGAATTCAAATCCACCAAACTATTCTTATGTCATGATATCCGTTTCTCTGTGTAATAATATTCCAAATCACCTTTACTTTAGTTTCCAGGTTACTGTGCCATTGGTCCCTGGTGGGAGAATTGTGCACTAATGATGGTAGTCCTTAACATGACCTACAGAAGATAATTTTTTTTGTCCAACTTAGCTTTGTCACAGCTCTTTGATTTAAAAAGCATCAGAAAGTCAGACATGTCAGTTCAGTGTTGGCCAAACATCTGAAGATTATTTTGAGGGACTCATAAATGGCGTTTATACCCTATGTATCTCAACAAAACACCTAAAAATGGATGCTTTGGGATAGGGCACACCTTTACCAATAAGGAAAACTATGAAATAATCATCTAAAATTCTGTTAACATTTTTTTCTATACTAAATTATCAACCTCAAACATCTGAAATGTTGCAGGCATCTGAAACTCTGACATGTCTGAGAAAGCCCTTGGTTTGTAGTTTCTGACTGACCTTATTTCATCATGATATCAAAGTGGATATGTTTGAGAAAAGGCTCCGATTTTGAAGATTTTTTTTGAAAAATTACCAAAAATTGCCCCCCTCCTAGAAGATTTTGTACTCATGATTTCCATAGGAAATCACTTGGGTTACTTAAATGAAGAACATAGCTATCCAAATCCTTTTGAATTATGGAACTATCACAAATCTAAGTGACAAAAAAAATTATCTCCTGACTGTCACTTTATAAGTTCGGGGCTGAATTAGCCTTACATTCTGATCAGAATGATCAATCTGAGATATTTTTTTTCCCCTAACTTATCTATGTCACAGCTCTTTGATTTAAAAAGCATCAGAACGCCCTTGATCTGTAGTTTCTGACTGACCTTATTTCATCATGATATCAAAAGTGGATATCTTTGAGAAAAGGCTCCAATTTTGAAGATTTTTTTTTTTTGAAAAATTACCAGAAATTGACCCCTCCTAGAAAGTTTTCTTCGCATGATATCTATAGGAAATCACTTAGGTTGCATGGGTGAGGAACATAGCTATCCAAATCCTTTTTAATCATGGATCTATGAACATTTTAAGGGACAGAAGAAAATTATCTCCTAAGGGCCAGTGACCGCAAGATTTTATAGGAGGCTTCTAAAGTTACCCACCAGGGGCCAGCACACTCACATCTCTCTCTTTTACAGATATACTGTTTGCATTGCATAGATAACCTATCTGTGCCTTACCATAATGCTTAAGTATAGTTATAGCTATAAAAATTACATATTATTTGTAAGCATAAGTTATGAATGAATGGACTATAAGATGTTTAACATGCTGGCTCTATGCTGCCACCTAGTGACAAATATTGATTTCCCATGCCATCTAGTGGCAAATGGTGAAAACACCCATGGCACACCTCTCCCAGAGAAGGCCTTTCTTTCATATCCATTGTTTCAGGTCCGTGACATTAACATTTTGGGAACGTTAGTTTATAGTGTGAGTGCATTCAATGGTCTCTGAGAAGCACACTGCAGACTGCCTGCCGTAATTAACAACTGCCGGTAGGCCTACATACTACAGGTACATGTGTAATAGTAAGGAGGGTTGTTGGCCCACATAGGCCTGTAAATAGAACCGATCATGAAAGACTACTTTGCCATTTAAAAGGTTTTGGAGCTGTACCTACCGGTAAGTAGGTCTGCTAATAAGTTATACCTAACTAACCAGCCACCAAATATATTAACACCACTTTTTGAGTCATTAAGCCTGCCTTTCAACACAAATTAAAAGGTACCTCTATATCTACAATACCAAGTAACTAACAATGACAGAAAAGGGTTAGGCCTAAACGCATAGAAAAAATAAAATAAAAAAATAAAAAAATCACATTCCAAATTCTCAATGGATCGTTATCATTTTTGGCCTTTACCTTTCTGCGTGATACCCATAAGATGAAATTATTTATAAAAACTGAATATGTATATCTTTGGTCAAACTTGCTACCTAGGGTCCTTGTTTGGAAAGTAAGCCCATTCAGAGTGAGCAGGGGATGAAGTCACATCAGTGACGTGCTAACCTGGATTATTGTTCTGCTTACTGTCAGACTTGGTGTCTCCATTCTCAAGGACAATCACAGTTTCTTGTGCGGGGGCTGGTTCTGTTGTTGAGGCATTCTGTTCAGATTTCGTTCCCTCACCAGCAGCATCCACTTCACCCGAGACATCAGGTTTTAGCTCATCGTTAGCGGTCTCATTCTTGTTATTAGCTACCATTACATCCTGTTGCATCTTTACCTGGAGAAGCCATAGGTTCTTCGATAAGACATTATGGAAGGAAGGGGGGAATACCTTTGCTCTGGGATATGTAACTTCCATTCAGTATAATACATGTTGTTTGTTGTGTAAATACAATGCATTAAATCACGCAACTCCAAGCTTAAAGCAACTACATACTTATGTCCTTTAGCTGTATACAGATTTATCATGTTGAGAAGGTATATATTGCACCTCACAAGTACCAAAGAAAGCAAAATGAATAGAATCAATGAAACAGGTAAACAATAATCACAAGAAAAAAAAGGAAAGAAAGAAGTACCTCTTCATCTGCCCCATGTTCCTCTTTCTCTGTCTCACCAACTGAAATATCCATTTTCGAACCAGAATCGTCCTCTGCAGGGTCCTGGGATGCATGCGTGCAAATAGGTAAAGATTGGCAACATGCAAAACAGTAACACACTTGGACGGTCCAGTTAAGATACAGGAGAGATATGGACAAAGTAAATATCAGGGCCATATGATATGGTAACAGATTGTCTTGACATTTCATACATTTAACCAGAACCATTTCTCTTTCCGGGAGTTTCTCTTGTGTTTTATATTGGTAATGAAGTAAAATGGTCGGCCTGAAGTGGGTATTCCTTTTATCACTCAGACTCAATTTCCATGACAAAAATCAAAATTGTCTATGACATTTTTAACTATATTTGGACATTGTTGGTATTGACCTCCCTTTGACCTCCCAGCGAAAGTCCTACAATCGAGGTGGAAAAGAAGTCCACTCCAATGGATTTTGCAACAAATATTCAGTTTTCCCATTTTCCATGACTCAAGAAGAAATTTTCCGAAATCCCAGGACTTTCTCTGACAACTTTCAATACCATGACTTTCCATGACGCATGAAAACCGTGGCTCACGGATCAAATTTTTAAAAGAGTAAATGTCCAAAAAAATTAAGTGTCCAATTAATGCTGGTCAAAATCGGCAATGTTTACACACCTCACATGATTTTCTTTGTTGTGACTCTGACAGCGTTCAAATTGCAATCACCAATGATGAGACCAACGGGTGGTCATGCCATATAACTACTAGTTGAAGTATAGAGGATGGACGTTCACTCCTATTCTGGCCTAGAAGTAAGATGGCCTCACATTTTTCTTTCTCCAGTTAGACTGTTCAACAAGTGTTGCGGAAATGAAGCCGGTACTCTTGCCGGTCTGGAAAGTTAATCGCAGATGGAGGCCACAATGGCCTGCCATGAGCTCAGCTTTTTAATGGTTAAGGAATTTTTCAAATCCGCCAATTAAAAATAGGGCCAATTTTGAAAAGATGTTTCATATGTAAACATTTTGAATTTCTTGGAAGTTTTTGTATATTTCATAATATCACAACGAAGTTTATGATTAGTACCTTAAACTATACTATCAAAATTTGTATGGCTTGTGAGAGCGAAATGGCCTGCATAAAATGTGAAGACACAGGCCACTTTGGCCTATGCTGAGAAAGGTTTTTCGGCAACACTGTTCAACCAACCTCAAATATACCATACACGAAGGAGGAGTAAACAATTAAACTGCAACCTTTCTTCACACAACAGTTTCATCTCCATTTACACAATACACTTTGAAATTCTAACCTGCGTCTTTGCTTGCATATCCAATTCCTCGAGTTGCTGCATTTGTTTTTCTAAGAGTTCTTGTTGCCTCTTTTGCTTCTTCTTTAACTTCTTTTTCTTGTTCTTTGACATCTTTTGGTCCGGTTGACTCAATTTATCCTTGGGGGCTGTACTCACTGGAAATAAAGATTTTGGAGCGGTGCTGACTGAAAATAGATAAAAGTTTCAGAATGTGTTTGAATATTAGGGAACATCAGTGACCACTTATCATTAGTCCTTAGCTAATACACAGTTCAATCTCCAAGCAAAACCATCAGGATCTTAACATACTTCATATCTGTATTTCTGGAAGTGAAAAAAATCTTTAGATACCAGTTTATGTCTGAAGATAAAGGTATATGCTGGGGAGCCTAAGGGTTTTGCTTCAGAGGCAAGTGGCCATTTTGTTGATGTACCCGATAAAAACTTGTCACTGTAAGAGATACTGTAGTGGGACAATGTAATTCAATCTGCTCGTCTTAAATATTTTTTTCTGAAAGAGCCAAGGTAGAAAACCTTGGGAAGGGGAGGAGGGGGGGCATTAGTCTACATTCATTTTCCATCAAAGTGCCATAGGCCTTCCTTTCTTCATTCCTGTTTTTCTCTAGCAAATCAAGAATGAAATCTATCTAATAGCAAGTGTGTAAAACCACATCGGGAATGAATAAGTGGATAGTTATTAGGGGTCACATTGGTGCCAAAGGATTATAACATTAACCAAGCAGTTAGGTATAAGACAGTGAAGTTGACAAGTGTATGTGAAAAAAGTGAAAGCTATTAGAATATATACATCGGACACATCAAAAAGCACACCTGATGCCACATCCTTAAACCTACATTCATTCAGCTATCAACCACATGAATTGTAAAAGTACAGTGTTGGATGCAAAAGTAACGCAATACTTAATCTAGTCTATCGCCATGATAAAAAAAAAAGCAAGATAATTTCATTTTCTACAGATTAATTTAATTCAGAATGATGAAAATGAGTAAAGAAATACAGAAAAATAATCCTCGTGCATAGAAGAACTCGGAGGGATCATGGAAGAAAATCTGATCAAAAAAGCAATAGTTCAAACCCCCTAGAATGGAGATTAGTTACAAAAGTTACCCAAAAATTCAAAAATGCAAAAGCATAGACAGAAGTCCATAAAGTAAAGCTCTTTATGATAAGGAAGAATACTATGTTACTACGTTATCTACAATTTGATTCAGTACAACAGAGTGGACAGGAATGTGATTATTAAACAGGCCTCACAAAATATGTACATCTAATTTTGCCTACCAGCACTGCTACTATAAAAGGTTTTTGGTGACAAGGGCAACTAATTTTGTAATCTGTGTTGAACTAGCAGTATTAAATGAAACAAAGTAAAAAGAGAGGCAAGTGCACGAGAAACAGTCTAGTTTCAATTTCTTCAAATGAGTTTCCTCCATGTTAAACACGAATTTTTTTTAATCCACACAGTATCTCTTGTGTTCCCTCATTTCCATACACCTTTGTTTTAAATTGGTTCCAATGTGAGTTTCATATAAAAGGGTTGTTTCCACGACAAGGTCAGTAAACACAAGTTAGGGTGGCTGAGTTTGAAGGGTAGTGAGTAAAGAAACCACCAGTCGGCAGCTCGATCTGCTTTTTTTTTTACTGGATGCAGAGGTGGTTCATTTAGCAAAACTGTACTATGAATACTCACCAGAAAATGCAGAGGAGTTTTATGTACTACTATTAGCACTGAATCTTTGTGTGTATTTTTTTCTTCAGACACTGGTCCTACGCTCATACATGTAAGATACTGACGCCTACACTCTGCGAGAGGTAAGTTCACCTACTCATTTACCAAAGCTTTCAAACTCAGTGTTCCAACCCCACTGACCGTCATGTTACCCTATGCCAGTGATGTCATAACCTGTGACATCACAATCACAGCCCATGACGTCACTGACATCATCCCCAGTGGGTGACATCACAAGACATAACGCCATCATCAATCTCATAATGTCACGCCCAGGGGATTTTCTTTGTGTCTATTTACCTGCAGAGCCGGGGAGTTTGAGTCCAAGTTTCTGCCACTCAACAGCATCAGCGGCTAGCTTCCTAATGTGAGTGTCGTCTACGCAGACGAGGATGTTCTCTGGCTTTATGTCGGTGTGTATGATTTTACACTTTGTGTGTAAGTAGTCGAGGCCTTCTAGCGTCTGTGCGATACGAGATGGCGAAATTAATAAACGTCTTAGATAAAATGTCCTCAATAATATTTCACTGTTATTTCATTGAGATAGATATCATGTCATGACTTGTTTTATATCACTGAATGATTACAAATCAGATTAAGAAAACTGTACAAAATGTATATCAAATAGTTAACTAAATCATGAATGGCACAATTATGAAATTTGAAATATCTCAGTACCCGGTAGTTCTAACATATACTTACTTGTTGTACTATCCTCTTGACGTTTCGCATGTGAATACCTTGGTAGTTGGATCGTATGATCATTTTCAGCAGATTGTGGCCAAGTACCTCAAACACCATACATACATCTAGTGTACAGTTAAGGGGTTTACGTTTTAGACTATGTATATGCAGAATTGTGATGAAACTGCTCAGCTTCTTAACGTTTTAGGGTGTATCTCATCAAAATATCGCTCCTCCATTAAAGTACCTACATTGATGAAACTTAAATACCATGAAAAAGGATACGTGTGCCATTAACTCCCGAGATTTTAAAGTCATCTAACAGTTGTACTGTCTTCTCCCGATAGGGGTCGTTCTCGTCGGCCTCTCTTACCTGAAATGAGAATCAAAACAGACTATCCAGTACTGTCCTTTACAATGATTGATCAAATTTACATTGTTTAGTGAGATATCATATTAGTGTTATGATAGTAACGGGTACGAGCCTACCCTGTTAAATCACGACTACTTGATGGAAACAGATATCTATTTTAAAGTTTTGTTTTTGCACCTTCTATGTCCAATGGGACGCAACAACATAGATTTCAGATTATTTTCTTTAATACCGGTATGTGATCTTTCTAACAAACTTTTGTTTGTGATAAATCAAAGTTGACAACCTAATCTAGTTGGACAAAACCACCAATTCACTTTTCCAAATTATTTTAATTGTTGGGTGTTAGAACGAACCGCATAGCATAAATCAGAGACAAACAACCTTGGCATACTTACACATTTGAGCAATTTAATTTCATCAAGGGCCGTTTCTGTGTAATGTGCTGCGCACTTGACAACCTTTAGTGCTACGAACCTCTTCCCTCTGCAAGAAACAAAGAGTAACAGTTAGTGCCATGTGTGTTCCTCAGCATTACTTTTATGTGATTAGTCCACACCAAAAAAATAAGTTGGTCTACGGATCGCCCTCTCCACATTTTCGGAAATACAAATTTTTT
Source organism: Acholoe squamosa (assembly GCA_949317995.1). NCBI lineage: Eukaryota > Metazoa > Annelida > Polychaeta > Phyllodocida > Polynoidae > Acholoe > Acholoe squamosa. The sequence continues at coordinate 70,226,893 of OX439035.1, read as the reverse complement.
TTTTCTTTGAAAAAAATCTTGTCTACGGATTTCGCTCGCTTCAGTTTCTACAAGTTTTCTCTTTGTGATGTTTGGCAAAATTAAAAAAAAAAAAAAAAATTTGTTCGCTCGCCTCAATTTCCCAGCAAGGAATCCATTGGACACCAAATAATTCTTTAACGTTTCCATTACATTCACTCCACACCATTGCAGCCTAAATGTCAAACCACTCTTGGTCTTTGGTTTGGTTGATTTTACCATCGTTAAGAGTAATTGAAAATTAGCAGTTACTTATTTGATCAGACACTTGGTCCTTTCTTTTCCTCGTTCTGGACATGCATTCAAAAGCTGTTTGCCAAAAACAGCTAGACATATATGGACACAAGCATCCCTCACACTCTTTGCAAGCCACAAGAAATCCCATGTTTGCCGCCTTTTAAAAATCTGGCGTGTCCACTGTTAGTATGGAGGAGATTTCTCCTTCATGGACTCCCAATCATACTATTTTTTCCCATATGGTATGAATTTAGTTGATGCACCGATCTACTAAAAAGTCAAAGGTCCTGAAAAAATTAAAAATTTAAAAATCCTCCAATTTAATTCTGTTGGAGGACATAAGTTGTGACAATAGGCACAAGCCTTGTTCGCCAGTAAAGAGCCTGATGAGATCCAAAGTTCGAAACCTTGAAGTCACATCCTTGAGTAACACTTTGGGAATCCCAAATCAAAGATAGAGATAAGGCCCCAGGTCATGACCCTTGACCCATGACCTGGAAGTGAAAAATTATTGTCACTTCCCCTGTGACATAGCAACTGAGTAAACTCTCACAATGGTTGCCAAAGAGACACAACTACGGCGGTTGGATATGGCCACGGTTGCCACAACAACAAGGTAGCTCTGGCAGGGGTAGGAAGGCCACACCCATCGTTCAGTTAAAGTCCCAATGATAGTATACTACTCCTTCATGCACTGATCATGAAGCTCCCAACTTCACAAGGAGACTACTTTTGGTCTGGGACACCAGAGGTGGATAACAACAGTTTCTAATTCTTCTATTTTAACCTAGCATTACCAAAAATATACGTTTTCATTCTATCTTCAACTCTACTGCCTTGAACAAAACTGACTGTGATCGAAGGGAACCACCCTTTTACACCCTCTTGCATGTTTACATCTCATGGTCAGAGATCTCACTCGCTGGCTGACAAAAACGAGGAAAACAGGATTTTCCCAGGAAATTAACATAATTAGGATAGAAATCTCGACAAAACAAAACCAGGAATTTCTGGAGAGCCAGTAAAAGTGGCATCTCTGCCTGATGTTAAGTTGAGTTAGCCTAACTCTTCTGATCTATGACCTAAGAAGACAATTACGAACGTGATATACTCTATATCAATATATTGAAAGCTTTTTTTTTTTTTTTTTTTTTTACATTTGCCTAATTTCCCTGTAGCAGGGGTCATCGTTAAGTAGGCGGACCACGAGGGAGTCTCTGCACTGTCTCCGACAGTAATCTCTCTGAGACAGCAGGAGCTACTTTGGTTGGTCATTTGGCCGTGTCCCCCTCACGTATAGCCTGTATAATGGATGCGTTGGTTCAGAGTAGCCAGCTCCCCACAGAGTCTACTCATTAGAGTCTACCGTGTGCCTTAGTATTCACCATCAGGCGCAATCTGCCCTGTTCCCACCGAGCATCTCTCAGCTACAGTGAGCAGCTCTTGCTTTTTCCTGTGCTTTCGCAGCACGTAATGGGACTAACGTCTTGTGTTTCTTCAATACGACGCAGTGCCTTTCTGTTTCTTCATTACAATGCACTGCCTAACTTACAGCTCACATTATGCTGCAGCCACAAGAAACAACAAGATTCCTCATATGGTCTTCTTTTAACAGTGAGTGGCACCCGAGCAGAACTGGTCATTTGATGGGCCCCAGAGTGAGAAGAAATGCCAATCACCAAGGTGAAAAGTGAGTGCTGTTGTTTTTAGAATGTTATCGTTTTAAGTCATGTTGGTGGAATCAATTGGTTAAGAAACATCATCAAAGATGGTCATTTCTTAACCAGCTGTCTTTGATGATAAGGGGTTATCCAGAAATAGCGGGGAGGCACTTTTTTCTATTTTTACCAGCTTCATGTTTTTTATGAAAAATTGGAGGCATCCGGTGCACTCTTCTGAACGTTGATCCATGCTATCTGATATATGCGTATTGCTAGAGTCTACGCTATCATTTTTGTGCTCAGTCTGTACCAATGATATCAAATTTCAGGGATCGGTTGATATAAACTCGATGGAGTATGAAATTGGGAGATTACTTACTGTAGGTCCCAGCAGAGCCAGACTGTTGAGAAGTGGCCCCATCCTAGCTTTCGTATCACGTGGTATCTGTTGTTGAAGAGGTCTCCAATCTTCACGGGGTGGTAGCCACCTACAATGCAAATGCGACACATTACTATAGGCCACATGATGTGAATAGATCCCAATATCTGCTCCGAATTGGCACTTATTCTACAACACCAACTCATTGGCGAGGAAGTCCCTCAAAACAAGTTCTAGTGATAATGACATTTACGCTGAGTAAGTAAATTTGGAATTTGACATTTGAGCAAGCGTGGCTTTTTGAGAGTCTTTTAAGAAGCTCAGACAGAATGCAATTAGCCGAGATGTGTTATATGAACGTTAGTTTTAGTCTCATCTTATTAAGGTCAAGTCTGTCAATGACAGATACTCTCATGACAGTCTAAATTATATTGTAAATTCTCCATGCCATGGCCTTTACAGGGTCTGATGAAACCTACTGGATTTCTTTGAACACTTCATATACACATCTTATGTTGTCATGACGGTATAAATTACAGCGGCAGATTTAGAGGGGGGCGGGGACCCCCTTTTTCGTAGTACTTTAGAGTTTAATTACATATTTTGGACCCCAAAATTTGCTCAAATATAGGGGGTGCGCCCCCTCATTTTGGGCCGCTCCCCCTCCTTTTCCAGATCCTGGCTCCGTTACTGAATTATAATGAAAATCCCTTTCACCATGACTTGGGCCTTGGCTGTAAAGGCTTCTGATGGACCCTACAGGGTTTCTTCGTATACACATCTTATTGCAGTTCATTATCACTGCTTAATTACTTCAAAAATTGCGAACATTAATCCTTTTGTACAACGCTACATTACAATCCATTCCCCTTGAGTATGGCATCATAGACTGTTTTACCCGTTTTCTTTTCCTTCTCGTTCATATAAGAGACTTTTATGTGGGAATGAATATATATGTTGCCATTTCAATTGTAGCGGCTGAAATATGGCCATGAATATATGATGCTGCCTGTCCATTACTGTGTAATGATTACAAGTGGCAAAATGTCATTTGTCCACTAGTTGCCTACCAATATCTCGACTTTCTATCACAATTGCACAACGATACATACTAACATCAGCAGAAGAGGCAGATAAATGCCTTAGCCAGTGAATCGCAGACAAATGACCCTTACAGAATGTTGGGCTAGTTTCTATACCTGTCACTGCCTACCAAACACTGTCTTGTCAGTATCAGACCAGTCTCTACGCACCAATCACTCGCACTGTATGCCTCCTTTGGGAGCCAGCAGAGAGAGTGGCTGCCCTTGTCAAATCGATTTGGACTTGGCGTCATTTGGTGATCCCAGAGGACCATCTCCATAGACAGGGTTCCGATCGGGCTGATAGGCGGGCTGGGACAGCTCTGCTATTGGATACTTGTACTTTTTGTCACCGTGTACCGCCAAACTGTGTTTGGTCCAGAATACAGCTGCCTATATATAGGAGGGGTCTACCTCTTATAATTATGTTTGGCGAGGAGGGGTTGACACTGAGTAAGTTAGACTCCTTTAGACACAGTCTAGTGGATGTCATGCAAGGCTGGCATGGCACAAAGAGAGTAGGGGAAAGTTTACGCTTCTGGTTACCCTAACAGATTTACATAGTTTTAATCCAATTCCATGAAGCACAACCACATACTGCTGAGTTTTAATCCATGAAGCACAACCACATACTGCTGTGAACTCTCGAGTACAAACGGCATCCACGTATAAGCCACACCCCCGACTTTGCAACCTCAAGCTACATAAATAGCTTGAAATAAGCAGGTCCTGTTCTGTTCTTTAGTGCTAAATAGCTGCCTATAGTATACCTTGAAAGTCCCCATCATTTACAATTCTTCATCTAATCATGACATTGGCCACATATGAATCAGGAGGTCATTTCTTTCGATGTGTCTGAGGTGAAAATTTTTATCCTGTGACAAGAACTGATACGTTTGCGGCAAAAAGCATCAAATGCCTCTCTCAACGTCAAAATTTCTTAGAAATTCAATTATTCAAGAGTCTGCCTGGTCTGCATCAGGTTCTCCCTTTGAAGCTGTCAGGGGAGCTGTTATTTCATTTTTTGACTGAATACCTGTCACTGACAGTGTGTACCTCCCTGCTATAATTATATACATACCTGAAGCAAAACTCTCTACCTGGCAGCCCCCCCCCCATATCCCTTTCTAACGGGTATTACCATAATTCATGACGAGACGGGGCTGGACTCCCATGTAACCCAATCGGCAGCATGTGGGGTCCAGTCGGGTCCAAAAAACACAAAGCTTTTTTAATTTTGAAAGTTCATTCATTAGAACTAATGTTATGAATCTTTCTTTTTCTTTATACCATATTCTGAAACCCTAGGTGCGTCTTATGGGTGGTATGCGTCTTATATGCGGTAGTACCATTAACATAGCAAAGACCAAATTAACTCGAAACCCAGAAGTATTCCTTCAGGTAGCATTAAGCATCGTTGGAAGTCCCAAAGCGATATCGTGAATTCTCGAAGCACTCAATGACAGAAGGGGTCACTTCTAGAATGGAGTGGAGGCGGCAGCCGTCTACGAGGGATTCCTTTGGGAATAGCTCTGGGAATGAGACATAAAACATCTCTGTGAAGCAGACAAGGTGGTGGGTGGGTGTGATGTGGAGTCTGGGGAGGTGCTGAACCTGGAAGCAGCAGCTAGAGTAGGTGTGTTGCTGTGGTGATGCTGTCAGTCTTTTGGTGTCGACCGCGTGCCACGCTCCCTCCCACTCACTTGCACACTGTACCATCACAACTGCTTACTACGCATCAAAAAAAGCTTCCATCGCTAATGACTGTCTCATCAAAATAAGCTTCCATCGCTAATGACTGTCTCATCAGGTCTGGGCTTCCAACCTATTTGTATCTTTTATATTTACAACATTTCCATAGACAAGGTACCATAATCACCCACGTACAAGGCGCGTCTTGTACGAGAGGTTTAAGTTCTAACTGGATCCAGAAGGGGGAGACCAATATATATATATATATATATATATATATATATATATATATATATATATATACATATACCACGATTCTGGGACCTACAGTGCTGATATGTCCATATCAGCCGGGCATTATTCTGCATATACCGTAATCTCCCGCGTAGAAGGCGCGTCTTCTACGCCAAACAAAATGCTGCTGGGTCTTATACGCGGGAGGGTAATTGCCTTGAGTTGGGGGTGCGCCTTATACGCGGGTTTTTCCAACATCTCATTTGGGAAAATGCGCCGATGACAGCTTGAACTCATAGCGCCAGCACCGCGGCAGACCAGGAGGTGTCGATGCGCTCGCCGGGGATAAGGCCCACCATGCGCCGATGACAGCTTGAACTCATATAGCCAGCAGCCTGGTCGGTGTAGATTTGCTCGGCGGGTTTGACGCCGACCCTCACACCGTGTGCCGATGACAGCTTGAACTCATATAGCCAGCTGCGCGGCAGACCGGGAGGTGTCGACGAGCGCTCGGCGGGTTTGACACCGACCGTGTGCCGATGACAGCTTGAACTCATATAGCCAGCAGCCCGGTCGGTGTAGATTTGCTCAGCGGGTTTGACGCCGACCGTCACACCGTGTGCCGATGACAGCTTGAACTCATATAGCCAGCAGCGCGGCAGACCGGGAGGTGTCGACGGGCGCTCGGCGGGTTTGACACCGACCGTGTGCCGATGACAGCTTGAACTCATATAGCCAGCAGCCCGGTCGGTGTAGATTTGCTCAGCGGGTTTGACGCCGACCGTCACACCGTGTGCCGATGATAGCTTGAACTCATATAGCCAGCAGCGCGGCAGACCGGGAGGTGTCGACGGGCGCTCGGCGGGTTTGACGCCGACCGTGTGCCGATGACAGCTTGAACTCATATAGCCAGCAGCCGGTCGGTGTAGATTTGCTCGGCAGGTTTGATGCCGACCGTCACACCGTGTGCCGATGACAGCTTGAACTCATATAGCCAGCAGCGCGGCAGACCGGGAGGTGTCAACGGGCGCTTGGCGGGTTCAAGCCGACCGTGTGCCGATGACAGCTTGAACTCATAGACCCAGCACCGCGGCAGACCGGGAGGTGTACAATAGTGAGGGTGGGGGGGGGGTGGGGAGGGGGGCGCCTTCTACGCGAAACAGCCCCCCTGTGAGTTGGGGGGGCGCCTTATACGCGGGTTTTTCCAGGAATCAATCCAGAAGAGGTACGTGCGCCTTCTACGTGAAAAGCCATTCTCTGAGTTGGGGGTGCGCCTTCTACGCGAGCTGCGCCTTCTACGCGGGAGATTACGGTACCACCCATGTGCATTTTTGAAATTTTTGGTATATACATTTTCGAGGTCAAGTTGGACTTAGAATATTTTGGGAAATGTGTGGCAGACAGACAAATTCAATCTGGCCATCATTTCAATGTGAAAAATCTTCCAAACTCGTAGGAGAATTGAACCCCGGCCGCAGTGCTGGTTGGCGAGGACGTTAGCTATAGCGCCATACTGAACAGTGATGAAACCCTATGCGAAAGTAAATAAGTTCTAACCTGGGGCCCTAGTCCTATGTTTCCACTCAGTTTTCGTCTTGATTCCAAACTTTTCATGTTATAATATCGAAATTCCAAGAAGTATTTGATCCATAGAAGAGGAATGCGTGCTAATTTTCTCCATTTTGTTCAATATAAGTAAGAATCCAATGATTTTTCTATTGTAAGCGAGTCGCGGTCCGGCCATTCCCACCCACCTCCTTGTCCGACGAAAGTGTGTCAGTTCCCCGGATGTAGATATAGGTCATCTGCTCGTCGTACGAGGAAGACGCTGAAAATTTCGGACCGTTTTGGAAAATCAATGGATTCTTCTTTATTTTGAATATATTGGACATAATACATATGGAGGGATCATCTAGACTATCTAAGGATATGAACCTGTTAATTTCTCAATTTGTCATGGTTGGATTCAATACGAAAAGTGTGTGTAAACACGGCGGTACCTCTCCTGGCAAGGAACAAAAACAATGGCTTCGCGCAGAGCGGACCCGGGCCATATCGCTTGCTTTTACAAAATGTCTTCTCATGGCTATATTCTTTGGATCTCAGGTAAGAAATTAATACAAAATGGAGGAAATGGTGATATATATATATATATATATATATATATATATATATATATATATATATATATATAAATATATATATATATATATAAATATATATATATATACACATACATATATATATATATATATATATATATATATATATATATATATATATATATATATATATACCGTAAATCCCCGGTCACAAGCCGGGCCCAGTCATAAGCTGGGGGGGGGGGGGTGTTCAGGGAAATCCTAAAAGCCGGTTTTGGGATCAAATTCTTACCATTTTCTCTTTATTCTATAGTAAAAAAAAAAAAACAGTCATAAGCCGGGGGGGACTTTGGGAAAAATTTAGAAGACAGTTTGGGCCCAAAATAGAAAAAAAAATCTGGCTTATGACCGGGGATTTACGGTATATATATATACATACATATATATATAAATACATACATATAATATAGATATACATACATATAATATAGATATAATATAAAATAATGAATTGTTTTTGTTCAATTTTAGCCACTTCTGCTTTATTTGTCAAATTACCTGTGTCCATTCCCATCGGCTTTTCATTCTTGTCTGACAAAAATACAGTTACCAAAAAAGGTCCTTGATAGGATCTGTGCATAATCTCATTACGATACTTTCACTTCAACCCCTTCTTTTAGGAATACTGGTAGGTCAGTATCTATATCACACCTCAATAGAATCACCCATAACGAGTCACCCTGCAGCCAGCCGTGCTATAATTCACCTCAGACCTGCCCCAATATTCTTCTTTGGTGTGTCTCATTGGTATTTGTCAAAAAGCTATTGCCTATCCAAGCACATCCATGTGACTTAAAAAAAAAAATCCAAAAAAAAGGAACAGAATTGACCTTAGGGGAAATGTAATACTCTACATTTTCACCTATAAGACGCCCCTTGCGACATAGAATGTGCAATTAGAGTCACCCCTGTATATAAACTATGTCTTCTACACAAGTATTCACAGTAATCTCTTTAAAAGATAATCTTGTGTTCTTGGATGACGCCTTGCATCTCAAGATGTGCGAAGTTGACCAAGAATGTGCCGAAGAACATCCATCAGCAGAAACAAGGGGGCAGCAGTTGGCCTGGGACTGTATAGAAATCATATATTATGCTCTATTGATGTTGTCTCAGGAGATGTAAGAGTGAGAAAGCAATTTCCTTGGTATGGCTTTAGGTGTTAAGGAATGACCGGAGTATGGGTACAAGGTGTAACTTAGGGACTAACGCTGTAACAAGGTGAGTGCAATCAGAAGCCATGGTGTCACAAGGTGTGCAGGTAATAATATTTAGTCTCATGAACATGGACATGCAGCAACATCAGCAATGTCGGTCGGAAGCCATATTGTTGCCTTAGTGCAAAAAGGTTATGAATTACATTTTGGCAAAATTGAGTTTTCGTCTGTTTTAACTTGTATTGACCCTTATTTAGCAACTATGAAAGTATTGAGGCTATGTCTATAATAGGCGTGCCTACAGTCCCAGGTGCAATGTTGCTGTTTCCACTTTGTGCATTAGTAAGTGGAACACTTCTTTTGCCTCTTTTGAAAAACTTGAAAAATGCAGTTACAACCTTCTTGCACTAAGGCGACGATATCAAACACACACTTTAAGACTCAAGCTAATATTTGAAAAGTCCCTGATAAAATGACTTTGGTGAGCTTGGCAAGTTTAAAACACATAACTGTGGAATAAAATCCCTTGCGAGAAACAAAACAACACAGTTCCATTTGTACCGAAAAGAAAGTTTCTTGTCTAATGTAACTATCCATCATTGCTATCTTGGAATGATAAAATCATCTGTACTGGTAATTTCTAGCCTTCGGGGAACTGAAGCCATCGATTGCTGGCAATCTCTTCAGGCCAGTGTCAAGTCTTATTCTACAACACTGCTGATGTAACTACCACAGCCTCACCAGACGACGTCCCCATCCCCACACACACACTATGTGGCAACGAATTGTTTTTGCCAATGCTGGGTAATGGAATATGGGAAGCCACAATGGCTTCTGTGGTCGCTTAGGCAGACACGACCATCCGCCAGCATCAAGTAAAACCTGACCAACTGAGCAGCTCAGGGGGCCGTGAGGCACAATGGTGACGGATGGGACAGTTGCTATGTCAGTATTAACTGCTGTTCTCAGATGGCGAGACCCGGCTCTAGAGCTGCCCAATCTCACCAGGTAGTGCACTACATCTATAGGCACAAACTGCTAAAACAGTCCCAACAGCAAACAACATAATATCATGATTGAAGTTTGAAAAGCTTTTATTGGCTAATAAACTCACGGCTCATTGGCGCTCTTCATTATATCAAATATCGTTTATATATCTGAAGGCCCTATAATATGATTCTGACCTTTCTTCACAACCCAGCACGTAAGTATAGGGGCATAGGAAAAGGGAGGCAGGGGGGGCCGCCCCCCGGTCCCAATAATGGGAAGTCTCCCTATATAAGCCTATACAAAAGTATAGCCTTCCCCCCCCCCAAAATACAAATTTGCTTCCTATGCCTCTGCTTAGTGTTATTCTATAGCTTTAAATCACCCTACTCTAGCTGACTCCTTATTGTGGTCGTCACCTTACACAGCTGGCTTCTTATTGCAACTAGTTTTCTACAACCTAAAATCATCTTTATCAAGTACAATAGCTGGCTTCTACCTGTGGTATCATATTTGACGTCTTACTACAATTCAGGGTATATGAGATATTCTGTGTCTGCAAATTTTGTGCTCAGTTGGAATATCAAGATGATGTGTCGATTGATTATAGTCACAATGCAACATGAAGCACTTGTTTGTAATATCATAATGATATCGAACATAACTTACCTTTACAATAGTCGCGCGGATCCTCCTGTTCATCATCATCTGAACCGAGGATGGCCTCTTCCTCCTCATCTTCTTCATCATCTTTACTGTGTTTCTGTTCTCGTTGTTTGTCCTGTTGTGGTGTGTCTGACCTGAAATAACACAAAAGAAAAATGGTTAAATTCCTCATCATCACTTGGTCGAAATAACAGCAAAAATCTGAAAAGGATCGTGTAAGTAGTTTAAAAAGGCTTTGTGGAGGCCCTATTCATAATTTGATCAATCCAACAGACATATCAAATTGGGTTCTACTGGGATCTGTGAGACACATCAGGAATCCATTCTGCGAGTATTGGTTAAGTGTGACACGGAGATGTTCTGCAGCCAGAACATTGCGCACTATGACATATCCCATCTCCTGCTTGCCCCTGAAGGGCCAGCAACAAAGGACAATCACAATAAAGTATCATAGAATACCACCGCGGTTACCTTCCCTTCACCCGTAGTATGCTAATCTAGATCTCTATGCCATCAGGCTTTCTGGTGCCTAGAACAAAGCCCATGCAGGTTGGTGAGTGAGCACACTGGGCTCTGTTTTCACTGTCACCTAGGTATTCTTATTGTTATACTGTATACTGTAACAACCCTGGGGAGGAACTATCACTATCTTGTCCACATGGAGCGTTTAAACAACAGAGGGTACTCAAAAAAAAACACCAAGAGATTTCCCGTTCTTTGAGAGTAAATACTGTTTAAAAAATACCCTTCACCTAATCTGGTTTGCTTGTTAGACGAACTTAATTGAGAATAATATTAAGATTATTTGAGACTTACCTGTAAGTTGAGGTATAATCAGGATTATACCGAGGGAACCTGGCGGTTCAGGGAATACACGAGAGGAGGATCCGCGCATGCGCAGTCAGTCCTTAAGAGCCTGTGAAGGGGGGTCAACTAACTAATACCTAACCTTACTAGGGGTAAATTCCAATAACACCCCCCTTATTAATTAATCTGAGACATCATGATTAACCGAGGGAGGGAGCGGAAGGGCGTGTATTCCCTGAACCGCCAGGTTCCCTCGGTATAATCCTGATTATACCTCAACTTACAGGTAAGTCTCAAATAATCTTAATATTATCCCTCGGGAACCTTCAGCGTTTCCGAGAATCCACGAGAGTTTCAGAGCAATTGACTACCCTGAACAGAAAACACAACAACGTATCTACATTCAACTTATATTGTCTGTGACCATATTAAAGTGGTAATGTGGAAGAAAATATATATCCACATATGGTAACAACTTGTCTATAATAAGTCTAACTTGACTTATACACACAATATGTCATCTTAAGATGACAATAACCATAACAGTTCTAAACTTACAAAGTTCAAATACACGCAAGAGTAACTTTCAAGCCTTCCAAAAGGTAACTTCATTTTACGCCAGAATGGCGTTACCCTCGACAATGTCTTCTATTGGTTTGTGATAAAACCGTGCAAATGAAACTGACTGGCGCCACCCAGCCCGTTTCATTAGCAGGTTTAAGTTGCCCCCCACCCTGAGGAGCCCCGACGCTGAGGCTCCTCGGGTTGAGTGCAGCTTGTACTGTTGCACGTCTATGCCTGATAACGCAAGTACGCCTAACACCCATCTTGATAGAGTGTCCCGACTTATCGGTAGATGTGGTTTTATATAACTAACAAGCAACTGCGATTCTTCCGATCTAATTGTCCTTGTTCTTTCAAGGTACTGTTCCAGGCACCGTACCACACACACCCTAGGGTTTTCATCAAATTTCCGAAGTACCAGTGTGTTCAGCGGATCACCTTGCCGGTTGCTCTTCAGTAGTTTCGTCATGCGGAACACTGCTCTGTCCTTAACAGACATGTTTTTGATTGACAGATTTACTATGGTCTGTCCCCTCTGGGATGTCACGAGAAGTAGTAATACGCTCAACTTCATTGAGAGTTTCTTAAGTGAGACTGTTTCATTGTCCCACTGCTGAATGACATCAAGTACCTTACGGACATCCCAAAAGGTGTGGTAGCGGGGCCCCGGCGGATTCATTTCATACGCTCCTTTGATCAATAGTTTGACTACCTGATGTTGTCCCACTGGTTTGCCATTGACATAATTGCAAACCGCAGAGAGAGCACATCTGGCTGCGTTCAGGGCCTGGTAACTTTTCCCCTCTCTTTGCAGTTTTGAAAGGAACTGACACACTTGCTGAATAGTAGGCTGGAGCACAGGAATGCCCCTTTCCACGCAGAAAACGCACCAGTCTTTAAGATAAGTCGTATATGACTTCCTAGTGGCAGGTCTCCTGGCATTAACTGCCAGCTGAATAGTATGACTGTCAAATCCCCTTTTCACCAATTTCTTCTTCAGAAGGAACGATAGACCACCAACGGGGTAGTTTGTAGCCTTAGCTTGTTCGCGGGCTCTCCTGGATGACACAAGTTTCCTCTGTCTCTCCTGAAGCGAAGTCTTCTCCAATTGGTGCGTTGGAGCCCGCCGTACCACGGTTGACCCGGCCAATCGGGGGTGACCAGAATCGCTTGTACCCTCTCCAGCCTGATCCTTTGAATTACGGGTCCCAACAGACTGAAAGGAGGAAAAATATACATGTATTTTCCCTTCCATGAGATGGACAAAGCATCTTTGTCCCAGGCGCCGGGTTGTGGCCCCCAAGACACAAAACATGGCAATTTAGCGTTAGCACGAGAGGCAAACAAATCCACTTCTGGTGTACCAAAAATTTTACAAACCTTCTTGAAAATTTTTGGACTCAATTCCCATTCCAGATCTGGTGAAAAGTGTCTTGACAGGTAGTCTGCCAACACATTTTCCTTTCCTGGTATGTGGTTGATGGTCAACCACATATCCCTCTCGGCACACCAGTCCCAGATTTGCTTTGCCAACTCGTTGCATTCAACCGAATTGATTCCACCCATTTTTCGGACATAAGCCAAAGCAGTAGTGTTATCAGTACGAATTTTGACATTGACCCCATGTTCTGGTACCAATGCTTGTAATCCTAATTGGATTGCCATCAACTCATGGATGTTACTATGAAGGTTCACTTCCTCCTCCTTCCAAATACCCTTGGTGGTTGTCTCACCCCTGTGAGCCCCCCACCCAGTGCCTGAAGCGTCGGTGATGATTTCAAAATCAGCACCCTCGTTTCTGATCTTTCTGGAAGCAGTCGGAAGGTTTTCTAACCACCAGTTGATGTCCTCCATACCATGTGAACCCACAATCATTTCTGCATCAAAATTCCCTTTATTTTGTTCCAGCGCTAGGTTCTTTTCTCTCTCAAGACCCTTGATATGTGCCGGCCCATACTGCACTCCTGCAGAATAGGCCGTCATCAGACCAACAATGCCAGCAATATCCCTAATTGTGTAAGGCTTGGGACCATTAGCCAAGTTCCACACCGCCATGTTGAACTTGTCTATCTTGTCCTGTGTGGGTCTCACGGTCATAGTCTGTGAGCTCAACAGGAACCCCAAAAACACAATTTCTTGTGTAGGCGTAAATACTGATTTATCAGGATGCACCACAAACCCTAGAGAATCTAACTCTTGTCCAAGCCTGTCAGTAGTAACCCTACACTGTTCTGCTGTATCTCCCAAGATAAAGGAGTCATCAATGTATTGAAAACATTCATGACCTCCCTCTCTCAGGTTGGAGAAGACTGGATTTAGAATTTTTGTAAAAATTCTAGGGGCACAGGCCAAACCATTGGGCATGCCCTGGAACTCGTACAAGATTCCTTTCCAGTAGAATCTCAGGAACTTCCTATCCTCTTTTGACACCAAAACAGAATAGTAAGCATCCTTGAGGTCAATGGATGCCATAAAGCATCCAGGCCTCATCATTTCAACAGCCGTGTTTAAACTTGTCATTTTAAAATGTGTGTACTCTACACTCTCATTCATTTTTGACAGATTCAAAATTAATCTGTACTCGCCATTGGGCTTGGGCCTTACAAACACGTTAGAAATGAATTGACCTTGAGCTGGTTCCACAGGAACTATGACACCTTTTGTGAGCAACTTGCCAATCTCATTGTCAACATGCTCCTCTTTCTCTGATCCCAGATCATAAGGGAAAGGCACCATTTGTTGAGTTGGTTCCAACTCCTCAAAAGGTATCTTCACCCCTTTAACCATGTCCAGGACCCATGGGTCACTAGTTATCATGGACCAGCGGTCTATATATCTAGCAATACTACCAGCGACAAAATTCTGAGCAGAATGATTGAACTGTAGGGGACTTACCTGCCCTGCTAAGGACCCTACTTCTGAAAACCCGAGGTTTGCTTCGCCTTCGCTGCACTACCCGCTGCTGCTGGCGCTGGTGCCCTGGGCCTCGGTCCATTCATCCTTGGTGCCACATTGTGACCAAACTGGGGAATCACGAATGGGAACCTCATACCAGCTAACGGGTTGAACCCCCTGGGCTGATGCTGATGCCTCTGCTGGGGAAACCCCCGCCGGCGCTGCTGTTGCTGGCCTTGTTTGAAGCTACTCTTAGCTTTCCCTGGCGCTGCATGTTGCTGTGCTGGTTTCTCAAGTTTTTCGGCCATCTTGTGTGCTGAGTCCACAGTTTTGATTGCCTCCTCGAGATTACCTCCGAATAAGAACTTCGGGTCATCTCCACCATCCTTGAGGAAATGCTCCCCGTATTTAGCAACTACCATGGGCTTGAGCGCCTCCGTTCTACGAGCAGTGATGGCCTTGATTGTACTGACAATCAACTTCATACAGTCCCCAAAAGCCTCACTCAGTTCATCCAACTGACTGTCCTTATCACCTCGAGATATCCACAGGTCCATGATCGGCACAAATGCTAGCATGGCCTTTACCAGGTGCACTTGCAACTTCTTCAATGCTTCCTCACGTTTGAGAAACTCAGAGTTCTTGCTTTTATTAATTAGAACCTTAAGCACTGGTTCTAACTCCGGCACAACCAATTGGCCAGCCTTCTCCGGCTGTGGGTACTTGCTGTGCAGCGTTTCCAGGTCAGACCTGGTCCTCTTTTCCTTGAACATTGAGTTCAGAAAATCTGCCACAAAGGGTCTGATATCCTTTCCTTTCTTCCCTTTCTCTTGTTCCTGCTCCACGCACTCTTTCATGAGGTTGTAAAGTTTACCGGAAGGTTTAGGTTCGTCCTTAACCTCCTCAACTTCCTCATCTTCTTCCTCTTCCGAGGGGTCAGTGGGTGTTTGCTTCACAGCTTGCATCAGTAGACTGCCCAAGAATTGGCCCATCATTGCCGATGTGTCCACATTCTGGAACAAGGATTGGAAGTCAAATCCTTGAGTACCAGAAGTCCCTGCAGTAGATTGGGTCGGAGTACCTGAAGTACCCTCCATAGGAGCCGTAGTCATAGTACCTTCCGTACCAGCATGACCAGCCCCTGACGTGCCAATGGTCTCATTGGAGTCATGCATCTGAATGTCAGATCCATCCTCACTTATAGTATGTTTCCTCCTAGTATTTGGACCTTTCTTGCCCTTGTTTTCCTTCTGATCACTCATGGTGAATCTGTAAGAAACAGGACCCAGAATCACTAAAATTTGAACACTACAGTGTTAAAATAGGAAGAATCACAATTCAAGTTAATAGTTAGAAGAAACTAACCTCAACTGTAATCAACATCAATTGAACAGGCCCAGTAATGCCGATCGCTAAACCAAAACTTCCGGTAATGCCGATCGCTAAACCAGCAAACAACTGCTTCAGTTTGTCAGTTTATGGTCAATCGGTCCCCGTAGCGGTCGTGTGCTCGTCTCCGTCTTAACAGAGAAACACGCCGAACCCAGCGACGCGCGCTGGTCTCCGTCTTAACCGAGAGACTCGCCGAAACCAGCGGCAGAGTTTTCCGCCGCTCGGTCAACGTACCGGGCGCGCGCTGGTCTCCGTCTTAACCGAGAGACACGCCGAACCCAGCGGCAAAGTTTTCCGCCGCTCGGTCAACGTACCGGGCGCGCGCTGGTCTCCGTCTTAACCGAGAGACACGCCGAACCCAGCGGCAAAGTTTTCCGCCGCTCGGTCAACGTACCGGGCGCGCGCTGGTCTCCGTCTTAACCGAGAGACACGCCGAACCCAGCGGCAAAGTTTTCCGCCGCTCGGTCAACGTACCGGGCGCGCGCTGGTCTCCGTCTTAACCGAGAGACACGCCGAACCCAGCGGCAAAGTTTTCCGCCGCTCGGTCAACGTACCGATCGGGAAAACTCGCATTTATTGGCGAAAACCAACCAAAATGCTCGCCAAATGCCCGCAATGCCCACCTGGGGGTGGGCAAAGCTGTGATTTGCCCTTAAACGGGCAAAATTCCACTCTGTTGACACCGGGGGGTGTAAATTGAATGAAATGTTGACGACCGTGAAAACCAAGATGGCCGCCTCGGAGGAGGATCGGCCCGGTCGTTGAAAACTGCTCCAAACACACTTAAACGAGCAGCAAGGGCAAACAAAGCATTGCCCAAACAATCTATACAGTAAAATTAGTCTGTGGGGCAAAAAACCGCCCCCAGATCAAACAAATTATATACTTACAGCTCGAAATTGCTAAGGCCTCTTGCAGACTAATGAGACGCTGTCACTCGGGAATCCAAAAACTGACTGCGCATGCGCGGATCCTCCTCTCGTGGATTCTCGGAAACGCTGAAGGTTCCCGAGGGATAACTTAAAGTATTACAAAGTTTAAATCGTGTTGACTATGGTATATACCTTAGCAGTAGCAGTACAAGTTATTGGTAACAACCAGTCCAAGTTAACGGCCATAAGGATCAATACATGTAATATCCATATATTCTGCAAAGAGACCTGACTCAGTGACTGAGGTCGCATGCAAACAATAGAAGCCCAGAGCCACCAGGGGCTAATATAGGATATTGGTAGAGGGAGTAGGCAAGAATGCATTGTAAGAACCCTGCACTTTTAACTTCCGCCTATTGATTACTTACTGATCAATAATTGGGTATAATGAGATCATGTTTTGCGAAATCAAACATTATTGCACGCGACTTCACCATTTACTTATTGTGGCATGAATTGATTTCCCAATCCAAACTAGACAGATTTGTAAGACGAGCTGTACGTGGAACAGAAGTATATATATATATTTTTCAGCATGATGAAAATCGATGGAGGCAAGGACAGAAGTTCAAATGTCTGAGTACGGGCTGCGAGAGCATATTCAAGGTTTTATAAGGAGTAGTGGCGCTGTTACCATCCTTGCTAGTAATTGTGAAGGTTATTCCATGGGTACTGTGAGACATGAGAGTTGCATCCTCTACATAACAAAATATGCCATTTAAGGAGCAATAACCTCCGTTGTGCTCCTTTGATGAAGCATGTATGAGCAAGTGGCGTGGTGGACACAGCACTGTCGTGCCTTTATTGGCTACTGGTCAAAGTGTTCTACTTCTACTCATACTCAAAACCTTGAAATGTAGCAATCAATGCATATTTAATTTTTACTTGAGGCACAGCTACGTCTCATTTTCCTGCGTCCAGATTAATGATCTGCCCATTTATGTATGAGATAACCTAGCACAGCTATTTACGATTTCATTTCACCCAATGACAAAAAGGCGAAAGGTTAATGATAGCACTTACTCTTTTTGCTTTAATCTAACCATATTAATGTATGTCCTAATATACACATGAGAACAATTGACACCACATCCCTTCCCAATATTTCAGAATGGCTGATAGATTTTATTCCCAACACTGCTCTCAAATTAACTCGTTGATTCACTGAACTAGCAGGCCTGATAATAGAGGCTAGAACCAATGTTTCCACTTGTTAACATCTAATGACCATGGCCTGGCAAGTAGTGACTGCCTCGATCATCACTCAGCCTAGAGCACTGATCCTATCTGATCCAGCTCGATTAACTGGACTGTGGGTGTGGGAGAAAGGCATTAAGTGTGTGCGACACTGATAGTGGTGAGCTGGGATGATATAGAGCCTGGTTAGGGACTGCGGAATGGAAGCTGTCAACATATGAGGGTATTGACGCTGCTTCTAATGCTGGGACTGTAATGTGTCACAAGTTATGCGAGCAAAGAGCTTGATTTGTCCACTAATGGACAAAAGGCAATTAACAGGCTGCATAATACATAATGGAAGGCCTGCCTTTAATAAATATAATGCAGCAATGTAAATTGCTGATAACTCGAAAACTGAAGGGCCCGTGATTGGCTCCCATGAGTTGTGCACTCATCCTGTTGCATGAGCACGCCCTCACTGAGATTATTCGCACCACCAAGCCACTATTTGCATAACTCCCGCCAAAACTGACCTATTCACACCACATTGCCAAAAAAAA